>OZ024879.1:10848693-12048693 GCA_964017185.1 Rugalucina vietnamica | reverse complement strand
GATCAGGATCAATAATAATAATAATCATCATTATCATCATCATCATCATCATCATCATCATTATCATCATCATCATCATTATGATCTATCATCATAAATATCGATAGATCGATCATCATCATCATCGTCATCATCACCATCAACATCATCATCATCATCATCATCATCATCATCATCATCATCATCATCATCATCATCATCATCATTATGATCGAACATCATCATCATCATCACCATCATCATCATCATCATCATCATTATGATCGAACATCATCATCATCATCATCGATCATCATCATCGATCATCATCATCGATCATCATCAACATCGATCATCACAATGACGATCGATCATCATCATCATGATCGATCATCATCATGGTTGATCATCATAATGATCGATCATCATCGTCGATCATGATGATGATGATCGACCATCAGCATCATCATCGACCATCATCGATCATCATCATGATCGATCATCATCATCATAGTCGATCATCATGATGATCGAACATCATTATCATGATCGATCATCATGATCGATCATTATGATCGATCATCATAATCGATCATTATCATCATCATCATGATCGATCATCATCACGATCGATCATCATCATGATCGATCATCATCATGATCGATCATCATTATCGATCATCATGATCGATCATCATAATCGATCATTATCATCATGATCGATCATCAAAATCGATCATCATCATGATCGCTCATCATTCTGATCGATCACAATCATCAGCATCATCATCATCATTATCATCATCATTATCGATCATCATGATCGATCATCATGATCGATCATCATAATCGATCATCATCATCATAATCGATCATCATCACGATCGATCATCATAATCCATCATCATCATGATCGCTCATCATCATGATCGATCACAATCGATCATCATCATCATCATCATCATCATGATCGATCGTCATGATCGATCATAATGATCGATCATCATCATGATCGATCATCATCATGATCGGTCGTCATCATCATGATCGATCATAACGATGATCGATCATGACGATGTTTGATCATGATGATCGGTCATGATGATGATGACATACATACATACATAAATATTAACATACATACATACATACATACATACATACATACATACATACATACATACATACATACATACATACATACATAGAATCAGCAGTATGTCCGGTAGTCTCGGCATGTATACAATAACTCTCTAAACATGCTAAACGGTGTCAATGTAATTCTTCTTCTCGCAATATCGTCCACATCATATAATATGATATATATAATGTAGTTGTCACATTGCGCAAATAATGAAGTTTGCTAATATAATGAAGTTATCGAACCATATAATCAACTTGATGCATATAAAGACAATTGCCCATAATATAATGAGAAATATACATAATATAATGAGGTTGTATCAGCATATAATGTAAGTCTACCATAATATAAAGATGTTTACTCCTCATATAATGAAAATTTTCTTAATATAAAGAACCTGGTCCAACATATAATGGACTTTTCTCATTATATAATGCACACTACAGCATATAATAAAATGTGAGAAGCCTCCGTGGTGCAATGGTTATGTCACTCGCCTTGTAAACCAGGGGTCGCAGGTTCGATTCCGGGCTTTTCCAGTCCGTCGGATGGGACTATAAACCGAGGTCCCGTCTCCATATGACCTTAGCTGTTGGTGGGACGTTAAACCCCAATCAATCAATCAATCAATAAAATGTGAGCACGATATATTGACATATATTGACGATGATGAATCAAATGTTTTTATTCCTTACCATCAGACAGCTTTGGCGTTCCATACACGAGCGTTATAGTACTTTCTTTTCGCAAACTGTTTTTGCAGTAAATGGGGTTGACAAAATGCAAAGGTAAATCAAGAATATGTAATATACTAATATGGTTTACAAACTGGCCCATTATTCCTAAATAAGGCATATTTCTTCGCTTACAAGATAATTTTACTCGCTAGCATTTTCAATAACTTCGTCAGTACAGCCAATTGATATAACTGGGTACAAAAAATAAATCGACTTCTCTTTGACTGGGCCAGTAGTTCCTTTCACTGAATTTCGAACGTACAGTCCTTTATGGTAAGAAATTTCGATATCGACGGATCGGATCAGCATGCGCTTTCTTATATTGAAAGTTCCGAAGTATTTCTTACTTATGCTCGTATTTTATTTTCTCAAAAATGTTTGATAGTAAACCTAGAGGAGAAAATGCAGCGATTTTAAGCATTTTTACAACTCTTATCCAAAACGAATGCCTCCTGTATGCTCTCACGAACATCTTTTGTGGTTTGTCAACCATAAGATGAAACAAGAACATGTAACGAAGTGATTAACCGAAAACTATGGCACAGAAACAAAACGGATAACACGAAAACATGCAAAATACTTACCACTATCTTGCATTTTTCGCCCCAAAAATGTGTTCAATCACTGGTACAGTGTCTTTCACTGATTCTACGGTGTACAGTGAATCTATAGGGTGTACTTTGGTAAACAAGATATGCCCATGCGCTTAACAAGACACTCGGAAAATGTCAAAAGCAAGTAGGTACCCCTTTGTAATTTTAACAAATTGTGTTTACTATATATGGCCACTGAACTGGCCATACAAAGTAAGAGCAATGTATAGTGCGATTTCTTTAACCGTGCCGGTTGACCTAAAGTGACAACTGTTTATAAACATTGGTGGAGGGGTTTCTACTAGCTTTAGAAATTTTTCAAGTTACTGGACAGCAGATCTGCGTCTTTGTTTCGCATAGGCAAACGTCTGATCTTCGCACGACGGAGATTTAAAGCCAGATGAACGTAATTGACCTCACGGTAGAATTATTTTATTTTTTGCATGTGAGTGTAATTTGATGTCCTACATACGAAAATGAAAAGAAAACGATACCGTTCCGAGCTTGTTTTCGAGATATCGGCCTTCAAAATCGTCAAATTTGAGAGCGAAAATACATTGACGTCAGCGTAAAATGCGATTTTTAGACCCCCTTTTTATTAATTTTCTTGATATATTTCAAAGAATCCACGGTAGGATTTTTTAAAAAACTGATATGTATTTGAGAAATTCCTGAACTACATATAGATAACGAGAAAGTCCTTAGTTACCGGATTCGTTTTCCTGCTATAGGCGTGCGAAGAAAGGTAGTCGTTGCTGAATTCAGTACATTTTACGCGCGACGTCGATTTTGCGCCAACATTTCCGACACTGTTTAGTATTCAATATTGCTAACTGTCGCGGAAATGTTTTCTTCGGGATAACATGTCCACAATCTATATTTTGAGCAAAAATAATAATTAATATCAAACTTTTTACATTTCTGAAGTCTTCTGCATAATTGTATGGATATAGTTTCGTATTCCGAACGTAAACTGACGCTAGAAATGACGTTTCGAGCGAAAACTGACGTTACGAATGCGGCGTAAAAATGACGTTTCGACCCTTAGATACGCACGTTCCTTTGAGCGCCTTCAATTACGTACATCTGTCTTTAAGTAAAATGCGAAAAAGCTGCACATCAGGAAAAATAAACAAGTAATATAGGGGTTTTTCTGACAGCATTTCTGGTTGAATATTTTGGTAGTTCTTTGAAAAATTGATCAGCTCCAGCAGTGAAATATTAAGTAATAAATCACAGTAATAAATCACAGTTTGGAGCTCTGAAGTGCGTAGCGCGAGTGATTTATATTCTAACAACTAATTGACACAAACATTTATTACGTTTATACGTTTGCAAGGTTTGTTATTCGCTGAACGACGTTACGCCGTGTAACATCAAGATTACTATGTTGATGGAATAGTTGGCGTAAAAAAAAAACAAACTAGCGTCGAAAGGGCGCAAAGTAACGTGGCGCTAAATTCACCCTGTGATTTGTCGCACGATATCGCACTTTTAACCATTAGCTACTGTATATAGGCGAGGTGTGTCAAAATTAGATCTAAACATAGAACCGTCTTACAAAGCAAAGATAATAAAAATATACCCTGAACACACCAGTCTTGTTGGCGCCTTATGTTTCTTATCATATTTAGTTAAGTTTAGGTAACTGAGTAGCCACCTATTGGGAAAATAGCTGCTCATTCGGCTTACGTTATGTTTTCATGGTATAAGTACCTGATTGTTTATTTAGTTTTTTCCCAACTCGTTTTTTGGAATAGGAATATTTTTCTCTGATTGCTCCTTTTCCTGATCGTTGCCTACTTGTACCTCCTTACCATAAAATGGGATTTAGGATCATTACGTTACACTGGCATGATCATATAGACACGTTCGTCGCATTAATGAGCCTGTGCGTGAGAAAACAAACAATTAGGTTCCGACCAGGTCCGACACAAACCGGGCTGTACAGTCACAGAAGATGGTTAGAGGCTGGAAATTTTGGATTCAGAAAATAGAGGAATTGTACTATTTGTGTAGCGAAAACAAAGGCGCTGATCAGCTTCGCAGTTACTGCGAGGCTGATCTGCGTCTTTGTTTTCGCCTATGCAGATTGTTGGTTTTCCCATGCAGCGGCTCTTATTTTTTCATCCCTGCGAAAATTTAATTATTATTTCCAATGTAGCATATTGCATATAAATGTGATTATTCATTCATGCATATAATTATTATTATACATATATTGATGCCATTATGACGAATATATCACAGCACCATCTGCCAGACAAACCAAATTAATTAGATACAGAAGAATGACGATTAAATTCTATTCTTGAATAGTCTCCTGTCTATCCAAGCTGCTGCGTAATTACGTAAAAAAATTAGCACGAAATAAGGCACTGCGTGCGTCTCCATCTGGTATCATTACAAAAACTTGCCCATGTAAAAAAACAGAGAATTTTCGAGCTTTAAAAATTGAAAATTTTCAACCGAAAAAGTTTGATATTTTTCTTATTTTTGCTCAAAACATACATTGTTCTATACGGTTCTAACGAGTACCCACAATGTATGTTTTGGAGCAAAAATAAGAAAAACTAGGTATACCCCTGCATATCCCAGTTTTGCTATGTAAAAGTGGGGTTCAAGGGGGTATACATTACACGGACATGTTTTCGTGATGTTCTGCAATTATCTTATGACGTGTAATGCATTCACCTTTGGTACAACAAATAACATAGCCAGCTGCGCACAGCATGTCCTATATGTATATGTGTTCGAGCCCACAGTAAATCAGCAAATACAAATTTGCTTTTTGTTCACACGGAATTAAAGATACTCACTGTCTCAAAGGGAAGACAATTCTTCACGACTTAAAATGAATGCTAGAATACTGCTGCTTGCTACACTTTTGATGCTAACAACAACTTATGGTATGTATAAACCTTTTAAACTGATATGAGACCCGTTATGAGATGATAAAGTCGACTCATCTGCGTTTTGTTGTTTTGATGTTCAAACAAATATTGCTTCTACAGTCGATTCATAGTTGCATGGTAATACCATTTTTCGCACGAACAGATAAATAATGGTAACCAACTGTAATCAGTACCGATGCATTCTAGCACATTAGAGTGTGTACTCATGTAGCGGATTTCAACGTGCGAAATAAATTTTATCGGCAAAACTTCTCCAGCAGAGCTATCGGTATCATAACATTCGAAAAAAAAATTCTAAATTTTATCGCAGACACTTTGAGTTGATTACTAAATTTAATGTTGGGCTAAAGACGCTTTTACGTGAGGGCCTTTCGGCTTACGATACGTTTTATTTTCGATTCTGTGTATCCGGTACCTGGGTTCAACTACCTGGGTTCAACTGGTGTTTGTCTTTTGCTCCGGGTTTCAGTATGTTATTCGGCGGCCAGGGATCTCCAACCGAGTCGTGTAGCTTACTGAATCTGTGAGTCCTCGTATTTGATTCATCATGGTGTTTATCATGATTTATTGTTTGTCCTTGATGATTCATTGACTAGTTAGAGGTTACCACGAGGATTGAACAACTAACTAAATGTTTAAAAGTCGATTGATTCTTGTGCTGTTTGAACCTTTTAATTTAAGTTCGGGTAACTGAGTGGCAGCCTATCGGGAAACACTTGCTCACTCTTTTAGTATACGTACCTAATTGTCATTTTAGTTTTGCCCACCTCGTTTTTTGAGTGGGAATTTCATTCTGTTTGCGCCTTTTCCTGATCATTGCCTACTGTACTTTTTTTTTTTCAATTGGGATTTTTGAGCGCTAAGAATTAAACCATTTGAAACATTTCAAAACGTTTTATGAATTTTGACAAAAACAATATACAAGCCATTTAATTAAGAAAAAAGTAAACAATGTATGAGTTAGCAAAGGGTTGTAACTGCATATCGAAAATAAACCATAAAATTGTAAAAAGTCAATGGAAAAATGACCGAAGCCAAAGATGAGCACAACTTCTAAAAACATCTAGACATTGAAGCTTTTTTTCTAAAGATTTAGTTTTAGTCGGTTTCAGATTATATTGAAAAATGTCCAATGACACTATAGACAGCTCGACCGTTTCCGGTTAATATTGCGTGTCTCATCCACTCTGTCGCAAAATAACTCTGCGCCTGCTTGTCATCAAAGTCACTAGTTCTATGCGCCTTTCGTGTGGTTTCATGTCCCACTCCTCCAGCAGAGTTGGGCGAACCTCGCGAATACTGGACACAACTGTTTTGAACTCGTCGGCCGAGCTCGTACCACAAGTGTTAGATGGGGTTCAAATCCGCCGACAAGCTCGGCCATGGAAGACTAGCGATGTGGTGCTTAATTTTGTATTCCTCGATAATGTATGCACGGTTTGGCCGAGGCGGTTCTAACGAGTACCCACAATCTATGTTTTGGAGCAAAAATAAGAAAAATAGGTATACCCCGGCATACCCCACTTTTACTATATAAAAGTGGGGTTTAAGGGGGTATTCATTGCATGGACATGTTTTCCTGATGTCTCTAATGCCGACAATTCGCCATTTTTCACTTTCACTGTTCTTTTATAGTGGCATATTTATCATAAAACTGTTTTGAAGACTTGTAAATAGCCAGAATGCAAAGAAGAATCATATTTGTTTACAGCTCCTGCTTCTCGCTTGTGATCAGTGTTGCATACAAACATGCTTAACTTTATGCCAATAGTATAGGTAAAACTGTTAATAAACAAAGAATTGTTTGCGACAGAATATCGCAGCTGACCTGTAGATCTATGATCGGTTCCTTTTGACTGTATAAATATATCGAGTGATTAAGAAACATCACTCTCAACCTCTCGGCCATGGGGGCCGCTGACTGTATAAATGTTAGAAACTGATAGAGATATTCATATGTTTTGTAGTGAGTGGCCAATTCCGTGGACGGAGTGTCCGGGTGCAGGCCGTGGGTGAGGTATCCAGCGACCAGCGAGTGCGAAGGGGACTGATGAAAGGATTTAAAGGGGTTCAGCCCATCAACAACGAGGGCGAGAGAACAAAATCAGCTTAGATTTAATTAATACTAACAACGTACGAATAACAAAGTATATGTAAATATAATACAATGTACACTTTCATAGGAGTTACTTTAAGCATGAAAACGTAACTTATCTTTATGATAATACCAGATAATATAAGAATTATTTGAACTTTATTTCGGAAATAAGAAAACTAAACCAGAAGATCACTTAATCTCAAATGGCATTGCATAAATGCGTATACTTCTGTATAAAATGATGATAAATTGATGAATAAAAAAACATACGGACTATTCTCGCTGCTTGAAGTTTTCTTCTGTCAACGTTTGTTTTAGAAGGCCAATTGAGCTCCCTCCAATATAGGGGATGTACCGTTCTGGCCATACGAGTATAACCGAACTAAACACTGTTTTAGTGCAGTATGCATGTATACTTTATGCATCAAGGTTGTTATCATGGCAAAGTCAGGGAATGAGGAACTTCGAATATGTACAAAATGATTGACATTGGTCATTCCGTTCAAGAGATGTCAAAAATACGCCGAACACTTGCATTAATGCCTATATGACACTAACACTTACGTACGCTGTGGATAGTTGCGGATACAATACGTAGCAATCCGCCGAAATTTGTAGGCGGGGATATCTGTTCGTAATGAATTCACGTATTGTAATTGCCTATAAATGCGAATACATACGGAATAGTCCGATATATTCGGATGCATATGGATAAGATACATGTCTACATACCGTTTGATACCATCTCTTCAGAGACGGACACACACTTTCAGATACGCACAGTTACGCTCTCTTGCGTACAAAACCGTGCACTGTGATGTAAGCAACAGCTGTTTATTGTCAAAGTACAGTCACACTATCACATACGTATGCGACGGACGCTGCGGACAGGTCTTCCGTACCTATCCGTTATATTCGTAACAATTTGTATCCTATCCGTAAATTATCGTATTTGTTCGTGTTGTATTCACAGGGTCCGTAGAATCCGCGCCCAAAGTTTGAGTAAAAAATAATAAAACATTCGATACGGATGAATCATCCGTTATGGATGAAACATCGGGCAGCTCACTCAATCGGGCGAGAGAACAAAATGAGCTTAGATTTGAATAATATTTACTACATACGAATACCAAAGTACATTGAAATATAATATAATGTACACTTTCATAGGTCTTCCGTATCTATCCGTTATATTCTTAACATTTCGTATCTTATCCGTATATTACCGTATCTGTTCGTGTTGTATTCACAAGGTCCGTAGTAACAATCCGTAACAATTCGTATCTTATCCGTATATTACCGTATATGTTCGTGTTGTATTCACAGGATAAGGTACAAGTAGGCAACGATCAGGAAAAGGCGCAATCAGAAAAAGATTACCACGCCAAAAGCCGAGGCGGGAAAAAAACAAATTAACAATAAGGTACTTATACCAGGAAAACATTTCGTAAGCCGAATGAGCAACTATTTTCCCAATAGGTGGCCACTCAGTTACCTAAACTGAATTAAAAATATGATAACACACATAAGGCGCCAGCAGCACAAAACTTTAAACACCAAGACACAAAATAACAAGAAAAAACACAGAAGTGTCGACTTGGAACGATCAGTAATATAAAATTACTGACGGGCTTAAACCGGTTTTACAGGATTCTAACCTCACCCTCAGCTTCTGCAGTGGTTCATAACATTTAGCTAGTTGTTCGGTCCTCTTAGTGAATCTCTAAAGCTAGTATCTCACTGGCATGCGAATTTCTCGCGACTGTTTTGCGAATTTTGTCGCGGACTTTCGCACGACATTCGTGCGAGTGTCGCGCGAGTGTCGTGAGAATTTTCTTGTGCCGCGAACTAGTCGCGAACTGATCGCGAAGTTTTTCAACATGTTGAAAAAAATTATGCGAATTTTTTCTCCAAAATATTTCGCAAGACTGTCGCGCGACAGTCGTGCTACGGTCGCGCGACGTTCGTGCGAGTGTCGCGAACTTGTCGCCGCGAAATTTTGGCGAATTTACAATGCGAAGTTTTCGCGATACTCGTACGAATGTCACGCGAGTGTCGCACGTGCGAAAACCTCGCGACTATCTGGCGAGAAAATAAAACTAAGCAACATTCGCACGAATGTTGCGCGACACTCGCGCGACTGTCGTACGAATTTAAATGAAAATAAGTTACATTCGCGGGAAAGTCGTGAGACACTCTCACGAATGTCGCGCGACTGTCGTGCGACAGTTGCGCGACCATCGCACGACAGTCACGCGATAAATTTACAAAATTAGACCGAAATTCGCGAATTTGTCGCAAAAGTGTCTATTCAATGAGACTGCAACGTGAAAGTTGTGTTTATATCGTTTATCTTTGTCGCGAACTAGTCGCGAACTATTCGCGAACTAGTCTCCAGTTGTCGCATTCCAGTGAGATAGGGGCTTAACTACACTGAAAAAAAGTTATAAGAGGCCACCTTATATTTTTTCTTCTAGTTCAGAAAGTAAAATACGATCAATTAAAATTCATCATCATATGAATAAACCAATGTCTAACAGTGGCTCTGTGAGTTTCTGCATTCCAAAACGCGTGATACTTCTCACACAGACGAAGCATGTGTAAAGGTACCCTATTTCAAAAAGTCACACTTTATTAACATCAAATTAAATGTCATATTATGACGTTGTGTTTTTAGATTTTAATTTATTTGAAAGTGCTACTGACTGCTATGATGCAAAATAAAATTAAGTCAAAAGTGTTGCTGCAATAAGAATCTTCGTTTCTGTTTTGTACATGCAAGAAGACAACAACCTGAATAACAGGAATTCAGCTTTTGTATGCAATTTGCATACCAACTTTGTTCTTCTCCAGTTGCGTTATTATCAGCAGCACGGCATTGAAATTTTCAGTGATTATTTAGGTCAAATACTAGACTCTGATAAACTTTGAAAATTAAAAAAATCGTCCACAAATTTTGTTATTTTGTTCGTTAAATATTGGCATTGAAACCGGAAGTGTGCGGCAGCCTTGACCTGTTGGTCCTCGAAAATGGTCTAAAACAGTTCAGTCGAGTTATATCTCTCTTTTCAAGGCCTCATCAAATGAATTTAACAGGGGTCAACATGTTTAAGAGGCACATTTATGAATTTTCCAAAAAATCTCAAAATTGGCGATTTTTAAAAATGCATAAAAATTCTACCAGTAGAGAAAATTCGAATGGTTTTTGTTTTTCCGAGTCGTAACGACCCCTTTGATGACACCCGTTCCTAATTTCAATAAATGTTGTGCTGTATCCAATTTTTTATTTAAAAACATTGATTTTTGTATTTTTACTCCAAAAACGCCTTAAGTAAAAAAAAAATTATTTTTTAACACTTTGGAACTTCAGTTACTTGACAGACGCGTCTTTTGGCAAAAAATCATGCAATTTTGAACATGGCTTAGAAACAAAAAATGAGTTTGAAAAGTGGCCTCTTATAACTTTTTTTCAGTGTAGTCAATGAATCATCATGGACAAACAAATAAATCATGATAAACTCCATGATGAATAGAAAAGAGGACTCGCAGACTGAGTAAGCTGTCCGACGATGGATATCCCTGGGCGCCCAATAACTTAGTAACTCCGGAGCAAAAGAAAAACACCAGTTGAACCCCGGTGGGACAAGCAACAGATGAACAGCTCTGGCCCCAACCTACTAAAATGAATAGCTTTAAAGTCGGGGCCATCATATAGTATAGTCTGACGCGCGACCCACCGGCGTGCAATTAAAGAAGGCAGCATAGCTGGTGATAGCATGCAGACTGTCGCATAACATTTAAGTAACATCCTATACGTCTGTAATGGGTAATGATTTTTTCTGAATTGAAAAGAAAAATCCTTCCTTCCAATAAGTTTCTTAAATTTGTAAACCAAGTCACCATAAAGGGGTCTTTAGCCCAACATTCAACATCTCGTCGGGACAGCTTACACAATCTGTGAGTCCTGGTTTTTGATTTATCAAGATGTTTATCATGATTTGTTTGTTTGTTTTTGGTGATTCATTGACTGGTTAATAGAGATTCACCACGAGGACCGAAGAACTAACTAAATGTTATGAACCACTGCAGAAGCTGAGGGTGAGGTTATGGCCATGTAAAACCGGTTTAAGCCCGCCAGTAACTTTGTGTTACTGATCGTTCTGTCTTTGTGTTTTTGTGCTGCTGGCTCCTGATACCACATGTACTGTTTGATCTGTCGTACACAGTAAGGTGCGAGCACAATGAAACAAAAACCATTCAATGTCTTTGGAAGATGGTATTGCTTTGTTTAATGCATTAAAGGTTGAGCTTTCATTACACACCTGAAGCAGGGGACCTAAAGCATCATCTTTCAGTATATTTTAGTTGGACATATAGCTGAATTTCCCTTTTTTCGACATTTTCTTTCATGCTTCAGAAAATACATCGTTGGGAATGAACAATGTTGACAATGCTATAAAATAAAATTTTCAGATATTACCAATCATTTAACAGTACCAAAATAAAAGAACTGAATTTTAAAATGTGTCATGTTTTCTGTACATGTAGTTTAATTTCTTTGGACGATGGCAGTGTATGAAACCAGTAGTTCCATTTGTTTTGGTTATCTGAGCCGTTTAGTTTGATGCTTAGCTGAGTTAACCATGAATATGTCATATAAACACTGGGCCTGATGCCTTTCACAGTTGCTATGGAATATGTTTGCCAATGGAATACAATGTGGTTTTCTGTATTTATAATTGCCACATCCATTTTCTCATTAATACGTTCACTGCTCTGAAAGGATCTCGGTTTTATTTTTATTTCATATTACTGCAGCTGGTGTTGTGCAGTGTGGCGGCCCTAAAAGTCTCCCCCTACATCATCCATATTACAAATTATATATATTTTCCTTTTGATCCCTTGGGATCAGCGAGAGTATTCTGAGAAATCAGAAAATTATTGTCGGTTTAGATTCCTTTTCTAACCAGCGTTTTATATATTTGGTCCCATTCGGTTTATAATAGTCTTTGTATCGACTATCCTGTTGAAAGTTGCAAAATTACAGTAATTCTTTTTGACTCCATGTTGCCAAACTAGAGGGTCACTGAAGAGGCTTAAGTAGCCGAAACCGTGGTATGGCCCATTCCCTTTCTCAATATTATGTTCACTGTTCTTAAAGGATCTCAGTTTTATTTTTATTACTTCTTTCAGTTCCATAAAGATACATGTACATAGACAATCTACCAGTCCATCGACCGGATGTAAAAGCTGGATCGTTAGCATGTCCGATTTGTATACTGATGCGGTCTTTCCTCTTCAGCTGAATCAAGAATAACATTTTAGCATGTGTGTGAGAAAACCAACAATTTAGGTTCCGACCGGGTCCGACATAAACCGGGCTGTACAGTCACAGAAGATGGTTAGCGGCTAGAAATTTTGAATTTAGAAAGTAACAAATTGTACTATCCGTGTAGCGAAAACGAAGTCGCTGATCAGCTGTGCAGTTACTGCACAGCTGACCTGCGTCTATGTTTTCGCTTATGCAAATTGTTGTTTTTCTGGTGCAGCGGCTCATTTATCAGAGTTTATGGAAATATGCATTTTGTCCTCGTATATTGTCTTATCAGAGCTCTTGTGGTTGTGCCGTGTGGCGGCCCTAAAAAGTCTCCTCGTACATCCATTTAATACTCTTAGTTTTTCCAGTCCTCAGGGATTGCTTGCAATCAGTTTGTATTAGGAAATCTTTCTCCGATTGCGTCTTTTCCTGATCTTATCTAATCCGTATATTACCGTATCTGTTCTTGTCGTATTCACAATGTGGTTTTCTGTAGTTATATTTGCCACACCCCCTTTCTCATTAATACCTTCACTGCTCTTAAAGGATCTCGGTTTTATTTTTATTTCCTATTACTGCAGCTGGTGTTGTGCCTTGTGGCGGCCCTAAAAAGTCTCACCCTACATCATCCATAGTACAGATTATATATATTTACCTTTTGGTCCTCTGAGATCAGCGAGGGTATTCTGAGAAATCAGACAATTATTATTGATTAAGATTCCTTTTCTAACCAGCGTTTTATATATTTGGTCCCATTTGGTTTATAATAGTCTTTGTATCGACTATCCTGTTGAAAGTTGCAAAATTACAGTAATTCTTTTTGGCTCTATGTTGCCAAACTAGAAGGTCACCGAAAAGGCTTAAGTAGCCGAAACCGTGGTATGGCCCATTCCCTTTCTCAATATTATGTTCTCTGCTCTTAAAGGATCTCAGTTTTATTCTTATTACTTCTTTCAGTTCCATATAGATACATGTACATAGACAATCTACCAGTCCATCGACCGGATGTAAACGCTTGATCGTTAGCATGTCCGATTTGTATATTGTATATCTTTCTTCCTCTTCAGCTGAATCAAGAATAACATTTTAGCATGTGTGTGAGAAAACCAGCATTTTGGGTTCCGACCAGGTCCGACACAAACCGGGCTGTACAGTCACAGAAGATGGTTAGCGGCTAGAAATTTTGAATTTAGAAAGTAACAAATTGTACTATCCGTGTAGCGAAAACGAAGTCGCTGATCAGCTGTGCAGTTACTGCACAGCTGACCTGCGTCTATGTTTTCGCTTATGCAAATTGTTGTTTTTCTGGTGCAGCGGCTCATTTATCAGAGTTTATGGAAATATGCATTTTGTCCTCGTATATTGTCTTATCAGAGCTCTTGTGGTTGTGCCGTGTGGCGGCCCTAAAATTATCCTCGTACATCCATTTAATCCTCTCTTTTTTCCAGTCCTCAGGAATTGCTTGCAATCAGTTTGTATTAGGGAATCTTTTTTCTGATTGCGTCTTTTCCTGATCTTTGCCTGCCTACCTTTTTGGTAGGATTGAATAGTGTGGTAAAGATGGCTGATTTTCACGACATAGCCTTAGATCTGAACATGGGCGTTTACATTGTAAAACAAAATACATCAAAGGCAACGTACACGATTCATAATCTGGTTTATTTTTCAAAGATGACGTTAACACATGTATTGTTTTGTCATTATTGTCCATGTCATAGGCATCTAGATTTGCATAGTTTTAGATATCAAATTGTGATTCGGTTTTCAAATTATTGTTATGACGCACTGTCTTTCTACTCTTCAGTAAAGTCACGTCATATACCCATTAGCCCCCTGACAAAATTTAACAGAAAAATGTTTGTATTGTTGTTTAAAATCTCATTTTAAATATTTGGATAAAGGCACCCACCTCTTGAAGAAATAGATGGGCTGCTAGCGTCTCCAGGCAAGGTTTACACCACTGACTGACAATCTGATTACTGTTTAACCGCTCAGGCCTGAGCCTGACCAGGAAAGGTGATTAAGTCAAACTATTCATTCGTATAAGCCGTTTGTGGCTTGGTTGGATGGTTATATTTCAAGCACTTGTCGGATGTCATGACGTCCATATCTTAGGTCAAAGTTACAGAAAATGTGCTGAAAATGAAGTTCTTAGATGGACAATTTTCAATTGGAACTGCGGAACTCTGGTTGGAATTTTCCTGTCTCCAATGAACACAAATGATGGAAAAAGGTACAAGCAGGCAACGATCAGGAAAAGGCATCATCAGCAAGAAATTCCCACTCCAAATACCGAGGTTGGAAAAAAAGCTAAAATAACAATCAGGTACTTATACCGTGAAAAGATATCGTAAGCCGAATAAGCAGCTATTTCCAAATAGGCGGCCACTCAGATATATAATATTAGATCCACATGTGTCGTGCACAGTGATCGAAACCACACGAGAAGAACGGTAATGAAGCGAACGGCCTTAGCCACAGAGAGGTACAGCTTTAAAGGCCTAGGGGATTTAAGGCCTGATTTCGGCCTCATGTGTGGTAAAAATAGAATTTTGGAATTTTGAGGAGAAAAATATTGCAAATAGCAGGTATAGGTCCGTGCTTTTAAATTCTAGCAGAACTATTACATTCAAATTACTTATGTTGCCATGGCAACGCTCCGAAAAGCATAGAAATACCACTTTTTGCAATTTTGGGTCTATTTTTCACCATTCAACATCATTTTCAACTAGCAGCCCGCGCGACGAACAATTTCTTATTATGAAATAATTATGAAGTGTCATCCAGAGATATCGTATGCTAACTATCATTTTGTTCGGAGTGTGGGCTGGCACTTAAAAATTTAAAAAATGTGTTCAGAAATGGTCAAAAATAGACCCAAAAGTGCAAAATGTGCTCTATCTATGGTTCTTCCGGGCGTTGGCATGGCAACGCTTGTTGGATAAATAAAGTAGTCTTGTTCTTGTGTTTAATAGAGGAGACGTATGGCCGTTTTAAGGAATAGTTTTCTCACCTAAATTCCAAAATTTATTTTTAGCAAAATCTGAGGCCAAAATCAGGCGTTAAATGCCCTAGTCCTTTCGAGTGTATTGAATGTACTTGTACGTCTAACATGTACAATACGTCATGCTTGGCACCTAATGTCTGTTTACGCAGAGTATTGTCATTTAAGTAGCATCGTTACGTAAAAATGTTGCGTGACTATACAGTGTACATGTATGTGCCATATGTTACAATGATATTTTATTTCAAATCTGGGTCATCTATCGAGTGTCATTGTGTATATTCCTATATATATCCGAAGCAGAGAGTGGTTACACAAACAATATCCAAAAAGAGACAAAAAGAAGCAAAAATACTTATTATAATAATAAACTTAGATTTTGAACAGCGTGGAAAATGAGTTAAATGTCTGGTGATTGTTGCGCTGCTTGTGTTGAGTGTTGCCTACGGTAAACGTTATTCAAAGTTCTTGCAAGTTTGTCGAGGATTCGCATGTGTCGCGAATTATATAATTTATGCTTATCTATTTATTCAAAATTATTTGCATTTAGTTTCATTCTTCTCAAAACTCCTGCGCAATAGCCGCGCGGCATATGTGGCGAATAGGTTACATTGTAGATTCTCCCTTATATTCTCTCTTATTTCACGACAACAGAGCGATTCGTAACGAATTCGCAATGGGTTCGCAACACATGCAATGAATTTGCGATGACTTTGTAACTTGTTTTTGTGACAAACATTTTAACATATTAAAAATTTTCTTTTGCCAATCGTTGGCGACAAGATCGCGAAACATTTGAATCACTGCGACTCTCGCAATCACGTCATATGACTGAGCTTCGCATGAGAAAACCAACTATTTGCATATGCGAAAACAAAGACGCATATCAGCTGTGCTGTCGTGATTTAAAAACTACAGCCAACGCGTTATGTTTTTTAGCATTTACAAACATATACACTCTTAAATTACCTGTGCCACAAGTGAAATGACCAGAAATCGTTTGATCCGTACCGACACGAAAAGAAACAAAAACGCAACTACAACGTAACAAAATATTTCGGAAAGGAAACGCAACGTTTAACACATTTAAGGACAGACAAATCTCCACCATGACTGTACTATGCATTCATTACAATATAAATGGTCAAATGAGGGCCTCGACATGGCGGGGTCTGCGATGAAGCCTTGTGATTGAATCTCCTTCAAGCTAACAGTTTTATCCCATTACGAATACTTTCTCATGAAATACACAGATTTTTCAGCTGTAAAAATTGCTTAGAAAAAATTGAGTTCTAATATTTTTGCACAAAACATTGACTGAGGGTACATCGCCGAGGATTTTACAATTACTCACAATCTATGTTTTGAAGCAAAGATAAGAAAGAAAAAAAACAGTTTACCCCTGTTAAACCCCATTTTCACCACTTTATGGGCATTCATTGCATGGAAAGGCTTGCATGATGGATGAATCAGCATATACAAGAAAAATAGGAGGGCGAGTGGGCCCCAGCTTGCAGTAGATGGAAACCCGCATATGGTGTGATTTGTTCTCTCATTTTAATGACAGATCCTTAATTTGTCATTCCTCGCTGCCATACGCGATTTCGGTCACGTGACGAAAGTGACTCTTCCGCGGCAGAAAAGATGGGCTATTTGAGAATGGAGAATTCACTAATTATTTACTAGCAAATTTAGATTAATGATAATTTGTCTGTTATCTCAACCCGAATCAACTTTATATGAAAAATGAATGATACTGCTGTTTTCATATTCATTCGCCTGTATTTCGTGAGCGTCCCCCTTTCTCGCCGACATGTAGCGTTCTAGGACATGGGTAAATGCGGGATACTCTTGCTTATAGCCACATTCCCACAAATCAGGGCGTCTACCGCGAGAGATCAAAGTGAGGTCGAGTCTGATCTTGAGAGAACGGAGCGGTCCCGATATTTGCCAAAAATGGCCAGAATAACCGGAAAGATCACAAAATACAAAGAAAGACACATTTTAAACTGCATTCAAAGCTTAGATTTGCTGCTGCCGTTGCTGCCATTTTTGTGCTTTATAAATTTCACTTCTTTTTTACTGACATAAGGATAGTTTTCCATCATTTGTCAAAACTCAATTTGAGCCTTCGCATGAGAAAACCAACAGTTTGGGTTTCCGATTAGGTCCGACACAAACCGGTCTGTACAGTCACAGAAGCAGGCTAGAAACTTGAAATTTTTGGTTTAAAGTAGAAGAGATATTGTACTATCTGTGGAGCGAAAACAAAGACGCTGATCACCTGTGCAGTTTTGTTGGTTTTCTCATGCAGTGGCTCATTTAGTTGTTTTAGTTGTTTCAGGCAGAAGTAAATGAAGGTGAACCGATATCCAAGCGTTCTATCCCTTATTACACCGCAATATGTATCATGGAACAAGACACATTAACTTCCAATAGTACTGGCTAATGTGATTCAGATAATCTGTCTTTTTAGGGTTAATAAGCCTTTTGGTTATATCTGCTTTCATGTATATACTACAATGTATGATTTCATTACAGCAAATGCTCAAATGGATCCTGAAGATTGGGGCGGCACACGGTTGGATCGACATCACGCTAACAGCGATAAATCGGCGTCCGGGCGTGCCAAGAGGGAGAGTGGGCCACTAAGTCCAGGAGGGGGAGGGGGAAAGCCAGTGAACTGGTGATAGAGACAGACTAAGAAGCAGACATAATTGACACTGACTAACGTTATTATCATGAAATTTGTAAGCTACCTGACGTTTTATACTACAATTTACAGAACAATTTGAAGATACTGTAATGTGTTCTACAAACTTACATTATTATAATTATTGTAAAGGCGCATCAAGTTTACATCAAGACTCAAGCAATTAGATATTGAAACATTAAACAAGAAAGAGAAAATAAACCTTCGTATTAACTTTAAAGGTGTCAGTGTTTTTCACTTATGTTATTGTCACCCCTTGTGATTTAATACCCCTTGATACTAGCTATATAGAAGTTAGTTCGATTTAAGTAGCCGTCTTTCTTAGAATCATGCAGAGGGTGATTTACTCATAATCTCAGTTTGCCACCAGTGGTTCATGTAATGTTTCAATCCTGTCCCCTAATCGTGAAAATAACGTTATTTTTTGCTCCTGCTATTCCGGGGAAATAGGGGCACTTTTTATATTTTGCCCTTTGAGAGGCTTCTTTTTGCCTATAGAACTAGCAACAATCTGATTATTTGAAAGGACGTACTTTGGGACAGTTGTATGAAACCTTTCTTGAAATGAGTTACAGCTACAGGTATTTGTCATATCCAGTAAATTAGGTATCTCTTGGTTTATACAATGCATCCATTTATTAACATAGAAACAATAGCCATATATACACAAACATGATTTGAGAGAAAGTCCTCCGGCTAACATTTCTTCATCTGTTCATACATGTACTAGTATAGTAACGGCAACAATTTTAACTGTGAGGTTGGCCGGGTGGGAATATGAGCCCCGCCAAGTGTGATAGTGCGAAATAAATAGACCGTTTAAAATTCCAGGCAAACTAAAACGACTGACCGACCACCTGATAACTGGTTAAGCTCTAAGAAAGCCTGAGCCTTCCAAAGGAAATAGGTTTAGTCAAACCAACCATACATATACGCCTTAGCAAATAGTTATAATTGTGAAGCATATTTTGGGTGTCGGGACATCCTAATGTCGGCGACGTCCAGACGTGACAATAGCTGGGACGTAGAGCAACAAATCATATCAAATTGTCATTGTATATTTTCAGCCTTTACCTATGCCAAAAGTACTTCCATCCCCGGGCAAAGTCCTGCAAAACACAATAATATCAAATTGTGCAAGTAACTTGATACATCCTGAAAGTACACTAATCTAAGCAGTCACGCCAAAACCGTTTCGTGGCGCCGAGCCTGTCTGTGCCCAAACACAAATGAATTAGTTAGTTGTACAGAGTGTCCTAGAAAACGTAACAAATCTTAAAACTATGATTTGGTATTGTTAAATGAGATTAGATATTAGATAATGCGCATTTTTAAGCATTTTCTTTTCTCAACAGTGTTTTAATGCATGATACAAAATAGAACCATCAATTATAAAACATTGAATGTTTTTGTTTTATTGTGCATACACCCAACAGTGTATGGCAGATCAAACAGTACGTTTCTATAGTGAAACCTCTGTACAGTGTGTACAGCGGGTCCATGAAAAGCAAGGTACAGAAAATATACCAAACTTGTGTTTTAAAAGCATGCAGGGTAGGGTGATGCATCCGGTTAGTTCGACAAATGTTTATTTCTCAATACCACTTTACTCTGAAACAATCAAGCTCGGTTTCAGAACATACTTGGTAATGAAATGTCATCTGATAAACAAGTTGTGGCACAATGTGTTCAGGTGACGCTTATCTTATGTCTGACTGTATATTACATCTATCAGCAAAAACAATTTGCAGCATGTCTATTTGGTGTAAAGTGCTATAAGAATTTCAAAATGTATCATATTTATGAGATATCTGGTATATTCAATTTGACTAAAATAACTTGATACTGCAGAATTTAAAAAAAAAAAAAAACATTACGCCATCTCAAAGACGAAAACCAGGTTAAGTGGTCGTTCGTCTTTCAGTAATGAGAATGAATATCGTTATTTCTTGAATAAGGTTTACGTATGTTGGTGAGTTCTTTGATGGTTGACTAGGCCAGTTCTAGCTCTAAACTGTTGGTTGCAAGTAGAGCAAGTCAGTGTCATGGAATCTACTGGTGGTCCATTGTTTTTGGCTTTGCGTGCTCTGCGCTTTCTTTCAGCTTCACTGAGTCTAGTTTTTAAAAGACTAGAGAGCTGCTCCTTTGTTGATGAGACCTCGCCACTTTGATCGTTCCTGTGCAGTCTGTTCCCAAGACCCAATTGGTATGTCGAAATCGTTCAGAGAGGCTTTGAGGTTGTCTTTGTAGTGTTTCTTCTGGCCACCTTGAGAGCGCTTTGAGAAAACTTTCTTTGGGAGTCGCTCATCAGGCATTCTTATCATTATCATTGCCGCCTACAAGCTCTATAAATATTTACCACTGACTGAGAGATTTATGCGTTTCATAGTGAGAGCCCAAGGTGGATTTGGAGGCCGACCAGGTCGAGTGTAGTCTGATGGTAAGGTACCCAGCGAGTCAAAACGGCAGGAACATGGAACGATCTTCCGACGAGATCCCGTGGCCCCCGTTTGCTCATATATTTAGTTGTTACAGGGTTTCCCCCCTATTGTCGATATTTAATTTAAATTAAACGTGTAGTTTAGGTTACATTGTACATGTTTATTGGGACAGACCCACCGCTTCCGTCTTGCTCAAGGGCACAGCCAGTAGGGATCGAAACAACGACCTCTACCAAGCTCACAATGTAAAATTAATTTACCAAGAAAATTAATTTTTACCATTTTAATGAAAATGGTGGGAAAGTAAGTTTGTTTGTTATGTCGTCAATTTAAGTTCAAAAAGTATAAAAAGAATTTGGAGTATCAAAAGGTACAAGTAGTATCTTTTGATTAGTTTTTACAATAAAAACGTTATATCATATAAATGTACATTTTGTGCGTATTTTCAACACGCGATTTACATCCGAAAATACCTGATGCCATGGAAACGAGGCCTGTGACCCCCCCACCTTAGTTTTATTTTCATACAAGGATACATTTTATCGTGAAACACTTGAATTTTCGTGACGATGAAGCGTGGGGATCGGATAGTGATGTTTCCCCTTTAATAAAACCACCAAAGCATACATCTAACTTCGATAAGGTATTTTTATATGTGGGGGGTTAACTTTGACTAAACCCCTTTTCCTAGGCTGGCTCAGACCTAAGCGGTTAACCAGTAATCAATTGGTCGGTCATAGGCTTTGCCAAGACACAACCAGTCCGTCTAGATCTCACGGCCCGGAAAGATATCGAATTCCTACCCTGCCAACAATGATACATTAATGTAAGCCCTAGATTCTTAGTATTGCCTGTCATTAACTTGTCCGCGGTAGGGGTAAATAAGAAAACCTGTGGAACTAGCAAAAAGGTAAAAGTAGGCAATGATCAGGAAATTGCGCAATCAGAGAGAAATTCTCACTCCACACACCGAGGGGTGGAAAAAAAAACAAAGTGACATTTAGGTACTTATACCAAAAAACATACTGCAAGCCGAGTGAGCAGCTGTTCCCCAATAGGCGGTCACTCAGTTATCCGAACTTAACTAAAAATATGAAAACGTACATAAGGCTCAAACAGCACAAAAATTCGACTCCAAAACACAAAACAATAAGAACCACAACAGAAGTATCGCCTTGGAAAGATCAGTAATATAAAATAAACTGATATAAAATATATAAGGCCACTGAGATTACTGGTAGGGTCCATTTGGATGAAAACCAACACGTCTTGTTGCGATGAGAGGTAGTTTTAACCGTACAGGTAATCTCTATAAACTCTATAAACAGTGGAACCAAAGGGATTATCCTTAAGAGACCTCTTAATTACCTGCTTCAGTGATATATTCTCGCGCGAAATAAATGTTTAACAGCCAAACTTCTGCAGCAGTATCGGTATCATAAACTTTGAAACCATTTTCTAAATTTTATCGCAGGCACTATGAGTTGATTTCTAAATTTAATGTTGGGCTAAAGTCGCTTTTAAGCGAGGGCCTTTCGAAACCAGAATATTATGGTGAATTGGTTAAAAAATTTAAGAAATTTATAGGAAGGAATGATTTTTCTTTTCAGTTCAGAAAAATCATAACACTTTACAAACGTATTGGTTATAACGTGAATGTTATGCGACAGACTGCATGCTTAGTTTTTACCCAGTCATGGTTGATAACGATGCTACCTTTTTAAATACACGCCGGTGGGTCAGGCGTGAGACTCTATGATAGCCCCGACATAAAGCTAGTCCTTTTAGTTTGTTGGTGCCGGAGCTTCTTGTCTGTTGCTTGGCCCACCTGGGTTCAACTGGTGTTTTCTCTTTTGCTCCGGGTTTCAGTGAGTTGTTCGGCGCTCAGGGATCTCCATCATCGGGCAGCTTACTGAATCTGTTGAGGCCTCGTCTTTGATTCATCAGGGTGATTATCATGATTTATTCGTTTGTCCTTGATGATTCATTGACTAGTTAGAGATTCACCACGAAGACCGAACATCTAACTAAATGTGAACCACTGCAGAAGATGAGGGTGAGGTTAGGCGCCTGTAAAACCAGTTTAAGCCCCCTCCCCCCCCCAGTAATTTTATAATACTGGTCGTTCCAAGGCGATGCTTCTGTTGTGGTTCTTATTGTTTTGGGTCGGGTTTTTGTGCTGTTTGAGCCTTATGTGCGTTTTCGTGTTTTGAGTTCAGTTCGGATAACTGAGTGGCCGCCTGTTGGGGGAGGGGCTGCTGCTCGCTAACCCAATCATGGTTGATAACTATGCTGCCTTCTTTAATTGCACGCCGGTGGGTCGGGCGTCAGACTCTATGATGACCCGACTTAAAGCTATTCATTTTAGTTGGTTGGGGCCGGAGCTTCTTGTCTGTTGCTTGGCCCACCGGGGTCCAACTGGTGTTTTTCTTTTGTCCGGAGTTAGTAGGTTATTCGGCGCCCAGGGATCTCCATCGTCGGGCAGCTTACTCTATCTGTGAGTCCTTGTTTTTGATTCATCAGGATGTTTATCATGATTTATTTGTTTGTTCTTGATGATTCATTGACTAGTTAGAGATTCACCACGAGGACCGAAGAACTTACTAAATGTTATGAACCACTGCAGAAGCTGAGGGTGAGGTTAGGATCCTGTAAAACCGGTTTAAGCCCGCCAGTAACTTTGTGTTACTGATCGTTTCAAGGCGATACTTCTGTGGTGGTTCTTTTTGTTTTATGTTTTGGTGTATAATATTTTTTTTGTGCTGTTGGCGCCTTATGTATGTTTTCATATTTTTAGTTAAGTTAAGGTAACTGAGTGGCCACCTATTGGGAAAATAGCTGCTCATTCGGCTTACGATATGTTTCATGGTATAAGTACCTGATTGTTAGTTTGGTTTTTTCCCACCTCGGTTTTTGGAGTGGGAATCTTTTTCTGATTGCGCCTTTTCCTGATCTTTGCCTACTTGTACCTTTGTACCTTTTTCTTGCTGTGCGTGCCTGGGTCTCGTTTTGTTTCCCCCATCCCTCGGTTTATGGAGTGGGAATATCTTTCCGATTGCGCCATTTCCTGATCATTGCCTTATTGTACCTCCTTATAATATGTACGATAGTTCTTTGATATGTGGACCATACTGCATTAGCAGGGGGCATACACGCAATAAACAGTGGAATCACTTTAACTTCTTCGGAAGCTTTATCTTCAACTCATATAGGCAAACAGTATTGCCCCAGATGTGACGCCGCAAAACGCGGCGTCCCATGTGGGGCTATTCTGTTTGCACAGAGAAATTTCATCGAAAAGTGAGATAAAAAATCAAAATCACTCCTAACACCCCTAAAATGAAAATGGACTCGTCCAATTGATAATGATGGGAAAATCCATTCGTCAAATATGGGTTAAAGAATAAGGCTAACGTGACCTCAGAAAACACTGATACTCATCAACAGTATCATTTTATTTTTCCAGCATCATAAGCATCTTATTTTTTTTTTTATAAAAGCAACCAGGCACACACCAAACTTCCTGTGAAAGAAAGTTGTTGATTCATTG
The DNA here is from genome assembly GCA_964017185.1 of Rugalucina vietnamica. NCBI lineage: Eukaryota > Metazoa > Mollusca > Bivalvia > Lucinida > Lucinidae > Rugalucina > Rugalucina vietnamica. The sequence goes on along the minus strand of OZ024879.1, from coordinate 12,024,202 downwards.
CTGTGCATGTTGTTCGCATTGACTGTCATTTTAAACCACTACGTTTCAACCTTTTTTTAAAGGTGAATAGGTTGTCGTTTAGATTCACACGCTGTCAATGGTTTGTCGATGGAGCCGTGTGATGGAATACATTGTATTTTGTAAATGATATTAGCGCATTTAACGCATTTATCTTTGCAGACATGCAAAGATAACATAATTTGTTTTGTGGCAAAATGATATATGTAAGTCTGTATGACTTAAAAGATGCATAAAAATAATGAAGACGTTTCATATTCTGAATAGGTTACGGTTACTTAAGCACGCAACGTTTGTGTTCTGCATTTAAAAATACGCAGTTTATTTGCTGTTAAACATCATATGTTTATATTTTATTCAAAGCCCGCACCAAAGCAATTGCAACATTGCTATTAAGTTTACGAAGAAGTGATTTTCTCAAAGTGAATATCTTTAGCTTAAGATGGAAGCTAGATTACTGCTGATTGTTGCACTCCTGTTGTTATGCCTAGCTTGCGGTATGTTGTTTTAAAAAAAACTATTTATCCTCATTAAGAGAAACTGGGTGTATTTTTTTTTTTTTGAATTTTTTTATTTCTATTTTGTAATTTTCCATTCACTTGTCAGAGGCTTTGCTGCTTCAAACATAAATCGCCTATATAAACTTCCTGACGCGTGAATTTTTTTTGGAAATGTACCAGACATTCCTGAGTTGATTTTTATTTCAGTGACTGGCCAGTTTGGATTCGGCGACAGACCAGGTCGCGTCATTCAAGCCAACAATTATAACCAAAGAACAAAGCTTACACGAAGGGACACACGGAAAATTGCCCTAGCCGGAGAACACGAGCACGGGACAGGCCACAAGTTGTTCGCGAGAAAATTCGGAAGAGGCGAAGGACTATTCTTACGTAGAAGAGATGATGCTTGGAGATCGAAAGGTGGAACACAGCCAGAAAACAAAAGGAGATAAAGACAATAAATAAACCGCGACTTGAGAAAACCAACTATGTGGCTTCCGAACAGGTTCTTATAATTAGCAAACCAACTTGTACAAACACAGAAGATGGCTAGATGCTGGAAATTTTGGATTTAGAAAGTAGAGGAATTGTACTATCCGTGTAGCGAAAGCAAAGGCGCTGATCTGCGTCTTTGTTTTCGCATATGCAGATGGGTTGTTTTTCTCACAATGCGTCTCAAATGTGCAACCTGCTGATGGACTTACATAATTATAATGGAGTGATAATTATTGCAATTACCACAATGATCGTGTTACGAACAAGGAATTTGAAAGCATGTCAGAAGGCTCCGGGACGGTTCGCGCAAAAACCAGTTCCTCTCGGGACGGTTCGCGCAAAAAAAATTTTTTCGAACGGGACGTTTCCTCCCGGGACAATTCGCTCATTTTTCCAAAAATCGATTTCAAGGTATTATTTATCAAAATTTATCAATTAAATGCAATGTGTATATAAAACTTATTATGAACTTATTTGAAATATATTCTTTATATTTGATTTTTCTGAGCAATATGTTTTGTTCTTTTTTTTTCTAATTTAGGGGACGATTCACCCACGGGACGGTTCGCGCAAATGTATTTTTCAGTGATAACTACAACGTTTTGTTCAAAGGAAGAACAAAAAAGCCATATTATTAAAAGATTAATATTTTATTAAATGTTTAAATAATATTACACATAAGAATTTATCAATGCTAGCCACAAAACGATGAATATGTATGTACATATACATAAAATATAGTGTATAAAATAAGTCGTTGATTTGCTTTTTTGAAATTGCTGATAGGTTAAAATACGAAATTTAATTGGAAATGAAAATGGAACAGACGTGCACGAGATGTTTTAAAATGGCAAAAGACTCCATAAAACATAATACAAGATTAAAAACGTGTTGCGTTATATAGTATTAAACGGTAAAAGTGGATAATGATCATGAAATGGCGCAATAATCCAGATCAGAAAGAAATTCCCTCTCTAAAACTAAACTGACGTTACAATCAGTTACTACTACGAAGAAAACATATAGTAAGCAGAGTGAGCAGCTATTTCCCAATAGGCAGACAGCCAGTTACCCGAAACAATAGCTCATGTCATATGGAGACTAAGATTATAATTGTTTGTAAATGTCGACACAGTGTTACGTCATCAGAATACGTGCGTGACGCTTCCTTCGCCGTCACATTTCGTTCACATTTCTCCATACATGCTCGCAGTTTGTTTGAGTAGGTCACTAGTACTTATGGCTCCATCCTTGTACTGATCCCATAAACTGTTGAGTCGCGACTGGATCCGACAGTATTTCTGTCTGTTGTCCCTTGTGTACAACTGGTCCTGTACTAGACGAACCTGGTGGTCAACCAGCTTGGCCTCCTCCCACAGGAATGGCACCAGTACATAGAATCCAAGACCTTGTCCTTGAGCTCTCTTATTGATACGCCGATGCCAGCCTTTTTTTCTTTTTTCATTTTCATTTCCCATATGTACAAGCTTAGAGAGGATTGGAAACATGCTCATTTGCAAACTTAAAATATATAATTTAAAACTGGTAGAATCGACATCTAAATTTGATTTTGAGCGAATCGTCCCAGTTTTTTTGCGCGAATGGTCCCGTTCGATTTTTTTGCGCGAATCGCCCCGGTCGAATCGTCCCAGGGAGGAACTGGTTTTTGCGCGAAACGTCCCGTAACCTGTCAGAAACCAATATCAAATAAATAATGCGTTTTCTACGAAATATCGTTTTATGTGGTAGATCTACAATATAGAGACTAAAACGATGTCTTACGTCGGGTTACTTGATGAATATGTATTTTCTATAGCTACTGTATTGCAAACATTCTGAAATGAAGTGCATTTTTTTTTTCGAAAACTCGTATTATTTAGATATAATGTATTTAATCTCGTACGTCATTTAACGACATTTGGAATAAAGTATTTGTCTGTCTGTATGTGTTTGATTCTTACTTCAGCCAACGCAACTTTAGTTTTCCTCTCATCTACAAAGTCAGTCTCGTCATTATTTGAAAGCTTTTCAGCACATTCAGCATTAAAATGACCCGAAAATATTTCTGCGTCCACAGGTTTTATATTGTTTACAAACAGTGCCAAATCGAGAGGTCTTGGGTTCGATCCCCACTAGCGGCACCATGTTGTGTGCTTTAGCAAAGCACATTAATTCCCCCAAAATACTGGTTAATGGCAAGGAAGCGGTGGCTACATCCCCGAGATGGCTGACAGTTTTGAATGGGACATTTAAACCTCAAAACAAACAAATGTACTGTTGTTTACTTAGGTGGTTATATTTTTAAGCACTTTTCAGCTGTCATGTCTTTGTTATGTTTGATAGAAGTCTCATAAGATGGAAGCAACGTCCCAATATGACCATAATTATTGACTGGCACGTCACAAAAACAATCATTTATTTTGATGATGGTCATAGTGGTTGGGCCCTATCAGGGCTTTTGGGATTTGGGGCCATTCATTTTCAAGGATCTTAGGAGAAAGCTCATTTATTTTCAGGGAACTGGTGAGCAAGCAAAACCTTTTGGGGGGTTAGGGAGCAAGGACGCGGCAGGCATCTGGAGGCTGTAGATACAGACCATTTTTAGAGGCTGTAGATAACGACTAATTTTCTTTCAGGGAGCGGGAAGCTAAGCACCCCCCCCCCCCCGTAGGGCCACAAAAATAAGCAATGTCAGTAAATGGTGCAAGCAGAGCTCTATTATCACGATGGCAAACAAATTAATTTTTTTTTTTGTTGTTGTTGTTGTTGTTGTTGTTGTTGTTGTTGTTTTCTGCTTCAGGAGATCCCAAATAAAACTGCCTGCTGTAAAGTTGTGTTACCTTGTGCACAAACCTGAAGGCTATATCCAACTTCCTTAGCTACTAACGGCATCTGTGAATCTTTTCTTGGATATGAGCGATGCCCGCGAAACTGAAAGATTCCATTGTGCATATTTTTTAGGTTTTGCCTGTGTGAAAACAAAGACGCAGATCAGTTGCGCAGTTACTGCACTCGGTTTTGCTACTCGGATAGTATGATCCCTCTTCTCGTTAAATCCGAAACTTGAAGCTTCTAGTCCACAGATCAGTTTGTGTCGGGCCTGGTCGGACACCCATAAGACCGGTTTTCTTGCGTCGAGGCTTAGTTACTCTGTGGGTCTTTTGAGGCTAAATCTTGGACGCTTATACAACTTTGTCAACCCTTGTCTCGTCCGATGCACTAAAATCATGTATTACGTAGATTTTTTGTCTACGATAATAAAATGTTTAAATTCAGTTTAAAACATCAAAAGCGCAAATAGGAGTTTTAACAGTATCAAATTGTTCCATAAATATTTAATGGATGCATTTGATGCCATCTGAATGTATCGGATTGTTCACTAAATTAAATACCTGTAGTCACGCGAACTAAGACTTTAAGAAATACCATAACACAAACCTAAACAAAATATACATCTTGTAGATGCTGTCCATTTCTTGCCAGTGACGATTGTTCAAAAACACGAAAAGTTGTCAATTTATTTCTGAATACCGCAGGGGTATATTAATAACTGAACGCACCTGTATAAGACCGTATACTGATAGCATATAAAACACTGAAAATATAGATATGTATGCAGGATGGGTTGAACATTAAGGGGTTAAAGGTGGGCTTAAGATCTGAACCCGCTATTCTGCAGGACCAATGGGTGCAGGGATATAAATGATACTTACCTTGTGTAAATTTTTGAAATTGCAGTATATTTATCTGGCTATCGTCTCCGATTTATAAAGGGTCACTGATGAGGGTTCAGTACCCGAAATTGCGCAAATATGGCCCATACTACCTCCCTTTGAACGTTTTCACAGCTTCCAAAGGATCAAGCTTTTATATTTTATTTGCTATTTCTGCAGCTGGCGTTGTGTCGTGTGGCGGCCCTAAAAAGTCTCCCCGTACATCATCCATAGTGCAGATTATATTATTTCTTTTGGTCCTTTGAGATCAGTTAGAATATTCAGAGTACTAAAATTGTACGTTTTGAGCCATCTCCTAAACATTGTTTTAGTTATTTCACAACGATTAGGCCACTTGTCTTTGATTTAGACATACCTTGTGTAAATTTTTGAAATTGCAGTATATTTATCTGGCTATCGTCACCGATTTATAAGGGTTCAGTACCCGAAAATGCGCAATATGACCCATACTACCTCCCTTTGAACGTTTTCACTGCTTCCAAAGGATCAAGCTTTTATATTTTATTAAATAGTTTTAAATGCAATGTGACCTTCATACATTACAGATTCAAACGCGCATTATGAAAAACGTTAGTTTGAATTTAAAGTAAGAATAGAAATTAAAGAATGTCGCAGTCATCACTCAATAAATTAAGAATAAAGCATTCCCCTACTATCGTCCCTCGCTGTCGTCTCGCACATTAAGCCAGGCGTCAGCGCACAGCAGCCGTAAATCAAGGCCGTCAATGCATATGATCCATTTGCGCAATAGCGTTCAAACAGCAGACCTCTTCAGCGATTCTGCAATGAAAACTTATACACTCCCAGACGGTCAAAACTGCATAATCAATATGAGTTACAATACCTATTATTAAGAAATAATGAAAGGCAAAATTCTTGGGCGAAAATGGGAGAACCCCGAGAAAAACCACCTGACACATCCGCAAGCAGAACTTGGCTTGTGTCACATGTTCCTAGTGCCACACTAGACACAGCGGTGAGATGATCGGGTGATTAAGAAACAGTGTTTTAATCAATCGTCCAAGGTGGTCCCCCTATTTGGACATTAGTATCGACCCTTGTCTATTTGGATATGATTTTAATGGCTGAATAAAATGTGATTAAATATAATATACTGTATAGTAGTAGTCTGGATATAAAATGCAATTTAAATGTTCCTTTTTAGTTCCAATTAGTATTGTGTAACGATAAGCAACGTTATGCACACCCTCAGTATAACTGTAACCTACTTTCAAAGTATGAAAAGGATGTACTTTAAGTTGTAGAACGGATTGATTTATTTGCGTGCGTACATTATAAGTTAAGGGCGGGTTTAGGCGCCTGTAATGTGTTAACCCGCGTCCTTTTTGTGGGACATAGGCAAACAGTATACCCCAAGATGTGACGCCACAGAACGCGGGGCTATTCTGTTTGCATGTAGAGAAATTTCATCGAAAAATGTGTTAAAAATAAAAATCACTCCTAACACCCCAAAAAATGAAAGTGGACTCACCCAAATGATAACGATGGGAAAATCCATTCGTCATGGTTTAATGGGTTAATCATATGATCTGGTCAGGAACTGATGCGATCACAATCAAAAATGAGCCTGTGCGTGAGAAAACCAACAATTCTGGTTCCGACCAGGTCCGACTTAAACCGGGCTGTACAGTCACAGAAGATGACTAGAGGCTGGAATTTTCGGATTTAGAAAGTAGAGGAATTGTACTATCCGAGAAGCGAAAACAAAACCGGTGATCAGCTTCGCAGTTACTGCGAAGCTGATCTGCGCCTTTGTTTTCGTCTAGGCAGATTGTTGGTTTTCTCATGCGGTGGCTCATATCTCAATCCTGAAACACAAGTGGGTAAGTATGGACTTAATTAACATCAGGAAAACATGTCCGTGAAATATATACCGCCTTAAACCCCACCTTTATGCACTAAAACTGGGATATGCAGGGGTATACCTATTTTTCTTATTTTTGCTCCAAAACATAGATTGTAGGTACTCGTTAGAACCGCCTCGACGAGGCGGTTCTAACGTGTACCCACAATCTATGTTTTGAGCAAAAATAAGAAAAATATCCAATTTTTTCTGATGAAATTTTCAATTTTTATTACTTAATTTATTTTCCATATATTGCATGGGCAAGTTTTCGTAATGGTAAGTAAGCCAAGCGAGCTGCTATATCAAAAGTTATGCATATTATTGTACAATATGTACACAAAACGAAAACTGACTCTACTTCAATACAGCGACCTTTTAACACACTCGTAAATAGGTTGTATATAACCGAGCATGCAGCGCCATATATGCAACACTTTGCATGGACCTTGCTATCAAGAAAACTTAAAATCAGGAAAATTATTTCAATAGAAATTAATAAGATTTCATAGCACTGTCTTTATGATGGAAGCTAAAGTACTGCTTATTGTTGCACTGGTTGTGATGAGTATCGCTTGCGGTAAGGTTTGCGCTCTTCTATTCCTGTAATATTACGAAAACTTGCCCATGCAATATACAGAGGTTTTTTGAGCTTTAAAAATTGAAAATTTTCAGTTGAAAAATTTTGATATTTTCTTATGCGGTTCTAACGAGTACCCACAATCTATGTTTTGGAGCAAAAATAAGAAAAATAGGTATACCCCTACATACCCCAGTTTTGCTTTACAAAAGTGGGGTTCAAGGGGGTATATATTACACGGACATGTGTTCATGATGATATTATTTTATATTTTTTACTTCATTCATTTATTTATCTACCTATTTTATAGGTTTGTATAATTTGTTCATTAATGCATCTTTATATTTATTGGTTCGTATCATTTATACATTTATTATTCGTTTATTTATACACCATTTATCTATTTTATTTATATTGTTTCATTTGTTCAATTTAAGTAATAAAATTTGTCATATTGAATACATGAATATTTATACAAAAGGTTGATTTCTACATGCAAAATGCAAAATCGAGATTACCGTAGTTTTTGGACATAAATCTTTCTTTGTGTACCGATTTTCATTTTTTGTGTCACTTTCTGAAAGTTTTGGGATGCAGAAGAGTGACATGGTCATAATCTTTCGAGTTGTTTTAGAAAGGGTGATTTTGTAAAAACAGTTTCTGAAATATGTTGTAAGGACAGTAGGTGCTAAACTCACACACAGAATGTTTATGGGCTAAAAAAATAGAGTATGATACAAATAATCCAGAGCTGCATGGTGATAAGACTACAGTTGAACCTGCTGAATCAGCCACCTTTATAAGAGCTCCACCTGCATAAGAGAGCCAGTCTGAAACATTCCCAATCATTTTCACTATATTTTATCTCTGCATAAGACAGCCACCTCCACAAGACAACCAGCAGCCAGTAAAATCAATCCCAAAATGCTTATAACTCTCTATAAGACAGCCACATCATACTTGCCTAAAGTCAAATTTCCCATTTACAAGCTGTTAATTGGACAATTATTATTCATTATTGTATTTAAAACAGTTAATTAGCAGAAAAAATCAATAAAGTTAATACCCATGAGGCTTTGTATATATTTTTGTGTAACGAAGCATGAAATGATGTCAACTTATGAAACACATACAGGTAGTCCTTCCTTAGAATGGATTTTTCTTCTGACAGTAAGAATATTTTCTACCTGACTACTGCTCTGACTGAACCTTGATAAGACAGCCACCTGTGTATAACAGCCCCAAAGGTGGCGCTTTTATAGAGGTTTGACTGTACATCATTATTCGCACGCACAGATAAATAAATGAGCCGCCTCATGGGAAAACCAACACTCTGCATAGGCGAAAACAAAGGCGCAGATCAGCTTCGCGGTAAACTCGAAGCTGATCAGCGCCTTTGTTTTCGCTACTCGGATAGTACAGTTCCTCTTCTACTTAAATCCGAAATTTCAAGATTCTAGCCCTTTTCTGTGACTGTACAGGTCGGTTTATGTCAGACCTGTTCGGAAACCACATTGTTGGTTTTCCCACGAGGCGGCTCAAATGTTATTAGTACCGACGCACTCGAGCATTTGGATTTGCGTTTCTCACTGAATTAAGCAAACTTTTTAAAAGTTTGTAGTAAGTACGTCCCACCAGTAAACATTAAAACGCGGTTGAGTCCATTTTGTTTGTTTATAACGGTTTCTTTAAAACTCCTCCATTTAATGGTTGATACAGTATTATTTATCGACATGATCAATGCTTATTGTCCGTCCAAGTTGGTGGACAAACAGTGTTGTTGTTAGTTCTTTTCTGTCTGCTGACATACAATCCATTACGAATTTTTGTCCATGAAATAACCAGAATTTTTTTTCAGGTGTAAAAAATTGAAATTTTCATCGGAAAAATTTTGATATTTTTCATGTACTTGCTCAAAACATTGATTGTGGGTACATGTTAGAACCGCCTCACAATCTATGTTTTGGATCAGAAATAAGAAAACTAGGTATACCTATGTAAACCCAAGTTTTACAATATAAAAGTGGGGTATGAGGGGGTATACATTTCACGGACTTGTTATCCTAGTGTATGCTTTCCTTACAGTAAATGGACAAGGTGGCGAAGGCGGCAAACCAGGCTTGCAGTTGAACCCACTTCAAGCAAATGACGATGAATCAGCATCCGGGCGTGTCAGGAGAGAAATGAAAGGGGTCGGGCGAATAGAAAGTGGAAAGCCACGGCCAAGGTGGGGATAGAGACAGACAAAGAATCAAACTACTTGACACTGACTTGTTATTAGTATCATGAAATGTAACCTATAGTGTGATTTCTATAATGGCATTACCTACCATCAGGCCAAAAAGAACATGTTCACGCACTTCAAAATACTAAAAAGAGCCACCGCTAATATTAAAAGAAACAACAGTTATTACGAGATTTAAAGCGGCACCATCAAAGAAGATTAATAATACCCGGCGTTTCAGGCAACCATTACGAAAACTTGCCCATGCAATATACAGAGATTTTTTTCAGTTGTAAAAATTGAAAATTTTGTTGGAAAAATCTTGATATTTTTCTTATTTTTGCTCAAAACATAGATTGTGAGTACACGTTAGAACCGCCTCGGCGAGGCGGTTCTAACGAGTACCCACAATCTATGTTTTGGAGCAAAAATAAGAAAAATAGTTATACCCCTGTATACCCCAGCTTTACTATATAAACGTGAGGTATAAGGGGGTATTCATTGCACGGACATGTTTTCCTGATGTTGATACAAACGTACTATGAAGAGTTTTTAAATTAAAGACGCCTTGCTTATTGTTGTTTTGCGAATTTAGATAAAAAAAAAAAAGTAAACCATTACATTCTTTCAGTAGTGTTCGGTGTTATTTCATAAATTTGATTATCAGGCCCCTCAGATTATAACATCAGTATGAAAACTTGCCCATGCAAAATACAGAACTTTTTTCAGCTGTAATTAATGAAAACTTCATCAGAAAAAAATTTGCTATTTTTAATATTTTTGCTCAAAACATACATTGTGGGCACACGTTAGAACCGCCTCTGCGAGGCGGTTCTAACGAGTACCCACAATCTATGTTTTGGAGCAAAAATAAGAAAAATAGTTATACCCCTGTATACCCCAGTTTTACTATATAAACGTGGGGTATAAGGGGGGTATTCATTGAACGGACATGTTTTCCTGATGTTGATACAAACGTACTATGAAAAGTTTTTTTAATTAAAGACGCCTTGCTTATTGTTGTTTTGCAAATTTAGATAAAGAAAAAAAGTAAACCATTACATTCTTTCAGTAGTGTTCGGTGTTATTTCATACATTTGATTATCAGGCCCCTCAGATTATAACATCAGTATGAAAACTTGCCCATGCAAAATACAGAACTTTTTTCAGCTGTAATTAATGAAAACTTCATCAGAAAAAAATTTGCTATTTTTAATATTTTTGCTCAAAACATACATTGTGGGCACACGTTAGAACCGCCTCTGCGAGGCGGTTCTAACGAGTACCCACAATGTATGTTTTGGATCAAAAATAAGAAAATTAGGAATACCCCTGCAAACCCCAGTTTTTCTATATAAAAGTGGGGTTCAAGGGGGTATACATTTCACGGACATGTTTTCCTGATGGAAAACCAAAGTCAACGCATTTGGTTTCCTTTTAATTGAGGCTCTCAAAACTCAACCTGGTCCTTCTATCAACTTAAATTTACATACATAAAGCCGTGAAATACAGGATTTAAAAAATTGTAACCTGAAATGTGGACCCATCTGCACACAGCGAAACTCCAAAAGACACAAGAGTCATAAGAAACGCGTCATCACTTAATAAGCATGAAGTTAAAAGAGCAGTCACATATAAGCGTGTAAGACAAACGCGCACCATAAGCGTGTAAGACAAACGCGCACCGGGCGTTTGAAAATCTCAACACGCTGATGTTAAGGACGTATAAAATCAATTTGCTTCTAAAACTTTAATTAGCAGTCACACATTACCGTGTGACTCATGATGCGTGTGTCGGACGTATAATAAATCTCAACATGCTGAAAAATGTGGAGTACGTTTGTGTTATGTCCAAGACATGCTGAGCTCACGCAACAGACACGAATCAAACGTTTAAGGTCAGGGTGTTGTAAACCGTTGTTGTACTACGATACGCGCGACGTTGATTTCTGATTCTGATTCAGTTTAACGTCCCTTTCAAGCTTTTTCACTCATATCGAGACGGATCAATCGGTAGGTGGGGCGAAAACCGGAGTACCCGGGGAAAAACCACCTGACACACCCGCAAGCAGAACTTGGCTTGTCCCACATGTGACTCGTGCCCCGAGCGAGGCGCGAACCCACATCGAATGATCAAGAGCACTTAAGTCAGCGACCTTAACCACTCGGCCACGGGGGCCGCCCGCGACGTTGATTTGCGACGCCAGATGAACAACAGTCGAAGCTCCCACGTCGCGCCTTTTTGAACCAAAGAAAGCTGTAGATTTTACGCCATTTAGTACGATTTTTTTTCTCCATTTAAGACTGTGGCATATTTTCACCAAAATACAGATAATGAAAATTTTATGCCGTATATTGTTATTCTTAGGTTAGTCGCACATTGAAATGCGACGCTTGTTTGTGCCACGACGTTACGTTACGTCGCGGAAAATATCAAAACGTAATACCCTACATAGCAAAACCTCAACAAGCACGAAAACGAGCACGGTTGTCGCGGAATTTAGGAGAAAAATATGTTAATGTGCGAAATCCGACAACAATTTCCCCATTGAGTTTAATGGCACAAAAAATGGTATTAGCTAAAAAAACTAACACGGTAGGGTTGGAATATTTTTGCATATTCCGATGGGGGCGCATTTAGTACATCGATATGCATAAAAGTCTAGCGTGCTTTTTTACAACACCCTGACCATAACGCGCGTCTCATACACGCTTGGGACACGTTAATGAAGCGTTCGCCAAGCACCTAACCAACTATTTCGTAAAATCGCATTTAGCGTACACGGAAAACACTTTCAAAGCGTATTCAACGCACCTGTAACGCATCGTAACGTATGAGACAAAGCCTGAGACACGCCGAGTTTCTATAAATATTTCAAGCGTGTTAAAAAACTATTTAGAGCCCAAACGCGCCGGGAACACTATTTGACGCATAGCGACGTACATGAACGTACATCAAGTGTACACAACGCATATATAGCGCATTTCTAGCGTGTCTCCGACGTGCTTCTGACGTTTGTTGAATTTTGCATTTTCTCAACAAGCCCAGCGCGCGTTTGTCTTATACGCTAATGTGTGACTGCGATTTAATTGCATACGCCATAATGTAAGCTTACACCAGTCAGTCACACCCAATGCCCAAATCCCACTTATATATAAATAAACGAGATTCTTCGCGAAAGATGGCGTTTTGTGAGTCGCATGTAAACATTCATTCCCGCCGAAAATTAGTCAACATGAAACATTTCAAAATGTGTCTTATCATAACCTCACCCTCAGCTTCTGCAGTGGTTCATAACATTTAGTTAGTTCTTCGGTCCTCGTAGTGAATCACTAACTAGTCAATGAATCATCAAGAACAAACAAATAAATCACGATAAACATGCTGATGAATCAAACACCAGGACTCACAGATTGAGTAAGCTGCCCGACGATGGAGATCCTTGGGCGCCGAATAACCTACTAACTCCGGAGCAAAAGAAAAAAACAACTTGGCACACCCGCAAGCAAAGCTTGGCTTGTCTCGCATGCCAATGCGGCGCTCGAATCCACACCAGACACAGCGGTGAGATGATCGAGTGATTAAGAAACAGCGCTCTTACCCCTCTTACCCGCTCGGCCACGGGGACCGCCATTACTTAATTGTGATGTATCTTTGATAAACAAGTGATGCTGTCGGGTCATGAATGAGCTACAGATAAATAGAATCCATCATGGGTGTCCAGTGGAGATAGGAAAATCCCAACCCGAGGGTCCACCCGTTCCAGTGGGAAACGAGGCTCGCCGAGTTTCCTACTGGAACGGTGGACCCGAGGGTTGGGATTTTCCTTTCTCCACTGAACACCCATGATCGATTCTTTTTTTTACGTACTCCGATTTTATCCTTTTACCGGTAACGTAACCTGGTACCGTGCTTTAACCCTTGTGACGTTGTGCATATTACGGATGTGACGTCAAATGTAAATAAATCGCTGTCAAAGTCAATAGAGATAGTTTTTATATTTGTTTTTATTTTAAAACGAGCGTGATTCAAGAATACTCGCTGTGAAAAACATCACTTTTGTCTAGTTTTGGTGAACGCCATTGCTGCAAGCAGTAGAAACGATCGAATTATATCGCGTGCTTTTCTTATCTTGCATGAGCAACCAAAGCAGCAGTGTAAGATCGATTTATCTACCACCACTAAAATACCGGATTTTTTCTATTTTTATGTTAGAGGTATGTAAGAAATATATATAAACTTGTCAAATCCAGATAATTAGGATATAAACGTGTATTTCTTCGTATTTTAGGTAATAATTTAAGTTTATGTTTTCCCCAATGACTTATTCAAACAGTACTTCAATCCCGAAGGTACTCTTGTCCTGAAATACCCTGCAATATCAAATTGTTCCATTAATTTTAATGGATGCATTTGATACATCTTGAATGTATTTAAAAGTAAACTTATCTGTGCAGGCACAGAAAAACTATTTTAGGATGGCGCCGTACCTGACTGCCCGTGTCACATCCTAATATTAACCCATATGTGACGAATGGATCACTGCATGAAAAATTGCGTTTAAGCAAGTTTACATTTTCGTAAAATTCCACACAACTCGGAGTTTTAGATTTAATTCAAATTTTAGGTGACACAAAACGGTGTTTAAACATTTTGTTACGCTTTCTATTCCGCGTTTACCTGTGTATAAGCATGCATGAAATTAGAAATAATTTGACGTCTAAGATTTAATTAAGATTTAAGAAAAAGAAAATGTGAAATTGTTGGGACACTTAAACTTAAAGTATATTCCTGATATATAAGAATATAATGCACAATTAAATGTGCAACAATTCGTTTGTAAAATAAAATTCAAATTTAAAATATAACTAAAATGTGAAGTTTTTATACCTCTGAAACTCCAAGTAAACGGCTTGAAAATGTCATGTTTGAAGTAAAAAAAAAATAAATGTTATAAAACTTGGAGTTTTTGATCTTCGTAAATTTCATCAAACTTCGATCCAAACAAGAGAAAGCTTATTATCTTAAATTTCAGATCTTCTACCAGCTGTTGATATGGCGGAATGTGCTTGTGCGTTGTTAGGGTATAATGTTTAATGTGTTGTATCTGGGACAGACTAAAACGCTGAATTTTCTGCTGAATTCAGCAACTGACTGATCAGCAGAAATATACTAAAACGCTGAAATACTGAACTGCTGATTTTTTGTTCGTTGTCAATTTTAAACTTTGTTTTGCATATTATACCATAATTTTGATACAAAATATTAATTACACATTAAATACAAATGAATGACTATCACGATTACGATGGTATAGAGACAACAGAATGTAAATAACAACGTTGTCATAGGACAGTATATGTGCACGTGCCAATCTACACCTACCGTGACAATTCACACCTAACAATTAAAGATGCTCCGTATCATCCCACCATTGCACTTTTTTCGGCATAAAATATTTCAGACTTTTATACGTGTACCCTAAGCATTCTGTTACCATCGTTAGTGCGGCTCCTTTCTCGGTAGAACATATGCATACTGTTGAAAAAATGGGGCATTGCTACAAATCATTAGAAGCATTATGAAAACTGCTATCGGATGATGCATATTTCTTACAATAATTATTTTAGAGCCTTCATTTATTTTATTTCATAACAAACATTTATAATGCAGTGTGCGCGATCATACAACATAGAAACCTGAAACGCATTTGCTGATGTGCTGATTTTCGTGATCAGGTATTATCGTTTGTAATACATAAGAAGTATTCAGAATGTTGTGTTTTTGGTATGGATCTTGCAATTCATACATGTGTACTTGTGTACAGAGTTTAATATGCTATCGCGCAGTCTGGTCTTACTAATGTTTTTGCATTCGCTGATAAGTAATCATAACTTTCGACAATCTCCGTGAATCCATAAGCAGTGTGGAGTTCTCACTCCAAGTAAAAGTTTCTGGCCATAAGAATTGACATAATTATCAAGTTTATCTTCGATGTGTGAACATGCTTATTTGTTTTCTTAACCGCGGTGTGAACACGTGTTTTTGTTTTCTTAAATGACTCTCATTATACAAAAGGTGTCAGCCCAATCAACTTCTCATGTACTTCGTTATTACTGTACATTCTATTAACGAAATTAAAGAAACCTAACTAAGTAGCCCATGAGATAAATTGCTACTGAAACCCTACTAATTATACCTAAATGCAATATACGTACATTTATATGTTGCATTGTTACAAGTTGTCGATTGAATATATAATTTAGTTGCATGTATCTGTACTGTATGCCATCAAATATCAATGTAAGTATTATATCCTCATGGGCTTGTCAGCCTTATGAAATTTTGAAATAAAATTATCTTATCCTTGATACAGAATACAGAATACAGAAAGTTTATTCAAGTACAAGTACAAAAAGTTTATTCGGTATAAAACATAATACAATGTTTATAACCATAATACAAATATCAATATAGTGAAGACAATGAATATCAAGAGTATGCTGTTAACAGAAGAGCAAAATGCAATACATATACAAATTAATACATACACAATATCAAGAATGGTGACATTCAGTCAAGTAACATGTTCTAAACGTTTTTACTAGCAAAATATATAAATTTAGATAAGCTTGTGACAGAAGATCTTGATGTTTTCGAAAGAAGTGTTTCAAATTTCGTTATAGTTGGCCAATGACAAGAGTATGGCTTAAAATATTTTGATCGTAAATCTCGATAGTTTGGACAAACTAATAGAAAATGATAATCGTCCTCAATTTTTTCCATATTACAACACTTACAAATTCTTAATTCTTAATTAATTTGGCTTTGATTAAGTACTTTTGAAATAACGGCGTGTAGAATATAGATACAGTCTTGAGCGGATTTTCCTTTTTGGAAACCAAACTGGTTGTCAGTAATTTTTTCATAAGTTTCGGTCCAACTTGTTAGACGATATAAAAGTAACTGAGAGTAAACCTTGGCTAAAACACTAATCAATGTGGTGCCACGGTAATTGGATGCATCATTTAAATCTCTTTTTTTAAAAAATAGGCGAAATTATGCATTCTCCCCATGCACGTGGGTATTCGCCTATGCGCTGGCCCTCATTACATTTAAATTTGAATTTAGCCTTTTTTCTTAGCCTTGTTGTAACGTGTTCGCGCACGTGTAAATCTAACACGTGATTCTGTCGATTTAGTTCGGTTAAATATATTTCTAGCCGTTTTAAATTCGTTCTTTGCATTCCGACAATTTTCGTCGAACCATTTGTTGTTTACTTTTTTGCCGGGCGCTGGCTGTGATTTACTACGGGTTGTTTGGCCAATTACCTAAAATGCATTGTCGTGTAAATATCGAGTAAAATCCTATACCACGTGATCGATCGATTCACTATTCACGTCGCTGATTAGTCGTTGCATTGTTTCATTATTATTCAAAAGTTGTGGATGAAAAAGATTTATTTTACTACCATCCCATACTATTTCTCTACTGATAAAAGAGTCATCAGAAGGTATTTCTGATTTCGCATTTTTGGGTTTTAAATTTAAATGCACAGCGATAGGGGCATGGTCAGAATACTCATTGAAATTATTGAAACTATGCTGCCTTCTTTAATTGCACACCGGTGGGTCGGGCTTCAGACTCTATGATGGCCCCGACTTAAAGCTATTCATTTTAGTTGGTTGGGGCCGGAGCTTCTTGTCTGTTGCTTGGCCCACCGGGGTCCAACTGGTGTTTTTCTTTTGCTCCGGAGTTAGTAGGTTATTCGGCGCCCAGGGATCTCCATCGTCGGGCAGCTTACTCAATCTCTGAGTCCTGGGTTTTGATTCATCAGGATGTTTATCTTTATTTTTATGTTTGTTCTTGATGATTCATTGACTAGTTAGAGATTCACCACGAGGACCGAAGAACTAACTAAATGTTATGAACCACTGCAGAAGCTGAGGGTGAGGTTAGGCGCCTGTAAAAAAGTACAAGTAGGCAAAGATCAGGAAAAGGCGCAATCAGAAAAAGAATCCCACTCCAAAAACCAAGGTGGGAAAAAACCAAACTAACAATCAGGTACTTATACCATGAAAACATTTCGTAAGCCGAATGAGCAGCTATTTTCCCAATAGGTGGCCACTCAGTTACCTTAACTTAACTAAAAAATATGTAAACATACATAAGGCGCCAACAGTACAAAAATATTTTAAACACCAAGACATAAAACAAAAAGAACCACCACAGAAGTATCGACTTGGAACGATCAGTAACACAAAGTTACTGGCGGGTTTAATTCGATTTTACACGGCCGTAACCTCACCCTCAGCTTCTGCAGTGGTTCATAACATTTAGTTAGTTCTTCGGTCCTCGTGGTGAATCTCTAACTAGTAAATGAATCATCAAGAACAAACAAATAAATCATGATAAACATCCTGATGAATCAAAAACCAGGACTCACAGATTCAGTAAGCTGCCCGACGATGGAGATCCCTGGGCGCCAAATAACTTACTAACTCCGGAGCTAAAGAAAAACATCAGTTGGACCCCGGTGGGCCAATCAACAGACAAGAAGCTCCGGCCCCAACCAACTAAAATGAATAGCTTTAAGTCGGGGCCATCATAGAGTCTGACGCCCGACCCACCGGCGTGCAATTAAAGAAGGCAGCATAGTTATCAACCGTGATTGGGTTAAAAACTAAGCATGCAGACTGTCGCATAACATTCAAGCTATAACCTATACGTCTGTAACGTGTTATGATTTTTCTAAACTGAAAAGAAAAATCATTACTTCCTATAAGTTTCTTAAATTTGTAAACCAAGTCACCATAAAATTCTGGTTCCGAAAGACCCTCACTTAAAAGCGTCTTTAACCCAACATTATATTTGGAAATCAATTCATAGTGTCTACGATAAAATTTAGAAAAGGTTTTTCGAAGTTTATGATACCGATAGCCCTGTTGGAGAAGTTTGTCCGTTAAAGATTTATTTCGAGCGTTGAAGTCTGTAACATGATTGCAGACTCTAGCAAACCTAATAAGTTGCGAAATGTATACACCATAAGAAGCACGTCGAGGAACGTCACCATCCAAAAACGGAAAATTTACTATATCAAAATCAAAGTCATCGCGCTTATCATAAATTTTAGAAGAAACAAATCCATTTGCAACAGAAAGATGTATATCTAAAAAGGGGGCTTCGGTATCCGAGATATTGGCTTTGTTCAACTGTAGTTCAGATGGATAAATTTGATTGACCATACCTTCAAAATAAGGGTTGTCAATGTTCAAAAGGTCATCGAGGTACCTAGAAGTGGAATTAAAAAGGTACAAGTAGGCAAAGATCAGGAAAAGGCGCAATCAGAAAAAGATTCCCACTCCAAAAACCGAGGTGGGAAAAAACCAAACTAACAATCAGGTACTTATACCATGAAACATACCGTAAGCCGAATGAGCAGCTATTTTCCCAATAGGTGGCCACTCAGTTACTTTAACTTAACTAAAAATATGAAAACATACATAAGGCGCCAACAGCACAAAAAAATTTTTATACACCAAGAAAAGCCTCGATAACATCAGCTTGATTATCATGGTTAAGAGAATCCATGAAATCTCTTTCGTAGCAGTATAAAAATAAATCAGCTACGAGAGGTGCGCAATTTGTACCCATCGGAATTCCAACAATTTGTCTGTATAACTTGGTCCCAAATCTAATATAAATATTATCCAGGAGATAGGATAAGGCGTCGCACACATTCTGACATGACCAAAGTGTATACCGACTTTGGTCAGAGGATGTGAAAAAAGCCTTTCTGTCATTACATGCCAAATAAAGTGAACCATAGTTTTTAATGCCCTTTTGAAGGTCCACTCTATCAAATCCAGAAGTTTTTCTTTAATTAGATTATGTGGTAAAGTTGTATACAGAGTTGAAAAATCATATGTGGACAAGCTCGTCGCACGGAACCCTCTACACTTCAATTTATTGAGCACCTCACCAGAATTTTTTATTGACCAAAACCAATTTTTATTTGAAGTTTCATACACTGTCTCACAGTATCTTATATAACATGAGATTTGATAGCAGTAAGACAGGAAGTTAATAATTTAGAAAGTTCAGTAGTAGTACAAGAGCTAGAATTTGCAATAAATCTTGCTTTGTATGGTCTTTTGTGAAGCTTAGGTAACCAATACATCGTAGGAAGTTTGTCTTGGCCTTCATTGACACAAACTGAAAACTAACAGGTAAATCGTTTAAGTGGGCATTTACTACAGACACCTCATCAGTATCTGTCTCCAGATAAGCCCTGGTACCATCCAGCTCCTGTTTTAAGGTGTTAACGTAGTGAAGCCTACAAACAACAACAACGTTGTTTGCGGCTTTGTCTGCCGGAACCAAGACATACTTTCTGTGAAATTCTTGGATACACTGCTTCAAATGCCTAAATGACGATTTAGGTTTAGGAGGTAAAAGATTAGTATTTTGTGAATAAAACTGTATACGTTTATCCACGATAGTGAAGATACTTCTTTTCCATTCTTTAAGAGCATTATCCTCAACACCCTCTCGTTTACACCATCGATTACCGAAATCATTCAATGCAGATGCAATCTCCTCTCTACATTTATCGAAATTGATGTAGGAGGGGAATCTATATTTCGGACCTTTAGAAACAATTTTGCGAATTCTAGAATCCGAAATTATTTTTAAATTTCCAGTAACTATATGTCCGGCAGGTTGATAAACAAATTTTGAATCTTTACAATCTCAAGACTTAGGAGTATTAGCATGGATATCAAGATCAGAAACACGTTTATTGAAATTAAAAATAGTATTTCTGATTGGTTTATTATATTTGTAACAAATAATAGGAGGTTCTGAATTTTGGAAGTACGTAGGTATAGACTGTATCACTGATTTATCCTGGAATATGCTTGGTAAATCAATAAAGTCAATTCCTTTATTAATGAAAGGAATTTTAATAAAACTTCTAATGTGATTAGATTCGGAATCGACAAATGGACGAAGAGCATGCTGAGTATAACATCTTGTTAACAGTGCAGCGTCATACATTTGATGATTTCTATCGTAAAATCTATTAGCCTCTGTGTCCAAGGAACGTAATACAGCAATAGGTAGAGAACTAAGATAAGACAGCATTGGATGTCGACCGTGAATCCTTAGTTTAACAGCTAAATCATTAAGGGAAGTGTTCAATTTCATTGTAGCGCACCGTTTACGTTTGTCATTACCCTTTTTCCGTATACCATGAGATCTAGATTTACGTTTACGAGACTCTGAAAGTGTAAGTACATCAAAATCGGGCAATTTGGAAATATTTCCCTCATGGTAAATGTTGTCGTTAAATCCCAGCGGAAAGGGAGTTTGCAATAATTTTATCCATTTAAGTTCAGTTTCAAATCGTTTGATGTTTTTGAATCTAACAGAAGAATTTTCATCATATGAGATTTTTTTCCACTGGTTGAACTATAACATTATTGGGAGAATGACCAGTGCGCTTAAAATGCTGGTACGGTACAGAAAGGTATCATTATTTTTGGGCTTTCTGATTCTACGATAGTGCTCACCAAATCGTTTTTGCAAAGTTCGACAAGTTTGTCCAACATACTGCATCCTACAATTGTTTGTATTTCAAGTAAGAACATATACAAGATCCATTGATTTTCAGTCTAAATCAGAATCATTAACCACTGAAAATGTCCTACCATTCACAGATGAAGTGATAGTAGTCTTAGAGCATAAATGGTTGCAACAGTTGCACTTCTTGGCATTGCACTTAGAAATACTAGGGTACATTCCAGGTCTCTTGAACGGATCAATATATTTACGTAAAATTGGTGATTTAAGTGGAGATAACCTTATCTTAAGATTATTACGAAACATATTAGAATTAGAAGCTCCTTGTAGATTAACAGTAGATGCAGAAAATAAATTAAGAGGTGTCACCCTAACAGTAGGTAATAAATTTTGAAAATTGTTAGTTGAATGAGGAATCCGTACAGTTGACGCGGCATGCAACCTACAGAGGGGAGTTAATGTAATTCCTAATCTTTTTGTGATAGTCATAGTTGGGAGTTCTGTGTTGATACTGCCAAAAGAAGCGCGACACTCATACCGGTTATAAAAAAATAATGCACTTAATCGTAATGCAAAATCTCTCAAATGAAAGAACAAGGTATAACCGAAGCCCACATCTCAGGTCCATGTCTAATACAAGTCTATGGATAGAAACGTAAGAATCGCTTATACAACGAGATACGAGTGACGGTCAACTAATGACCTTCAATACGGTATCGAAGAGTTGTGGTAGTTAGAGATAGGAAAATACAAACTGATTGCAAGCAATCCCTGAGGATTGGAAAAACCGGTTTAAGCCCGCCAGTAACTTTGTGTTACTGATCGTTCCAAGGCGATACTTCTGTGGTGGTTCTTTTTGTTTTATGTCTTGGTGTTTAATTTTTTTGTGCTGTTGGCGCCTTATGTGTGTTTTTATAGTTTTAGTTAAGTTAAGGTAACTGAGTGGCCGCCTATTGGGAAAATAGCTGCTCATTCGGCTTACGATATGTTTCATGGTATAAGTACCTGATCGTTAGTTTGGTTTTTTCCCACCTCGGTTTTTGGAGTGGGAATCTTTTTCTGATTGCGCCTTTTCCTGATCTTTGCCTACTCGTACCTTTCAATACATCAAAATATGATATGCAATCAAAATCTAATAGATTAAGCAAAAAATAATCTACAACACTTTGGCCATTTTGGGAACAAAATGTGTATTTTCCTACACTTCTGTCGTCATGTAAACGACCATTTGCAACTAATAATCCAGTTGATAAACACATATCTAATAATTTCAGACTTAGGCATAATAGCCTATCGTCGTATATTGCTTCACCTATGAAAAGATGACACCTATGTTATTACCAAATGTTTTGATAGTACGAAGGCAGAGCACCTTTGATATATAGGTGTAAATTTTCACGGTAGCCATGAATGGCACGCGTGTACATGTATGTCACCAATGTTATTAAGGTAATATGGTCCTAACATAAAATAACATTAGTTAATTCAGTTAAAAATATCTGGAGGTGCATGGAGGTCTCTGCTTCATACCTTTACCATAGGCGACTTCTGTAGACCATAAAATAAAAGTGTTTCTTACATGCACTAAACAGCTACCTAATTGCGATAAGCGACTACCTTAGGGGCCAAAAACGATTGCAATGAACAGCTACCTTTTTTCTTAGAAATTAAAGTCTGTGACAATCTTATATGTAGCTATAGTTAGCCATGTTGAATTATCCAGCAGCAGATTACAGACATTTATGACCGGATTCAATTATACACAAACTCGTTCGGGCGAATAGGATTTATTCAAAATAGCACGTTTACAATATGGGGGAATTTCTCGTTACGGTTGCTTGATGAAGTACTTTTGCATTGATAACGTGAAGATGACTAGCTTCTTGATTCTTTGCGTATCCTGGTGCCCAGAAAAACCAGCTTTGAACAAACCCTGATTTCGCAAGTCTTATATTTGACCTTTTTCAGATAGATGTAGTCGTAAAGTACATGTAAAGTATCAAATGTCTCAATATGACTAAATCATTGTTGACCTGAACGTTATTACGCACCAATTCAGTCAGACAAGACAAAAACTGTTAGGGTTCTTTATTCGATTTCGTAAAATTGTACCTGTTTTCATACTGAAAACATCATTATAATGTCGCTTCCGAAACAACAATGTTGTCGGGTACACAAACGAATGAATACAATATAAACGTTTGATCCTTTGGAAGCATTAAAAACGTTTGAAGGAAGGTAGTATGGGCCATATTGCGAAATTTCGGGTACTGAACCCTCAAGGTCTACATTAGAATAATAAAATGCATCGTTGACAGCGAATTGCGAAATATGTCCTTGACTGTAGAGATCAGAGGATGATTTATTGTTGCATTATGATTTGGTCCAAGTGATTTTATTATGAAATAAATATTTTCTACGCTCAACTGCATTGTTTATTTTCTAAAACAACCCAGATTTCATAAATATTGCAAAATGTTGTATTTAGGGTATTTTAGCATTTCATTCGTGAAGTTTTAAAAATGCGATAAAATGCTTGATGTCGCAATGTGGTGTACATGAAAGTCGAAACTTTCCATCCACTAGAATTTTAACTTGAAAACTACATATCCATGTTAAGGGGGTGGGGTGTTGTAACAATTATAAAGAATTTATAATAAACATTGGGGTTCACGTAATCGCGTCCTTAACTTAGCATTCGGACGCATAAAGAGTAAATTTATTTTTGTTAGCAGTTTGCTTATAATAAGTTAGTTCATCAGAATAAAAATGGCGCACTATTTCATTGTGCTGTTGTAAAAGACCGTAAAGTAGCTTAAACACAACACTTTTGTTCAAAATTATTCAAAGAATAACAAACAAAAATATTGCTTCACCTATGAAAAGATGACACCTATGTTATTACCAAATGTTTTGATAGTACGAAGGCAGAGCACCTTTGATCTGTAGGTGTAAATTTTCTCGGTAGCCATTGAATGGCACGCGTGTACATGTATGACACCAATGTTATTTAGCTAATATTATCCTAACATAAAGTAACATTAGTTAATTCAATTAAAATATCTGGAGGTGCATGGATGTCTCTGCTTCATACCTTTACCATAGGCGACTACTGTAGGCAAAAAAATAAAAGTGTTTCTTTCATGTAACTGATTGCACTAAACAGCTACCTAATTGCGATAAGCGACTACCTTAGGGGCCATAAACGATTGCAATGAACAGCTACCTTTTTTCTTAGAAATTAAAGTCTATGTCAATCTTATATGTATTTCTGAAAAAAAGGAAAACGTAGAATTTTCCTTTTTTGGATGGTGACGTTCCCCGTCGTGCTTCTTATGGTGTTTACATTTCGCAACTTATTAGGTTTGCTAGAGCCTGCAATCATGTTACAGACTTCAACGCTCGAAATAAATGTTTAACGGCAAAACTTCTCCAACAGGGCTATCGGTATCATAAACTTCGAAAAACCTTTTCTAAATTTTATCGTAGACACTATGAATTGATTGCCAAATATAATGTTGGGTTAAAGACGCTTTTAAGTGAGGGCCTTTCGGAACCTGAATTTTATGGTGACGTGGTTTACAAATTTAAGAAACTTATAGGAATTAATGATTTTTCTCTTCATTTCAGAAAAATCATAACACGTTACAGACGTATAGGTTATAACTTGAATGTTATACGACAGTCTGCGTGCTTAGTTTTTAACCCAATCATGGTTGATAACTATGCTGCCTTCTTTAATTGCACGCCGGTGGGTCGGGCGTCAGACTCTATGATGGCCCCGACTTAAAGCTATTCATTTTAGTTGGTTGGGGCCGGAGCTTCTTGTCTGTTGCTTGGCCCACCGGGGTCCAACTGGTGTTTTTCTTTTGCTCCAGAGTTAGTAGGTTATTCGGCGCCCAGGGATCTCCATCCTCGGGCAGCTTACTCAATCTGTGAGTCCTTGTTTTTGATTCATCAGGATGTTTATCATGATTTATTTGTTTGTTCTTGATGATTCATTTACTAGTTAGAGATTCACCACGAGGACCGAAGAACTTACTAAGTGTTATGAACCACTGCAGAAGCTGAGGGTGAGGTTAGGATCCTCCGGTTTAAGCCCGCCAGTAACTTTGTGTTACTGATCGTTCCAAGGCGATACTTCTGTGGTGGTTCTTTTTGTTTTATGTCTTGGTGTTTAACATTTTTTGTGCTGTTGGCGCCTTATGTGTGTTTTCATATTTTTGATTAAGTAAAGGTAACTGAGTGGCCACCTATTGGGAAAATAGCTGCTAACCTCACCCTCAGCTTCTGCAGTGGTTCATAACATTTAGTTAGTTCTTCGGTCCTCGTGGTGAATCTCTAACTAGTCAATGAATCATCAGGAACAAACAAATAAATCATGATAAACATCCTGATGAATCAAAAACAAGGACTCACAGATTGAGTAAGCTGCCCGACGATGGAGATCCCTGGGCGCCGAATAACTTACTAACTCCGGAGCAAAATAAAAACCCCGGTGGGCCAAGCAACAGACAAGAAGCTCCGGCCCCAACCAACTAAAATGAATAGCTTTAAGTCGGGGCCATCATAGAGTCTGACGCCCGACCCACCGGCGTGCAATTAAAGAAGGCAGCATAGTTATCAACCATGATTGGGTTAAAAACTAAGCATGCAGACTGTCGCATAACATTCAAGTTATAACCTATACGTCTTCAACGTGTTAAGATTTTTCTGAAATGAAAAGAAAAATCATTAATTCCTATAAGTTTCTTAAATTTGTAAACCAAGTCACCATAAAATTCAGGTTCCGAAAGGCCCTCACTTAAAAGCGTCATAGCTAATTTAATTCAAATCAGCACATCAGCAAAAACTACTGTCAAGTTTCTAAATGGTATGGTCGCACACGGTCAAAGACGCTGCATAAACATTGACAAATGTTATCAAATACATAAAATCACCATTTGCATTTGCTTAACAACGATCAAAACTGGTGTTCATAAAAAATCAGCAGTTCAGTATTTCAGCGTTTTAGTATATTTCTGCTGATCAGTCAGTTGCTGAATTCTGCAGAAAATTCAGCGTTTTAGTCTATCCCGTTGTATCTCACCCTCCATTCACATACATGACTTGTTTCTTTCAGTCGAAGATTCGCTCGTATGATTCATTGCTTAGGCCGGTGCAAAAATACAGACTTGGAACCTGGGTCTGGGAAGACTGGGGGTGCAGGGTGGTACAGGGTAGCGCGTAAAAGGGAAATCCGCAAAAGCGGTGGGTTCGAATCCCACTGTGAATGCCATTTTTTTCTTCTTTTTCATGTTTTTCTTTTTCTACTTTTGTTTAAGCACCGAATTTTTTCTGTCTGTGTTGCATAAAACATTATTTGCCAATTACGATTCTGCATGTATTATTGTCAAATTTAAGTCAAGTTTACGTCAACCTAAACTCCATGTTTTGTATGAATTTAAGCTGACATAATTCCATGTTTACAAGGCATATAATTTAAGTTTACCTTCTTTAGATTTTACGTTTTGTTTGAGTATAATTTGCACACAAACGCAGTAAACTGTTACAGTTTACGTTGAGTTTACGTTGCATTAAACTTAAAGTAAACGTCGAGAAGTATATTTGAAATATGATTCCAACGTAAACTCACAAAAAATCAATTAAATCGGAAATTTAATTATGTTTTGTGCGGATATTATGGCAAATTAAACGCGCTTTTTCATGCAGTGGATTCTCCCATCATTATCAATTGGATGAGTTCACTTTCATTTTCGGGGGTGTTAGAAGTGATTTTTATTTTTTATCTCATTTTTTGATGAAATTTCTCTGTGCAAACAGAATCACCTCAGATGGGTCGCCGCGTTCTGCGGCGTCACATCTGGGGCTATGCTGTTTGCCTATGTCCCAAAAAGGACACCAGGCTCACGTATATGTGTTAATAAGATTAAAATAATGGGTTTTTTGTTTGCTGTGTTGCTCCCTATTTTATTGGGCTGACTTCTACCCGAAATTTGGATGTTATTGCATGTAAAATGTGCTTCAAAAATATACCCCCTCCCCGTAAACAACTAAGGCTCATATGCGTGGATCGATTGACTGAATTGAAGCGATTAACTAGTAATCTGGTGGTCGACTGAACCTGAAGATATGACTTCTAGGTCAGTATTATGGCACATCACATTCGCCAATGGGTTATAACTCGATTTTGACCTCAGGTGCGTGAAAAGATCGACGAGTCCATATGGTTTCGAAAAGTAGGAGACCAGGTTCAAACATGTAAAAATCGATATATCATGAGTGAATAGCGATAACATGGCTAATAAATGATCGCTATTTCGAAAGCAGCCCTAGCCTAGTGGTTAGTCCGCTTGCCTTAAAAACTGAATATGGAAGTGGTCGAGTGTTCGAAGTCCACGTTTTCATTTTATTTTTTTTCTCTCTCCTTTTGTCATCGTGGAAATTACACATGTAATGTTATCCATGTTTTTACGTGAAATGTTTTCTATATATATATTGCGTTCAAACAGAACAGAATGGCCAAACATATACCATATCGATAGAGCTCAGATGCGAAAGAAATCGTTCGAAATGTCTATGAATTCTGCAAACGGGAGAAGGAGAGCGGGCTTACAATGTCCCTACATCAGGCAAACTTAAGAACACCGACTGACGATTAACCCTGTGGTTAAATCTCACCCTGCCAAATAGCACATGCTGATTGAGCGAGGTGTTTCGACCACGTAAAATCGGTTTAGCGGAAATACTCGGATATCATAGTGAGATTGCTATAGAAGAAGAGTATAAGCCGGTGGTGATCTATCTGGCATCCGACACGGACTGCAGTTCTGACACCGCCAGCGAGACTGAGGGATTATGAAATTTGTTGTGCTGCCAATTTCTATATTACGTGATAATATGAACTATAAATAAATCCTACAATATGAAAAATATAATATATATATATACATGGAAATAAGTTAGGGAACACCTGCAATAATGTAAGTACCAGCTCTGGACTGTATATATCCTTCTGTGTCAGAGTTATGAAGAAAGTTTTGACAACTTGTCAGAATCTGTAGTGTCAAAGGTTGTTTCTATGTGAAAATGGTAAACATCAAACATAAACTGTGGCGGACAGCAGCCATTTTTGATTCAGAAATTTTTCGCTAGACTTATCGGAACGCGCTGATATTCTTTGCGATAACTTCCTGTTGTGAACTCGCATTGTCACAATTTGTATCGAGCATCAAGCTGAGAAATTGCTTGTGGATTAGATTTCATCGATTCTTTATTTTCTGACCGACTGTCGGCGGTAGATCCATACTTTTCCTGGGGTAGGTTTCATGATCACGTTTTGTTCTTTGGCTATACATTTTGCAGGTTGTAAACGTTATTCGATATGACACTTAAGGAATTATAACATGCACGTTCTGGTCATAGCACCATGGCAAAATTATTCTTTTACGGCTTTATTTTCAAAAAATTCCATCAATTTTGCTTTCTATAGAAATCAATGCAAACTGCAGATTTTGTATGATAAGCTGGTTTGGAGATGAAACATGAATTTTTAGATCCGAAGTCGATTATTCATTGAGAACGATCAGATGCAACATTCTGTTCCTGTTTGGCATTCAAAAGCTGAGTTTTACGGGGTACAGAAGCAAAAAGACAAACTCGTTTTCAGTAAAAGTGGGGGTTTTCATATACACTGAAAAAAAGTTATAAGAGGCCACTTTTCAAACTCATTTTTTGTAACTAAGCCATGTTCAAAATTTTTAGTCTAAAGACGTGTCTTTCAAGTAAGTAAAGTTCCAAAGTGTTCAGAAATAATTTTCTTTCACTAAACGCGATTTTGGAGTAAAAATGCAAAAATCAATGTTTTTGAATTAAAAAATTGATAAAGCACAACATTAATTGAAATTATGAGCGGGTGTCATCAAAGGGGACCTTCCGGATTGGAAAAAACATCAAACATTCGAATTTTCTCTACTGGTAGACTTTCTGCGCATTTTTAAAAATCGCAAATTTTGAGATTTTTTGAAAAAATCATTAATGTGCCTCTTAAACATGTTAATCGCTATTAAATTTACTTGATGAAGCCTGGAAATGAGAGATATAACCCGAGTGAGCTATTTTAGACTATTTTCGAGGACAAACAGGTCACGGTTGACGCACACTTCCGGTTTCAATGCCAACTTTTAACGAACAAAATAACGAAATTTATGGACGATTTTTTAAATTTTCAAAGTCTATCAGAGTCTATTATTATACCTTAATACTCGCTGAAAATTTCAATTCCATACTGCTGATAATAATGCAACCAGAGATGAACAAAGTTTGTATGCAAATTGCATACAAAAAGCTGAATTCATGTTATTCATGTTGCTGTCTTCTAGCATGTACAAAACAGAAACGAAGATTCTTATTGCCGCAACACATCTGACTTAATTTTATCTTGCATCATGGCAGTCAGTAGCACTTTCAAATAAATTAAAATGTAAAACACAACGTCACAATATGACATTTAATTTGATGATCATGAAGTGTGATTTTCAAAAAGAGGGTACCTTTACTCATGCTTCGACTGCGTGAGACATATCACGCATTTTGGAATGCAGACCCTCTCAGAGCCACTGTTAGGCATTGGTTTATTAATTTTATCATGAATTCTAATTGATCGTAATTTACTTTCTGAACTAGAAGAAAAAATATGAGGTGGCCTCTTATAACTTTTTTTCAGTGTATGGCAAATTGTGTCCTCCGTAGCACAAGGACAAACTATCGTGAATGTCCATAAATTTGCCTGTCGCTAGGCCAAGGTATGAAATGCATGTGATAAAAATTTCAGTATCGACAGAAAATAGGAAAATGGGGTTTTTTCAAACTTTTCCCAAGAGCTAAAAGTGTTCTCTAACTTATTTCCATGTCTATATATAAAGAGATTTTAATCAGAAAGAAATCACCCCCTTAAGGGCTTAAATGCACCACCAGTCCCACACTAATCCACTTAAATTAGGATAAATTAAAAAAAAAAAATATCGGGACTTGAACTCAAGACCTACGTTTTCTTCGTCCGTGATGCATATACAACCTGCTTATCTACTGGGCTACTAACCTTGATGATTATATAGGTAACTTTCATTCATACTGAACCAACCCCTTTCACGTGCTGTATAATGGACTCGGCCATCTTTTGACGCCCCTGAGCCCAAAATCGAGCTATACAAAGTTGCTAAAGGCAGTTTTGTTGAGAAAGTTTGTTCAATAACTCTCAATTCTAAATCTTTGAACACGATTTACAAACTGAATAACCAAAGTAATTTACAATAATTTTTCTAAGGCGGTTGTTCTGTTGTGACTGGTTTTCTTTCTCGTTCTATGCCAGCTTTTGAGATGACATTATTTGAGCCGCCTCATGGGAAAACCAACAATTTGCATAGGCGAAAACAAAGACGCAGATCAGCTTCGCGGTAACCGCGAAGCTGATCAGCGCCTTTGTTTTCGCTACTCTGATAGTACAATTCCCCCTCTACTTAAATCCGAAATTTCAAGCTTCTAGCTCTTTTCTGTGACTGTACAGGCCGGTTTGTGTCGGACCTGTTCGGAAACCACATTGTTGGTTTTCCCACGAGGCGGCTTATTTATAAAATATAAGATTCGGATAAGTTAGCTGAAAGGTCACTTAATGGTATACAGCTATCTCGGTCTACTTCGGTTTACTATGTATTGCTATTGTAAACAGTTTCTGACATATTTGTTGTGCATTATTTCTTGCATGTGCAGTGCATCATGGTTTGTTTTATAGAAGTATAGACGTGTGAGTTTATGATTGTAAAAAAAAAAAAAAAAAAAAAAAAAAAAAAAAAAAAAAAGAACGCCTATATATTATATATTGTATAGCTTGGCAAATAGGTTACTGTGTTGGCGGCAACTTCAATATTCATTATGTCTGGGTGTGGTCGGGTAATTTCGCAACTTTTCGCATTTCGCAATTTTTTAGGTTTGCTAGAGTCTGCAATCATGTTACAGACTTCAACGCTCGAAATAAATGTTTAACGGCAAAACTTCTCCAACAGGGCTATCGGTATCATAAACTTCGAAAAACCTTTTCTTAATTTTATCGTAGACACTATGAATTGATTTCCAAATATAATGTTGGGTTAAAGACGCTTTTAAGTGAGGGCCTTTCGGAACCTGAATTTTATGGTGACTTAGTTTACAAATTTAAGAAACTTATAGGGGTTGGTGATTTTTCTTTTCAGTTCAGAAAAATCATAACACGTTACAGACATATAGGTTATAACTTGAATGTTATGCGACAGTCTGCATGCTTAGTTTTTAACCCAATCATGGTTGATAACTATGCTGCCTTCTTTAATTGCACGCCGGTGGGTCGGGCGTCAGACTCTATGATGGCCCCGACTTAAAGCTATTCATTTTAGTTGGTTGGGGCCGGAGCTTTTTGTCTGTTGCTTGGCCCACCGGGGTCCAACTGGTGTTTTTCTTTTGCTCCAGAGTTAGTAGGTTATTCGGCGCCCAGTGATCTCCATCGTCGGGCAGCTTTCTCAATCTGTGAGTCCTTGTTTTTGATTCATCAGGATGTTTATCATGATTTATTTGTTTGTTCGTGATGATTCATTGACTAGTTAGAGATTCACCACGAGGACCGAAGAACTTACTAAATGTTATGAACCACTGCAGAAGCTGAGGGTGAGGTTAGGATCCTGTAAAACCGGTTTAAGCCCGCCAGTAACTTTGTGTTACTGATCGTTCCAAGGCGATACTTCTGTGGTGGTTCTTTTTGTTTTATGTCTTGGTGTTTAAAATTTTTTGTGCTGTTGGCGCCTTATGTATGTTTTCATATTTTTAATTAAGTTAAGGTAACTGAGTGGCCACCTATTTGGAAAATAGCAAATAGCTGCTCATTCGGCTTACGATATGTTTCATGGTATAAGTGCCTGATTGTTAGTTTGGTTTTTTCCCACCTCGGTTTTTGGAGTGGGAATCTCTTTCTGATTGCGCCTTTTCCTGATCTTTGCCTACTTGTACCTTTTAATCCATCTGTTCAAGTAGGGAGGCAATAGAAAAGGCAAATTCACTCAGCGTACACTGCTGTCACATATTTAACGTTAGAAGTCAGCTACCTGTACTTTGTAAAATCCAGTGATTTAGGCAAACTCGTATTTCATTATAATTTTCTAATATGTCAAAAGAAGTATAAATCGTTTATAGATCTAAGGAAACCGTTATAAAAACGATATCGACTCATCCGCGTTTTAGGGTTTATAGGTATGACGTACATGTATTTACTGCAAACTTTTATATATTATTGCTTACTTCAACGTGCAACCTTTGCCAAGTTTTAGAGTTCGCCTCTACAGATTGTATTTATTTACCGTTATTAACCTGTTCGTGCGAAAAATTGGTATAGCCTTATAGCCATGCATCTTTGAATTATCAGTATAGCTTATAAAATATTCATGAGGTGCAGTAACCTATATGTAGCACTATACACATATCTTGTCAGTTAATCACATTAAGGACATAAAAAGTTGTTTAACCCATATTTGACGAATGGATTCTCCCATCGTTATCAATTGGGTGAGTCCACTTTCATTTTTAGGGGTGTTAGGAGTAATTTTTATTTTTTATCTAATTTTTTTGATGCAATTTCTCTGTGCAAACAGAATAG
Source organism: Rugalucina vietnamica (assembly GCA_964017185.1). Lineage (NCBI taxonomy): Eukaryota > Metazoa > Mollusca > Bivalvia > Lucinida > Lucinidae > Rugalucina > Rugalucina vietnamica. The sequence continues at coordinate 11,991,526 of OZ024879.1, read as the reverse complement.
CCCCAGATGGAACGTCGCATTTTGCTATACTGTTTGCCTATGTCCCATAAAAAGGACGCCAGGCTTATATGAGTTAACAAAAAAGTTGTTTACTTTGCCGTGCATATAGGTAATTTAGTGTTTCTGCTGCAAACTGCGATGTGTTGACCGAAATTTTAATGAGTAGTGAGATCCGTTTAGTGAGTAGACTTTAGTGAAAGTATCAGAAAGCAATAAGCCTGGAGGTTAGTTTATAAAACAATCAAAACAAATAAAAACATACATGCTGAATCCCAAATAGATACACCTAAGGGTATAAAAAAGAAAGTCCGATCGACACGAATTGTTTATCCTGGATTCGCATCACCATTGCTATAACTAAAGCGAGTTTTCAGGCTGATGCGTGGGTTCATCTATTTCAACAGTCAAGTTAGACTATAGGTGTCTATTCTCATGGAAGGCTCAAAGAGCACAAACAATCTTCACTAAAATATAAAACAAATACGAGCGTAAAACCGCATCGGACTTTCATGAAAAAGCATATTATAAAACAAATCGCTGTCTAGTTCAACCGCATTGCCGCCACTATACGTAACATTTCAAACGTTTTAAAGTGTTTCATTTAGAAACAGTATGTACATTTAAGTGCATATAAGACAAGCCAGACATTGAATCTAATGCAGGCCATGGCCACTGCATTACGAAAGTTTGACCATGCAGTATACAGAGATTTTCAAGGATTTAAAAAAATGAAGAAAAAAATCATTAGAAATAAAATGATATTTTTTCTTATTTTTGCTCAAAACATAGATTCTTGGTACACGTTAGAACCGCCCACAATCTATGTTTTGGAGCAAAAATAAGACAAATAAGTATACCCCTGCATACCCCAGTTTTATGTTTTCATGGTATAAGTACCTGATTGTTATTTTAGTTTTTTCCCACCTCGGTTTTTTGATTGCGCCTTTTCCTGATCTTTGCCTACTTGTACTTTTTTTACCATTTAAAAGTGGGGTATAGGGGGGTATTTATTTCACGGACATGTTTTCATGATGAGTGTGCGTTGGTTCACCGTATTTCCACAATGTAGGTTAACTCTGCGTGCATCAGTGTTGCACAATAGAGTTGGATACAGTTTCTCATTTAAATCACATTCGTACGAGCTAATTTTATCTTTTAAATGTATCAACAACTGCACTTTTATAGTAGGCTTGTTAAAAGCAAGTCCGTTACGCACAAAATGGCAAAAGCGGCACAACCTTACTTTAAGAAAACTTGCAATCTAGAGAAGCATTTGAAAATAAGAGAGGTCATTTAGAACTGAGTTAAGATGGAAGCTAAAGTATTGTTTTTGTTGCATTGTTGGTGTTGAGTGTTGCTAATGGTAAGGAATGGCTATCTTATCAATTAAATTGATGTTATTTTTTTAAGAACTGACTTAAGATGGAAGCTAAAGTACTGTTCGTTGTTGCACTGGTTGTGATGAGCATTGCTTGCGGTAAGGTTTGTCCTTTTCTATTTTAGTAATTTTTTTTTTTTTTTTTATTTTTTATTTTTTTTACTTCACTCATTTATTTATCTATTTATTTTTATAGGTTTGTATAATTTATTCATTAATATATCTATATATTTATTGCTTCATATTATTTGTTAAGAGTTAAAGTACCGAGTAGAAAAAATAAGTAAAATTAAGCGAGGTCTTAAACTAACTTGTAGTATGACTGACCACCAGTTGACAGATCCGTACTGTAACTTCCAATATCAAGAAGTTATAGTGCAGTTTTCATTCCGCTTCCTTTCTGTGTATTGATATGTAGGTCCGCTACCTTTGATATTCACTTGTATTGGATTTAATGTTACAAAATCTTCAAATGAAAAGCAGAAAGTCACACTACAAATTCACGTATTATTCTTTTCTTCTTACATCACGTATCTATTTTATCTATATTGCTTTATTTGCTCATTTTCAGTACTGAAAATTGTCAGCTCTTTTCTGTCTGCTGATTATACAATCTATGTTTTCCTTACAGTAAATGGAGAAGGCGGTGGCGGTCCAGATTTGCGGTTGAATCCGCTTCAAGCTAGTGACGATGAATCAGCCTCCGAGCGTGTCAGGAGAGAAGAGAAAGGGGCCCAGCAAATAAAAAGTAGAAAGCCACGGCCAAGGTGGGGATAGAGACAGACAAAGAATCAAACTACTTGACACTGACTTATTATTAGTATCATGAAATTTGTAACCTATAGTGCGATTTCTTTGACCTATAAGCTATAATGGCATTATCATCAGGCCAAAAAGAACACGTTCACGAACTTCAATTGAGACTTGAAAAAATACTTAAGTGAGCAAAATCTTCTCCGCTCATATTAACAAACAGTTATCACGAGAGTTAAAGCGGCACCATCAAAGAAAAACAATGATACCCGACGTTTCAGGCAACCAAATACTTAGGAATATACTGTGGAGAGTTCTTTATAATTAAATTTGACGCCTTGCTTATTGTTGTTTTGCAAATTTAGATAAAAAGAGTAAACCAATACATTCTTTCAGTAGTGTTTGGTGTTATTTCATACATTTGATTATCACGCCCCTCTGGTTATAAGAAAACCAAAGACAACGCATTTGGTTTCCTTTTAATTCAGGCTCTTAATCTGGTCCTTCTATCAACTTAAAAAATACATACATGTACATAAAAAAGTACAAGTAGGCAAAGATCAGGAAAAGGCGCAATCAGAAAAAGACTCCCACTCCAAAAACCAAGGTGGGAAAAAACCAAACTAACAATCAGGTACTTATACCATGAAAACATTTCGTAAGCCGAATGAGCAGCTATTTTCCCAATAGGTGGCCACTCAGTTACCTTAACTTAACTAAAAATATGCAAACATACATAAGGCGCCAACAGCACAAAAATATTTTAAACACCAAGACATAAAACAAAAAGCCTCACAGTCATAGTCTGTAATTGATTGCTCAGACGGTATGAAATAGAAGTAGAAAAATATGTCACAGTGACGCAGGCTGCTTTGAGTGAATAAAAGGACATATCTCGAAATTGCACTTTAGTGACAGCCAAACAATATTCATTTCGACGCTTTATTTTTTACTTTAAAAATGCTTGAGGGGCGCCAATACAGGAATGATGGCTCTCCACTATGCTATGTACAGCGGACACCGGTGTAGATTCTACCATAAATGGCACACCTCGTTTTAACCCACGTATCCCTTCACTAATCCCCAGTGCCGGGATTAATGCCCACAACCAAACAATTATAACCCTAACATAATTTTGAACAATATATGTAGTGCATATAAACATCGCGCCGGAAATGTATGCACTAAACGGGTCGTTGGTGCGGCTGTTTTGGTGACCTGTCTTGATTTTTGGAGTAGGAGTCTTTTTCTGATTCCGCCTTTTCCTGATCTTTGCCTACTTGTACTTTTGTATTGCTGCGTACTGGATTCTGTACAGTCAGTTTGGACTGGTTTCTTGTGTCGATCTTTTTTTTCGACGTCAGCGATGGCCAATTTAGATGTAAAATAAATAGAACCAGCTCAAAAGTTACTGCATTTAAGGTGAACACAGTGGAAAGGGTCTGAGGACCTTTCCAATAACCTCCCTAAATATTTTCTTGTATGAGTTACATCTCTTCACCGGTCCCGATAGCGTAATGGTTAGAGCGTTCGCTTCGGAAGCGGGAGGCGCGGGTTCTAATCCGGGCCGCGTCATACCAAAGACGTTAAAGATGGTACCAGTGGCTACCTTGCTTGGCACTCAGCATTGATAAGGCAAACACTGGCTTCTCTTCTCTCTCTCTCAAAAAAAAAAAAGATAACTTCAATGATGGGAGCTCCATGTAATACTCTGTTTATGAGGTGTTTGGAATACTTGGCAGATTCAGATTCTTCTTTGGTTCATAACTTGGTCAAACTCAGACATCAGAAAATTGCAAGCAAAATAAAATGTGCATGTTTTACTGATAAAAACAAATGTCTGACGACGGCAGCCAGTCAAACCTTTAGTTTTTACCTATATTAAAAGTAATATAGGTCTGATAATAACGCATTCATGAGGTGCCGCCCAGATAGTATCCTGTTTGCCGAATAATATCTGTGTAACTTTGATTTTTATGACTGAAATCGCAGATATTCCCATTTTGACTGTAATCAAACGCATTTTGGTCTGAAATGTAGCTTTTCCTGTCAAATTGATTTTGCTTGCTCGACTCGATGCCGTCATCAAATGTCAAGTTTTAATTGAAACTTATATTTTATAGATTAATTTTAAATTATCTTTAACTCATATAGGCAAACAGTATTGCTCCAGATGTGACGCCGCAGAACGCGGCGTCCCATCTGGGGCTATTCTGTTTGCACAGAGAAATTTCATCGAAAAATGAGATAAAAAATGAAAATCACTCCTAACACCCTTAAAAATGAAAATGGACTCGTCCAATTGATAATGATGGGAAAACCCATTCGTCAAATATGGGTTAAAGAATAAGGCTAACGTGACCTCAGAAAAAACTGATACTCATCAACAGTATCATTTTATTTTTCCAGCATCATAAGCATCTTGATTTTTTATAAAAGCAACCAGGCACACACCAAACTTCGTGTGAAAGCAAGTTGTTGATTCATTGCTGTGCATGTTGTTCGCATTGACTGTCATTTTAAACCAGTACGTTTCAACCTTTTTTACAGGTGAATTGTTTAGATTAACACGCTGTCCATGAGATGGAATATATTGTATTTTGTAAATGATATTAGCGCATTTAACGCATTAATCTTTGCAGACATGCAAAGATAACATAATTTGTTTTGTGGCAAAATGATATATGTAAGTCTGTATGACTCAAAAGATGCATAAAAATAATGAAGACATTTCATATTCTGAATAGGTTACGGTTACTTAAGCACGCAAAGCTTGTGTTCTGCATTTCAAAATTACGCAGTTATTTGTTGTTTAAGTACATTTATGTTAATATATACATTATTCAAAGCCCGCACCAAAGCAAATGCAACATTGCTATTAGGTTTATGAAGAACTGATTTTCTCAAAGTGAACAAATATCTTTAGCTTAAGATGGAAGCTAGGTTACTGCTGATTGCTACACTCTTGTTATTATGCTTAGCTTACGGTACGTTGATAGATTTTTTGTTTAGCATAAAAAACTATTTATCTTCATTACGAGAAACTGTGTTTAACATTTGGATTTTGATGCTTCAAACATCAACCGTCTATATAAAAAGCCTGACGCGTGAATGAAAAATTATATTCTTTTTCAAGCTTTTATATTATATTTGCTATTACTGCAGCTGGCGTTGTGCCGTATGGCGGCCGTAAAAAGTCTCCTCGTACATCATATATAGTGCAGATTATATTATTTCTTTCGGGTCTTTGAGATCAGTAAGAATATTCAGAGTATTAAAACTTCTACGTTTAGATGCGTCTTCTGAACAATGTTTTAATTTATTTGACCCCGTTTAGGCATGTGTCTTTGAATTAGACTCCCCGTAAATGTTTGAAATTGAAGTATATTTATATGGCTATCGTCGCCGGTTTATAAAGAGTCACTGATGAGGGTTCAGTCACGGTACCCGAAATTGCGCAAAATGGCTTATACTACATTCCTTTGAACGTTTTAATTGCTTCCAAAGGATCAAGCGTTTATATTTTATTTGCTATTACTGCAGCTGGCGTTTTGCCTTGTGGCGGCCGTAAAATTCTTCCCGTACATCATCCATAGTGCAGATTATATTTTTCTTTCGGGCCTTTGCGATCAGTAAGAATATTCAGAGTATTAAAACTTCTACGTTCAGATAAGTCTTCTGAACCTTGTTTTAATTTATTTGACCCCGTTTAGGCATGTGTCTTTGACTTAGACTCCCCGTAAATGTTTGAAATTGAAGCTGGCTATCGTCGCCGGTTTATAAAGGGTCACTGATGAGGGTTCAGTTACCGAAATTGCGCAATATGGCCCATACTACATTCATTTGAACGTTTTTACTGCTTCCAAAGGATCAAGCTTTTATATTTTATTTGCTATTACTGCAGCTGGCGTTTTGCCTTGTGGCGGCCGTAAAAGTCTTCCCGTACATCATCCATAGTGCAGATTATATCATTTCTTTCGGGCCTTTGCGATCAGTAAGAATATTCAGAGTATTAAAACTTCTACGTTTAGATACGTCTTCTGAACAATTTTTAATTTATTTGACCCCGTTTAGGCATGTGTCTTCTATTTAGACTCCCCGTAAATGTTTGAAATTGAAGTATATTTATCTGGCTATCGTCGCCGGTTTATAAAGGGTCACTGATGAGGGTTTCCTAACCAAAATTGCGCAATATGGCCCATACTACATTCCTTTGAACGTTTTTACTGCTTCCAAAGGATCAAGCTTTTATATTTTATTTGTTAGAACGTAATACCCTATTCGTTTTTCGCCGGTTATTCAAACAATCTTATATCTATAAAAATCAACCACAACCAGTCCCTTCTACTGTCGCAAATTACAGAATTGATCGAAATGAACCAGACATCCCTGAGTTGATTTTTATTTCAGTGACTGGCCAATTCGGATTCGGCGACAGACCAGGTCGCGTCATTCAGGCCAACAATTATAAGTAAGTAAGTAAGTAAGTAAGTAAGTAAGTAAGTAAGTAAGTAAGTAAGTAAGTAAGTAAGTAAGTAAGTTTATTCAATTCCAATAGCCCGACAGGACTTTGAGGATACAACAATTATACATAAAACATGACAGACAGTACATGGTTATACAGAGCAATACATATGAAAATAACTAATATCATGATAACATGTACTTTTAAGAAATTTAGACAAAACATGTAAATTAATCTCTGAAACGATAATTAAATACACAATATTATAACCAAAGAACAAAGCTTATACGGAGGGACACACGGAAAATTGCCCTACCCGGAGAACACGAGCACGGGACAGGCCACAAGTTGTTCGCGAGAAAATTCGGGAGAGGCGAAGGACTATTCTTACGTGGAAGAGATGATGCTGGAAGATCGAAAACGTGGAACATATAATATGCAGTACCGAACGATGGTTAAAGCATACAACAGTTTTGATTAAACAGAAGATGAAACGCCTTTTGATTGTCACTGTTTATTGTAGATTTTATTAATTTTAACAACACTTTACAAAAGTTCCTCAATATGATTAGTGTCGAAACATATGAAGCTGGATTTCCAGATTCCAGTTAAAGGATTTTTTTCAACTTAATTGTACTTTATTTTACAAAGTTAATAAATAAATTTATATTAATAACAGTCTACACAAACCAAGATGTACAAGCACAAAAGATGGCTAGAGGCTGGAAATTTTGGATTTAGAAAGTAGAGGAATTGTACTATCCGTGCAACGAAAACAATGGCGCTGATCTGCGTCTTTGTTTTCGCATATGCAGATAGTTGTTTTTCTCACAATGCGGCTCAAATGTGCAACCTGCTGATACTGCGTTTACACTATGTTCCCTGCGGCCCCGGCAGCCCCGTTTGCTAGAAACGTAGCGTGCCGTGGAGTTTTGGTAATATATTTCTCTGATTTTTATACTGCGTTTACACTATGTTCCCGGCGGCCCCGTCAGCCCCGTTTGCTAGAAACGTAGCGTGCCGTGGAGTTTTGGTAACATATTTCTCTGATTTTCAAGATCTATTACGTTTTGTTACGTTTTCTTACGTTGTATTACGGTATCCGTAACAAGCCGTGGAAGTGATAAACCGGTGTGTCACGGAGGCGCTAAGGTACGTTACGGTTATCCACGATCTATCACGATTATTAGCACGTTCTATTACGGCCCGTTACGTTCTGTTGCGGTCAGTTGCGTTTTGACCAAGGCGTTACACGTTTTTTCGGTCTGTCTAGGTCAGCTACGGACGAAACGTAGACACCATACAATATAAAGCACATTTTTTCCTTTTGTATACGAATAAGTCCTTTGAAATAACAACAACCGCGCTCCTCAACAACCGACTGCAAGTTCGGGATTGTAATTCTTCTTCAGTTGCATAGTGCAGCGTATGGTCTGTATTGTTCACTATAGTGACTGCTCCAATATGAAGGAACTTATCCCCATGATATGCCATTTTATATCTATAAACTTCACGCGCCGGGATAACCGCAACATAACGTGACATACGTAGTAGAACGGGGTGAACACCGTCAAAGACCGTAACGCACCGTAACTTAACGCAACAAAACGTGTTGAGTATTCCGTAGGAAACGGGACGAGACGTGAGACGACCGTGATCAAACGCAACAGAACGTAGAAGATCCGTAGCTTGCCAGGCTATTCACTAGCTTCCCGTTGCTCTACGGACCGCCTCCAAGTTTCGCTATGTACTGTTACGGTCTGTCACGGTGTGTTACGTTCAGCCCGTTTTATCACGGCCCATTACGTTTCTCATTTCCGCCGTGACTGCCGTGGCAGATTTTTAAACTGTCAAAAAATTTGTCACGGTGTCCACGGTTATCCCGGCGTGCTACGCTTGACTATCCCGTTCCCCTGCGTCGCCTCACGGTTATCCCGTTTTGATCACGGTTGTCTGAAACGTGGCCGCCGTGACCGCCGGGAACATAGTGTAAACGCAGTATTAAGAACTATTACGTTTTGTTACGTTTTCTTACGTTGTATTACGATATCCGTAACAAGCCGTGGTAGTGATAAGCCGGTGTGTCACGGAGGCGATAAGGTAGGTTACGGTTATCCACGGTCTATCACGATTATTAGCACGTTCTATTACGGCCTGTTACGTTCTGTTGCGGTCAGTTGCGTTTTGACCAAGGCCTTACACGTTTTTTCGGTCAGTCAAGATCAGCTACGGATGAAACGTAGACACCATACAATTTAAAGCACATTGTTTACTTTTGTATACGAATAAGTCCTTTGAAATAATAACAACCGCGCTCCTCAATAACCGACTGCAGAGTTGATTAAGAAAGTTCGGATTTGTAATTCTTCTTCAATTGCATAGTGCAGCGTATGGTCTGTATTGTTCACTAAAGTGACTTCTCCAATATGATGGAACTTGTCCCCATGATATGCCATTTTATATCTATAAACTTCACGCGCCATGATAACCGTAACATAACGTGACATACGTAGTAGAACGGAGTGAACACCGTCAAAGACCGTAGCGCACCGTAACTTAACGCAACAAAACGTGTTGAGTATTCCGTAGGAAACGGGACGAGACGTGAGACGACCGTGATCTAACGCAACAGAACGTGGAAGATCCGTAGCTTGCCGGGCTATTCACTAGCTTCCCGTTGCACTACGGACCGCCTCCAAGTTTCGCTACGTACTGTTACGTTCTGTAACGGCGTGTTACGTTCAGCCAGTTTTATCACGGCCCATTGCGTTTCTCATTTCCGCCGTGACTGCCGTGGCAGATTTTAAACTGTCAAATAATTTGTCACGGTGTCCACGGTTATCCCGGCGTGCTACGTTTGCCTATCCCGTTCCCCTTCGTTGCCTTACGGTTATCCCGTTTTGATCACGGTTGTCTGAAACGTGACCGCCGGGAACATAGTGTAAACGCAGTATTAATTGACGTACATGGAGTGATAATTAGACATTTTTCACTTTTGAACGTAAAGTTTGCTGGCGCTTGCGGTTACGACTTTGTGTGTGATGGGCGACGACTCGTGAGGGCATATTTGGGACGAAGGCGGGGGGCGATATGAAGAATTACTTAGTCAAAACTACCAACAGCCCACCGGAGGTGTATTAAATGAGACACGCTAAAAACGAATTGTCCAGGACGCCTAGCTGAATAGTTCAGTAGGTAGAGTGTAAGACATTGAATCGAAAGGTCCTGGGTTCGAGTCCGGGTAGGACAAAAAATATTTTTCCTTTTCTTTGTTTCTTCCTTTTTTCGCACCTGTGACAATAAAGCTTAGAAAATTAAAAAGAAATGAAAAAAAAAGGAAAAAAAGAAAATAATATTTTATCTATTGGCAAATGCAAGAATCACAAAATTCACTGCTGCATTTAATACTAAATCGTAAGTTTCTGGACTAAACTGTCTGGTGAGAAGGCAGACCGCATGTATAGGTTTTTTTATAGGTCTTGATTTTTCACCCATTGAAGCCGAAAACTCGATCGTCATTTTCGGCAGAAGAACGGATCAGCGACCGATCCTAACGTCAACATTTATTTCCTGACTGGCTGGTACAGATAATGTGGATAGGATAAGCTGACCGCCTCTAATGACTAAAAAAAATTACGCAAGCGTCCCCCGTGGCCGAGCAGTTAAGAGCGCTGTTTCATAATCACTTAATCATCTCACCGTTGTGTCTGGTGTGAGTTCGAGACCCACAATGGCCACATGTGAGACAGGCCAAGTTCTGCTTGCGGGTGTGCCAGGCGGTTTTTCTCGGGGTACTCCCGTTTTCGCCCCACCTACTGTTTGGTGCTTTTCATATGAGCTGAAATAATCTTGAAAGGGACGTAAAACTGAATTTTAACAAATACACAAGACACCAAATCAAACAGTATAGTGTACATGTTCATATATATGTGTATAGATGTAAAACTACAGTTTCACGTGCTATCTCGTGAGCGAACAATGTTTATTTTTTCGATGTGTCGTTTTGAGTCCATTCGACAGTAGGAAGAGCGATGGGGGCAATACCCTACATGTAGCTACAATATGCCTAGCCACACAACTGTTTTTGTCTATTGTAGACTTTCAACAGTATTTCTGCCATATCGAGTGCGATGGTTACGATGTAGAAAATTAATTTGGCAAGACATAAGCTTTCGTTCTGATCCTCATTTATTCTGTGTGATAGTATGCGTGCTGTTTCACCTGGTTGAATTCAAATAAATAAATTAAAATCAAACTAACACAATTATATTATTTTCATGAGTTTCTTAAGTGTTTCCGAAGAGGACGCATAGTGTTTCAGTCGCCCCGTAAAGCGGGTCGCGCGTCACTTCGCCGCAGTTTACTTTTGATGTTCGCCATTTTCACATACACGTAGAAGCAATTTTGGACACTACATATTCTGTCAATGTGCACAAATTATTAATTTGTTTCACAAATAATGGTGTATACTGTCTTCACATTGACACATGTGTTTTCCTAAGAATATTGCCTCGTGTATTGTCCTTTTTTTTTTTCTTTTTTTTTTTATTTCAGTTTTACGTCCCTTTCAAGCCTTTTCACTCATATCGAGACGAATCAAACAGAAAGTGGGGCGAAAACCGGAGTACCCGGGGAAAAACCACCTGACACACCCGCAAGCAGAACTTGGCTCGGCCCAACTGTGAATTCTGTCCCGTGCGAGGCGCGAACCAACAGCGGTGAGATGATCGAATGATCAAGAGCACTGAAGTCAGCGGCCTTAACCACTCGGCCACGGGGGCCGCCTATTGTCCCTTTTAACAGACTAGACGCTGGTCTTGTTTGAAAAGAGCTAGTAATTTTGTTTTTTATGCGTGTTGTTAAATTGCTTGTGATGTGTGGGACCGCCATGTCTCTCCCGCCTGTTGTCTATGTTAGGATGGGAAATTTAATTGTATAGATTCTTGGTCATTCTATTGTTACTTGATTACAGATAAGGGTCTGATTGTGCTCATTTCTGATCATAATGATGCGGGGTTTTTTTTATACAAGTTTCGGCCCGTTCAAGATTATTTTAGTTCATATGAGACGGGTAAATCAGTAACAGGGGGGAAAGGGGAGAACCCTGAGAAAACGAACTTGCACACCCACAAGCAGAAATTGGTTTGTGTCACCCGTGATTGTAAGACTGATCAATTAGGCAGCAAGGCTACGGCGAAGAATTCATTGTCTTGGTGTTGGTAGTTGCCAAAGCGATATTGCTGCGCTGAAGGTTGTTTTAATCCATTTTATCACATGTTGTGTGATGTTGCATCAATCTTTGTTGTAAGGACTTTGATTGTATCGCAAGCATACACGATGGTGCTGACACTGATAGACAATACCCGAATACACATATTCATATACATGTACAGTATACTACGCAGACATTTCACGTGTCCATTTACCGACCTTTTATATGTAAACAAACGAACCGCCATTCATGATTCTAATATATATACATGTAACAGGGCAACATTTTGTCCTAGGGCCCATCGACAAAACAAAGATCATATCAAGCCGGATCCGTTATCAAACCACATTGCTGCTTGGCAAGCCGAACGCAGTTGATGTTAAGGGCATGCGTTCTTTTGTCCTTTTTTAACATTAAAAGTACGATTTCTATCATGATAAAGTTTATACTGAACCTATTAAGCAAGCCTCCATGGTGCAGTGGTTATTTTACGTGCCTTATAAACCAGAGATCGCAGGTTTGATACGGGTCTTCTTGCGTCTGTCGGATGAGACTATAAACTGAGGTCTCCTTTCCATATGACCTTTGCTGTTGGATTAACGCCCAAATCAACAAACCGATTCAATTTATTATTTATTTAAATTCAGATTGAGTAAGAAGCGTATGTGCTTATATATGCTTGCCCGATTCCGGACGCAAAGATGGGCCCTAATGAGTAAGGTTAAGAATGATAAAATGTTGTAGATCTGTCGTCAGCATGTGTAATACATGTGCACTAAAACGGTACCCTGTATCATGACGATATCATTACAAAACATTAACAAGTAAAATACACTGTGTTTTTTAAGTTGAAAAAAAATGAAAATTTTCAGTTCAACAGTTTTGATATTTTCTTATTTGTTCAAAACATAGATTGTGGACACATGATAGAACGAATACTCACAATCTATGTTTTCAGAAGCATAGGCAACCTAAGTTGACCTTGTCCTCTAATAGGTTAATGTCATCCCTGGGTCATATATAGACTATGTAGATGCTTCATGCCAAGTTTCAAAATCATAGGCCTACTGGTTCTGAAAAAGAACACTTAAAGGTTTTTCAATTCATAGCCATGGCGGCCATTTTGGTCAAGTTACCTTGACCATTAATACAAACTTTCGTTCCCCTTCCACGAAGTTTGGCTTTGATCGGCCATGCGGTTGCAGAGAAGATGTTTAAATATTATAGTCATATACATGTATATATCCCCCAGGCAGGAGCAGACAACCACCTGGGTCTTAATGTTTTCACAAAAATAAATCTGTCCATTTGTATTATCATAGCAAGTTTCCACCCATTTAATTACATTTAACTTATTTCCCCATTTAAATGCATGGGTGACATACATGTAAGTTGATCTTACCGATCTTTGTAGTGCGTTTAATATTGTTTGATGCTTCATGCCAAGTTACAAAATCATAGGCCTTCTGGTTCTGGAGAAAAATTTTAACGGTTTTTGCTATTTATAGCCAAGGCGGCCATCTTGGTCATGTGACCTGGTCCATTTATGCAAATTTCGTTTCCCCTTCCTAAGAATGCTCCGCAAACAGTTTTAACTTTGATTGGCCAAGCTGTTTCAGAGAAGAAGATCATGGAAATTGTTGACAGGGGCATGGCTCACCTTTTGAGCCGAAGGGCTCGTGTGAGCTAAAACTAGGTATACCCCTTCATACTCAAGTTTTGCTTTATAAAAGCGTTGTTCAATGGGGTAAACATGTCACGGACATGTTATCCTGATGAGGATAACAGACCATGCTCGATATTACTTGAAATGTGTAAAAACGTTGTAAGGCGTAGAATAAAAAGAACTACACATAAAATTAAAGATCAACTAAATGTTTCAAATCGTAAATCTTGCCATGTTTACATGTAAAAAAGTTTCTGTGTGTTCACGAAAAACACGTGAAATGTAGCTTAACAGAACCAATGTACGTATATACATGCACCAGTATGTTAAAAGTCACATGGAGATAACAAATAGTTGATAGTTGTTTTCCCACCAACAGTTATCGTCATTTGCAGACGGGATCTCGGTTTATAGTGTAACCATAAAGCCATGGGCAGCTCAGAATTGAACTAGCAATCCCTAGTTATACACACGAGTGTCTAAAAAAAATAATATTCTGCACTGGAAGCTGTTTTATTCGCGTCAAGCATTTATAAGACCGACTCGCATTGAACGCGTAATGTATCTTTTATGGCAAACATGACGGTTGATGGTGCGATTTTGTAAACATGTCGTGTCAAAGGCCACTTCTGGTTCATTGTTCCATTAAATCAGACAGTTAAACGGGAAGACAACAATAATCATTGTTACCATTGCATATGATAACATTGTTTACAATTTATATGTTTAATTGGATTTCTTTATTTTTGCATTTTACCAATGCATTTTGGTTTTAAGTTGTTTTTTTTTTTTTTTCTGCGAAAAAAAAAAAAAATAATTCCAATGAAAATAGGCGTTTCCTACTCGCGCTTAACCTCCTGAGCTAACGAGTCAGATGCTCTTATCAAAATCATTTTTTATTAAGGCTTTATGTCCCAGTCAACATTTTTTTCAGTCATGACGGGACGGAGCCAACGCTTCCTGGGTTTAACCAGTTAGTAAGGAGTGAATGTGTCTTGCTCAAGGACACAACACGGTGGCGCCTATGGGGATCGAACCCAGGACCTCTCGATTCGGAGTCAGACGCCCTACCACTACGCCACCGTGCTCCCTAAAAATAATTTTGTACCAGTCTTATATCAACTACATGTACGTATTTATTCTCGACATGTGATTTTACGAAGCGACTGACTGAACCACTGCGATATGAAGTAATCTACGGAACGTGCGTGCGTGCGTGCATGCGTGCGTGCGTGCGTGAATGTGTGTGTGTGTGTGTGTGTGTGTGTGTGTGCTCATGTAAAGAATATTGTCATTCTGTTTTAGGGTTAAGCAAGGTACGCGGCACGTTATGAAAAAACGAACTGTATGTTTCTTAGTCTATAAGCATTCATTTTCTTGAAAATGATATTGTTTTAGTTTGAAGTTTAATTATAAATATTTATTTGAATTCAACCAGATAAACATCACGCATAATTCAAGAGAATAAATGAGGATCAGAAAGAAAGCCGTTGACTTGGAAAAAAAAAACATCCAAAAATCGTAATTATCGCATTCAAAATGCTGAAATACTGTGGAATGTCTACAAAACCTCAACTTATTGGTATGGCTATGCAAAATGTAGCTAGGATATCGCACTTATCGTCTAATGGACTCAAAACGAAACATCAACCAAATAAATAACATCAAGATATCGAGTATCTGTTTGAAATACATGTATAAACATGCCAAAATAAATTATGTCCTCTCACGAGACAGCACGTGGAACTGTAGGTCTTACACCTAATAAATATACATATATCTGTACACTATACAGTGTACTATCTATACAGTGTACTATTTGAGTTAGTGCCTACGTCCGCGGAAAACATTCAGTTTAAGTCGTTCAGGGTGGCTAACTTATCCTAGCCACATTATGCCTGTACAAGCCTTCAGTATATTCATATTTTCATGTCACCCAGAAAGAAATATTGACGATCAGATAGATCAGCTCTTATACCAAAAATACGGTCAAGCTCCCAGTACAAGAGAAAACATACATGTAGGCTGCCGTCTCAAACTTCAATTCCTTTACGATTTAAGAATTTAATGTAGTTGGGCATTTCATGATTCTTGTATTTGCCAAAAAATATAATCAGCTGATAATATGTTTTATTTGCAAAGCTTTTTTGTCACAAGAGACAAATAAAGAAAAGAAAAAAAAAGTGATCGGTACGGGACTCGAACCCAGGACCTTTCGCTTTCAACTCCAAGAACGCTACCTACTGAGCTACACAGCTACACGTCCTGACTATTTCACTTTTTTGACTCTCTTATTTAATTCGTCTTCGTCGGGCTATTGGTAGTTTTGACTAAGTAATTCTTCATATCGTCCCTCGTCTTCGTCTCAAATATGCCCTCACGAGTCGTCCCCCATCACACGGAAAGTCATAACCGCAAGCGCCAGCAGCATTTACGTTCAAAAGTGAAAAATGTCTATTACTGCAATAAACACAATGATCGTGTTACGAAAATTCGTTCTGCACTTCACCAAGGAATTTGAAAGCAAGCAACCAATATGAAATAAATAATGCGTTTTCTATGAAATATTGATTTATGTGGTAGATCTACAATATAGATTGAAATGATGTCTTATGTCGGGTTACTTCATAAATTTGTATTTTCTATAGCTACTGCATTGCAAACATTCTGAAATGATTTGTATTGTTTTTTTTTTTTTTTTTTTTTTTTTTCGAAAACTCGTTTTATTTAGAAATAATGTGTTTAATCTCGTATGTCATTATACGACGTTAGGAATAAAGTATTATTTTGTCTGTATGTCTTTTGATTCTTCCTTCAGCCAACGCAATTTAAATTTGAGCCGCCTCATGGGAAAACTAACAATCTGCATATGCGAAAACAAAGACGCAGATCAGCTTCGCGGTAACCGCGAAGCTGATCAGCGCCTTTGTTTTCGCTTCTCGGATAGTACAATTCCTCTTCTACTTAAATCCAACATTTCAAGCTTTTAGCTCTTTTCTGTGCTTGTACATGTCGGTTTGTGCCGGACCTGGTCGGAAACCACATTGTTGGTTTTCCCACGAGGCGGTTCATTTTCCTCTCATCTACAAGTCAGTCTCGTCAATATTTGAGCCACCTCGTGGGAAAACCAACAATGTGGTTTCCGAACAGGTCCGACACAAACCGGCCTGTACAGTCACAGAAGCAGGCTAGAGGCTTGAATTTTTGGCTATAAGCAGTAGAGGAATTGTACTATCCGAGTAGCGAAATCAAAGTCGCTGATCAGCTTCCCGGTTACCGCGAAGCTGATCTGCGTCTTTGTTTTCGCCTATGCAGATTGTTGGTTTTCTCACGAGGCGGCTCATTTGAAAACGTTTCAGCACAATCTCCATTAAAATAACCCGAAAAAAAATTCTGCGTACACGGGTTTTATGTTGTTTACTGAGAGTGCCGAATCGAGAGGTCCTGGGTTCGATCCCGGCTAGCGGCAATATGTTGTGTGCTTTAGCAAGGCACATTAACTCCCCAAAAAGACTGGTTAATACAGAGGAAACGGTGGCTTCATCCCGACATGACTGAAATTTTTCGACTGGGATTTTAAACCTCAAAACAAACAAATGTTGTTTACTTAGGTGGTTATATTTTGAAGCACTTTTCAGCTGTCATATCTTTGTTATGTTTGATACAAGTCCCATAAAATGGGATCAACGTCCCGATATGACCATAACTATTGACTGGCATGTCACACAAACAATCATTTACTTTGATGATGGTCGTAGTGTTTGGGCCCTGTCAGGGATTTTAGGGATTTGGGGAGAAGGGCCATTTATGTTCAGATATTCTGAGGAGAAATGCTGTTTATTTTAAGGGGGCTGGTGAGCAAGCAAAAACATTTGGGGTTAAGGGAGCAAGGGGCAGAGATATGAGAAAAAACATTTTAGGAAGCTGTACATAACGATCTGTTCGTTCAGGGAATTAAAATGTGTTCTAGATTTGGTTGGTTTATTTTTTACTTAACGTTCCACCAACAGCTAAGGTCATATGGAGACGGGACCTGGGTTGGAAGTCTTAACAGACAGACTGTAGAAGCCATAGATCGAACCTGAGACCCTGAATTACAAAACGCGTGACTTAACCACAGCGCCCCGGAGGCTTCTCAACAAGCTGGCACTGAACCAGTAGAAATGCATGCTCATCTACCAAGGATAGATGACTGCGCTATAAATTTCAACATATTCCTTTCAATTTGCATGTATCTAGTAATAGTGAACCGTCACAGTAAAGTAGACCAGGATATCAGGGCTCCTTCTTGTATTCCATATCTTTCATACACTATGTCACTCATAGTAACATTAAAGGAGACATTAAATTTCGAATACACCGAAAGCAGTCTTACGTAGTACGGCCCCTTTAGTAGTCGCGATATCTACAGACATCCGGCTTTCATGATGCTCCGTCCCGATATTACAGAAATATTTCTGACTGGGACTCTTTCTGAGATCATCCGACCTTACAGCTTTTTTAATGGTCACATATTGGGCAGGTTCTGCTTGTGAGCGTGTGTTGGTGTCATTGTTATGCAAAATCTTGGACGTTTTTACAACTTTTTCAACCCTTGGCTCGTCTTATTCAAAGTCATGTATTACTAAGATGTTTTTGTTTACGATGTTTAAATTCAGTTTCGAAAAAAAAAAACACATCAAAAGTGCACGCAGGAGGTTTAACAGTATCAAATTGTCCCATTTATGTTTAATGGGTGCATTTGGAGAAATCTGAATGCATACTGTATATTTGATAATCCATTAATACGTGCAGTCACGCGAATTAAGACTTTTAAGAGAACGCGCTATACTCCAAACCTTCTTTTTAAAATAGACATGTTATATAGGTTTAAAATTGTTCCAGGGACTCTTACCTTCTTTTTAATATGCATTGAAACGACATTATGCATAATATAAACCATTACGTTTCTTTTGGCGAGGTGGTTCTAACGAGGTTTTGAAGCAAAAATAAGAAAAATAGGTATACCCCTGCAAACCCTTATATATATATATACACATGGAAATAAGTTAGGGAACACCTGTAATAATGTGACTAACAACTTTGGACTGTATATATCCTTCTTTGTGAAGCTTAGGTAGAATGTTTCGACAATTTGTCAGAATCTGTAGTCTCCAAAGTTGCTTCTATGTGAAAATGGTTAGCGTCAAAAATAAACTGCGGCGAAGAGCGGCCATCTTTGATTCAGAAAATTTTTGCTAAATTTAAGAAACGCACTGCTGGTCTTTGGGATAACTTCATTATTTGAACTCACGTTATCGTAATTTTTCGTAAGCATAAAGATGAGACATTGCTTGTGTAACTTTGATCATAAATTCTTTATTTTCTGACCGACTGTCGGCGGTAGGCCCATACTTTTCCGGGGGTAGGTTTTATGTCCAGGTTTTGTTCTTTGGGTATACATTTTGCAGGTTGTAAATGTTTGGCCAAATATTCGATATGACCCTTTAGGAATCTAAACATGTACGTTCTGATTATAGTGTCCTAGCGGAATTATTCTTTTACGGCTTTGTTTGCAAAATATCCAAGAATTTTGGTTTCCATAGAAATCAATGCAAACTGTAGATTTTGTATGATTAGTTGGTTTGGAGATGAAGCATGAAGCTTTAGGTCCGAAGTCGTTTATTCATTCAAAACGATCAGATTCAACATTTTATTCCTGTTTTGCTTTCAAAAATTGAGTTTTGCGGAGTGCAGGAGCAAAAAGGCAAACTTGTATTCTCAAAAACTAGTTTTTTTCGTATATGGCATATTGTATCCTCCGTAGCACAAAGACAAAATGTAGTGAATTTTCATAAATTGGCCTGTAGCTATGCCAAGGTATGAAATATATGTGATAAAAATTTCAGTATCGCCAGAAAAAAGGAAAATCGATTTTTTTAATCTTTTCCCAAGGGCTAAAAGTGTTCCCTAACTTATTCCTATGTGTATATATATAAAACGAGGCGAGGCGGTTCTAACGTGTACCCACAATCTATGTTTTGAGCAAAAATAAGAAAAATATCAAAAATTTTCAGATGAAATTTTAAATTTTTACAGCTGAAAACAATCTCTGTATATTGCTGGGTCAAGTTTTCGTAATGATATAAAAGTGGGGTTCAAGGGGGTATTCATTACACGGCCAAGTTATCGTGATGTCCAATTTTTTCTGATGAAATTTTCAATTTTTGTTACTGAATTTTTTTTCCATATATTGCATGGGCAAGTTTTCGTAATGGTAAGTAAGCCAAGCGAGCTGCTATATCATAAATTATGCATATTATTGTCAAATATGTGCAGAAGACGAAACCTGACTCTACTTCAATACGGTGACCTTTTAACACATTCTACATAACCGAATACGCAGCGCCTTAAATGCAACACTTTGCAGAACCTTGCAATCAAGAAAACTTAAAATTGGGATATTATTTGAACAGAAATTAAGAAGATTTCAATTGCCTATTTAAACTTTTTCAAAGAACTGCCTTAAGATGGAAGCTAAAGTACTGCTTGTTGTTGCACTGGTTGTGATGAGTATTGCTTGCGGTAAGGTTTGTCCTTTTCTATTTTAGTAATTTTTTTTTTTAATTCACTCATTTATTTATCTATTTATTTTATAGGTTTGTATAAATTCATTAATGTATCTATATATTTATTGCTTCATATTATTTGTTAAGAGTTAAAGTACCGAGTAGAAAAAAATAAGTAACATAAAGAGAGGTCTTAAACTAACTTGTAGTATGACTGACCACGAGTTGACAGATCCGTACTGTAACTTCCATATCAAGAAGTTATAGTGCAGTTTTCATTCCGCCTCCTTTCTGAGTATTGATATGTAGATCCGCTTCCATTGATATAAAGAGGAAATTTGCTTTTTTGAGGTGAATACCAAATATATTTCATCGAGTGAGTTGAAAAAATCAGAATTTTTATGTTTTCAACTCACGAGATGAAATATATTTGGTATTTAGCGAAAAAAAGAGCAAATTTCTGTTTATTTTATACAATACATAGGCTTTTCCTATTCACAAGGCAGGCGGTGAAAATGCAAAAAAAAAAACAAAAAAAAAACAAAAAAACAAAAAACAAAAAAAAAAAAAAAAAAAAAAAAAAAAAACTTTTGGTACCACATTGTTCCTTACGTTCTAACGAAGAAAATGAATACACACACTTTATGTTTTCGTTCATAAATAACAGAGTTATAGGCGTTAGAATTTCAGAAGTGAGACACATTTAATGACGTCAAGTAAATGGAAACGTCAGAAGTAATCCAAAATCTACAGTGAAGATATAGGCTGATATCAGTCACTAGTGACTTTTGATATCAGTGAGATTTTATATCAGTGAAATTTCATATCAATGAAAATACCAATTCTATCAAGTTTTGATATACATTGGTTTTCACTGTAGAGTATAAAATATTTACATTTTTATTGCAATCGTCCTAGATGAAAGTATCTTTCTTGATGTTCTTCATTTCCAAATATTTACATTTTTATTGCAATCGCCCTAGATGAACGTATCTTTCTTGATGTTCTTCATTTCCCAATGAAAAACATTAAGTCACGTGATCTAGAAGCCACACCTATGGGCGAGGCGACGTCAAACCCAGCCAGTGACTTTGTTTGTTTACTCTTGTTGTTGTGACGTCGGTCGCGTATCGCCATGACGTTAAGCGCGAAAATTAGACGTTTTGGCTGTTCCAAAATTACGTCAAGTCGGATTTAATCTCAAATAACATGAAAATGAGCGATGTTGTGTGCAATTAAAAATCTGATACTTGATTGATAATATAAAATGTAAATATAAGTATTGAAATTCAGATTTTAGCTTTCACTGGATGATGAAAAACATTAGTTGTTTTAATGTCTCCGAGAAGCCCTTCGGGCTTCACAGACATTAAAACAGCCTAATGTTTTTCATCATCCAGTGAAAGCTAAAATCTGAATTTTAATCCTTAAATGAAAAACATTAAGTCACGTGATCTAGAGGCCACGCCTATGGGCGGGGTGACGTCAAAACTCATCCAGTGACGTTGTTTGTTTACTCTTGTTGACGTGACGTTGGCCGCGTATCGCCATGACGTTAGGCGCGAAAATTTAAAGTTTTGGCTGTTCCAAAATCACGTTAAGTCGGATTAAATGTCAAATAACATGAACATGAAGGGTGATATGCGTAATTAAAAATCTGATACTTGATTGATAATATAAAATGTAAATATAAGTATTGAAATTCAGATTTTAGCTTTCACTGGATGATGAAAAACATAAGCTGTTTTAATGTCTCCGAGAAGCCCTTCGGGCTTCACAGACATTAAAACAGCCTCGGGCTTCTCGGGGACATTAAAACAGCTAATGTTTTTCATCATCCAGTGAAAGCTAAAATGTGAATTTCAATCCTTAAATAATCACTTGTATTGGATTTAATGTTACAAAAACTTCAAATGAAAAGCAGAAAGTCATACTACAAATTCACTTATTATTCTTTTCTTCTTATATCACGTATCTATTTTATCTATATTTTTTTTTTTTTGCTCATTTTAAGTACTGAAAATTGTCAGCTCTTTTCTGTCTGCTGACACTAGTCTATGTTTTCCTTTCAGTAAATGGAGAAGGCGGTGGCGGTCCAGATTTGCGGTTGAACCCACTTCAAGCTAATGACGATGAATCAGCCTCCGAGCGTGTCAGGAGAGAAGAGAAAGGGGCCGGGCGAATAGAAAGTGGAAAGCCACGGCCAATGTGGGGATAGAGACAGACAAAGAATCAAACTACTTGACACTGACTTGTTATTAGTATCATGAAATTTGTAACCTATAGTGTGATTTCTTTGACCTACAAGCTATAATGGCATTACCTACCATCAGGCCAAAAAGAACATGTTCACGCACTTCAATTGAGACTTGAAAAAATACTAAAAAGAGCCACCGCTAATGTTAAAAGAAACAACAGTTATTACGAGATTTAAAACGGCACCATCAAAGAAGATTAACAATACCCGGCGTTTCAGGCAACCATTACGAAAACTTTCCCATGCAATATACAGAGATTTTTTTCAGTTGTAAAAATTGAAAATTTTGTTGGAAAAATCTTGATATTTTTCTTATTTTTGCTAAAAAAAATAAGAAAAATAGTTATACCCCTGTATACCCCAGTTTTACTATATAAACGTGGGGTATAAGGGGGTATTCATTGCACGGACATGTTTTCCTGATGTTGATACAAACGTACTATGAAGAGTTTTTAAATTAAAGACGCCTTGCTTATTGTTGATTTGCAAATTTAGATAAAAAAAAAAAAGTAAACCATTACATTCTTTCAGTAGTGTTCGGTGTTATTTCATACATTTGATTATCAGGCCCCTCAGATTATAACATCAGTTTGAAAACTTGCCCATGCAAAATACAGAACTTTTTTCAGCTGTAATAAATGAAAACTTCATCAGAAAAATTTTTCTATTGGTAATATTTTTGCTCAAAACATACATTGTGGGCACACGTTAGAACCGCCTCGGCGAGGCGGTTCTAACGAGTACCCACAATGTATGTTTTGGATCAAAAATAAGAAATTAGGAATACCCCTGCAAACCCCAGTTTTTCTATATAAAAGTAGGGTTCAAGGGGCTATACATTTCACGGACATGTTTTCCTGATGGAAAACCAAAGTCAACGCATTTGGTTTCCTTTTAATTGAGGCTCTCAAAACTCAACCTGGTCCTTCTATCAACTTAAAATTTACATACATAAAGCCGTGAAATACAGGATTTAAAAAAGTGTAACCTGAAATGTGGACCCATCTGCACACAGCGAAACTCCAAAAGACATAAGAGTCATAAGAAACGCGTCATCACTTAATAAGCATGAAGTTAAAAGAGAGCAGTCACATATAAGCGTGTAAGACAAACGCGCACCATAAGCGTGTAAGACAAACGCGCACCGGGCGTATGAAAATCTCAACACGCTGATGTTAAGGACGTATAAAATCAATTTGCTTCTTAAACTTTAATTAGCAGTCACACATTACCGTGTGACTCATGATGCGTGTGTCGGACGTATAATAAATCTCAACATGCTGAAAAATGTGGAATACGTTTGTGTTATGTCCAAGACATGCTAAGCTCACGCTACAGACACGAATCAAACGTTTAAGGCCAGGGTGTTGTAAACCGTTGTTGTACAACGTTACGCGCGACGTTGATTTGCGACGCCAGAGGAACAAGAGTCGACGCTCCCACGTCGCGCCTTTTTGAACCAAAGAAAGCTGTAGATTTTACGCCATTTTGTATGAATTTTATTTTTTTCTCCATTTAAGACTGTGGCATATTTTCACCAAAATACAGATAATGAAAGTTTTATGCCATATATTGTAATTCTTAGGTTAGTCGCACATTGAAATGCGACGCTTGTTTGTGCCACGACGTTACGTTACGTCGCGGACTTGTTTGTGCCACGACGTTACGTTACGTCGCGGAAAATACCAAAACGTAATACCCTACATAGCAAAACCTCAAAAAGCACGAAAACGAGCACGGCTGTCGCGGAATTTAGGAGAAAAATATGTTAATGTGCCAAATCCGACAACTATTTCCCCATTGAGTTTAATGGCAAAAAAAGGTATTCGCTGAGAAACTAATACGGTAGAGTAGGAATATTGTTGCATATTCCGATTTGGGAGCATTTAATACATCGATATGCATAAAAATTTGTCGTGCTTTTTACAACACCCTGACCATAACGCGCGTCTCATACACGCTTGGGACACGATACTCAAGCGTTCGGCAAGCACCTAACCAAATATTTCGTAAAATCGCATTTAGCGTACATTGAAAACACGTTCAAAGCGTATTCAACGCACCTGTAACGCGTCGTTACGTATGAGACAAACGCCTGAGACACGCCGAGTTTCTATAAATATTTTAAGCGTGTTAAAAAACTATTTAGAGCCCAAACGCGCCGGGAACACTATTTGATGCATAGCGACGTACATGAACGTACACCAAGTGTACACAACGCACATATAATGTCTCCGACGTGCTTCTGACGTTTGTTGAATTTTGCATTTTCTCAACACGCCCAGCGCGCGTTTGTCTTATACGCTAATGTGTGACTGCGATTTAATTTGCATACGCCATAATGTAAGCTTACACCAGTCAGTTACACTCAATGCCCAAATCCCACTTAATAATGGCGTTTTGTGAGTCGCATTTAAACATTCATTCCCGCCGAAAATTAGTCAACATGAAACATTTCAAAATGTGTCTTATGATCTCTTATCAGGATCGAAATATTTTTTTTTGTTCAGTTTTATGTCCTTTCAAGATTATTACAGCTCATATAAATCGGGCAAATCGGTAGGTGGGGCGAAAACGGGAGAACCCCGAGAAAAAACACTTGGCACACCCGCAAGCAGAGCTTGGCTTGTCTCGCATGTGGCCAATGCGGGGCTCGAATCCACACCAGACACAGCGGTGAGATGATCGAGTGATTAAGAAACAGCGCTCTTACCCGCTCGGCCACGGGGACCGCCATTACTTAATTGTGATGTATCTTTGATAAACAAGTGATGCTGTCGGGTCATGAATGAGCTACAGATATATAAACTTGTCAAATCCAGATAATTAGGATATAAACGTGTATTTCTTCGTATTTTAGGTAATAATTTAAGTTTATGTTTTCCTTAATGACTTATATTCAAACCGTACTTCAATCCCGAAGGTACTCTCGTCCTGAAATACCCTGCAATATCAAATTGTTCCATTAATTTTAATGGATGCATTTGATAAATCTTGAATGTATTTAAAAGTAAACTTATCTGTGCAGGCACGCAAAAACTATTTTAGGATGGCGCCGTACCTGACTGCCTGTGTCTCATCCTAATATTAACCCATATGTGACGAATGGATTCTCCCATCATTATCAATTGGATGAGTCCACTTTCATTTTCGGGGGTGTTAGAAGTGATTTTTTATTTTTTATCTCATTTTTTTATGAAATTTCTCTGTGCAAACAGAATAACCTCAAATGGGTCGCCGCGTTCTGCGGTGTCAAATCTGGGGCTATGCTGTTTGCCTATGTCCCAAAAAAGGACACCAGGCTCACGTATATGAGTTAATAAGATTAAAAAAATGGGTTTTTTGTTTGCTGTGTTGCTCTCTATTTTATTGGGCTGACTTCTACCCGAAATTTGGATGTTATTGCATGTAAAATGTGCTTCAAAAATATAACCCCCTCCCCGTAAACAACTAAGGCTCATAGGCGTGGATCGATTGACTGAATTGAAGCGATTAACTAGTAATCTGGTGGTCGACTGAACCTGAAGATATGACTTCTAGGTCAGTATTATGGCACATCACATTCGCCAATGGGTTATATATAGCTCGATTTTGACCTCAGGTGCGTCAAACGATCGACGAGTCCATATCGTTTCGAAAAGTAGGAGACCAGGTTCAAACATGTAAAAATCGATATATCATGAGTGAATAGCGATAACATGGCTAATAAATGATCGCTATTTCAAAAGCAGCCCTAGCCTAGTGGTTAGTCCGCTTGCCTTAAAACTGAATAAGGAAGTGGTCGAGTGTTCGAAGTCCACGTTTTCATTTTTTTTCTCTCCTTTTTTCATCGTGGAAATTGATGTTATCCATGTTTTTACGTGAAATGTTTTCTATATATATATTGCGTTCAAACAGAACAGATCGCCTTCGACACCATGGCCAAACATATACCATATCGATAGAGCTCAGATGCGAAAGAAATCGTTCGAAATGTCTATGAATTCTGCAAACGGGAGAAGGAGAGCGGGCTTACAATGTCCCTACATCAGGCGAAGTTAAGAACACCGACAGTGGTCAGCTCAATGACGATTAACCCTGTGATTAAATCTCACCCTGCCAAATAGCACATGCTGATTGGGCGAGATGTTTCGACCACGTAAAATCGGTTTAGCGGAAATACTCGGATATCATAGTGAGATTGCAATAGAAGAAAAGTATGAGCCGGTGGTGATCTATCTGGCATCCGGCACGGACTGCAGTTACGACACCGCCAGCGAGACTGAGGGATTATGAAATTTGTTGTGCTGCAATTTCTATATTACGTGATAATATGAACTATAAATAAATCCTACAATATGAAAAATATAATATATATAGTGACATGGAAATAAGTTAGGGAACACCTGCAATAATGTAACTACCAGCTCTGGACTGTATATATCCTTCTTTGTCAGAGTTATGAAGAAAGTTTTGACAACTTGTCACAATCTGTAGTGTCAAAGGTTGTTCCTATGTGAACATGGTAAACATCAAACATAAACTGTGGCGGACAGCAGCCATTTTTGATTCAGAAATTTTTCGCTAGACTTAACGGAACGCGCTGATATTCTTTGCGATAACTTCCTGTTGTGAACTCGCATTGTCATAATTTGTCTCAAGCATCAAGCTGAGAAATTGCTTGTGGATTAGATATCATCGATTCTTTATTTTCTGACCGACTGTCGGCGGTAGATCCATACTTTTCCTGGCGTAGGTTTCATGATCACGTTTTGTTCTTTGGCTATACATTTTGCCGGTTGTAAACGTTATTCGATATGACACTTTTGGAATTATAACATGCACGTTCTGGTCATAGCACCATGGCGAAATCATTCTTTTACGGCTTTATTTTCAAAAATTCCATCAATTTTGCTTTCTATAGAAATCAATGCAAAGTGCAGATTTTGTATGATAAGCTGGTTTGGAGATGAAACATGAATTTTTAGATCCGAAGTCGATTATTCATTGAGAACGATCAGATGCAACATTCTGTTCCTGTTTCGCATTCAAAAGCTGAGTTTTACGGGGTACAGAAGCAAAAAGGCAAACTCGTTTTCAGTAAAAGTGGGGTTTTTCATATATGGCTAATTGTGTCCTCCGTAG
Organism: Rugalucina vietnamica; assembly: GCA_964017185.1. NCBI lineage: Eukaryota > Metazoa > Mollusca > Bivalvia > Lucinida > Lucinidae > Rugalucina > Rugalucina vietnamica. The sequence goes on along the minus strand of OZ024879.1, from coordinate 11,964,123 downwards.
CACAAGGACAAAATGTTGTGAATGTCCATAAATTTGCCTGTCGCTAGGCCAAGGTATGAAATGCATGTGATAAAAATTTCAGTATCGCCAGAAAATAGGAAAATGGGGTTTTTCAAACTTTTCCCAAGAGCTAAAAGTGTTCCCTAACTTATTTCCATGTGTATATATAAAGAGATTTTAATCAGAAAGAAATCGCCCCCTTAAGGGCATAAATGCACCACCAGTCCCACACAAATCCACTTAAATAAGGATAAATTAAAAAAAAAAAACTCTATTGGGACTTGAACTCACGACCTACGTTTTCTTCGTCCGTGATGCATATACAACCTGCTTACCTACTGGGCTACTAACCTTGATGATTATATAGGTAACTTTCATTCATACTGAACCAACCCCTTTCACGTGCTGTATAATGGACTCGGCCATCTTTTGACGCCCCTGAGCCCAAAATCGAGCTATACAAAGTTGCTAAAGGCAGTTTTGTAGAGAAGGTTTGTTCAATAACTCTCAATTCTAAATCTTTGAACACGATTTACAAACTGAATAACCAAAGTAATTTACAATAATTTTTCTAAGGCGGTCGTTCTGTTGTGACTGGTTTTCTTTCTCGTTCTATGCCAGTTTTTGAGATGACATTATTTATAAAATATAAGATTCGGGTAAGTTAGCTGAAAGGTCAGTTAATGGTATACAGCTATCTCGGTCTACTTCGGTTTACTATGTATTGCTATTGTAAACAGTTTCTGACATATTTGTTGTGCATTATTTCTTGCATGTGCAGTGCATGGTTTGTTTTATAGAAGTATAGAAGTGTGAGTTTATGATTGTGACAGTGCGTGGTCGTTGCCTATTTTCAAACGAAGGGTCGTATAACTTTTAAAGGCATCCGTAGCATGCAATCCCCGCAATTTTTTTTTTTTTTTTTTTTTTTTTTTTTTTTTTTTTTTTTTTTTTTTAAAGAACGCCTATATATTATTTTTATCACACCGATACAGTCGGAATAATTGTGTATAGCTTGACAAATAGGTTATTGTGTTGGCGGCAACTTCAGTATTCATTATGTCTGGGTGTGGTCGGCTAGTCCATCTGTTAAAGTAGGGAGGCAATAGAAAAGGCGAATTTAGTCAGCGTACACTGCTGTCACATATTAAACGTTAGAAATCAGCTACCTGTACTTTGTAGGCAAACTCGTATTTCATCCTAATTTTCTGAGGAAAAACCTGTGGGTTTTTTTACCTATGTCAAAAGAAGTATAAATCGTTTTTAGATCTAAGGAAACCGTTATAAACAAACAATATCGACTCACCCGCGTTTTAGGGTTTATAGGTATGACGTACATGTATTTACTGCAAACTTTTATATATTATTGCTTACTTCAATGTGCAACGCTATCCCAAGTTTTAGAGTTCGCCTCAACAGATTGCATTTATGTACCGTTATTTACCTGTTCGTGCGAAAAATTGGTATAGCCTTATCACCATGCATCTTTGAATTATCAGTATAGCTTATAAAATATTCATGAGGTGCAGTAACCTATATGTAGCACTATACACCAGGAAAACATGTCCGTGTAATATATACCCCCCTATATAGTAAAACTGGGGTATGCAGGGGTATAACTATTTTTCTTATTTTTGCTCCGAAACATAGTGGGTACTCGTTAGAACCGCCGAGGCGGTTCTAACGTGTACCCACAATCTATGTTTTGAGCAAAAACAAGAAAAATATCAATATTTTTCAGCTGAAAATTCTCAATTTTCAAGATAAAAAAATCTCTGTTTATTGCATGGGCAAGTTTTTGTAATGACACATATCTTGTAAGTTAACCACATTAAGGGCATAAAAATGTTGTTTAAAAAAAGTTGTTTACTTTGCAGTGCATATAGGTAATTTAGTGCTTCTGCTGCAAACTGCGCTGTTGACCGAAATTTTAATGAGTAGTGAGATCCCTGTTAAGTGAGTAGACTTTAGTGAAAGTATCAGAAAGCAATTAGCCTGGAGGATATTTTATGAAACAATCAAGACAAATAAAAACATACATCCTGAATCCTAAATAGATACACCTAAGGGTATGAAAATGAAAGTCCGATCGACACGAATTGTTTATCCTGGATTCGCATCACCATTGCTATAGCTAAAGCGAGTTTGCAGGCGTTGGTCCATGTATTTCATCAGTGAAGATTGACTCTAGGTGTCTATTTTCATGAAAGGCTCAAAGAGCACAAACAATCTTCACTAAAATATAAAACAAATACGAGCGTAAAAAGGTACAAGTAGGCAAAGATCAGGAAAAGGCGCAATCAGAAAAAGATTCCCACTCCAAAAACCGAGGTGGGAAAAAACCAAACCAACAACCAGGTATTTTATACCATGAAACACACCGTAAGCCGAATGAGCAGCTATTTTCCCAATAGGTGGCCACTCAGTTACCTAAACTTAACTAAAAATATGAAAACATACATAAGGCGCCAACAGCACAAAAATTTTAAACACCAAGAAATAAAACAAAAAGAACCACTACAGAAGTATCGACTTGGAACGATCAGTAACACAAAGTTACTGGCGGGCTTAAACCGGTTTTACAGGTGCCTAACCTCACCCTCAGCTTCTGCAGTGGTTCATAACATTTAGTTAGTTACAAACTGATTGCAAGCAATCCCTGAGGATTGGAAAAATAAGAGCATTAAATGGATGTACGGGGAGACTTTTTAGGGCCGCCACACGGCACAACCACAAGAACTCTGATATAAAAAGGTACAAGTAGGCAAAGATCAGGAAAAGGCGCAATCAGAAAAAAAAAAAAAACGCATCGGACTTTCATAAAAAATCTTATTATAAAATTCATGTAAATCGCTGTCTAGTTCAGCCGCATTGCCACCACTATACGTAACATTTCAAACGTTTTAAAGTGTTTCATTTAGAAACAGTATGTACATTTAAGTGCATAAAAGACAAGCCAGACATTTAATCTAATGCAGGCCATGGCCACTGCATTACGAAAGTTTGACCATGCAGTATACAGAGATTTTCAAGGATTTAAAAAAAATGAAAAAGAAAAAAAATAAAAACAAAAACATTAGAAATAAAATGATATTTTTCTTATTTTTGCTCAAAACATAGATTCTTGGTACACGTTAGAACCGCCCACAATCTATGTTTTGGAGCAAAAATAAGACAAATAAGTATACCCCTGCATACCCCAGTTTTATGTTTTCATGGTATAAGTACCTGATTGTTATTTTAGTTTTTTCCCACCTCGGTTTTTTGATTGCGCCTTTTCCTGATCTTTGCCTACTTGTACTTTCTTTACCATTTAAAAGTGGGGTATAAGGGGGTATTTATTTCACGGACATGTTTTCATGATGAGTGTGTGTTGGTTCACCGTATTTCCACAATGTAGGTTAACTCTGCGTGCATCAGTGTTGCACAATAGAGTTGGATACATTTTCTCATTTAAATCACATTCGTACGAGCTAATTTCATCTTTTAAGAAAACTTGCAATCTAGAGAAGTATTTGAAAATAAGAGAGGCCATTTAGAACTGAGTTAATATGGAAGCTAAAGTATTGCTTATTGTTGCATTGTTGGTGTTGAGTGTTGCTTATGGTAAGGAATGTCTATCTTAACAATTAAATTGATGTTTGTTTTTATTATTTAATTTTTCAAAGAAATGACGTAAGATGGAAGCTAAAGTACTGTTCGTTGTTGCACTGGTTGTGATGAGCATTGCTTGCGGTAAGGTTTGTCCTTTCCTTTTCTATTTTAGTTATATATATATATATATATATATATTTTTTTTTTCTTCACTCATTTATTTATCTATTTATTTTTATAGGTTTGTATAATTTATTCATTAATATATCTATATATTCATTGCTTCATATTATTTGTTTAGAGTTAAAGCACCGAGTAGAAAAAATAAGTGAAATTAAGCGAGGTCTTAAACTAACTTGTAGTATGACTGACCACCAGTTGACAGATCCGTACTGTAACTTCCAATATCAAGAAGTTATAGTGCAGTTTTCATTCCGCCTCCTTTCTGTGTATTGATATGTAGGTCCGCTTCCTTTGATATTCACTTGTATTGGATTTAATGTTACAAAAACTTCAAATGAAAAGCAGAAAGTCACACTACAAATTCACGTATTATTCTTTTCTTCTTATATCACGTATCTATTTTATCTATATTGCTTTATTTGCTCATTTTAAGTACTGAAAATTGTCAGCTCTTTTCTGCCTGCTGACATACAATCTATGTTTTCCTTACAGTAAATGGAGAAGGCGGTGGCGGTCCAGATTTGCGGTTGAACCCGCTTCAAGCTAATGACGATGAATCAGCCTCCGAGCGTGTCAGGAGAGAAGAGAAAGGGGCCCAGCAAATAAAAAGTAGAAAGCCACGGCCAAGGTGGGGATAGAGACAGACAAAGAATCAAACTACTTGACACTGACTTGTTATTAGAATCATGAAATTTGTAACCTATAGTGCGATTTCTTTGACCTATAAGCTATAATGGCATTACCATCAGGCCAAAAAGAACATGTTCACGAACTTCAATTGAGACTTGAAAAAATACTTAAGTGAGTAAAATCTTCTCCGCTCATATTGACAAACAGTTATCACGAGAGTTAAAGCGGCACCGTCAAAGAAAAACAATAATACCCGACGTTTCAGGCAACCAAATAATCAGGAATATACTGTGGAGAGTTCTTTACGATTAAATTTGACGCCTTGCTTATTGTTGTTTTGCAAATTTAGATAAAAAAAAGTAAACCATTACATTCTTTCAGTAGTGTTCGGTGCTATTTCGTACATTTGATTATCACTGGTTATAAGACAACCAAAGACAACGCATTTGGTTTTCTTTTTATTCTTTATTCAGGCTCTCAAAACTCAATCTGGTCCTTCTATCAACTTAAAAAATACATACATGTACATAAAACCGTGAAATACAGGATTAAAAAATGTAACCTGAAATGTGGACCCATGTGCACAGAGCGAAACTCCAAAAGACATAAGAAACGCGTCATCACTTAATAATTTCAAGCATAAAGTTAAAAGAGCAGTCACATGTCAGCGTGTAAGACAAACGCGCACCGGGCGTATGAAAATCTCAACACGCTGATGTTAAGGACGTATAAAATCAATTTGCCTCTTAAACTTTAATTAGCAGTCACACACGTGTGACTCATGCGTGTGTCGGACGTATAATAAATCTCAACATGCTGAAAAATGTGGAGTACGTTTGTGTTATGTCCAAGACATGCTAAGCTCACGCTACAGACACGAATCAAACGTTTAAGGTCAGGGTGTTGTAAACCGTTGTTGTACAACGTTACGCGCGACGTTGATTTGCGACGCCAGAAGAACAAGAGTCGACGCTCCCACGTATCGCCTTTTTGAACCAAAGAAAGCTGTAGATTTTACGCCATTTAGTACGAATTTTATTTTTTTTTTCTCCATTTAAGACTGTGGCATATTTTCACCAAAATACAGATAATGAAAATTTCATGCCGTATATTGTAATTCTTAGGTTAGTCGCACATTGAAATGCGACGCTTGTCTGTGCCACGACGTTATGTTACGTCGCGGAAAATACCAAAACGTAATACCCTACATAGCAAAACCTCAAAAAGCACGAAAACGAGCACGGTTGTCGCGGAATTTAGGAGAAAAATATGTTAATGTGCGAAATCCGACAACTATTTCCCCATTGAGTTTAATGGCAAAAAAATGGTATTCGCTGAAAAACTATTACGGTAGAGTAGGAATATTGTTGCATATTCCGATTGGGGAGCATTTAATACATCGATATGCACAAAAATCTGTCGTGCTTTTTACAACACCCTGACTATAACGCGCGTCTCATACACGCTTGGGACACGATACTCAAGCGTTCGGCAAGCACCTAACCAAATATTTCGTAAAATCGCATTTAGCGTACATTGAAAACACGTTCAACGCGTATTCAACGCACCTGTAACGCGTCGTAACAAACGCCTGAGACACGCCGAGTTTCTATAAATATTTTAAGCGTGCTAAAAAACTAGTTAGAGCCCAAATGCGCCGGGAACATTATTTGATGCATAGCGACGTACATGTACTAGTCCCTTAGATGACCCAGGTAAAAATAAAATTCGCTGCACCCCCAGAGGTACCAAGGTTGCTATATACCACATTGTAGGTATTTTTATGCTGAATCCAATGCACAATGTTGTCAGTCTGGCAACCTGTGCAGAAAGTTTGTAAACACTTATTTGTGGCCAGGGTATGACAAAATCTATTTTTTCCACCAAACGCGATCATGGTGCTTCCCTGTTTCATGTCTGTAAGTTATTGATAGGTCTAATGATAGGTCTAATGACTCTTAAAGTATTAGAAGGGTGGTTATCTGTGCTGGAAGTTTGCAAACACAATTTTGTATGGCCAAGGTATGACAAAATCTAATTTTGTACCAAATATCAAAACTTGATCGTAGTGTTTCTTTGTATCATGTACACGTATGTCACTTGCTGATGGTTTTAATGACTGTGAACATTTGAAGACACATGATAGCACTAACGAAAGTATAATTATGACAATGAGTTGTTATGTTTCAAGGTTGACATAGGGGGTACCACCCCTTGAAACATATTGGTTTTTGGGTGAAAATCGAAAATAACACAAAAATGGCTAACATATTTAAAACAATTTATGCATTTATAGTTCATATACATACAAAATGGCATGTTTTTAACTTGCTGCAAGGACATAGCAATTTTACATTAATGTCTAACATTTTAAATCATTTAATTTGTAGATTCATGAAAATCTATATTAAAAAATAAGCAAATGGAGAATCATCTGGCCACAAATAGGGGTACTGCTTTCACAAACACGTGTTCCTGGGCTGTTTATAGACCCGGGATGCTGAAAGTGGCATCAAATGAATCCTATGGCAATGCACTATTGCCTTCAAATCTGGTAGATTCTATGAGAAGCCTCAGAGTTTCAGTTCATGGATACTAATGAGAACTATAGTAATAGGAGAAAAAAACTGTTTTACCTACAAAATAACTTGTGTATCTAGTCGAAGACATACTGATAATTGCTGAAAACGGTATAAAGAGCTTGATCGGGCAATATAATATCACCATGTATGTCATTGGATTTTTCGATACATGAATAAAATCTTAAGAAATTGGAGAAAATGTGAAAGAATTAAAGTGGTACATGTATATCTATAAAACCACATTTGTATCTTGGCTACCGATAATCCTAGACAGCTAAAATTGCCATCAAATGATTGCTATGTACAATGACAATGTTGTATAAAATCTGATTCTTCGTTTCACAATTATTTCACAATTATTGATAAGAATCTTTTAAATAAGAGACGAATCACGGAAAAATGAAGTGGATATACCAATAAAATCATGTATAACATAACTAACAATATATCCAGAGCTAAAATGGGCATCAAATAATATGACAATGTATCATTGCCATGTGGTCAAATATACACAGTTTATAGAATATCAACCAAGATACATGTTATTCTGATGAAGGATAATATCAAATTTTCTATTTATACCCAAACATTTTGAAAACATTATCTAGCATGGTTTATTTTATCAAGAAAATGGACAATTATGCATGATCCTAGAACTTTTTGCACCATTTCAGCCCTCTAATGCTACCAGCAGTCGAAATCGGAGTGATCTTGTTAGTATACCCCCTTCATTTTTTTGTGATGTTTTTCAAGGTTCTTATAAATATTCATCAAACAAAAAAGAGATAACTATATCAGATACCATGGTTATATTGAACTGTCCTAGCATTCCTTTAATACTAATTCCGCCTCTCTAGGGCTATCATTAGCCAAGATACGTGTGGTTTTATAGTTATACCACATTCTTCCGCATTTGTTCTCCAGTTTCTAGATTTTTTTTTTATAAATATTCATGACACGAAAATCAAATGACTTACATGTATATATTATAGCGTAAGGTTATACAGTATAACACAAGCATACTCCTGATACCATTTTCAGCCTTTGAGAATCTTTCTTTGCCTAGATATAAACCTTTTAGAATCTTTTTCCCCCAGATATAAGTTGTTTTGTAAGCGAAACTGTTAATTGTTTCCATTTTCTTCTCAAATTTCTCAAGCTTAATTAACATTCATGAAACTGAAAACCAGCTATGCATATGTCTGACTTGAAGGCAAAAGTATTTTAAGACATAGTATTAATTTGAATAAACTTTTAGCATCCCCGGGTCTATTAACAGCCCAGGAATAGGTGATCAAGTTTTGTAAGTATAACCTCTATTTTTGGCAATATTTTCTCTGATTTCTTATGTTTTATAAACAATAGTATTCTGGAGCATGTTGTTGCTTGGGATATGAGTAATTTGTAGGTGACACAAATTAGAATCACATTGCGGGTAACTGTGGAAAGTATTCAATTTTGCATCATGCGAATGTTTTCATTGTTGAGGACAGTATTTGGTTGCATTTAGGCAGTCCCTCTGACCAATCTAACAGCCATAAATCTTGTGCCAGGTATACATGTATGTGTTATTATCCACCCGAAACCCTTCAATGGCAATAGTCTTTCCTTTGTTTTTGTCTGTAATTTTCAATTTTTAAATTAATGTTCACCATTATGAAAATGAGAAAATATCCATTTAGGCCCATGGCATCAATAAATTTGTCAATGATATTACTGGTGTAATAACAATGTGTCACAATGATAGGTTGGGCCTGAAATTAGTTTATTAATGATTTTAATAATGTATCTGTTATTCTAATGACTTAACTAAATTCGTGAATATGTGAATTGAATAAACTTACCATAGGCTTCTATAATACCAAATAACACGAGTGTTAATTTAACCTTCCCTGCACACCTGGATGTTTTTTTTTTTTTTTTTTTTTTTTTTTTTTTTTTGCTTTTTTTTTTTTTTGATTTTTTGTTTTTTTGTTTGTTTTTTTTTTTTTTTTTTTGTTTTTTTTTTCGTAGCTATCAAATTGTTCATTGACCATGTAATGCAAAGTAGATTTGTCCTCAAACATGAACTGCACTGTGTAAAAATGCGCGATTTCCATAGCAACCATCAATACGATTTTCGATAATGGGGATATACCTACCAAAAATGTTCGTATCTCCATGGTTGCTTACCATAGACCACTAAACGTGGTCTCACTCTAGAGCTTTGACATAGCCATTTCTTTTTGTTAAGAATTACATATCAATGAAGCCGTTCATAACAATACTGACACAGATTCCGGCAAATGCATTTTAGCAGACCGATAACACCAAATAAATAAATAAATAAATAAATAAATGAATAAAATATTTTATTTATTAATCAATCAATCAAGTTAAACGTTAAACGTTTACAAACAAAGTTCAATCCAGCAGCAAAAACTATGTACCGTATTTAATTCAAACATAGCCCCAATACTTGTATGTAAATCCCAGAACGACGAACTTTACATCTACAATTAAAAGAGGTATATATGTATACCGACAAGACTTGTGAATATACTCTGGAGGGAGATGGTCAGTGTAGAAATAAGATTTAATGAACCAACATGCTGTTTCCATGCGTCAACAAGAACAACAATGACAAATTAAAAATCCTATTTTATTGTGCACAAGTTACCCCACCCACCAAAGACAAATTAAAGTATTTTGGTATGGTTTCTTAAATAAATCTATCGAAATGTGTTTACTGTGTATTATCTAACCATTATCATAACAGTTTTTGTAAATTTCAGTTCAGACATCCAAAAGAACATTGTTTGAAGACAATTTTCGTTCAACCTATGGAATTCCCGTACTTTATATTTTCTCGCACCCCTTCCCGGCATTTGCGTGTTTACACGGAACCTGCACAGGTTTACAGCTTGACAACATTGTGCATCGTGTTCAGCATGTTTCAAGCTTTAAAATGATGTATAGGAACCTTGGTACCTCGGGGGGTGAAGCGAACTCCGTAAATAGCCCACATATCTGATTTCATCTAAGGGACTATACGTACACCAAGTGTACACAATGCACATATAATGTCTCCGACGTGCTTCTGACGTTTGTTGAATTTTGCATTTTCTCAACACACCCAGCGCGCGTTTGTCTTATACGCTAATGTGTGACTGCGATTAAATTTGCATACGCCATAATGTAAGCTTACACCAGTCAGTTACACTCAATGCCCAAATCCCACTTAATAATGGCGTTTTGTGAGTCGCATGTAAACATTCATTCCCGCCGATAATTAGTCAACATGAAACATTTCAAAATGTGTCTTATGATCTCTTATCAGGATCGAAATATTTATATTTTTTTTTTTCAGTTTTATGTCCTTTCAAGATTATTACAGCTCATATAAATCGGGCAAATCGGTAGGTGGGGCGAAAACGGGAGAACCCCGAGAAAAAACCACTTGGCACACTCGCAAGCAGAGCTTGGCTTGTCTCGCATGTGGCCAATGCGGGGCTCGAATCCACACCAGACACAGCGGTGAGATGATCGAGTGATTAAGAAACAGCGCTCTTACCCGCTCGGCCACGGGGACCGCTATTACTTAATTGTGATGTATCTTTGATAAACAAGTGATGCTGTCGGGTCATGAATGAGCTACACATATAGAAACTTGTCAAATCCAGATAATTAGGATATAAACGTGTATTTCTTAGTATTTTAGGTTATAGTTTAAGCTTATGTTTTCCTCAATGACTTATTCAAACAGTACTTCAATACCAAAGGTACTCTCGTCCTGAAATACCCTGCAATATCAAATTGTTCCATTAATTTTAATGGGTGCGTTTGATACATCCTGAATGTATTTAAAAGTAAACGTATCTTTGCAAACTATTTTACGATGGCGCCGTACCTGACTGACTGTGTCCCGTCCTAATATTAACCGATATTTGACGAATGGATTCTCCCATCATTATCAATTGGATGAGTCCACTTTCATTTTCGGGGTTGTTAGAAGTGATTTTTATTTTTTATCTCATTTCTGATGAAATTTCTCTGTGCAAACTGAATCGCCTCAGATGGGTCGCCGCGTTCTGTGGCGTCACATCTGGGGCTATGCTGTTTGCCTATGTCCCATAAAAAGGATGCCAGGCTCACGTATATGAGTTACACCCTATAGACTCACTGTACTACAGAAAAAGAGAGAGGTAGCTGTCTCCAGTGGAGTAGCGCATTTTTAAGACAAAATTTGCGCGATAGTGGTAAGTATTTTGCGTGTTTTCTGGTAATCGGATTTGTTTATGTGGCACTTTTTACCTTTGATTGCTTTTACACATGCATGTATGCCGTGCTATGGCAAAATTACCACAAAAGATGTTAGTAGGGGCATGAGGAAGGCATTCGTTTTTGATGACAGTCGAAAAAAAGTCGAAAATCGCAACATTGTCTCTTCTAGTTTGACAATCGAACACTTTTGTAGAAAATGAATGAAAGCAGAAGTATGCGCTTTCTTGGATCTTTTAACATGCCAAATCGCAGTCTGGTTTGATTTGTCTATTACGAGATTTTCTGCAATTAGTGACTGTACAGTGATTTTAGTAGAGGTGCGCGATTGTAGCAGTGGAGTAGAGACATTGTACGAAGTAAATCATATCTACTTAGTTGTTTTGTACCCAGTGATACTAGAAATCGTTCGTGTATTCCATTAATTCTGTAGTGATAAATGCCCACGCAGCGAAAGAAATATGCACAAATGATATTTAATAGCTATGAAAGACCTGTGGTGAATTCACAGTTTTGTGAAACAGCATTCTACCCTTAGAAGACAACGGAAGGGGACATTTCAAGCTTCACATTTCATACTTTACACTGCACACATCATACTTCACACTTCACAGTTTTGTAAAACAGCATTCTACCCTTGGAAGACCACGGGCGGGGACATTTCAAACTTCACAGTACTTACTTAACACTTCATACTTCACACTTCAGTTTACACTTCATACATCACACTTTACAGTTTTGTAAAACAGTATATTCTACCCTTGGAAGACAACAGGAGTGGACATTTCAAACTTCACAGATCATACTCATAACGTGAGACGCCAGACCATGCGTGACGTGACGTGACGTCAACATATCTAACGTCAGTTGACGTGTATCAATGCCTGACCTGAAGTCATGTGATGTGACGTGACGTCGTGGCATGGCGCAAACTGACGTCAACAGCGACGTCACGCTATACGTGTGTGACGACAGTGATGTCATGTGACGTCACATGGAACGACATGCGGCCTCACACATAACGTCATATTGCGTCACCTGTAACGTCATGCAGCGTGACGTTTGACGTCAAATAACGTCAGTTGTGACGTCAGATGACGCCACTTGTGGTACCAGATGACGGCACTTGTGATGTCTTGTGACCGCGCTTATGTCAGGTGACGTCGCTTGTGACGTCAGGTAACGTCGAGTGATGTCAGGTGACGTAAATGTGTGACGTCAGGTGACGTCACTTGTAACGTCAGGTGATGTTAGTGTTTGACGTCAAGCGACGTCACTTATTTCGGCAGTTGGCGTCATAAAGCGACGTCAAAAGCGACATCATCTGACGTTACAATTGAAGCTGCATGACGTTACATGTGACGACACATGATGTTATGTGAGACGTCGCATGTCGTTTCGTGTGACTTCATATGACGTCACTGTCGTCAATCACACGTCTCGTGTGACGTCGGTAGTGACGTCATTTTGCTCCATGCCACGAAGTCACGTCACATTAAATGACTTCAGGTCACGCTTCGTCTGACGTCTCGAGCTGTGAGGTGACGTCATTATTCGAGATATGACGTCTCTACTGGCCATGCGTTTGAACTGTGAAGTTTGAAGTCTGAACTGTGAAGTGTGAAGTATGAAGTATGAACTGTGAAGTGTGAAGTATGAAGTGTGAAGTTTAAAATGTCCCCTCCCGTTGTCTTCCAAGGGTAGAACTTTGTTTTACTAAACTGTGAAACTGTGAAATGTGGGTATGCCTTAGAAACGCACGGACTTATGCACGTTTAGTAGAGCGTGTCTCTGGTCATAAAAACATGTACGGTGAATTGGAAATGTCGACTGATTTGTCGCGAAATGAAGTTCAGGTTATTATATTAACCGTATAACAACTTATCCTTGTATATTATATTAATTATCTCGACTCAAGTATTGTTGCTAGCATAAATTAATATTGTGTAATGCACTGACAAACTTTGAAGGATAAAAAATCTTATTTTGGCTGACATACTGAATTTTTGTCCGAAATTTATGCATATTTCTGGTGGTACTGTGCAAATTTCCTTACCAACGATCTCAATATTTCACACAGTCTGTAGTCGCTACTGGGTACAAAAAAATAAAACACCATCTACACCACTGCTACAATCGCGCACTTCTTCTAAAATCACTGTAGAGTCACTAAATGCTGAAAATCTCGTAATAGACAAATCAAACCAGACTGCGATTTGGCATGTTAAAAGATCCAAGGAAGCGCGTACTTCTGGTTTCATTCATTTTCTACAAAAGTGTTCGATTGTCAAACTAGAAGAGACAATGTTGCGATTTTCGACTTTTTTTCGACTGCCATCAAGAAATAATGCTTTCCGCATGCTCATACAAACATCTTTTGTGGTAATTTTGCCATAGCACGACACGCATACATGTGTAAACGCAATTAAAGGTAAAAAGTGGCACATAAACAAATCCGATTACCAGAAAACACGCAAAATACTTACCACTATCGCGCAAATTTTGTCCAAAAATGCGCTACTCCACTGGAGACAGCTACCTCTCTCTTTTTCTGTCGTACAGTGAATCTATAGGGTGAGGTAATAAGATTAAAATAATTTGTTCTTTGTTTGCTGTGTTGCTCTCTATTTTATTGGGCTGACTTCTACCCGAAATTTGGATGTTATTGCATGTAAAATGTGCTTCAAAAATATACCCCCTCCCCCCCTCAGTAAACAACTAAGGCTCATATGCGTGGATCGATTGACTGAATTGAAGCGATTAACTAGTAATCTGGTGGTCGATTGAACATGACTTCTAGGTCAGTATTGTGGCACAACACATGCGTCAATGGGTTATAGCTCGATTTTGACCTCAGCTGCGTCAAAAGATCGACGAGTCCATATCGTTTCGAAAAGCAGGAAACCAGGTTCAAACATGTAAAATCGATATATCATGACTGAATAGCGATAACATGGCTAACAAATGATCGCTATTTCGAAAGCAGCCCTAGCCTAGAGGTTAGTCCGCTTGCCTTAAAAACTGAATATACAGGAAGAGGTCGAGTGTTCGAAGTCCACGTTTTTCTCTCCTTTTTTCATCAAGGAAATTGATGTTATCCATGTTTTTACGTGAAATGTTTTCTATATATATATTGCGTTCAAACAGAACAGATCGCCTTCGACACCATGACCAAACATATACCATATCGATAGAGCACAGATGCGAAAGAAATCGTTCTAAATTTATGTCTATGAATTCTGCGAAGTTAAGAACACCGACAGAGGTCAACTCAATGACGATTAACCCTGTGATTAAATCTCACCCTGCCAAATAGCACATGCTGATTGGGCGAGATGTTTCGACCACGTAAAATCGGTTGAGTGGAAATACTCGGATATCATAGTGAGATTGCTATAGAAGAAGAGTATGCATCTGGCATCCGGCACGAACTGCAGTTCCGACACCGCTAGCGAGACTGAGGGATTATGAAATTTGTTGTGCTGCGATTTTTATATTACGTGATAATTTGAATTATAAATAAATCCTACAATATGAAAAAAATAATATATATAAAAATCAGAAAGAAATCGCCCCCTTAAAGGCATAAATGCACCACCAACCAGTCCCACACAAATCCAATTAAATTAGGATAAATTAAAAAAAAATAAAATAAATAAATAAAAAAAAATAAACTATATCGGGACATGAACTCATGACCTACGTTTTCTTCGTCCGTGATGCATATACAACCTGTTTACCTACTGGGCTACTAACCGTGGTGATTATATAGGTAACTTTCATTCATACTGAACCAACCCCTTTCACGTGCTGTATAATGGACTCGGCCATCTTTTGACGCCCCTGAGCCCAAAATCGAGCTATACAAAGTTGCTAAAGGCAGTTTTGTTGAAAAGGTTTGTTCAATAACTCTCAATTCTAAATCTTTGAACACGATTTACAAACTGAATAACCACAGTAATTTACAATAACCCTTCTAAGGCGGTCGTTCTGTTGTGACTGGTTTTCTTTTTCGTTCTTTGCCAGTTATTTATAAAATATAAGATTCGGATAAGTTAGCTGAAAGGTCACTTAATGGTATACAGCTATCTCGGTCTACTTCGGTTTATTATGTATTGCTATCGTAAACAGTTTCTGACATATTTGTTGCGCATTATTTTTTGCATGTGCAGTGCACTACTGACAATCACGTGGTATTGTTTATATACAAACGGATAAATGATCGGGTTACACACACTACAATAAGAACGCAGTTGAGGTTAGATTTTCGAGTTTTCTCCTACAGCGTTTCTTCTACTGACGGATAGATAGGTGCAGTCAATACAGAAATTGAACATTTATTGAAAGAAAGTAACATAAGAAATGCCGGTTATTTCGTTTTCGCAAACACTTCAATGTTACTGTATTGGAAGTACTATATAATCATGGGGCGGAAGTGTTTGCGAAAACGAAATAACCTGGATTGCTTCTGTTGCTTTCATTCAATAAATGCTCAATTTCTGCATTGACTGCACCTATCTATCAGTCAATTGAGTAAACGTTATAGGAGAAAACTCGAATTTCTCATCTCAACTTTGGACAGAACTTCATTGTGCGTCACCCGATCATTTATCAATTTGTATGTAAACAATACCACGTGTTTCTCAGCTGTGTTTATAGAGGTGCGAGTTTATGATTGTGACAGTGCGTTGTCGTTGCCTATTTTCAAACGAGGTCGTATAACTGTTTTAAAGGCATCCGTAGCATGCAATCCCCGCAACTTTTTTTTAAAATATTAATAAAAAAAAAAAAAAAAAAAAAAAAAAAAAAAAAAAATAATAATAATAATAATAATAAGAACGCCTATATATTACAGTCCCTTTCACTCGAGTTTGCCGTTTGAACATTTGCATCACGCAAGAAGACCCTGTGCTCCGAAGATCTGAGTTTCTTTTTTCATGTTTTCCTCAAAGACATCTGGATTGATTAATCTGCTGATTTGAGTGACAGCTTCATACTAAATGACCTTTAAAAACGGCAAACTCGAGTGAAATTTTTAACTTACTATGTGGGATTTTTGCCATGTAGATACCGATCAGGTAACTGCTTAAATTAATAAAATTGTGCTGTTTGTCTCTATCCTGTTAAACATGTGTGTTCTTAATATGCATTGTATATGTTGTGCAAAGAATTTTGAAATAAAAATGTGCTTTAACCAAGCTATTACAATGTTTTATCAGAAGAGGTGACAACAATTACCTATAGATAAATGCTGAATAGATTTTAAGAACACCTGACACCTGGGACACTGTTTCAGTTCTAAAATAGAATAAAAAGTTACCTGATTTACAAACAAACGGCAAACTCGGGTGAACAAATTTGATTGACCTAAATGCTCAAATGGCAAACTCAAGTGAAAGGGGCTGTATTTTTGTCAGTCCCTTTCACTCGAGTTTGCCGTTTGAGCATTTGCATCACGCAGGAAGACCATGTGTTCCGAAGATCTGAGTTTCTTTTCATGTTTTCCTCAAAGACATCTGGATTGATTGATCTGCTGATTTGAGTGACAGCTTCATACTAAATGACCTTTAAAAACGGCAAACTCGAGTGAAAATTTTAACTTACTATGTGGGATTTTTGCCATGTAGATACCGATCAGGTAACTGCTTAAATTGATAAAATTCTGCTGTTTTGTCTCTATCCTGTTAAACATGTGTGTTCTTAATATGCATTGTATATGTTGTGCAAAGAATTTTGAAATAAAAATGTGCTTTAACCAAGCTATTACAATGTTTTTATCATAAGAGGTGACAACAATTACCTATAGATAAATGCTGAATAGATTTTAAGAACACCTGACACCTAGGACACTATTTCAGTTCTAAAATAGAACAAAAAGTTACCTGATTTACAAACAAACGGCAAACTCGGGTGAACAAATTTGATTGACCTAAATACTCAAATGGCAAACTCGAGTGAAAGGGGCTGTATTTTTATCACACCGATACAGTCGGAATAATTGTGTATAGCTTGACAAATAGGTTACTGTGTTGGCGGCAACTTCAATATTCATTATGTCTGGGTGTGGTCGGCTAGTCCATCTGTTAAAGTAGGGAGGCAATAGAAAAGGCGAATTCAGTCAGCGTACACTGTTGTCACATATTTAACGTTAGAAATCAGCTACCTGTATTTTGTAAAATCCAGTGAATTAGGCAAACTCGTATTTCATTCTAATTTTCTAATATGTCAAAAGAAGTATAAATCGTTTATAGATCTAAGGAAACCGTTATAAACAAACAATATCGACTCACCCGCATTTTAGGGTTTACAGGTATGATGTAGATGTATTTACTGCAAACTTTTATATATACACATGGAAATAAGTTAGGGAACACTTTTAGCTATTGGGGAAAGTTTGAAAAAATCCGTTTTCCTTTTTTTCTGGCGATACTGAAATTTTTATCGCATATATTTCATACCTTGGCCTAGCTACAGACCAATTTATGGAAATTCACAACATTTGGTCTTTATACTACGGAGGATACAATATGCCATATGTGAAAAACTCCACTTTTACGAAATACAAGTTTGCCGTTTTGCTTCTGCTCTCCGCAAAACTCAATTTTTGAAAGCAAAACAGGAATAAAATGTTGAATCTGATGGATTTGAATGAATAAACGACTTCGGACCTAAAACTTCGTGCGTCATCTCTAAACCAGCTAATCATACGAAATCTACTGTTTGCATTGATTTCTATGAAAAGCAAAATTCTTGGATATTTTGCAAATAAAGCCGTAAAAGAATAATTCCGCTAGGACACTATAACCAGAACGTGCATGTTTAGATTCCTAAAGGGTCAAATCGAATATCTGACCCAACATTTACAACCTGCAAAATGTATACCCAAAGAACAAAACGTGATCAAGAAACCTACCCCCGGGAAAGTATGGACCTACCGCCGACAGTCGGTCAGAAAATAAAGAATTTGTGATCAAAGTTCAACAAGCAATGTCTCAGCTATATGCTTGCGAAAAAGATACGACAATGCGAGTTCAAATAATGAAGTTATCGCAAATACTAGCAGTGCGTTTCTTAAATTTAGCAAAAAAAAAAAATTTGAATCAAAGATGGCCGCTGTCCGCCACAGAAAATGTTTGATGCTAACCATTTTCACATAGAAGCAACTTTGGATAGTACAGATTCTGACAAGTTGTCAAAACATTCTTCATATTTTTTACAAAGAAGAATATATATAGTCCAAATGTGGTAGTCACATTATTATAGGTGTTCCCTAACTTATTTCCATGTGTATATTATTGCTTACTTCAATGTGCAACGCTATCCCAAGTTTAAGAGTTCGCCTCTACAGATTGCATTTATTTACCGTTATTTACCTGTTCGTGCCAAAAATTGGTATAGCCTTATTACCATGCATCTTTGAATTATCAGTATAGCTTATAAAATATTCATGAGGTGCAGTACCTATATGTATCACTATGTGTATATCTTGTCAGTTAATCGCATTAAGCGCATAAAGATGTTGTTAAAAAAAAGCTGTTTTCTTTGCAGTGCATATAGGTCATTTAGTGCTTCTGCTGCGAACTGCGATGTGTTGACCGAAATTTTAATGAGTAGTGAGATCCCTGTTAAGTGAGTAGACTTTCGTGAAAGTATCAGAAAGCAATAAGCCTGGAGGTTATTTCTATAAAACAATCAAGACAAATAAAAACATACATGCTGAATCCCAAATAGAAACACCTAAAGGTATGAAAAAGAAAGTCCGATCGACACGAATTGTTTATCCTGG
This sequence comes from Rugalucina vietnamica, assembly GCA_964017185.1. Taxonomy (NCBI): domain Eukaryota; kingdom Metazoa; phylum Mollusca; class Bivalvia; order Lucinida; family Lucinidae; genus Rugalucina; species Rugalucina vietnamica. Next base: position 11,945,088 of record OZ024879.1, on the reverse strand, counting down.
ATTCGCATCACCATTGCTATAGCTAAAGCGAGTTTGCAGGCGTTGGTCCATGTATTTCATCAGTGAAGATTGACTCTAGGTGTCTATTTTCATGAAAGGCTCAAAGAGCACAAACAATCTTCACCAAAATATAAAACAAATAAAACCACATCGGACTTTCAAGAAAAAGCATATTATAAAACAAATCGCTGTCTAGTCTAACCGCATTGCCGCCACTATACGTACATTACGAAAACACGCCCATGCAATAAACAGAAATTCAGCTGAAACAGTTTGATATTTTTTCTTATTTTTGACCAAAACATAGATTGTGGGTACACGTTAGAACCGTTCTAACGAGTACCCACAATATTTGGAGCAAAAATAAGAAAAATAGGTATACCCCTGCATGCCCCAGTTTTGCTATATAAAAGTGGGGTTTGAGGGGGTATACACTTCACGGACATGTTTTCCTGATGACATTTCAAACGTTTTAAAGTGTTTCATTTAGAAACAGTATGTACATTTAAGTGCATATAAGACAAGCCAGACATATAATCTAATGCAGGTCATGGTCACTGCATGACGAAAGTTTGCCCATGCAGTATATAGAGATTTTTTAAGGATTTAAAAAACGAAAACTTTCATAAGAAAAAAAAAAGATATTTTTCTTATTTTTGCTCAAAACATAGAATGTACACGTTGGTACACGTTAGAACCGCCTCAGCGAGGCGGTTCTAACGAGTACCCACAATCTACGTTTAAGAACAAAAATAAGAAAAATAAGTATACCCCTGCATACCCCAGTTTTGCTATATAAAAGTGGGGTATAAGGGGGTATTTATTTCACGGACATGTTTGATATGATGTGTATATGTGAAAAACACATTAAAAATCTTATGCAATATGCTTACATTTCGTTCAAAATAAACTTCAAAATACAAAATAATTAACAATTAATGTGTGGACATTATTCAGTATTCATATGGCGAACAAGCCCATATTTGTTTGCTTGAAAAGTGCTGTTGACAAACAACTGCGAATCAGTCCAAAGTCCTATTGTTCGTTTTGGACAAAGATGGGGTGGGGTGGGAAATTAGTTAGTTGCATTATCTGGATTCTGTTAAATCAGCCAAACAGTTTTGTAAACACAAGTGTATATATTTCTTTTCCTATAAATGCTAAATTCAGCCCCAAAATCATAACTTGAAAATTCTGTCCTCCCAAATCTGCGATTTAGGGACTTTTTACATCTTGGTCATAGATCTTCTTAATGGCGGGTTTACGCGTCTGTATTGTGTTAATCCATATACGCCTGGCGTCCTTTTTGTGCGACATATGCAAACAGTATAGCCCAGACGTCTCATCTGGGGCTATTCTGTTTTAAAAGAGAAATTTCATCGAAAAATGTGATTAAAAATCTAACACCCCAAAAATGAAAGTGGACTCACCCAAATAATAACGATGGGAAAATCCATTTGTCAAACATGGGTTAGTAATAAGGACTGGTCAGGAATTGGTGCAATCACAATCAAATATGAGCCTGTGTGTGAGAAAACCAACAATTTGGGTTCCGACCAAGTCCAACACAAACCGGGCTATAGTCACAGAAGATGGTTAGAGGCTGGAAATTTTGGATTTAGAATGTAGAGGAATTTTACTATCCATGAAGCGAAAACAAGGACGCTGATCAGGTTCGCAGTTACTGCGAAGCTGATCTGCGCCTTTGTTTTCGCCTAGGCAGATTGTTGGTTTTCTCATGCGGTGGCTCATATCTCAATCCTGAAACACAAGTGGGTAAGTATGGACTTAATTAACATCAGGAAAACATGTCCATGAAATATATACCCCCTTAAACCCCACCTTTATGCACTAAAACTGGGGTATGCAGGGGTTTACCTTTTTTTTCTTATTTTTGCTCCAAAACATAGATTGTGGGTACTCGTTAGAACCGACTCGATAAGGCGGTTCTAACGTGTACCCACAATCTATGTTTTGAGCAAAAATAAGAAAAATATCCATTTTTTTCTGATGAAATTTTCAATTTTGTTAATGAAATTTTTTTCCATATATTGCATGGGCAAGTTTTCGTAATGGTAAGCTGCTATATAAAAAATTATGCATATTATTGTTCATTATGTGTAGAAGACGAAACCTGACTCTACTTCAATACGGTGACCTTTTAACACATTCTACAATTAGGCTGTATATAACCGAGTATGCAGCGCCATAAATGCAACACTTTGCATGGACCTTGCTATCAAGAAACCTTAAAATTAGGAAAATTATTTCAATAGAAATTAATAAGATTTCATAGCACTGTCTTTATGATGGAAGCTAAAGTACTGCTTATTGTTGCACTGGTTGTGATGAGTATTGCTTGCGGTAAGGTTTGCGCTCTTCTATTCCTGTAATATTACGAAAACTTGCCCATGCAATATACAGAGATTCTTTGAGCTTTAAAAATTGAAAATTTTCAGTTGAAAAATTTTGATATTTTTCTTATGCGGTTCTAACGAGTACCCACAATCTATGTTTTGGAGCAAAATAAGAAAAATAGGTATACCTCTACATACCCCAGTTTTGCTTTACAAAAGTGGGGTTCAAGGGGGTATATATTTCACGGACATGTTTTCATGATGATATTATTTTATATTTTTTACTTCATTCATTTATTTATCTACCTAGTATAATTTGTTCATTAATGCATCTTTATATTTATTGGTTCGTATTATGTATTCATTTATTATTCGTTAATTTATATATCATTTATCTATTTTATTTATATTGTTTTATTTGTTCAATTTAAGTAATAAAATTTGAATATATGAATATTTATACAAATGGTAGATTTCTATATGCAAAATGCCTAATCGAGATTACCGTAGTTTTGCACATAAATATTTGTCTACCGATTTTCAAACTTTAGTGTCACTTTCTGAAAGGTTTGGGATGCAGAAGAGTGGCATGGTCATAATCTTTTCGAGTTATTTTAGAAAGGGTGATTTTGAAAAAGGCAGTTTCTGACATATGTTGTAAGGCCAGTAGGTGCTAAACTCACACACAGAATGTTTATGAGCTTAAAAAATAGAGTATGATACAAATAATACAGAGCTGCATGGTGATAAGTCTACATCATTATTCGCACGGACAGATAATATAAGAATCTTACATGAGTGTCAGGTATGGATAGACAAATCTGTCCCGAGGGTCACATTTTGGCATCACGAGGCTCGCCGAGTGATGCCAAATTGTGACCCGAGGGACAGATTTGTCTTTCCATACCTTACACGAATGATGGATTCTTTTTCTTGCACGCTTTAATGCGGCGAAGCTTCATTTTCATACTATTTACCTAGAAAAACGCTACAACTGCGGCGTCCGCCATTTTGATTTAAAACGTTTTGACGTCATTGTGACGTGTGCGCTTAACGACGAAATTACGTGACGTCCTATACAACCAATGTTTAAAAAAGAACACTTGAACGCAGAATGAGCCTGGGTGAGATAACAAGGGTGAGATAAATAGAATCCATCATGGGTGTCCAGTGAAGATAGGAAAATCCCAACCCGAGGGTCCACCCGTTCCAGTGGGAAACGAGGCTCGCCGAGTTTCCCACTGGAACGGTGGACCCGAGGGTTGGGATTTTCCTTTCTCCACTGGGCACCCATGATCGATTCTTTTTCTTACAAACTCCGATTTTATCCTTTTCCGGTAACGTAACCTGGTACCGTGTTTTAACCCTTGTGACGTTGTGCATATTACGGATGTGACGTCAAATGTAAATAAATAGTTGTCAAAGTCAATAGTGATGTAGTTTTTATTTGTTTTTATTTTAAAACGAGCGTGATTCAAGAATACTCGCTGTGAAAAACATCACTTTTGTCTAGTTTTGGTGAACGCCATTGCTGCAAGCAGTAGAAACGATCGAATTATATCGCGTGCTTTTCTTATCTTGCATGAGCAACCAAACCAGCAGTGTAAGATCGATTTATCTACCGCCACTAAAATACCGGAATTTTCCTATCTTTATGATAGAGGTATGTAAGAAAAGAATTTCTCACATGTGGTAAAACGTAGGATTTCTCTATCTGGTGTGCAAGAAATTAATGTTATCAGTACCGACGCACTCTAGCATTTGGATTTGCGTTTCTCACTGAATAAGCAAACTTTTTAAAAGTTCGTAGTATGTACGTCCCACCAGTAAACATTAAAACGCGGTTGAGTCCATTTTGTTTGTTTATAACGGCTTCTTTAAAACTTCTCAGGAACTATCCCTCCATTTAATGGTTGATACAGTATTCTTTATCGACATGATCAATGCTTATTGTCCATCCAAGTTGGTGGACAACCAGTGTCGTATTTAGTTCTTTTCTGTCTGCTGACATACAATCCATTACGAATATTTGTCCATGAATTAGCCAGAATTTTTTTTCGGATTTAGTCGGATTTATGTCATGATCATTTAGCTGATTCAGCAATTTGTAATAATTGTAATGCACATGTTCCCGAAACGGCTCAACATTTCTTCTTTGAATGTTCAAAATATGAAGCTGAAAGATATGAACTCATCCACACTCTAATAAGGTATCCAATTATCTATGAAAATCTTGCAATATTGAATGCAAATAACCTGCTTTTTGGGCTACCCAATATGACACTTAAAGACAATGAGATACTAGTTGACATAGTCACTCACTTCATTGAAAAAACTGGGCGTTTTTACTAATTATTATTTTATCTTGATTATAAATATATTTTTGTTAAATCTATTACTTGTTATAAAGAGTAATGACCTTCATGATTGAAATAACGGCTATGCTAGTGCAGCTGCGAGGCTGTCTCACCGTTAATACATGACTTAACTGTATAATATATATGAGTATCGATGCATACTTACCGTAAAATTGACCACATAACGGTGAAATTTATAATCGATTTTCATGATCTTCCACGGTCGTCGATTCCACGTCTGTATACGGTGAAGAGGCTCGTAGTATGCAACGGTGTTAACTAGTGAACTTTATCCGGCCCCGGTTACCGCATAATGTTAAACCATGACATGATTATCATGGAACTAAATTTGATTTAATTTAATTTACAAAGTGAAAGAGCTATAAGCAAACCTAACCCCAACTCAGAACTCTCTCTCTCTCTCTCTCTCTCTCTCTCTCTCTCTCTCTCTCTCTCTCTCTCTGTCTTTCACCCGCTCTCCGAGGCTCTCGCTCTCTTACTCTTAGCGTGAGTTTCTGTAGATTCAAATGTTCTTCTTTCTATTTTTCTTCCTCATACTAATATTCTTCTTAAGATACAGTTGTATTCTTACGTTCTGAATTTTTTACTCACTCCTTTTAAGACTCATGTATGAATGATTATAGTTTGACAATTATATTGTATTCATAAACTTTGAAAATGTTACTTCATAAATGTTGTGTAAAATGTATATACGTTTGCTGTCTGCAGTACCCAAGTCAAGGAAAGGACCATTATAGGCCTAGCCTACTGTCTAATCCTTTGATTCTTGTTTATATAATATTTGTATGCATGAATGTTTGTACTTAATATGTAATCATGAAATTTCTAATAAATAAATAAATAAAGAATTTTTTTTCAGTATAAAAATTGAAATTTTCATCGGAAAAATTTTGATATTTTTCATGTACTTGCTCAAAACATTGATTGTGGGTTCATGTTAGAACCGCCTCACAATCTATGTTTTGGATCAGAAATAAGAAAAATAGGTATACCCATGTAAACCCAAGTTTTACAATATAAAAGTGGGGTATGAGGGGGTATACATTTCACGGACTTGTTATCCTGATGTATGCTTTCCTTACAGTAAATGGACAAGGCGGCGATGGCGGCAGACCAGGCTTGCAGTTGAACCCACTTCAAGCAAATGACGATGAATCAGCATCCGGGCGTGTCAGGAGAGAAGAGAAAGGGGCCGGGCGAATAGAAAGTGGAAAGCCACGGCCAAGGTGGGGATAGAGACAGACAAAGAATCAAACTACTTGACACTGACTTGTTATTAGTATCATGAAATTTGTAACCTATAGTGTGATTTCTTTGACCTACAAGCTATAATGGCATTACCTACCATCGGGCCAAAAAGAACATGTTCACGCACTTCAATTGAGACTTGAAAAAATACTAAAAAGAGCCACCGCTAATATTAAAAGAAACAACAGTTATTACGAGATTTAAAGCGGCACCATCAAAGAAGATTAATAATACCCGGCGTTTCAGGCAACCTTTACGAAAACTTGCCCATGCAATATACAGAGATTTTTTTTCAGTTGTAAAAATTGAAAATTTTGTTGGAAAAATCTTGATATTTTTCTTATTTTTGCTCAAAACATAGATTGTGGGTACACGTTAGAACCGCCTCGGCAAGGCGGTTCTAACGAGTACCCACAATGTATGTTTTGGATCAAAAATAAGAAAATTAAGAATACCCCTGCAAACCCCAGTTTTTCTATATAAAAGTGGGGTTTAAGGGGCTATACATTTCACGGACATGTTTTCCTGATGGAAAACCAAAGTCAACGCATTTGGTTTCCTTTTAATTGAGGCTCTCAAAACTCAACCTGGTCCTTCTATCAACTTAAAATTTACATACATAAAGCCGTGAAATACAGGATTTAAAAAAGTGTAACCTGAAATGTGGACCCATCTGCACACAGCGAAACTCCAAAAGACATAAGAGTCATAAGAAACGCGTCATCACTTAATAAGCATGAAGTTAAAAGAGAGCAGTCACATATAAGCGTGTAAGACAAACGCGCACCATAAGCGTGTAAGACAAACGCGCACCGGGCGTATGAAAATCTCAACACGCTGATGTTAAGGACGTATAAAATAAATTTGCTTCTTAAACTTTAATTAGAAGTCACACATTACCGTGTGACTCATGATGCGTGTGTCGGACGTATAATAAATCTCAACATGCTGAAAAAATGTGGAGTACGTTTGTGTTATGTCCAAGACATGCTGAGCTCACGCAACAGACACGAATCAAACGTTTAAGGTCAGGGTGTTGTAAACCGTTGTTGTACTACGATACGCGCGACGTTGATTTCTGATTCTGATTCAGTTTAACATCCCTTTCAAGCTTTTTCACTCATATCGAGACGGATCAATCGGTAGGTGGGGCGAAAACCGGAGTACCCGGGGAAAAACCACCTGACACACCCGCAAGCAGAACTTGGCTTGTCCCACATCGGTGAGATGATCGAATGATCAAGAGCACTTAAGTCAGCGACCTTAACCACTCGGCCACGTGGGCCGCCCGCGACGTTGATTTGCGACGCCAGATGAACAAGAGTCGACGCTCCCACGTCGCGCCTTTTTGAACCAAAGAAAGATGTAGATTTTACGCCATTTAGTACGATTTTTTTTCTCCATTTAAGACTGTGGCATATTTTCACCAAAATACAGATAATGAAAATTTTATGCCGTATATTGTTATTCTTAGGTTAGTCGCACATTGAAATGCGACGCTTGTTTGTGCCACGACGTTACGTTACGTCGCGGAAAATACCAAAACGTAATACCCTACATTGCAAAACCTCAACAAGCACGAAAACGAGCACGGTTGTCGCGGAATTTAGGAGAAAAATATGTTAATGTGTATTTCCCCATTGAGTTTAATGGCACAAAAAATGGTATTAGCTAAAAAAACTAACACGGTAGGGTTGGAATATTTTTGCATATTCCGATGGGGGCGCATTTAGTACATCGATATGCATAAAAGTCTAGCGTGCTTTTTTACAACACCTTGACCATAACGCGCGTCTCATACACGCTTGGGACACGTTAATGAAGCGTTCGCCAAGCACCAAACAACTATTTCGTAAAATCGCATTTAGCGTACACTGAAAACACGTTCAAAGCGTATTCAACGCACCTGTAACGCATCGTAACGTATGAGACAAAGCCTGAGACACGCCGAGTTTCTATAAATATTTCAAGCGTGTTAAAAAACTATTTAGAGCCCAAACGCGCCGGGAACACTATTTGACGCATAGCGACGTACATGAACGTACATCAAGTGTACACAACGCATATATAGCGCATTTCTAGCGTGTCTCCGACGTGCTTCTGACGTTTGTTGAATTTTGCATTTTCTCAACAAGCCCAGCGCGCGTTTGTCTTATACGCTAATGTGTGACTGCGATTTAATTTGCATACGCCATAATGTAAGCTTACACCAGTCAGTCACACCCAATGCCCAAATCCCACTTATATATAAATAAACGAGATTCTTCGCGAAAGATGGCGTTTTGTGAGTCGCATGTAAACATTCATTCCCGCCGAAAATTAGTCAACATGAAACATTTCAAAATGTGTCTTATCATAACCTCACCCTCAGCTTCTGCAGTGGTTCATAACATTTAGTTAGTTCTTCGGTCCTCGTAGTGAATCACTAACTAGTCAATGAATCATCAAGAACAAACAAATAAATCACGATAAACATGCTGATGAATCAAAAACCAGGACTCACAGATTGAGTAAGCTGCCCAACGATGGAGATCCTTGGGCGCCGAATAACCTACTAGCTCCGGAGCAAAAGAAAAAAAAACTTGGCACACCCGCAAGCAAAGCTTGGCTTGTCTCGCATGCCAATGCGGCGCTCGAATCCACACCAGACACAGCGGTGAGATGATCGAGTGATTAAGAAACAGCGCTCTTACCCGCTCGGCCACGGGGACCGCCATTACTTAATTGTGATGTATCTTTGATAAACAAGTGATGCTGTCGGGTCATCTGTCGGGTCATGAATGAGCTACAGATATATATATATAAACTTGTCAAATCCAGATAATTAGGATATAAACGTGTATTTCTTCGTATTTTAGGTAATAATTTAAGTTTATGTTTTCCCCAATGACTTATTCAAACAGTACTTCAATCCCGAAGGTACTCTCGTCCTGAAATACCCTGCAATATCAAATTGTTCCATTAATTTTAATGGATGCATTTGATACATCTTGAATGTATTTAAAAGTAAACTTATCTGTGCAGGCACGCAAAAACTATTTTAGGATGGCGCCGTACCTGACTGCCTGTGTCACATCATTTTTTGATGAAATTTCTCTGTGCAAACAGAATAACCTCAGATGGGTCGCCGCGTTCTGCGGCGTCACATCTGGGGCTATGCTATTTGCCTATGTCCCCAAAAAAAGGACACCAGGCTCACGTATATGAGTTAATGAGATTAAAATAATGGGTTTTTTGTTTGCTGTGTTGCTCTCTATTTTATTGGGCTGACTTCTACCCGAAATTTGGATGTTATTGCATGTAAAATGTGCTTCAAAAATATACCCCCTCCCCGTAAACAACTAAGGCTCATATGCGTGGATCGATTGACTGAATTGAAGCGATTAACTAGTAATCTGGTGGTCGACTGAACCTGAAGATATGACTTCTAGGTCAGTATTATCAAAAGCCTATGAAGGCGAAAGCCTGCATCGGCAATAGTTTTCGGAAACACATGTGACTAATTTTCCCGGCTTCCCGCGCAGATATTTGTTCTATAATTAGAACAAGCACTGCGAAGACAACATGTCGACTTAGCAGCAGGAGTTAATCAACGATTACATGGACTCGTAGGTCAGGTCAGTTTAACTGCTACTGTAACATGTAATCAGTACTACCTGTTGTCATGCGGTGCAGATGGGGCTCGTTAGCCTTGGAAGGCAACTCATCTAGGAGTTAAGCTAGTTCTCTACACAAAAATCTAGCTGGGCAGGGGGAACTCATTAGTCTTGGTTGACAGTCCTCCTAGGAGTTTACAGGTCTCTAAACAAAACCTAAGAAAGGGTAGATGGAGCTCTTCAGCTGTGGCCAGCAATTCATCTAGGAGAAGGAAACTCCAAAATCAAACCTGTGTGTCTGGATATGCCTAGTCCAGATATGCAAAGACTGTTTCGGCAGATGGAGCGGAAGAAATCACCTGATTCAACGGTTCAGAAAGCGATACAGCAACATGTTGTGGAACATGCAGAGCGTGACGAGGCACTAAAGATGTTACGGTCATCCACTGCATCCAAACCCAACTCCAGACGTCTTGACCTGTGTCTTGCCTCTGGGCGCAGCTGGGCGAGGACTAGAGAGTGAGGTTGACGTTGCGCACCTCTTCCTCACTATAATCCAATTTCATAGTGCATGTCATCTTATTTCTCAACACACAAGCACTTGCATACACAACAATTTCATCACACTTGCACCCACATACCTACAAAGTCCTGTGGCGATGGGCGAGCGGCGAAGCAGCAGGTGTAGGACACACTGGGAGCTGTAGTTGCAGACCTGCACACAGACGGCTCAGTTCTAATGGTCGTTTTCTGTGAGGAGAAGCAGTAAGCAGAATTCGGCAGTCGGCTGAGCGACTGAGCAGACCTATTTAGGACCGCACTGCTCACCCCCGTAGCATGGGGAAGGGGCTAGAAAAGGTGCCCTAAACAATTGCCTGCTTCAAACCCCCTGGCTGGTTAACCGCGATCAGCGGGGATCCCCTTAAGCGGTCGAAATACAAAGAAAAAAGCTAGAGTAATCCCCTTACGGATTGGCGCATGGAATGTGCGTACTTTAATGGACAATGCTGGGTCAGATAGACCACAGCGTAGAACGGCCCTTGTGGGCAGAGAACTTGGGAGGTATGATATACAGATAGCTGCATTGAGTGAGACTCGGTTCGCAGATGTTGGGGAGATCAAAGAGGTTGGTGCTGGATACACCTTCTTCTGGAGTGGACGCAAAAGTGAAGAGAGGCGTGAAGCAGGAGTTGGCTTTGCCATCAAAACAGAACTTGTTGGTAAGCTGTCAGGATTGCCAAAAGGCATTAATGACCGTCTAATGACATTGAGACTTCCTCTGTCAGGCAATAAACATGCAACTATTGTCAGTGCTTATGCACCCACAATGACCAATCCAGATGAGGTCAAGGACAAGTTCTATGATGACCTAGACAATGTTATTTCTGCAACACCCCGCACAGACAAGCTTATCCTTCTTGGCGACTTTAATGCCAGAGTGGGTACAGACCACCAGACCTGGGAAGGAGTTATAGGTCCAGAAGGGGTTGGAAAGTGCAACAGCAATGGTCTCTTGCTTCTCAGGAAGTGTGCTGAACATGACCTTCTAATCACCAACACAGTCTTCCGTCTACCTAATAGGAACAAAACATCCTGGATGCATCCCCGTTCCAAACACTGGCATCTCATAGACTATGTCATAGTGCGGAGAACAGACAGGCAGGATGTTAAAGTGACAAAGACTATGTGTGGTGCAGACTGCTGGACAGATCATAGACTGGTTGTCAGCAAACTCAACCTAAGAATACAGCCTGCGAGGCGACCTCAAGGCAAGAAAGCTCCTAAGAGACTGGATGTCTCAAAGCTGAATAAAGACAGCATGAGACAAGATTTCTTAACATACATTTGCAACCAACTGGATGCAATGAATCTCAGTTCAGAGGACCCCGAAGAAAACTGGACAGTTTTCCATAAAACAGTTCTTTCTTCAGCTGCAAGCACCTTAGGCCATCCATCTCGCAAACATCAAGACTGGTTTGATGAGAATGATGACGAAATTCAGAGGCTTCTTGAAGAAAAGCACCGATTGCACAAGGCACATCAAGATGATACTAGCTCAGTATCAAAGAAAGCAGCCTACAGCAACATTTGTAAGACAGTCCAGACCAAGCTTAGGGACATGCAAGATTCCTGGCTGAGGAAGAAAACAGAAGAAATTCAGTCTTTTGCGGATAGAAAGGACATGAAGAAATTTCATGATGCACTGAAAACCATTTATGGTCCAAAGAGTTCTGGAGCCACCACATTGCTCAGTGCAGATGGAAACACTTCTCACAGATAAAGAAGCTATCTTGGAAAGGTGGGCAGAACACTTCAATAGTGTGCTTAATCGACCATCAAGCATCAATGAGGATGCAATCGACAGACTTCCACAGATAGAGTGCAATGTTCTGTTAGATGAATTTCCTACCGTTACGGAAACAAGAAAAGCAGTTCAACAACTATCATCTGGCAAAGCCCCAGGTGCAGATGCAATTCCTGCCGAAGTTTACAAGGCTGGGGGGCTACCCATGGCAGAGAAACTGACAGAGTTGTTTCACTGTATGTGGAGAAAGGAGGCTATCCCACAAGAATTTAAGGATGCATCCATAATCCACCTATACAAGCGGAAAGGAAATCCTCAAGTCTGTGACAATCACAGAGGCATCTCCCTCCTATCAATTGCTGGGAAGATACTTGCAAAAATTCTGTTGAATCGTCTGAATGTTCATCTTGATCAGACGGGACTTATCCCAGAAAGTCAATGTGGATTCAGAAAAGACAGAGGGACAATAGACATGATCTTCACAGCAAGACAGCTTCAGGAGAAATGCCAAGAACAGAATGTAGATCTATACATGACATTTGTTGACCTCACCAAAGCTTTTGACACTGTTAGTCGTGATGGACTCTGGAAAATCATGGCCAAGTTTGGCTGTCCACCCAGATTCATAGCAATGGTGCGGCAGATTCATGATGGCATGCAGGCACGTGTGCAAAATGATGGAGAGTTCTCTGAACCATTTGAAGTAACAAATGGGGTCAAACAAGGCTGTGTTCTGGCACCAACACTGTTCAGCATGATGTTTTCTGCCATGCTTATGGATGCTTTTCAGGACAGTGACACTGGTTTTCCAATCAGGTACCGTTTTGATGGCAACATATTCAACCTCAGAAGGTTGCAAGCCAAAACTAAGGTCCAGACTGATGTGCTAGATGAGCTCCTCTATGCAGATGATATGGATAAGAATGCCAGCACAGAGGCAAAAATGCAAAGAGCCATGGATCAAGTCTCACAGTCATGTGATAACTATGATCTCACAATCAGCACAAAAAAGACAGAGGTTGTACACCAACCAGCGCCCGGAAAGCCATATAACGAACCAACCATCACTGTGAATGGGCAAAAACTGAAAGTTGTTGACAAGTTCACCTACCTGGGAAGCACTCTCTCCAGAGCAGTGCATATTGATGATGAGATCACTGCCAGAATTGCAAAGGCTAGTGTGGCATTCGGACGACTCCGTGCAAATGTCTGGGAGCGAAATGGAATCAAGCTTGACACCAAGCTGAAAGTCTACAAGGCTGTGGTACTGCCAACCCTCTTGTATGCATGTGAGACCTGGACAGTATACCAACGCCATGCAAAGAGACTTAACCATTTCCACTTAAGCTGTTTGAGAAAGTTGTTAAAAATCAAGTGGCAGGACAAGATTCCAGACACAGAGGTCCTGACGAAAGCAGGGATGCAAAGCATGCATACAGTCTTAAAGCTAGCACAGCTAAGATGGACTGGCCATGTTATAAGAATGCCTGATGCGCGACTTCCAAAGAAAGTTTTCTATGGAGAACTACAGGAGGGAAAGCGCTCTCAAGGTGGCCAGAAGAAACGCTACAAAGACACCCTCAAAGCCTCTCTGAAGGATTTCGAAATACCAATGGGGTCCTGGGAACAGACTGCACAGGAGCGATCAAAGTGGCGAGGTCTCATCAACAAAGGAGCAGCTCTTTATGAAAAGAAGAGAATCTGTGAAGCTGAAAGAAAGCGAAGAGAGCGCAAAGCCAAAACAAATGTGCCACCATCAGACTCTATGACATTGACTTGCTCTACTTGCAACCGACAGTTTAGAGCCAGAATTGGCCTAGTCAGCCATCAAAGAACTCACCAACACACATCAGCACTATTCAAGAAATAATGATGGTCTTTCTCATTAGTGAGAGACGAACTATCACATGGACTCGTATAAATAATAATTAACATGTACCTGATAATCAGCGCTCGTGGTGGTATGGCTCGATTATAAATGAATGTTAATAAAATACATGTATTTAAATATCAACTAACGCACCCCAAAACTTCGGAGCACGATAAATCTTTGCAACTGCATTTAAATAACTACATGTAATCACAAATGGCGGAAGATTTAAGGGCGTATATGAGTGAGCATCTGTCTAAAGAGATGCATATAATCAATGAAAGAATGTTGCATTATAACAAAGTTATTAAGTAAAACAGTCTTAGTGAGATTGTGACTACTTTTTAATCTTTGCCTACTTGTACCTTTTTTGGTGAAATGTATGCTTGCAATGTTCAACTTTCATTTGCATTGTGGGAAACACTGCTGGACATTTTCAAAGGAAATGCAAATTACACAATATACAAATGTATGGCGGAAGGTGAAATGTGCGATTTGCTTGCGTTTTTCATATTTACTGTGCAATGTTTTTTTTTTTTTTCTCTGAGAAACAGATCAAGTCAATAGGAAGCGCAACAACAGCCCAGATAGATAAAACGGGAAAAGAGACTGAAACTGAATGCATGATTAAACAAGAAAATGAGAGAGGATTGTTTGTTCTTGGCGGTGGACGTTTAGATATCTGTCCAAGCCACACTTGTTTCAACAATACCTTCATTTTTATCAAAACGAATTAAATTGCAGTGCATTTCTATGCTACGTTTAGGATTTATGATAACGGCCTGGACACAACATTAATTAATCTAACAACAGAATCAATTATCGCCAATTTTATGCCTGCTGTGCGATACAGATTGCCCTACTGAGGTGCGATTTACCTATCCCATGAGCCGTTTCTATTTATAGCAACACCGTTTCAGCCCTGCTACGTCATCACATGTTATCGGTATGGGGGAAATTAGTACTGTGCCTTTCCAATACCTATTGACAGTAGATGCAGACTTTCTCCTATTCATCTACTTTTGGTATTATGGCACATCACATTCGCCAATGGGTTATAGCTCGATTTTGACCTCAGGTGCGTCAAAAGATCGACGAGTCCATATCGTTTCGAAAGTAGGAGACCAGGTTCAAACATGTAAAAATCGATATATCATGAGTGAATAGCGATAACATGGCTAATAAATGATCGCTATTTCGAAAGCAGCCCTAGCCTAGTGGTTAGTCCGCTTGCCTTAGAAACTGAATATGGAAGTGGTCGAGTGTCCACGTTTTCATTTTATCTATTTTTTTCTCTCCTTTTTTCATCGTGTAAATTGATGTTATCCATGTTTTTACGTGAAATGTTTTCTATATATATTGCGTTCAAACAGAACAGATCGCCTTCGACACCATGGCCAAACATATACCATATCGATAGAGCTTAGATGCGAAAGAAATCGTTCGAAATGTCTATGAATTCTGCAAACGGGAGAAGGAGAGCGGGCTTACAATGTCCCTTCATCAGGCGAAGTTAAGAACACCGACAGTGGTCAGCTCAATGACGATTAACCCTGTGGTTAAATCTCACCCTGCCAAATAGCACATGCTGATTGGGCGAGATGTTTCGACCACGTAAAATCGGTTGAGCGGAAATACTCGGATATCATAGTGAGATTGCAATAGAAGAAGAGTATGAGCCGGTGGTGATCTATCTGGCATCCGACACGGACTGCAGTTCCGACACCGCCAGCGTGACTGAGGGATTATGAAATTTGTTGTGCTGCAATTTCTATATTACATGATAATATGAACTATAAATAAATCCTACAATATGAAAACTATAATATATATACACATGAAATAAGTTAGGGAACACCTGCAATAATGTAACTACCAGCTCTGGACTGTATATATCCTTCTTTGTCAGAGTTATGAAGAAAGTTTTGACAGCTTGTCAGAATCTGTAGTGTCAAAGGTTGTTCCTATGTGAAAATGGTAAACATCAAACATAAACTGTGGCGGACAGCAGCCATTTTTGATTCAGAATTTTTTCGTTAGACTTAACGGAACGCGCTGATATTCTTTGCGATAACTTCCTGCTGTGAACTCGCATTGTCATAATTTGTCTCAAGCAGTAAGCTGAGAAATTGCTTGTGGATTGCATATCATCGATTCTTTATTTTCTGACCGACCGTCGGCGGTAGATCCATACTTTTCCTGGCGTAGGTTTCATGATCACGTTTTGTTCTTTGGCTATACATTTTGCAGGTTGTAAACGTTATTCGATATGACACTTTAGGAATTATAACATGCACGTTCTGGTCATAGCACCATGGCGAAATTATTCTTTAACGGCTTTATTTTCAAAAATTCCATCAATTTTGCTTTCTATAGAAATCAATGCAAACTGCAGATTTTGTATGATAAGCTGGTTTGGAGATGAAACATGAATTTTTTGATCCGAAGTCGATTATTCATTGAGAATGATCAGATGCAACATTCTGTTCCTGTTTCGCATTCAAAAGCTGAGTTTTACGGGGTACAGAAGCAAAAAAGCAAACTCGTTTTCAGTAAAAGTGGGGGTTTTCATATATGGCAAATTGTGTCCTCCGAAGCACAAGGACAAACTATTGTGAATGTCCATAAATTTGCCTGTCGCTAGGCCAAGGTATGAAATGCATGTGATAAAAATTTCAGTATCGCCAGAAAATAGGAAAATGGGGTTTTCCAAACTTTTCCCAAGAGCTAAAAGTGTTCCCTAACTTATTTCCATGTGTATATATAAAGAGATTTTAATCAGAAAGAAATCGCCCCCTTAAGGGCATAAATGCACCACCAGTCCCACACAAATCCACTTAAATTAGGATAAATTAAAAAAAACTCTATCGGAACTTGAACTCACGACCTACGTTTTCTTCGTCCGTGATGCATATACAACCTGCTTACCTACTGGGCTACTAACCTTGATGATTATATAGGTAACTTTCATTCATACTGAACCAACCCCTTTCACGTGCTGTATTATGGACTCGGCCATCTTTTGACGCCCCTGAGCCCAAAATCGAGCTATACAAAGTTGATAAAGGCAGTTTTGTTGAGAATGTTTGTTCAATAACTCTCAATTCGAAATCTTTGAACACGATTTACAAACTGAATAACCAAAGTAATTTACAATAATTTTTCTAAGGCGGTCGTTCTGTTGTGACTGGTTTTCTTTCTCGTTCTATGCCAGTTTTTGAGATGACATTATTTATAAAATATAAGATTCGGGTAAGTTAGCTGAAAGGTCACTTAATGGTATACAGCTATCTCGGTCTACTTCGGTTTACTATGTATTGCTATTGTAAACAGTTTCTGACATATTTGTTGTGCATTATTTCTTGCATGTGCAGTGCATGGTTTGTTTTTATAGAAGTATAGAAGTGTGAGTTTATGATTGTAAAAAAAAAAAAAAAAAAAAAAAAAAAAGAACGCCTATATATTATTTTTATCACACCGATACAGTCGGAATGATTGTGTATAGCTTGGCAAATACGTTACTGTGTTGGCGGCAACTTCAATATTCATTATGTCTGGGTGTGGTCGGGTACTTTCGCAACTTTTCGCAATTTATTAGGTTTGCTAGAGTCTGCAATCATGTTACAGACTTCAACGCTCGAAATAAATGTTTAACGGCAAAACTTCTCCAACAGGGCTATCGGTATCATAAACTTCGAAAAACCTTTTCTAAATTTTATCGTAGACACTATGAATTGATTTCCAAATATAATGTTGGGTTAAAGACGCTTTTAAGTGAGGGCCTTTCGGAACCTGAATTTTATGGTGACTTAGTTTACAAATTTAAGAAACTTATACGGGTTGGTGATTTTTCTTTTCAGTTCAGAAAAATCATAACACGTTACAGACATATAGGTTATAACTTGAATGTTATGCGACAGTCTGCATGCTTAGTTTTTAACCCAATCATGGTTGATAACTATGCTGCCTTCTTTAATTGCACGCCGGTGGGTCGGGCGTCAGACTCTATGATGGCCCCGACTTAAAGCTATTCATTTTAGTTGGTTGGGGCCGGATCTTTTTGTCTGTTGCTTGGCCCACCGGGGTCCAACTGGTGTTTTTCTTTTGCTCCGGAGTTAGTAGGTTATTCGGCGCCCAGTGATCTCCATCGTCGGGCAGCTTTCTCAATCTCTGAGTCCTTGTTTTTGATTCATCAGGATGTTTATCATGATTTATTTGTTTGTTCGTGATGATTCATTGACTAGTTAGAGATTCACCACGAGGACCGAAGAACTTACTAAATGTTATGAACCACTGCAGAAGCTGAGGGTGAGGTTAGGATCCTGTAAAACCGGTTTAAGCCAGCCAGTAACTTTGTGTTACTGATCGTTCCAAGGCGATACTTCTGTGGTGGTTCGTTTTGTTTTATGTCTTGGTGTTTAAAATTTTTTGTGCTGTTGGCGCCTTATGTA
The DNA here is from genome assembly GCA_964017185.1 of Rugalucina vietnamica. Taxonomy (NCBI): domain Eukaryota; kingdom Metazoa; phylum Mollusca; class Bivalvia; order Lucinida; family Lucinidae; genus Rugalucina; species Rugalucina vietnamica. Next base: position 11,926,883 of record OZ024879.1, on the reverse strand, counting down.
TGTTTTCATATTTTTAATTAAGTTAAGGTAACTGAGTGGCCACCTATTTGGAAAATAGCAAATAGCTGCTCATTCGGCTTACGATATATTTCATGGTATAAGTGCCTGATTGTTAGTTTGGTTTTTTCCCACCTCGGTTTTTGGAGTGGGAATCTCTTTCTGATTGCGCCTTTCTCTGATCTTTGCCTACTTGTACCTTTTAATCCATCTGTTCAAGTAGGGAGGCAATAGAAAAAGCAAATTCACTCAGCGTACACTGCTGTCACATATTTAACGTTAGAAGTCAGCTACCTGTACTTTGTAAAATCCAGTGAATTAGGCAAACTCGTATTTCATTATAATTTTCTAATATGTCAAAAGAAGTATAAATCGTTTATAGATCTAAGGAAACCGTTATAAAAACGATATCGACTCATCCGCGTTTTAGGGTTTATAGGTATGATTGCATTTATTTACCGTTATTAACCTGTTCGTGCGAAAAATTGGTATAGCCTTATAACCATGCATCTTTGAATTATCAGTATAGCTTATAAAATATTCATGAGGTGCAGTAACCTATATGTAGCACTATACACATATCTTGTCAGTTAATCACATTAAGGGCATAAAAAGTTGTTTAACCCATATTTGACGAATGGATTCTCCCATCGTTATCAATTGGGTGAGTCCACTTTCATTTTTAGGGGTGTTAGGAGTAATTTTTATTTTTTATCTAATTCTTTGATGCAATTTCTCTGTGCAAACAGAATAGCCCCAGATGGAACGTCGCACTGTTTGCCTATGTCCCATAAAAAGGACGCCAGGCTTATATGAGTTAACAAAAAAGTTGTTTACTTTGCCGTGCATATAGGTAATTTAGTGTTTCTGCTGCAAACTGCGATGTGTTGACCGAAATTTTAATGAGTAGTGAGATCCGTTTAGTGAGTAGACTTTAGTGAAAGTATCAGAAAGCAATAAGCCTGGAGGTTATTTTATAAAACAATCAAAACAAATAAAAACATACATGCTGAATCCCAAATAGATACACCTAAGGGTATGAAAAAGAAAGTCCGATCGACAAGGATTGTTTATCCTGGATTCGCATCACCATTGCTATAACTAAAGCGAGTTTTCAGGCTGATGCGTGGGTTCATCTTTTTCAACAGTCAAGTTAGACTGTAGGTGTCTATTCTCATGGAAGGCTCAAAGAGCACAAACAATCTTCACTAAAATATAAAACAAATACGAGCGTAAAACCGCATCGGACTTTCATGAAAAAGCATATTATAAAATAAATCGCTGTCTAGTTCAACCGCATTGCCGCCACTATACGTAACATTTCAAACGTTTTAAAGTGTTTCATTTAGAAACAGTATGTACATTTAAGTGCATATAAGACAAGCCAGACATTGAATCTAATGCAGGCCATGGCCACTGCATTACGAAAGTTTGACCATGCAGTATACAGAGATTTTCAAGGATTTAAAAAAAAATGAAAAAAAAAATCATTAGAAATAAAATATTTTTTTCTTATTTTTGCTCAAAACATAGATTCTTGGTACACGTTAGAACCGCCCACAATCTATGTTTTGGAGCAAAAATAAGACAAATAAGTATACCCCTGCATACCCCAGTTTTATGTTTTCATGGTATAAGTACCTGATTGTTATTTTAGTTTTTTCCCACCTCGGTTTTTTGATTGCGCCTTTTCCTGATCTTTGCCTACTTGTACTTTTTTTACCATTTAAAAGTGGGGTATAAGGGGGTATTTATTTCACGGACATGTTTTCATGATGAGTGTGCGTTGGTTCACCGTATTTCCACAATGTAGGTTAACTCTGTGTGCATCAGTGTTGCACAATAGAGTTGGATACAGTTTCTCATTTAAATCACATTCGTACGAGCTAATGTTATCTTTTAAATGTATCAACAACTGCACTTTTATAGTAGGCTTGTTAAAAGCAAGTCCTTTACGCACAAAATCGCAAAAGCGGCACAACCTTACTTTAAGAAAACTTGCAATCTAGAGAAGCATTTGAAAATAAGAGAGGTCATTTAGAACTGAGTTAAGATGGAAGCTAAAGTATTGCTTATTGTTGCATTGTTGGTGTTGAGTGTTGCTTATGGTAAGGAATGTCTATCTTATCAATTAAATTGATGTTATTTTTTTAAGAACTGACTTAAGATGGAAGCTAAAGTACTGTTCGTTGTTGCACTGGTTGTGATGAGCATTGCTTGCGGTAAGGTTTGTCCTTTTCTATTTTAGTAATATTGTTTTTTGTTTTTGTTTTTTTGTTTGTTTGTTTTTTTTTTTTTTTGTTTTTTTTTTTTTTTTTTGTTTTTTTTTTGTTGTTGTTGTTTTTAATTTTTAATTCACTCATTTATTTATCTATTTATTTTTATAGGTTTGTATAATTTATTCATTAATATATCTATATATTTATTGCTTCATATTATTTGTTAAGAGTTAAAGTACCGAGTAGAAAAAATAAGTAAAATTAAGCGAGGTCTTAAACTAACTTGTAGTATGACTGACCATCTGTTGACAGATCCGTACTTTAACTTCCAATATAAAGAAGTTATAGTGCTGTTTTCATTCCGCTTCCTTTCTGTGTATTGATATGTAGGTCCGCTTCCTTTGATATTCACTTGTATTGGATTTAATGTTACAAAAACTTCAAATGAAAAGCAGAAAGTCACACTACAAATTCACGTATTATTCTTTTCTTCTTATATCACGTATCTATTTTATCTATATTGCTTTATTTGCTCATTTTCAGTACTGAAAATTGTCAGCTCTTTTCTGTCTGCTGACATATAATCTATGTTTTCCTTACAGTAAATGGAGAAGGCGGTGGCGGTCCAGATTTGCGGTTGAATCCGCTTCAAGCCAATGACGATGAATCAGCCTCCGAGCGTGTCAGGAGAGAAGAGAAAGGGGCCCAGCAAATAAAAAGTAGAAAGCCACGGCCAAGGTGGGGATAGAGACAGACAAAGAATCAAACTACTTGACACTGACTTGTTATTAGTATCATGAAATTTGTAACCTATAGTGCGATTTCTTTGACCTATAAGCTATAATGGCATTACCATCAGGCCAAAAAGAACATGTTCACGAACTTCAATTGAGACTTGAAAAAATACTAAAGTGAGCAAAATCTTCTCCGCTCATATTAATAAACAGCTATCACGAGAGTTAAAGCGGCACCATCAAAGAAAAACAATGATACCCGACGTTTCAGGCAACAAAATACTCAGGAATATACTGTGGAGAGTTCTTTATAATTAAATTTGACGCCTTGCTTATTGTTGTTTTGCAAATTTAGATAAAAAGAGTAAAACATTACATTCTTTCAGTAGTGTTCGGTGTTATTTCATACATTTGATTATCACGCCCCTCTAGTTATAAGAAAACCAAAGACAACGCATTTGGTTTCCTTTTAATTCAGGCTCTCAATCTGGTCCTTCTATCAACTTAAAAAATACATACATGTACATAAAGAAGTACAAGTAGGCAAAGATCAGGAAAAGGCGCAATCAGAAAAGGACTCCCACTCCAAAAACCAAGGTGGGAAAAAACCAAACTAACAATCAGGTACTTATACCATGAAAACATTTCGTAAGCCGAATGAGCAGCTATTTTCCCAATAGGTGGCCACTCAGTTACCTTAACTTAACTAAAAATATGCAAACATACATAAGGCGCCAACAGCACAAAAATATTTTAAACACCAAGACATAAAACAAAAAGAACCACCACAGAAGTATTGACTTGGAACGATCAGTAACACAAAGTTACTGGCGGGTTTAAATCGATTTTACACGGCCGTAACCTCACCCTCAGCCTCTGCAGTGGTTCATAACATTTAGTTAGTTCTTCGGTCCTCGCGGTGAATCTCTAACTAGTAAATGAATCATCAAGAACAAACAAATAAATCATGATAAACATCCTGATGAATCAAAAACCAGGACTCACAGATTCAGTCAGCTGCCGTGAAATACAGGATTAAAAAATGTAGCCTGAAATGTGGACCTATGTGCACAGAGCGAAACTCCAAAAGACATAAGAAACGCGTCATCACTTAATAATTTTAAGCATAAAGTTAAAAGAGCAGTCTCATATCAGCGTGTAAGACAAACGCGCACCGGGCGTATGAAAATCTCAACACGCTGATGTTAAGGACGTATAAAACCAATTTGCTTCTAAAACTTTAATTAGCAGTCACACATTACCGTGTGGCTCATGCGTGTGTCGGACGTATAATAAATCTCAACATGCTGAAAAATGTGGAGTACGTTTGTGTTATGTCCAAGACATGCTAAGCTCACGCTACAGACACGAATCAAACGTTTAAGGTCAGGGTTTTTTAAACCATTGTTGTATGTAACGTTACGCGCGACATTGATTTGCGACGACAAAGGAACAAGAGTCGACGCTCCCACGTCGCGCCTTTTTAAACCAGAGAAAGCTGTAGATTTTACGCCATTTAGCACGATTTTTTTTCTCCATTTAAGACTGTAGCATATTTTCATCAAAATACAGATAATGAAAATTTTATGCAGTAAGTGGTATTTATTGTAATTCTTAGGTTAGTCGCACATTGATGCGACGCTTGTTTGTGCCACGACGTTACGTTACGTCGCGGAAAATATCAAAACGTAATACCCTACATAGCAAAACCTCAAACAGCACGAAAACGAGCACGGTTGTGGCGGAATTTAGGAGAAAAATATGTTAATGTACGAAATCCGATAACTATTTCCCCATTGAGTTTAATGGCAAAAAAATGGTATTAGCTCAAAAACTAATACGGTAGGGTATTTAATACATCGATATGCATAACATCTATCGTGCTTTTTTATAACACCCTGACCATAACGCGCGTCTCATACACGCTTGGGACACGCTTGGGACACGTTCGGCAAGCACCTAACCAAATATTTCGTAAAATCGCATTTAGCGTACACTGAAAACACGTTCAAAGCGTATTCAACGCACCTGTAACGCATCGTAACGTATGAGACAAACGCCTGAGACACGCCGAGCTTCTATAAATATTTTAAGCGTGTTAAAACTATTTAGAGCCCAAACGCGCCGGGAACACTATTTGACGCGTTTATGAACGTACACCAAGTGTACACGACGCTCATATAACGCATTTCTAGCGTGTCTCCGACGTGCTTCTGACGTTTGTTGAATTTTGCATTTTCTGAACACGCCCAGTGCGCGTTTATACGCTAATGTGTGACTGCGATTTAATTTGCATACGCCATAATGTAAGCTTACACTAGTCAGTCACACTCAATCCCACTTAATATATAAATAAATGAGATTCTTCGCGAAAGATGACGTTTTGTGAGTCGCATGTAAACATTCATTCCCGCCGAAAATTAGTCCACATGAAACATTTCAAAAACTTTTTTTTTTTTTTTTTTTTTTTTTTTTTTTTTATTCAGTTTTGCGTCCTTTCATATAAATCGGGGCCAATCGTTAGGTGGGGCGAAAACGGGAGATCCCCGAGAAAAACCACCTGGCACACCCGCAAGCAGAACTTGGCGTGTCTCACATGTGGCCAATGCGGGGCTCGAATCCACACCAGACACAGCGGTGAGATGATCGAGTGATTAAGAAATAGCGCTCTTACCCGCCCGGCCACGGGGACCGCTATAACTTAATTGTGATGTATCTTTGATAAACAAGTGATGCTGTCGGGTCATGAATGAGCTACGGATATAGAAACTTGTCAAATCCAGATAATTAGGATATAAACAGTACTTCAATCCCGAAGGTACTCTCGTCCTGAAATACCCTGCAATATCAAATTGTTCCATTAATTTAAATGGATGCATTTGATACATCCTGAATATATTCAAAAGTAAACTTATCTGTGCAGACACGCAAAAACTATTTTAGGATGACGCCGTACCTGACTGTCTGTGTCACATCCTAATATTAATTAACCCATATTTGACGAATGAATTCTTCCATCATTATCAATTGGATGAGTCCACTCTCATTTTCAGGGGTGTTAGGAGTGATTTTTATTTTTTATCTCATTTTTGACGAAATTTCTCTGTGCAAACAGAATAGCCCCAGATGGGACGCCGCGTCCTGCGGCGTCCCATCTGGGGCTGTGCTATTTGCCTATGTCCCACAAAAAGGACCCGTCCCGACAGGACTGAAAAATTGTTGACTGGGACGTTAAGCCTCGATACAAACAAACGAAAAGGACGCCAGGCTTATATGAGTAAATAAGATCAAAATAATTTGCTTGTTAGTTCTTTGTTGCCTTTTATTTTATTGCTCAGGGGCCAGTTGTTCAAAACTTTGTTAGCTTAACGTCATCGTTAAGACCTCAACTTGTTAAGTAAATTCCGACTACACAAGCATATACAAGCATATACACTGTTATTTTTTGTTGATAAGTTAGCTGAAATGTCGCTTTATGGTATACAGCTATCTCGGTCAGGGGCCAGTTTCATCAAAGTGTTTAAGACAAGATTTTGTCCTTGAAAATGTCCCAGGACGTTTTAAAGACAAAAGTCGTGTTTCATGAAACTCAAGAAATTTAGGAAGTTCTCAGATTTTGTCTTAATCGTAGGACAACTATTTCGGCGTCCTATCTCACAATTTTGTCCTAAATTTTGTACATGTACTTGAAATTGGTTGATTTGGTGTTTTTCGTCCCACTCAAATGCTAATGTCATATGGAGACGTGAGCTCGGTTTAAAGACTCATCCGAAAGACTGGTGTGCTAGAAAGGGCTGCAGCCTTTCAATTGGTATTGGCGGCTAAAGAAGATGCTGACCTACCCGTGTCCTACATGCAGAATGTAATCTAGGTAACGTATTTGTTTAGAGAGGGACGCTCGTTTGTCATGACCAATCTTCCACGAGGCCCTCAAAATTCATAACATTATGTATAGTTATGTCTACTACCCGTCGCCGATGCTTTTAAAGAGACGTTAATTGGAGGCCGGTGATTATGTACATGCTCAGTTTATCTTTGAGAGGCGGCAACGACGTCGGAAAACACACATAGATGAATATACGAACAAACAGAAGGACAGAATTAACCCAACCCTGCATTGGAAACCCTCTATTCATATTATATAAAAGTACAATGGATCCTCATAAGTTTGAAGGATCGTCGATCGTAAACATTTTTATATCGATATTTTGAAATCTGAATATATTTCAAAGGCTGTTGAACAACGCTAAAATTTCACAAACAGAATTCTATTAAGTTGACTGTGTCAGAAATATCGTAAACAAATCCAGTCGACGCTTAGACAACTTAAACGTTAAGATAGCAACCACGTTTCAAACCCTACTAGAATTAAAATGCAAAAATTGCTTTTTGTCATACACGCATACGTACAGTCCCAAATACTGCTTTGTCCCAAAACAAATTTAAGAATTTTCTTGAATGTTTACCCCTTAAAGTCACCACAACAACCTAACAAGAATCAATGCTATAAGAAACGAAGTCTGTAAATTTCTCCTCAATTAAACTGCTGAAATCATACATTTTCCATACCGTTTCACCCCAACAGTTAATGTCAATTACGTTGGCATCAAGAATTTCAAGAGTGGCGTTTAAAACTTACAAAGAGGGATCTTTTTCATACGTATTTTCGCCTAAGTTTTGTCATTTTTCTATGAAAAAGAAATAATTTGGTCAAAAAGAGAGGTTCATTAGAGCCCTATTCGGGCACCCATCACCGAACCCTCGCCACTGTGATACACCCAACTGGCATTATGGGAATAATGCAATGGCGGATCGATTATGAGCAAGACAAGTAGAGCTAAATTAAGTTCAAAATATCCACAACAAACATCAAAAGCTGGAGTTATTTTATATCACAGACCGTTCCAAAGCGTTACTTTTGTTGTCGTTCTATTTGTTTTATAGTTTGGTGTTAAATATTCTGCTGTTTGCACATTTTATGTACGTTATTAACAGTTTGTTAATGTTTATGTGACAATATCTGACATTTTTGGTCTTGTGAAGTTAAAAGTCGGAAATTCCGATTTTAACATTTTTACTTTTTTTTTAAACGGATATTGAAAAGCTTAAATGAACAGCACTTTTGATAAATGCGAAATTGACAAATTAACGTCCTCCCGGTAACGTTCTCAGTTTGCTTCTTGTGTTTTCCCCTTAAGTGATAAAAAGCATTGAAAAAAAAAAAAGAAGAAAAAAAGAAACAAAAACGTTTGTTTCACTGAGTTAAAGTGTCATGATATTGTCCTCATACAAATATAGATTACATTACAGAATTTGATTCTTAAAGCTCTTGATAGAAAGGTTTCTTATAAAACTACGTTTTGAATGGACAAAAATCCAATTAATGTTGCGTGCTTTTACATGTCACATTCAATCATCTTTTGTGACGTCGACATAGTACCTCCAAAAGATCGCAGAGTACGTCACATATGAGCGTGTTTTCGTAATGAACACACACACACACACACACACACACACACACACACACACACACACACAAAACATCAGATAGGCAGAGTATGTGACATGAAGAGCAGTTATACATTAGCGAGTAAGACAAACGCGCGCGTTGCGCTGAAGATTTTTAACGTATAACAATCAATTTGCTTCTTAATCTTCAATTAATCACACAGCCGCATGCAATTCAGGCACGCTGGCAAATGTGTAGTACGTTTGGGTTACGCCACAGACACATTAAACAAACGCCACAAGGGCGTATCAAATATTTACCGCATGTCTCGTACCCGCTTGGGGCACATTACTGTTCAAAGCGTTCGGCAAGCGCCCAAACCAATGTCTCGTAAAATTGGAATGCCCATGTTGCGTACATTGACGTGCCTGCATTCAGCGCATCGGTAACTTAAGTTGAACTTATAAGTTCGCGACGCGTCGAGCCCAGTCTTGAGCCCGAACGCGCTCGGAGTGCGCACCGACGTATATAACGATGTACAACAACGAGCACCAAGCGTACATGACGCGGCTGTTACGCGTTTTTAACGTGTCTCCGACGTGAAGTTTGATGAATTTTGCACTTTTTCAACATGTCCGGTGTGCGTTTGTCTTCGTTTACGCTAATGTGTGACTGCTATAAACAGAACATTATTTAACAATTTTATGGTTGTTTAAAATTTACAAAATATTCTTTTTATGCCAGTTCTTTTTCTGCGCGATTTAGTCTTTTGAAAAAGTTAAAACTTTTATGGCTATTACACAGCTAAAAATAAGATCGCGCGTGATCAAGCACATGATATTTATGGGGCCCGGCAGGAGAGCATAGTTAAAGTAGGACACTTTTGATGAAAAGCCGTAGGACATTTTAAGGACGTGTTGATGAAACCGACTTACACATGTCTCAGAAAATGTCCTAGGACACTTTAAAGATTTGTCCTAGGAACTTTTTGGTGAAACTGGCCCCAGGGGCCAGTTTCATCAAAAAAGTTCCTAGGACAAATCTTTTAAGTGTCCTAGGACATTTTCTGAGACATGTGTAAGTCAGTTTCATCAACACGTCCTTAAAATGTCCTACGGCCTTAATCTGCGTTTCATCAAAAGTGTCCTACTTTAACTATGCTCTTCTGTTGGGCCCCATCAATATCATGTGCTTGATCACGTGCGATCTTATTTTAGCTGTGTAATAGCCATAAAAGTTTTAGCTTTTTCAAAAGTTTTAATAACTCGTCTAAATTGCGAAGAAAAAGAACCGGTATAAAGAAGAATATTTTGTAAATTTTAAACAACCATAAAATTGTCAAATGACTTTCTGTTTATAGTGTGTGTGTGTGTGTGTGTGTGTGTGTGTGTTCATTGCAAAAACACGCCCATATGTGACGTACTCTGCGATCTTTTGGAGGTACGATGTCGACGTCACAAAAGACGATTGAATGTGACGTCATGAAAAAGCACGTAATTTCTGTTCATTCAAAACTTAAATGTGCAAACAGCAGAATATTTAACACCAAACTATAAAACAAATAGAACGACAACAAAAGCATCGCCTTGGAACGGTCGGTGATATAAAATAACTCCAGGTTTTTGTTGTTTGCTGTGGATATTTTGAACATGATTTACTTGTCGTGCTCATAATCAGTCAAATCGTCTATATTATGCACATGTGAAAGTTGCATTATTCCCATAATGCCAGTTGGAAAAGTTGCAAAATGTATCACATTGGCGAGGGTTCTGGCATGGGTGCCCGAGTAGGGCTCTAGTGAACCTCCCTTTTTGGCCAAATTATTTCGTTTTCATAAAAGAATGAAAAAAAAAACTTAGGCGAAAATACGTATGAAAAGACCCCTCTTTGTAAGTTTTAACCGCCATTCTTGTTGCCAACGTAATTAAAATTAACTGTTGGAGTGAAACGTGGAAAAAAGTATGATTTCAGCAGTTTAATTGAGGATATTTGATATTTACAGACTTCGTTTCTTATAGCATTGATTCTTGATAGGTTGTCGTGATGACTTAAAAGGGTTCATTTTCGAATAAATAAACATTCAAGAAAATTCCTAAATTTGTTTTGGGATAAAGCAGTATTTGGGACCGTACATATGCGTGTCTGACAAATAGCAATTTTTGCATTTAAATTCTAGTAGGGTTTGAAACGTGGTTTCTATCTTAAAAGCGTCGACTGGATGTGTTTTCGATATTTCTGACACAGTCAATTTAATAGAATTCTTTTTGTGAAATTTTAGCGTTGTTCAACAGCCGTTGAAATATATTCAGATTTCAAAATATCGATATAAAATGTTTAAGATCGACGATCCTTCAAACTTATGATCCATTGTACTTTTATATAATATGAAGAGAGGGTTTCCAATTCAGAATTGGGTTAATTCTGTCCTTCTGTTTGTTCGTCCATTCATCTGTGTATGTTTTCCGACGTCGTTGCCACCTCTCTGCATTCTGCATGTAGAACACGGGTAGGTCAGCATCTTCTTCAGCCTCCAATACCAATTGAAAGGCAGCAGCCATTTCTAGCACACAAGTCTTTCGGATGATCTTTGCCTACTTGTACCTTTTTAAGGATGTTCGCTGCCAACATTTGACATTTCGGAACTTCCGGTTTTTATTTTGTTAAATATCTCGTAAACGGTTGCAGATATTTTCCTGATATTTTATATTTGGATACATATTGATGATATGCATTGGATGGGTCATGAAAATTGTCAATATCAGGAACTTCATTTTTTCACCCCATTTTCTGCACTTTTTCAGAAAATTTTAGTTGTCAGTAAAATTTAGGGGGTAGGGTAGATTAAACTTGCATATTACACATCTTAAAATAAATTGCACTTGTTCTATGTTTATTTTAGCAGCAGTATATGTGTATATTGTCTTCTAAGTCAGTCTTTCTGTCTTTGGTATGCTAGTTTTAAAATTTTGGGTGGTTTTATGAAATGGGCATTAAGAAATAAAACAGCCGAAAAAATGCTTAAAATGGCGATTTTCAAGTTGTTGGTGCTCTCTTATATGCACACTACCATATATATTTCTTTCTTTTATTCAAACAATATTACCAAGTTCTATGTTGTGTGAAAATACAAGAAAAAGTTTGAATCTACAAATATGGGTTTGGCACATTTCAAAATATTGATTTTTTCCGACTTTTCAAGTATGGGGGTAGGGTTGGAAAACGACTCGTAAAATTTTGTCATCCACTTTAAGTTGCAAATTTTTCTATGCTTTTGATCCAAAATAGTCTGCATTACGTAAATATTATGACTTTTGAAAGCTCTCTGGGTGTATTTTTGTTCAAGGCGGGTATGTTTCAAAGAATTAAAAATTAAATTAATTTTAGTAAATTTTAAACATGGTATTCAGAGGTCTCATTCACAGGCCTGTAGCTTGAAAAAAAGTTGGAATACTTTTTCATTGGCAGCGAACATCCTTAAACCGAGCTTACGTCTCCATATGACCTTAGCTCTTAAGTGGGACGAAAAACACCAAATCAACCAATTTCTAGTACATGTACAAAATTTAGGACAACAATTGTCAGATAGGACGCCGAAATAGTTGTCCTACGTTTAAGACAAAATCTGAGAACTTCCTAAATTTCTTGAGTTTGATGAAACCCGACTTTTGTCTTTAAAACGTCCTGGGACATTTTCAAGGACAAAATCTTGTCTTAAACACTTTGATGAAACTGGCCCCAGGCTACTTCGGTCTACCATGTACTGCTATCGTAAAGCATATCTGACATATTTGTTGCGCATTATTTCTTGCATGTGCAGTGTATGGTATGTTTTATAGAGGTGTGAGTTTATGATTGTGACAATGCGTGGTCGTTGCCTATTTTAAAGGCATCCGTAGCATGCAATCCCCGTAACTATTTCTGTAAAAAAAGGAACGCCAATATATAGAGGATATTCAAGTTTTTGGAGCGAATATGAGTTTTATTTCATTGAGTGAAGTGAAAATTTTTTATATTTCATGAGTGCCGAAGGCACGAATGAAATATATAATTTTTCACTTCACGAGATGAAATAAAAGTCATATTCACGACAAAAACTTGAATTTTCTTTTTATTATATTGCATGTAGTCATTGTAACGTTGCGCACTAAAGCATATGACGTCAAAATCTTAAATGACGTCATTACGTCATGTCATGACGTCGCTATTGTGTGTGAACGTTCATTGCGTCAACAATAGCATAGATTATAAAATTTAGTTATGTATATAAATTAGAAATGAAACGGTGGAATCGTAATTTGCGTATTCCCAAATCTTATATTTTCACATGTGAAAATATAACTTTTTTTTATATTTTCACATGTGAAAATATAACTTTTTCAAATATTGGTTATATTTAATACATATTTCTCTATATTTCATCATTTGCAATATAATAAATTATTTTTATCATACCGTGACAGTCGGAATAATGGTGTATAATTGGGTCAAATAGGTGCCTGTGTAGGCGGCAACTTCAATATTAATTTTATCTGGGTGTGGTCGGCTAGTCCATCTATTGAAGTAGGGAGGCAATGGAAAAGGCGAATTCAGTCAGCGTAGACTGCTGTCACATATTTACCGTTAGACATCAGCTACCTGTTTGTACAATCAAGTGAATTAGGCAAACTTGTATTTCATTGATATTTTCGAAGGGAAAACCTGTAATTTTAATCTTTTAACAGTATAGCTTAAGCTTTTACCTATGTCAAAAGTAGTATAGGCCTAATAAAGTATTAACGAGGTGCCGCCCACACAGTGACCTACACATATCTTGTCAGTTAGTCACATTAAGGGCATAAAACTGAAAGGTATCCGAATAATAAGTTGTTTACTTTGCAGTGCATAAAGGTACTCTGGTGCTTCCGCTGCAAATTGCGATGTGATGTTTTGACCGAAATTTTAAAGAGTATTAGTGAGATTCCTGTTTAGCGAGTAGATTTTCAGTAAGTTATTCGGTACCCAGAGATCTCCATCGTCGGGCAGCTTACTGAATCTGTTGAATCTTCATCTTTGATTCATCAGGGTGGTTATCATGATTTATTTGTTTGCCCTTGATGATTCATTGACTAGTTGACTAGCCTGTAAAATAGATTTAAGCCCCCCCCCCCAGTATTTTATTACTGATCATTCCAAGGCGACACTTCTGTTGTGGTTGAATTTGTTTTATGTTTTGGAGTAGAATTTTTAGTGCTGTTTGAACGTTTTCATATGTTTATTTAAGTTCGGATAACTAAGTGGTCGCCTACTGAGAAATAGCTGCTCACTCGGCATACGATCAGTTCTATGTATAAGTACCTAATTGTCAATTTAGTTTTTTTCCATCTCGGTTTTTGTAGTGGAAATTTCTTTCTGATTGTGCCTTTTCCTAATCATTGCCCACTTGTAACTTTTTAGTGAAAGTATTAGAAAGCAGTAAGCCTCAAAGACATTTTATAGGACTATCAAGACAAATAAAAACATACATGCTGAAGCCCAAATAGATACACAAAAGAGTATGAAAAAGAAAATCCGAACGACATGGGTTGTTTATCCTGGATTCGCATCACCACTGCTATAACTAAAGCGAGTTGTCAGGCTATGCTAGGGTTCATCTAGGTGTCATTTCTCAAGAAAGACTCAAAGAGCACAAACACCCTTCACCAAAATACAAAACAAATAAAACCGCATCGGACTTTAAATTTTATCGTTTAAATGCATCAACAACTGCACTTTTATAGTAGGTTTGTTAAAAAGACAAGCCAGACATTTAATATAATGCAGGTCATGGCCACGTTTTGGAGCAAAGGTAAGAAAACATCCGTACGAGCTAATTTTATCGTTTAAATGCATCAACAACTGCACTTTTATAGTAGGTTTGTTAAAAACAAGTCCGACGCGCATAAAACCGCACAATTGGTGTTGAGTGTTGCTTATGGTAAGGAATGTCTACCTTAACAATTAAATTAATGTTTTTTTTTTTTTTTTTTTTTTTTTTTTTTTTTTTTTTTTTTTTTTTATTTATTTATTTATTTATTTATTAAATTGGTAGTTTGTTAACGTCTTATGTAGTCACATACCCGTATTTTGGCAATCATTTTATGTAAAAATTTTTGTTGTACCTCCTTAAGGAACGAACGTAATTTTAACATGCGATAAGCTCTTAAGAGTGAAGGTAAACTGACGTGTACAAAATCGCCTCATCGCATCAGGAAAACATGTCCGTGGAATGTATACCAATGTAAACCAAATACCAAGTGAAACGAACGTCCTTATAGAGATAACATGTTTTCATGTCAAAACGGCTGTAAATTTTCTTGGCTGAAAACAATTATAGCTGTTATTCTTGGCAGTATGACGTTTCAAACTTCACTGATGCGTTCTTCTTTGACGTCAGTATATCATTTTCTGCTTATTATTGAAGCATATTGGTTAACGTTCGCCATATCCTGGATTCTCACACGAATTTACTGGTCTATGTATCACAGCTGAGAAACACGTGGTATTGACATACAAACCGATAAATGATCGGGTGACGCACAATGAAATTATGTCCAAAGTTCAGATGATAAATTGATAGGTGCAGTAAATACAAAAATTGAACATTTATTGAATGAAAGCAACATAAGGAATCCAGTTTATTTCGTTTTCGCAAACACTTCCGATCCATGAACATAGAGTACTTCCCATACGGTAACAATGAAATGTTTGCGAAAACGAAATGACCGGGATTTCTTATGTCACTTTCTTTCAATAAATGTTCAATATCTGTATTGACTGCACCTATCTCATTAGTCAGTAGAAGAAGCGCTGTAGGAGAAAACTCGAAAATCTAACCTCAACTTCGTTCTTATTGTAGTGTGTGCCACCCGATCATTTGTCGGTTTGTATGTATACAATACCACGTGATTGTCAGTGTGTATACTAGTCTTTTATCTGATAGACGGCGTTAGGTTAACCCATATTTGACGAATGGATTCTCCCATCATTATCAATTGGGTGAGTCCACTTTCATTTTTAGGGGCATCAGGAGTCAGTTTCAATTTTCATATAAAATTTAGATGAAAATCCTCTTAGCAAACAGAATAGCCCCAGATGGGACGCCGCGTACTGCGGCGTCACATCTGGGGCTATTCTGCTTGCCTATGTCCCATAAAAAGGACGCCAGGCTAATATGAGTTAATCACTGGCGATGTTCTTGTTTTTGTAGCGAGTGACCAAGATCAAGAGGGTTCTCGTGGTGACCTGCAGTCTAAGGGCGAGATGTCTAGTGCTAGGAGAGAGAGGAGAGGGATAGAAAGCTCGTTGAAAGGGGTTGGTTTGAACCAACCTTCCAAACTTATTGCGAGAGAAAAAGGAGCGCTGATTTGATAACCTTTCACGTACAGCATATATATAAAACCGAACGCACATTGCAATTAATTTAGTAGAACACAAAAACACTTACAAAGGAATAACACTAATGACAAGAAAACTTAAACTTCTTTTTGTCATTACGAAAACTTGCCCTTGTAATATACAGAGATTTTTTAAGTTGTGAAAACTGAAAAATTTCAGTAGAAAAATTTTGATATTTTTCTTATTTTGGCTCAAAACATAGAATGTGGGTACTCGTTAGAACCGCCTCGCTGAGGCGGTTTTAATGAGTACCCACAATCTATGTTTTGGAGCAAAAATAAGAAAAATAGGTACATCCCTGCATACCCCAGTTTTGCTATATAAAAGTGGGGTATAAGGGGGTATATATTACACGGACATGTTATCCTGATGTGGATATCAAACGATTTCGTGAATCAGGATAGTTTACTTGTGACAAGCCAAATGGCAATATTTCACCATGGACAGTATTTCAACAGAATATCTTAAGCATATTCAAAGTGCATTTCTTGAATTACATAACAGTCCCATGTATTCAGAAATTTCCATAATAATACTTATACATGTACTAGTAATTATATACAGCATACAATATTATAAACACCAAATAAAACATCTTAAACTAACGACATTTTTCTTTCGTAACTTGGTTGTATTAATTGCAGCCTGTAGTTTATAGTAGCCGGGTGAAAATTAGGTTCCCAGGCCATTGGAACCGTGAGAAACATATGTACTGTTTTTGCAGCCATGCAAAGCTTATAACCGACAGAAAATCTGATTACAGGTTATTCTCTTAGAAGCTCTGACCCCGTCCAGTAACAGCGGTTAAGTCAAATCATCCATACATATAAGCTTAAAAATCGCGCCTATTTTTAAAAAGGTACAAGTAGGCAAAGATCAGGAAAAGGTGCAATCAGAAAAAGGTTCCCACTCCAAAAACCGAGGTGGGAAAAAAACAAACCAACAATCAGGTACTCATACCAAGAAAAAATTTCGTAAGCCGAATGAGCAGCTATTTTCCCAGTAGGTGGCCACTCAGTTACCTTAACTTCACTAAAATATGAAAACACACATAAGGCGCCAACAGCACAAAAATTTCAAACACCAAGACATAAAACAAAAAGAACCACCACAGAAGTATCGACTTGGAACGATCAGTAGCACACAGTTACTGGCGGGCTTAAATCATAACCTCACCCTCAGCTTCTGCAGTGGTTCATAACATTTAACTAGTTCTTCGGTCCTCGTAGTGAATCTCTAACTAGTCAATGAATCATCAAGAACAAACAAATAAATCAAGATAAACATCATGATAAAATAAAAATCCAGGAGTCACAGATTCAGTAAGCTGCCCGACGATGGAGATCCCTGGGCGCTTATGCATCTAATGTAGTTGCTAATGCACCAAAGCCTAATGTAGTTCGACTTAATGCACTGAAAAGACGAATGGACTAATTTCATTTTGTGTCGGAAAATCGGCAAAACGTATGTGTCAACTTTCGCTGTGGTTAAATACATGTACATTATTGTTGTTGTTCAAAATGGGTGAACAACAACGCTGTATAAATCTAATTCAGACTAAGGGCACAGAGTACGCCACTGCGTCATCCCTGAAATGGTTTTCGCGTTAGTGCACAGATAAGTGTATTATCAAATACGTTCAGAAGATATCAAATGCATCCATTAAAAGGTAATTAAACAATTTGATATTATTGCGTGATCTGTTAGAAAATGTAGCTTTCGTAAACAGATTAATGCGATAATTTAAGCGCATGCATGCACTGCTTTACTTTTGCCGAAAATCTTAGTTTAAACATTTAAGGTAATTAAAAGTCAAACTTGAAACACTGGATACCATGCCGTCCTAATTTTGGGTAAAAACCCTTTTAAGTGGAGGCAACGTCCTGACATGGCCATAGCTATTGACTGCGATGTAAAACATAGAAACAAACAAACAAAACTATCACTGATACATGTAGACAAGGGTACAGTACATGTCAATAGGAAACAAAGTGACAAAATTGTGAAGACGGCCATATGGCACCAAGAGCACATGCCATGTTTTATTGTTTGATTTGTTTTTTGGTTTCACTTCAAAGACAAATTGTTTCAGATGGTAATTGTACGTGCACAGCCATGGCTCAGTTAGCATGGACCAGTACACTGGAAAGTTCTTACATGAAACCACGACCTATGTTTAGAGTTAAATAAAAAAAAAAAGATATATATTAAAATTTTCAATGAAAACAAACAAGAAAAATTGCAAGAACTATAAACATCGCAAAAACTTGACCTTGTCTCAAAATATACTGAGTTCCACAGCCAACGCAACTCGTCACTAAATTTTTAATAACTTTTTGTGGTTTCAGTCGATTCATCCGAAATTCCGAATATATGAAGTCATTTTCAAAGATGACCTGTAAAATCAGCCGTCAGACTGTTTTCGTTCGCCTACAACTGCGTTAAAACTGGCGAAGGGGTCTTTTAAATCAGCAATTTTAATGAATTTCTTGCAATACTGTGCAAACCACAATGATCTAAAGCAACGGAACACATTGAAAAACGACTTTCCCACAGCTGCAATACACTTTATTCAATAGGGCAAGGTTGCCAACACAAAATAAAACATATGGTTGACATCTGCATTGACGTCGACCATGTGACCAAGTGACGTTGAACGCCTAAAAACAAGCATTTTTCGGGTACCGAAAATCAATGCCACTTTCTGGCGTTGAGCCGTGAGTTTCAACAATGGTATTGCCATACAATTATCGGACGATCGTCCAAGATTTGAGTCGTGTTAACTGTTTTGAAAAGATTCGAGCCCGGGCGCGCGGGTCACGGAAAAATGCAGTTTAGAACCCTTGGCCGTGTTCCCGCGCATGCGCACTAAAATCACAGTTTTGATACAATGCAAAGATTTTCGAGCCATTTTAATGATTATAGGGTACAATATTTTTCACATAGTTGACCAATTTAAAAGAAGAGATGACAAAATAAAGTTGCGTTGGCTGTGGAACTCAGTATAGTTTAGTAATACTTGTTTTTTCAATATTCAAAGCAACTAACGGCAAAATGTCACCGTCTTACTACACTTTTACCGTATATTGTTTTTGTTTGTTTTCAGGATTTATTTATTTATTTATTTATTTATTTATTTATTTATTTATTTATTTTTGATACCGCATTCATAGATTTAACAAAGTTCGGAAATTCATTTTACATGAACATTTCAATTTTGCTGATTTCCTTTGCTGCACTAGGTAAGTAAGCACCCGGCGTATCGTTTTCGTAGACTCACCATTAAGCGGATTATGTTATCTTTGCAAGGCTGTTAGGTTACATAATCTACTTTATGCAAACACAATGTTACAGTACTTCAGTCTGCTCGACTCCAACGAATTAACAACATGCAAATAATGATGTTTCATATCGTGAATAGGTTACTGTAACACGCAAAGCTTAGCATGCTATGCAAAAATGAAAACATAATAAATAAAATAACAATGTGCTATCACCAAACTGTAACCGGCCAAGTGGGTCGGTAGCTCAGTTGTAAAGTGTCCGCACGGTAAGCGAGAGACCCGATCGGGCAACTTTCATTATCCGCCCCTGTGACATTTGGTGGCTCAGTGTGGGTCCGTGCTCGGGTTGCGAGCAGCAAAGGGACGTCGTCTGTTCCGGCGTGGTTCCGAGCAGATTCGGGGACGAATCTAATTAAGCAGGCGACAATGTGATCGGTCGACCAAGTGGATCAGTACTGTAGTAAAGTACTCGCATGGTAAGCGAGAAACCATGTGTTAGAGTACCGGCCGGGGTACATTCTTTTTCTGCCCCTGTGACAAAATTATTATAATTCATATGTTATCTTTTCAGTCTTTTCATCATTCTTTATCCCTCGGATAATTCAGTTTACTCTACGTATAGAATAGATGCGCATTTTTGCACAATAGAGTTGGATACAGTTTCTCTTGTAATTGTATATGCTAATTTCATTATATCGTGCATCAGCAACTGTATTTTTACACTAGGTTCGATAAAAACAAGTCTGCTGCGCACAAATCGCAACAGCGTTTAAAGAAAAGTGCAACCTAGAGAGGCATTTGAAAACTGTAGAGATCTAGGACTGATTTAAGATGGAAGCTAGAGTACTGCTTATTGTTGTATTGTTGGTGTTGAATGTTGCTTATGGTAAGAAAATATCTATCTATCTATCTATCTATCTATCTATCTATCTATCTATCTATCTATCTATCTATCCCAGGGGGGGGGTACTCTCATTTTTTGTGGATACATAGGCGAGGCCCCAGCTTCTACCCCCAAACCCAAAAAATTACTGAGATTTGCTGACCACCCCAAAAAAATACCAGTCCTATCAGGCATACCCAAAAAAATACTTGAACTTTTAGCTTACCCCAAAAAATTACATGTATTCATCTTTTTTATGCCTATTGATGAAATTTTATCACATCCATATGATCTAAGCTGTTGGTGGGACGTTAAATCCCAAATCAACCAACCAACAGAACACGTCACAATACAGTTAGTATATGTAGGAACTAGGAAGTAAATACCAAGTTGGATATATTTATTCTCAAAGTGTAAGTCTTATGATGGTTTTGATTCCATTTGATTTGCAATCCAAACAACATCATGATCAAGCTTCCAAAATTTCACCGAGACCAGTCATAAGGCATGGTCGCAAACAAAATTGAATCTTAAGGCCTTGTAAGCCATTCTTATCTTTATAGAAATAAAGAGATTTCCCAAGAAATGTGCAAAACCCAAAAAGTTACTTAGAATTATAGATGACCCCAAAAAAATAATTCAGAGAAGGCATGACCCCAAAAAAATATCCATAAAAAGCTCACTACCCTAAAAAATAACTAGTTTTTCTGAAAACCCAAAAAATTACGGAAATTCAAAATTTTGACCCCAAAAAAGTCAGCCTCGCCCATGTATACAGAAAATTTCAGAGTACCCCCCCTGGGCTATCAATCTATCTATCTATCTATCTATCTATCTATCTATCTATCTATCTATCTATTTATCTATGGTAAAGATACCCGCACCATTTTTTTCATTCAATTCTGACGTCAAGATACAGACTATTTGACGTGAAAATTCGTTAAAGATCTGCACAGTCTTCTGACAAACTTCAGAACGTCAAACTTTGAAATGTAACATTAATGAACTACTGAAGATGACATACTCATCAGGAAAACATGTCCGTGAAATGTATACCCCCTTAAACCCCACTTTTTTATAGCGAAACTGGGGGTTTGAAAGGGGTATACATATTTTTCTTATTTTTATCCAAAACATACATTGTGGGTACTCGTTAGAAGCAAGGCGGTTCTAACGTGTACCTACAATGTATGTTTTGAGCTAGAATATAAAACAATAAAATAAAAAAAAAATCCAATGAAATTTTCAAATTCTTCTTTTGAAAAAAATCTCTGTATATTGCATGGGCAAGTTTTCGTAAGGCTGAAAATAACTTATGGACTCTTCTCAATAAAGGAAATAGGAAAACTGATACTGTTTGGTTTCTTGCATTTGAAGCGACTCGAAAACAATTTTATCGCAGACACTATGACTTGATTTCCAAATTTAATGTTGGGCGAAAGACCCTTTTACGTGAGGGCCTTACGAGGACCGAACAACTAACTAACCACAGCAGAAGATGAGGGTGAGGTTAGGCGCCTGTAAAACCGGGTTAAGCCCCCCCAGTAGTGACAAAATTGTGAAGACGGCCATATGGCACCAAGAGCACATGCCATGTTTTATTGTTTGATTTGTTTTTTGGTTTCACTTCAAAGACAAATTGTTTCAGATGGTAATTGTACGTGCACAGCCATGGCTCAGTTGGCATGGACCAGTACACTGGAAAGTTCTTACATGAAACCACGACCTATGTTTAGAGTTAAATAAAAAAAAAAGATATATTAAAATTTTCAATGAAAACAAACAAGAAAAATTGCAAGAACTATAAACATCGCAAAAACTTGACCTTGTCTCAAAATATACTGAGTTCCACAGCCAACGCAACTCGTCACTAAATTTTTAATAACTTTTTGTGGTTTCAGTCGATTCATCCGAAATTCCGAATATATGAAGTCATTTTCAAAGATGACCTGTAAAATCAGCCGTCAGACTGTTTTCGTTCGCCTACAACTGCGTTAAAACTGGCGAAGGGGTCTTTTAAATCAGCAATTTTAATGAATTTCTTGCAATACTGTGCAAACCACAATGATCTAAAGCAACGGAACACATTGAAAAACGACTTTCCCACAGCTGCAATACACTTTATTCAATAGGGTAAGGTTGCCAACACAAAATAAAACATATGGTTGACATCTGCATTGACGTCGACCATGTGACCAAGTGACGTTGAACGCCTAAAAACAAGCATTTTTCGGGTACCGAAAATCAATGCCACTTTCTGGCGTTGAGCCGTGAGTTTCAACAATGGTATTGCCATACAATTATCGGACGATCGTCCAAGATTTGAGTCGTGTTAACTGTTTTGAAAAGATTCGAGCCCGGGCGCGCGGGTCACGGAAAAATGCAGTTTAGAACCCTTGGCCGTGTTCCCGCGCATGCGCACTAAAATCACAGTTTTGATACAATGCAAAGATTTTCGAGCCATTTTAATGATTATAGGGTACAATATTTTTCACATAGTTGACCAATTTAAAAGAAGAGATGACAAAATAAAGTTGCGTTGGCTGTGGAACTCAGTATAGTTTAGTAATACTTGTTTTTTCAATATTCAAAGCAACTAACGGCAAAATGTCACCGTCTTACTACACTTTTACCGTATATTGTTTTTGTTTGTTTTCAGGATTTATTTATTTATTTATTTATTTATTTATTTTTGATACCGCATTCATAGATTTAACAAAGTTCGGAAATTCATTTTACATGAACATTTCAATTTTGCTGATTTCCTTTGCTGCACTAGGTAAGTAAGCACCCGGCGTATCGTTTTCGTAGACTCACCATTAAGCGGATTATGTTATCTTTGCAAGGCTGTTAGGTTACATAATCTACTTTATGCAAACACAATGTTACAGTACTTCAGTCTGCTCGACTCCAACGAATTAACAACATGCAAATAATGATGTTTCATATCGTGAATAGGTTACTGTAACACGCAAAGCTTAGCATGCTATGCGAAAATGAAAACATAATAAATAAAATAACAATGTGCTATCACCAAACTGTAACCGGCCAAGTGGGTCGGTAGCTCAGTTGTAAAGTGTCCGCACGGTAAGCGAGAGACCCGATCGGGCAACTTTCATTATCCGCCCCTGTGACATTTGGTGGCTCAGTGTGGGTCCGTGCTCGGGTTGCGAGCAGCAAAGGGACGTCGTCTGTTCCGGCGTGGTTCCGAGCAGATTCGGGGACGAATCTAATTAAGCAGGCGACAATGTGATCGGTCGACCAAGTGGATCAGTACTGTAGTAAAGTACTCGCATGGTAAGCGAGAAACCATGTGTTAGAGTACCGGCCGGGGTACATTCTTTTTCTGCCCCTGTGACAAAATTATTATAATTCATATGTTATCTTTTCAGTCTTTTCATCATTCTTTATCCCTCGGATAATTCAGTTTACTCTACGTATAGAATAGATGCGCATTTTTGCACAATAGAGTTGGATACAGTTTCTCTTGTAATTGTATATGCTAATTTCATTATATCGTGCATCAGCAACTGTATTTTTACACTAGGTTCGATAAAAACAAGTCTGCTGCGCACAAATCGCAACAGCGTTTAAAGAAAAGTGCAACCTAGAGAGGCATTTGAAAACTGTAGAGATCTAGGACTGATTTAAGATGGAAGCTAGAGTACTGCTTATTGTTGTATTGTTGGTGTTGAATGTTGCTTATGGTAAGAAAATATCTATCTATCTATCTATCTATCTATCTATCTATCTATGGTAAAGATACCCGCACCATTTTTTTTCATTCAATTCTGACGTCAAGATACAGACTATTTGACGTGAAAATTCGTTAAAGATCTGCACAGTCTTCTGACAAACTTCAGAACGTCAAACTTTGAAATGTAACATTAATGAACTACTGAAGATGACATACTCATCAGGAAAACATGTCCGTGAAATGTATACCCCCTTAAACCCCACTTTTTATAGCGAAACTGGGGGTTTGAAAGGGGTATACATATTTTTCTTATTTTTATCCAAAACATACATTGTGGGTACTCGTTAGAAGCAAGGCGGTTCTAACGTGTACCTACAATGTATGTTTTGAGCTAGAATATAAAACAATAAAATAAAAAAAAAAATCCAATGAAATTTTCAAATTCTTCTTTTGAAAAAAATCTCTGTATATTGCATGGGCAAGTTTTCGTAAGGCTGAAAATAACTTATGGACTCTTCTCAATAAAGGAAATAGGAAAACTGATACTGTTTGGTTTCTTGCATTTGAAGCGACTCGAAAACAATTTTATCGCAGACACTATGACTTGATTTCCAAATTTAATGTTGGGCGAAAGACCCTTTTACGTGAGGGCCTTACGAGGACCGAACAACTAACTAACCACAGCAGAAGATGAGGGTGAGGTTAGGCGCCTGTAAAACCGGGTTAAGCCCCCCCCCCCAGTAGTGACAAAATTGTGAAGACGGCCATATGGCACCAAGAGCACATGCCATGTTTTATTGTTTGATTTGTTTTTTGGTTTCACTTCAAAGACAAATTGTTTCAGATGGTAATTGTACGTGCACAGCCATGGCTCAGTTGGCATGGACCAGTACACTGGTGAGTTCTTACATGAAACCACGACCTATGTTTAGAGTTAAATAAAAAAAAAAGATATATTAAAATTTTCAATGAAAACAAATAAGAAAAATTGCAAGAACTATAAACATCGCAAAAACTTGACCTTGTCTCAAAATATACTGAGTTCCACAGCCAACGCAACTCGTCACTAAATTTTTAATAACTTTTTGTGGTTTCAGTCGATTCATCCGAAATTCCGAATATATGAAGTCATTTTCAAAGATGACCTGTAAAATCAGCCGTCAGACTGTTTTCGTTCGCCTACAACTGCGTTAAAACTGGCGAAGGGGTCTTTTAAATCAGCAATTTTAATGAATTTCTTGCAATACTGTGCAAACCACAATGATCTAAAGCAACGGAACACATTGAAAAACGACTTTCCCACAGCTGCAATACACTTTATTCAATAGGGCAAGGTTGCCAACACAAAATAAAACATATGGTTGACATCTGCATTGACGTCGACCATGTGACCAAGTGACGTTGAACGCCTAAAAACAAGTATTTTTCGGGTACCGAAAATCAATGCCACTTTCTGGCGTTGAGCCGTGAGTTTCAACAATGGTATTGCCATACAATTATCGGACGATCGTCCAAGATTTGAGTCGTGTTAACTGTTTTGAAAAGATTCGAGCCCGGGCGCGCGGGTCACGGAAAAATGCAGTTTAGAACCCTTGGCCGTGTTCCCGCGCATGCGCACTAAAATCACAGTTTTGATACAATGCAAAGATTTTCGAGCCATTTTAATGATTATAGGGTACAATATTTTTCACATAGTTGACCAATTTAAAAGAAGAGATGACAAAATAAAGTTGCGTTGGCTGTGGAACTCAGTATAGTTTAGTAATACTTGTTTTTTCAATATTCAAAGCAACTAACGGCAAAATGTCACCGTCTTACTACACTTTTACCGTATATTGTTTTTGTTTGTTTTCAGGATTTATTTATTTATTTATTTATTTATTTATTTATTTATTTATTTATTTTTGATACCGCATTCATAGATTTAACAAAGTTCGGAAATTCATTTTACATGAACATTTCAATTTTGCTGATTTCCTTTGCTGCACTAGGTAAGTAAGCACCCGGCGTATCGTTTTCGTAGACTCACCATTAAGCGGATTATGTTATCTTTGCAAGGCTGTTAGGTTACATAATCTACTTTATGCAAACACAATGTTACAGTACTTCAGTCTGCTCGACTCCAACGAATTAACAACATGCAAATAATGATGTTTCATATCGTGAATAGGTTACTGTAACACGCAAAGCTTAGCATGCTATGCGAAAATGAAAACATAATAAATAAAATAACAATGTGCTATCACCAAACTGTAACCGGCCAAGTGGGTCGGTAGCTCAGTTGTAAAGTGTCCGCACGGTAAGCGAGAGACCCGATCGGGCAACTTTCATTATCCGCCCCTGTGACATTTGGTGGCTCAGTGTGGGTCCGTGCTCGGGTTGCGAGCAGCAAAGGGACGTCGTCTGTTCCGGCGTGGTTCCGAGTAGATTCGGGGACGAATCTAATTAAGCAGGCGACAATGTGATCGGTCGACCAAGTGGATCAGTACTGTAGTAAAGTACTCGCATGGTAAGCGAGAAACCATGTGTTAGAGTACCGGCCGGGGTACATTCTTTTTCTGCCCCTGTGACAAAATTATTATAATTCATATGTTATCTTTTCAGTCTTTTCATCATTCTTTATCCCTCGGATAATTCAGTTTACTCTACGTATAGAATAGATGCGCATTTTTGCACAATAGAGTTGGATACAGTTTCTCTTGTAATTGTATATGCTAATTTCATTATATCGTGCATCAGCAACTGTATTTTTACACTAGGTTCGATAAAAACAAGTCTGCTGCGCACAAATCGCAACAGCGTTTAAAGAAAAGTGCAACCTAGAGAGGCATTTGAAAACTGTAGAGATCTAGGACTGATTTAAGATGGAAGCTAGAGTACTGCTTATTGTTGTATTGTTGGTGTTGAATGTTGCTTATGGTAAGAAAATATCTATCTATCTATCTATCTATCTATCTATGGTAAAGATACCCGCACCATTTTTTTTTCATTCAATTCTGACGTCAAGATACAGACTATTTGACGTGAAAATTCGTTAAAGATCTGCACAGTCTTCTGACAAACTTCAGAACGTCAAACTTTGAAATGTAACATTAATGAACTACTGAAGATGACATACTCATCAGGAAAACATGTCCGTGAAATGTATACCCCCTTAAACCCCACTTTTTATAGCGAAACTGGGGGTTTGAAAGGGATATACATATTTTTCTTATTTTTATCCAAAACATACATTGTGGGTACTCGTTAGAAGCAAGGCGGTTCTAACGTGTACCTACAATGTATGTTTTGAGCTAGAATATAAAACAATAAAATAAAAAAAAAAATCCAATGAAATTTTCAAATTCTTCTTTTGAAAAAAATCTCTGTATATTGCATGGGCAAGTTTTCGTAAGGCTGAAAATAACTTATGGACTCTTCTCAATAAAGGAAATAGGAAAACTGATACTGTTTGGTTTCTTGCATTTGAAGCGACTCGAAAACAATTTTATCGCAGACACTATGACTTGATTTCCAAATTTAATGTTGGGCGAAAGACCCTTTTACGTGAGGGCCTTACGAGGACCGAACAACTAACTAACCACAGCAGAAGATGAGGGTGAGGTTAGGCGCCTGTAAAACCGGGTTAAGCCCCCCCCCCCCCCCCCAGTAGTGACAAAATTGTGAAGACGGCCATATGGCACCAAGAGCACATGCCATGTTTTATTGTTTGATTTGTTTTTTGGTTTCACTTCAAAGACAAATTGTTTCAGATGGTAATTGTACGTGCACAGCCATGGCTCAGTTGGCATGGACCAGTACACTGGTGAGTTCTTACATGAAACCACGA
Source organism: Rugalucina vietnamica (assembly GCA_964017185.1). Taxonomy (NCBI): domain Eukaryota; kingdom Metazoa; phylum Mollusca; class Bivalvia; order Lucinida; family Lucinidae; genus Rugalucina; species Rugalucina vietnamica. The sequence goes on along the minus strand of OZ024879.1, from coordinate 11,899,378 downwards.
CCTATGTTTAGAGTTAAATAAAAAAAAAAGATATATTAAAATTTTCAATGAAAACAAATAAGAAAAATTGCAAGAACTATAAACATCGCAAAAACTTGACCTTGTCTCAAAATATACTGAGTTCCACAGCCAACGCAACTCGTCACTAAATTTTTAATAACTTTTTGTGGTTTCAGTCGATTCATCCGAAATTCCGAATATATGAAGTCATTTTCAAAGATGACCTGTAAAATCAGCCGTCAGACTGTTTTCGTTCGCCTACAACTGCGTTAAAACTGGCGAAGGGGTCTTTTAAATCAGCAATTTTAATGAATTTCTTGCAATACTGTGCAAACCACAATGATCTAAAGCAACGGAACACATTGAAAAACGACTTTCCCACAGCTGCAATACACTTTATTCAATAGGGCAAGGTTGCCAACACAAAATAAAACATATGGTTGACATCTGCATTGACGTCGACCATGTGACCAAGTGACGTTGAACGCCTAAAAACAAGTATTTTTCGGGTACCGAAAATCAATGCCACTTTCTGGCGTTGAGCCGTGAGTTTCAACAATGGTATTGCCATACAATTATCGGACGATCGTCCAAGATTTGAGTCGTGTTAACTGTTTTGAAAAGATTCGAGCCCGGGCGCGCGGGTCACGGAAAAATGCAGTTTAGAACCCTTGGCCGTGTTCCCGCGCATGCGCACTAAAATCACAGTTTTGATACAATGCAAAGATTTTCGAGCCATTTTAATGATTATAGGGTACAATATTTTTCACATAGTTGACCAATTTAAAAGAAGAGATGACAAAATAAAGTTGCGTTGGCTGTGGAACTCAGTATAGTTTAGTAATACTTGTTTTTTCAATATTCAAAGCAACTAACGGCAAAATGTCACCGTCTTACTACACTTTTACCGTATATTGTTTTTGTTTGTTTTCAGGATTTATTTATTTATTTATTTATTTATTTATTTATTTATTTATTTTTGATACCGCATTCATAGATTTAACAAAGTTCGGAAATTCATTTTACATGAACATTTCAATTTTGCTGATTTCCTTTGCTGCACTAGGTAAGTAAGCACCCGGCGTATCGTTTTCGTAGACTCACCATTAAGCGGATTATGTTATCTTTGCAAGGCTGTTAGGTTACATAATCTACTTTATGCAAACACAATGTTACAGTACTTCAGTCTGCTCGACTCCAACGAATTAACAACATGCAAATAATGATGTTTCATATCGTGAATAGGTTACTGTAACACGCAAAGCTTAGCATGCTATGCGAAAATGAAAACATAATAAATAAAATAACAATGTGCTATCACCAAACTGTAACCGGCCAAGTGGGTCGGTAGCTCAGTTGTAAAGTGTCCGCACGGTAAGCGAGAGACCCGATCGGGCAACTTTCATTATCCGCCCCTGTGACATTTGGTGGCTCAGTGTGGGTCCGTGCTCGGGTTGCGAGCAGCAAAGGGACGTCGTCTGTTCCGGCGTGGTTCCGAGTAGATTCGGGGACGAATCTAATTAAGCAGGCGACAATGTGATCGGTCGACCAAGTGGATCAGTACTGTAGTAAAGTACTCGCATGGTAAGCGAGAAACCATGTGTTAGAGTACCGGCCGGGGTACATTCTTTTTCTGCCCCTGTGACAAAATTATTATAATTCATATGTTATCTTTTCAGTCTTTTCATCATTCTTTATCCCTCGGATAATTCAGTTTACTCTACGTATAGAATAGATGCGCATTTTTGCACAATAGAGTTGGATACAGTTTCTCTTGTAATTGTATATGCTAATTTCATTATATCGTGCATCAGCAACTGTATTTTTACACTAGGTTCGATAAAAACAAGTCTGCTGCGCACAAATCGCAACAGCGTTTAAAGAAAAGTGCAACCTAGAGAGGCATTTGAAAACTGTAGAGATCTAGGACTGATTTAAGATGGAAGCTAGAGTACTGCTTATTGTTGTATTGTTGGTGTTGAATGTTGCTTATGGTAAGAAAATATCTATCTATCTATCTATCTATCTATCTATCTATCTATCTATCTATCTATGGTAAAGATACCCGCACCATTTTTTTCATTCAATTCTGACGTCAAGATACAGACTATTTGACGTGAAAATTCGTTAAAGATCTGCACAGTCTTCTGACAAACTTCAGAACGTCAAACTTTGAAATGTAACATTAATGAACTACTGAAGATGACATACTCATCAGGAAAACATGTCCGTGAAATGTATACCCCCTTAAACCCCACTTTTTATAGCGAAACTGGGGGTTTGAAAGGGGTATACATATTTTTCTTATTTTTATCCAAAACATACATTGTGGGTACTCGTTAGAAGCAAGGCGGTTCTAACGTGTACCTACAATGTATGTTTTGAGCTAGAATATAAAACAATAAAATAAAAAAAAAATCCAATGAAATTTTCAAATTCTTCTTTTGAAAAAAATCTCTGTATATTGCATGGGCAAGTTTTCGTAAGGCTGAAAATAACTTATGGACTCTTCTCAATAAAGGAAATAGGAAAACTGATACTGTTTGGTTTCTTGCATTTGAAGCGACTCGAAAACAATTTTATCGCAGACACTATGACTTGATTTCCAAATTTAATGTTGGGCGAAAGACCCTTTTACGTGAGGGCCTTACGAGGACCGAACAACTAACTAACCACAGCAGAAGATGAGGGTGAGGTTAGGCGCCTGTAAAACCGGGTTAAGCCCCCCCAGTAATTCTATATTACTGATCGTTCCAAGGCAATACTTCTGTTGAAGTTCTAATTGTTTAGTGTTTTGGATTCGACTTGTTGTGCTGTTTGAGCCTTATGTACGTTTTCATTTCTTTAGTTCAGTTCGGGTAACTGAGTGGCCGCCTATTGGGTAATAGCTGCTCACCTCGGCTTACGACATGTTTTCATGGTATAAGTACTTAAGTGTCATTTTAGTTTTTTCCCACCCCTCGGTTTATGGAGTGGGAATTTCTTTCTGATTGCGCCATTTCCTGATCATTGCCTATTTGCACTTTTTTCCATAGTCCTGGACCATCGTTAGAAAACCTCTTTCGAATTGTAACTCACCTGAGTCCACAATTTCAAAGGTTTTCTACTCTGAAACCGCTTAGACAATCAAAGACAAACTTCATGTGGAGCATTCTTAGGAAGGGAGAACGAAAGTTTACATTAATGGTCCAGGTCACATGACTAAGATGGCCGCCATGGCTATAAAGAGCAAAATCCTTTAAAACTATTCTTCTTCAGTGCCAGAAGGCCTATGATTTTGAAACTTGGCTTGAAGCATCAGTTAGAGGAGCTCTAAAATGTTTATAAATATGGCCCTTCAATGACATTGACCTATTTTACGGCAAGGTCAACATAGGTCGCCCATGTATTTGAATGATAGAAATTGTTAAAATGTTATTTGAAGGGAAAAGCTTAAAGGAAATGGGCAATTTGACTGAAGATTTGTGATTCTCAAAGTAAATTTGCAACCAGCGGCTTGTATGTCCCCATCTCGGGGCAGTAAGCATGAATATTGCCATAATATTCAAAGATCTTCTCTGAAACCGCTTGGCCGATCAAAGCTAAATTTGATATGAAACATTTTAAGGAAGGGGAAATCAATGTGTACATCAATAGTCCAGATCACATGACCAAGATAGCCGCCATGCCCATATATGGTAAAAAGGTACAAGTAGGCAAAAATCAGGAAGAGACGCAATCAGAAAAAGATTCCCACTCCAACAACCGAGATGGCAAAAATTAAACAATCAGGTACTTATACCATGAAAACATATCGTAAGCCGAATGGGCAGCTATTTTCCCAAGAGGTGGCCACTCAGTTACCTAAACTTAACTTAACATATGAAAACATACTCAAGGCGCCAACAGCACTAAAAAAATTTAACACCAAGACATACAACGAAAGAATCACCACAGAAGTATCGCCGTGGAACGATCATATAAAATTTCTGGCGGGCTAAAACCGATTTTAAAGGTACCTAACCTCAACCGCAGCTTCTGCAGTGGTTTATAACATTTAGTTAGTTATTCGGTCCTCGTGGTGAATTTTAACTAGTCAATGAATCATCAAGAACAAACAGATGAATTATGATAAGCATCATGATGAATCAAAAACGAGGACTCGACAGATTAAGTAAGGTGCCCGATGGAGATCCCTGGGCGCCGATTAACTTATTAACTTCGGAGCAAAAGAAAAACACCAGTTGGACCCCGGTCAAAACGCTTCAAACATATTCGTCTTCGGAACCGGTGGTCCAATTTCACATTATGTGAAAAAATGTGGTCCCCAGTGGGTTGGTCTGCCCCAGCCCTGGGGCAATATACATGTTTATTACCATGACATTCAAGGATCTTCTCTGAAACTACTTGGCCTATTAAAGCCAAATTTAACATGAATAATAGCAAAACTAAGATCCTTTAAGAGCAGTGAACATATTAATGACAAAGAGGATAGCCATACATCAATATGAAGGGGGAACCAGTATGTTCATAAATAATTCAGGTTACATGACCAATATGGCCAACATGCCCATATATGGTAAACACTTTCAAAAGTATTCTTCGCTGAAACCGGTGGACTGATTTCAACAAAATTTGGCATGCATCATCGGGGACTAGAGTACTACAATATATACATTAATTGTGACCCTGTAATGAGTTTGACCAGCTTAGGTTGCGTATGCAGTAAACTGTTAAAATGTCATTGAAAGGAAAATCCAGCAGGAAATGAGTAAATGGACAGAATATTTATAATTCTGAAAATAACATTGACCTCAGGGGTTTATCTGTCCCTGTCCTGGGTCTATGTGCAAGCATGTGACCATAATAGTCAAACAAGTTCATTGATATATATCCCAGATCTCAAGTGAGCGTTTACAGGACAATTGGTCCTCTGGTTGTTATTGTAGCGCTTTCGCAGACGCTCCTGTAGTTATACTTTTTTGAAGTCAATAACGATAAAGAACGAAATATGTGCTTTTAAAAAACTGTGTTTCAGCAACATGTGGTCTCGTATGGATGTCCTAATCTATGAATTATCCGTCGGTATTGTGAAGGAGAGTTTCTGTATCCGAAAGAAACGATGATTGTTGGAGTGGTTCCTATACAGAATATGTTTGTGCAAGGGGTGTATGTTTTCAACGGCATGGTTGTCTGAAAATTTCCGAATAACCAAAATCTTAAAACATATGATCAATACATGAAGCAATTATTATTTATTTATTGAACTTTCATGATAACATACCCAGGGACTAATTTGACCCACCTTCCCTGGATAATTTTTCATGGGTGCCAAACAGTTGGGACCGCTTCTATTTCGTTCGCACTAATAACGCTGAAATTCATTATAGTTGTTAATCTTGGCAGTATGACGTTTCAAACTTGACTGAGACGATTTTGTTGACGTAAGTTTATTAATAAGGTAATCATTTTGTGTTATTATTGGTAGATTTCCAGCATATATCTTAACGTTCACCATATCCTAGTTTTGTCACAAATTTACTGGCATGTGTATTTTTGTCTGACAGGCGGGGTTTGGTTAATAACTGACGGAGATATTCTTGTATTTGTAGCGAGTGGCCAAGGATTTGGACGAGGATTTGGAGGATATGGAGTTGGCCTGCAGTCTAAGGACGAGATATCTAGTGTTGGGAGGATGAGGAGGGGGAAAATCAGTTCGTTGAAGGAGCTGATGGGAAGCGACCTTCAAAACTTAGTGCGAGAGAAAAAGAAACGCGGATTTGATTACATTTAAACAAAGCACATATGTACGTAAACGCAAAAGAAACATAACAATTTACATTCTCGTTTTCTTCTACATTACCTATGTAAGGATAATTTTGAAAGTACATTTTATGTCCCTACACAGTGCGTAATGATTTGCCATAAACGGGATTTGATCGCATGATTTCGTTCTGACGTTAATGTGACGTTTGTGTTTTTAACACTTTGTTTATTTCGATTGAAAAGAAACAGCATCAATCGATAGCCTGGTGTCAGTACAAGCAAAAAACAACAAAAATGTTTGGAAATTATTGTTTCGCAGCACTCTTAGTTAATGCGTTACTTTGTTGACGTTAGCTATTTTTTCAAACAGTCAATTCGTACTCATTATGCCCGGCTAGGACGCAATCTTTTTGTCAATTGTGCGATGTAGTGATGGCTACGCTACATTATGCCATTTAAAAGGTTTCGATTATTGATATCGGTTTGCCTATTAGACATTTTTCACTTTTGAACGTAAATGTTGCTGGCGCGTGCGGTTACGATTTTCGGTGTGATGGGGGACGACTCGTGAGGGCATATTTGAGACGATGACGAGGGGCGATATGAATAATTACTTGGTAAAAACTACCTATAGCCTAACGGAGACCAATTAAACAAGACAGGCAAAAAAGAAATAGTCCACGACGTCTTACTCTGTAGCTCAGTAGGTAGCATGTATGGAATAAAACCAAAAAGTCCTGGGTTCGAGTCCGGCTAGGACAAAAATTCTTTTTCTATTCTTAATTGCTTCCTTTTTTCGCATCTGTGACAATATAGCTTAGAAAATGAAAAAGAAAAGAAAACAATGCAAAACCCACAAAATGCACTACTGCATTTAATACTAAAATTGTTAATTTGTGGATTAAGGTGTGTAGTGAGAAGGCAGTCCGCACGTATAGGTTTTTCACTAAGTCTTCTTGTCTTTTCACCTATTTAAGCCGGTAGCTGGATCGTAATCGACAGAAGAGCGGACCCGCGACCGATCCTTTTCTGAAGGCTGGTACAGATAATGCGGCTAGGATAAGTTGACCGCCTCAAATGACTTAGCGGCCCCCGTGACCGAGCGGCTGAGAGCGCTGTTTCTTAATCACTCGTTCATCTCACCGCTGTGTCTTGTGTGTGTTCGAGCCCCACACTGGCCAAATATGATACAAGCCAAGTTCAACTTGCGGGAGTGCCAGGTGGTTTTTCTTAGGGTGCTCACGTTTTCACCCCACCTACTGATTTATGAGCTGAAATAATCTTGAAAGGGACGTAAAACTGAACTAAAATGCGCAAAACAATAAATCAAATAGTATAGTGTACATGTGTAGATACATGTATATCTGTGTTTATTAGATGTAAAACTACAGTTTCACGTGCTGTCTCGTGAGCGAACATAATTCATTCTGTTTATATTTCAAACAGATTATCAGCTTGATGTCGAAGTTTCGCTCATTCGACAGTCATCTGCATGCCATACGAAGTGCGATGGAGGCAACATCCTACATGTAGCTACATTTCGCCAAGCCACACAACTAATTTTGTTTATTGTAGACCTTCAACAGTAATTCAGCCATATCCAGTGTGCTGGTTACGATGTGGTAAATTAATTTGGCAAGACACAAGTTTTCTTTTTGATCCATATTTATTCTGTGTGATATGTTTACCTGGTTGAATTCAAATAAATATGATTAAAATAAAACTAACACAATATTATTTTTATGAGTTGCTAAAGTGTTTCCATAAAGCACTCCATGTCGTAGTGGTTCAGTCAGTCGCCTCGTAAAACGGGCCGCGCGTTCAATCCACCGCGTAACTCCGTCTTTCGGTCGAGACCAGGGTCCAGTATGTAAATAGTTGTTATTTGCACGTGAGACCCCGAATATTCCTCGTTATATGGTTTACATTAAGCATGCGTGCATGATGGAATGTAAATGCATTTTTTTCTTATAGGCGCGAGTAACATCGGAGAAGTTTTGCTATCTGTTAAAATCTAGTCAGGGCCCAGAATTACACTACGCCCACCTTAGTGAGGATGTGAAATTTAATTGTATCGATTCCAGGTCATTCTATTGTTACTTGATTACAGATAAGAGTCTGATTGTGCTCATTACAGATCATAATTTCGTTTTTATATTTTCGCCCCGTTCAAGATTATTTTAGTTCATATGAGACGGATAAATCAGTAACAAGGTGGGGGGGGGGCGGGGGGGGGGGGAGGGGAGAACCCTGAGAAAACGACTTGGCACACCCACAAGCAGAATTTGGTTTGTGTCACCTGTGATTGTAAGACTGATCAATTGGGCAGCAACCTACTACGAAGTGTTCATTGTCTTGGTGAAGGTTGTTGCCAAAGCGATATTGCTTTTTTCAATTACTCCATTTTATCACATGTTGTGTGATGTTGCATCAATCTTTGCTGTAAGGACTTTTGTTGCATCGCAGGCATTTACGATGGTGCTTATACTGATAGGCAATTCCTGAATATACATATTCATGCACAGTATATCACGCAGACATTTTACGTGCTCAATTTACCGGCTTTTTATATGTAAACAAACGAAACAACATCCGTGAACCGTGTTTGGCTGTTGAATTTTTGTCCCACGGCCCCTCGAAAAAAAAATTATCAAGCAGGATCAATTATCAAACCACATTGCTGCTTGACAAGCCGAAAACAGTTAGTGTTAACGGCATGTGTTCGTCCTTTTAAACCAGGGACCGCGGGTTTGATCCCGGGATCCTTAAGTCTGTCGGATGATACTATAAACTGATGTCTCGTTTCCATATGACCTTTGCTGTTGGATTAACGTTAAACCTCAAATCAACAAACCAATTAAATTTATTATTTATGTAAATTCTGATTGAGTAAGAAGCTTATGCGCATTTATGCTCGCCCGATTCCGGACGCAAAAAAAATGCCCATAAGGTTAAGAATGATCAAGGTGTTGTACATGTAGCTCTGTTGTCAGCATGTGTAATACATGTGCACTAAAATGGTGCCGTGTATCTTGACGCTAGCATAACAAAACCTTAACAAGCAATATACAGTGTTTTTAAAGTTGTAAAAAATGAAATTTTTTAGTTCAACATTTTTATCTTTTTATTTTGCTCAAAACATAGATTGTTGGTACACGCTAAAACTGCCTCGCAGAGGCAGTTCTAACGAGTACTCACAATCTGTGTTTTTAGATGCATAGGCATCCTAAGTTGACCTTGCCGTAAAATAGGTTAGTATCATCCCTGGGTCATGATTTAGGCCATGTATAAACTTTGTAGATGCTTAATGCCAAGTTTCAAAATCATAGGCCTACTGGTTCTGAAGAACATTTTAAAGGTTTTTGCAGTTTATAGCCATGGCGGCCATTTATACAATCTTTCGTTCCCTTTCCATGAAGTGTGGCTTTGATCGGCCATGCGGTTGCAGAGATGTTTGAATATTTTGGTCATATGCATGTATATAACCCCCGGGCAGGAGCAGACACACCCCTGGGGACTAAATGTTTTCACGGACATAAATCTTCATTTAATTACATTTAACTTATTTTCCTCATTTAAATGCATGGGCGACCTAAGTTGACCTTGCCATAAAATAGGTCAAGGTCATCCCAGCATTATGATGTATACCAACTTTGTAGAACTCTATTGCCTGATGCTTCAAACTTAGTTTCAAAATCATAGGACTTCTGCTTCTGGGAAGAAATTGTTTTAAAGGTTTTTGCTATTTATAGCTATGGCGGTCATCTTAGTCATGTGACCTGGGTAATTTATGCAAACTTTCGTTCCCCCTTCCTAAGAATGCTCCGCAAGCAGTTTAACTTTGGTTTGCCATTTGGTTTCAGAGGAGAATATCATGGAAATTGTTGACGGACGACGTCGGACGGACGACGGGGGCATTATCATCCTATAAGCTCGCTTTTTGAGCCGAAGGGCTCATGTGAGCTTAAAATAGGTATACCCAAGCATACCAAAGTTTTGCTGTATAAAAGTGTGGTTCATTGGGTATTCACGGACACGTTATCCTGATATGGATAACCGACCATGCTCGAGATGACTTGAAATATGTCAAAACGTTGTAAGGCGTAGAATAAAAAACTGCACATAAAATTAAAGATCAACTTATGTTTCAAATCGTACATGTAAATCATGCCATGTATACATGTATAAAGTTTTCTGTGCGTTCACGAAAAACACGTGAAAATGTAGCTTAGCAGAACCAATGTACGTGTATGTAAAATGTCACATGGCGATAACAAATAGTTGATATTTGTTTTTCCCACCAACAGTTATGGTCATATGAAGCCGGGACCTCGGTTTATCGAACGAGCGACGCCTATAGTTAGTTATACACACGAGTGTCTAAAATAATCGAATTCTGCATTGGAAGCTGTTAAAATGGAGGCATTTTATTCGCGCCAAGCATTTGTAAATCCGACTCGCATTGAACGAGTAACGCATCTTTAATGGCAAACATGATAAGTGATATATATATATGATGCGATTTTAGAAAATATTTCGTGTCAAAGGTCACTTCTGGTTCCTTGTTCCATCAGAATTATACAGTTTAACAGAAAGACAATAATTTTCATTTGTAACGAGTCAACTGTTCTTATAAAAATCATTTTGTACCTGTCTTATATCAACTACGTATTTATTTTTGCCATGTGATTTTAAGAGGCGACTGACTGAGCCACTGCGAGACAAAGTCCTCTACGGAACGTGTTTGCGTGAGTGTGTGTTTGTGAGTTAGAGTGTGTATGCGCACTTAAAATTCAGAATATTGTTGTCCTGTTTTAGGGTTAAGCAAGGTTCGCAGCACGTTTGATCAGCTGGCTAACCTGCACTCCGATACACTTCGTGACCTCGCTCCTTTTCTGTGTATGGAGAGGTCTAACAGAATACCGATGGAAATATTCCGTCTAGCAACACGCAATGAAAACCAGAGGACCAATGGTCCTGTAAACGCTCACCGGGGGTCCGGACCCCGCCTCCCCCCCCCCCGGAATCTGAAAAGTTTACCTAAAAAAGGTAATTTTGGGATTTTTTTGGGGGTTGGACCCCCCCCCCCTCGTCTGCGACAATATTTTATCATTTTGGTTGGACCCCCTCTCGTAAAAATGTCTGAATCCGCAAATCAAGGTCATCCAAGGGTCATCATTTTATCAAATTATGATGGGCTGGAGTCATCGATGCTACATACCGATTTTCTGGTGGAGAAGATTTTTTGAGTGGTTTTAGCCATATATGGGCGTGGCGGCCATCTTGGTCATGCAACCCAGATTTCACAAACAAACTTTCGTTCCCCCTACCCATAGATGCTCCACATAAAATTCCACTTTGATTGGCCAAGCGGTTTCAGAGGTGAAGATTTTTTTCTATATTCAGTTTAACGTCTCTTTCAAGATAATTTCAGCTCATATGAAACGGGCCAATCAGTAGGTGGGGCGAAAACGGCAGAACCCCGAGAAAAACCACCTGGCACACCCGCAAACAGAACTTGGCTTGTCTCACATGTGACCAGTGCGGGGCGCGATCCTACACCAGAGACAGCGGTGAGATGATCGAGTGATTAAGAAACAGCGCTCTCAACCGCTCGACCACGGGGGCCGCCATGAAGATGTTTTAAAAGTGTGTATGAACAACAGACTGGTCAAGGTCAAGAGATGACCTTGACCTAAATTAAGAACATACTTACATCTACTCCATTAGTTGTCTGCATCTGCCTTTTTCAGGTCTCAGGCTGCAATCGTTTTCGAAAAATCCATAGTTTTCACTTTTTCCCATGTAACAGCCTGTTTCCAAAATTAAGCTTGCCGTAAAAAGGTCAAGGTCATCCCAGGGCCATCATTTTATCAAATTATAATGGACTGGAGTCAATGATGGCGGCCATCTTTGTCATGTGACTCGGATTTCATGATCAAACTTTCGTTCCCCCTACCCATGGATGCTCCACATAAAATTTCAACTTGATTGGCCAAGCGGTTTCAGAGATGAAGATGTATGAAAAGTGTGTATGGAAAACAGACTGGCCAAGGTCAAGAGATGACCTTGACCTAATTTAATCACATACTTTTATCTACTCCATTAGTTGTCTGCATCTACCTCTTTTCAGGTCTCTGGCTGCAATCGTTTAAAAAAAATCAATAGTTTTCACTTTTTCCCATGTAAAAGCCTATGTTTCCAAAATTGACCTTGCCGTAAAATAGGTCAAGGTCATCCCAGGATCATCATTTTGCCAAACTTTGATGGGCTGGAGTCACTGATGGTAAATACCAAGTTTCGTGGGAATCGGCCCGCCGGTTCTGGAGAAGAAGATTTTTGAGTGGTTTTTACCATATATGGGCGTGGTCATGTGACATGAATTTCGCGATCAAACTTGAAATGCCGCTACACAAGGAGGCTCCACATAAAATTTCAACTTGATTGGCCAAGTGGTTTCAGAGAAGAAGATTGTGGACGACGACGAAGACGGACGACGGATCATGGCCATCCTATCAGCTCTCCTTGTGAGCCTTCGGCTCAGGTGAGCTAAAAAAAAGACTAGATGTTTCTTAGTTTTATAATCATTTATTTACTTGAAAATAACATTGTATTAGTTTGAAGATTAATTATATTTATTTGAAGTCAACCAAACAAACAGCACGCGTACTACAAGAGAATAAATGAGGATCATACAAAAAGCCTGTGGCTTGCAAAAATCATCTAAAATTCGTAATTATCGCACTCGATATGGCTGAAATACTGTTGAAGGCCTACAAAACCTCAAATTATTAGTATGGCTATATGCATAATGTAGTTAGGATATCGCTCTTATGACATGCAGATGGGTGTTGTATGGGATCAAAACGAAACATCAACCAAATAAACCCCACCAAGCTTTCGAGTATCTGTTTGAAATACATGTATAAACATGCCAAATGAATTATGTTCGCTCACGAGACAGCACGTGAAACTGTAGTTTTTACACCTTATATATATACATATGTCTGTACAGGTACACTATACTATTTGAGTTAGTGCCTTACGTCCGCGGAAAACATTTAAAGTCATTCAGGGTGGCTAACTTATCCTAGCCACATTATTCCTGTATAAGCCTTCAGAATATGAACATTTTTATGTCCCCAAGAAAGAAATATTGACATGAGGATCGCTCGAATATCAGCTCTTCTACCAAAACAAATACGATCGAGCTGTCGATTTCAACAGGTTAAAAGTCAACAAGAGAGAAACATTAATGTGAGGTGCCGTCTCGCACTTCAATTCCTTTACGATTTAAGTATTTTATGCACAAGGGCATTTCCTGATTCTTGCATTCGCCAATAAATATAATAAGCTGATAATACATTTTTTTCCTTAGCTTTATTGTCACAGGGGAGACAAATAAAGAAAAGAAAAAAAAAACGGTCCGACCAGGACTCGAACCCAGAACCTTTCGTTTAGTATCCTAGCTTGCTACCTACTGATATCCTAGCTTGCTACCTACTGAGCTACAGAGATAGACGTCCTACACTATAACATTTATTGCATGTCTTATTTAATTCGTCTCCGTTGGGCTGTTGGTAGTTTTGACTGTGTAATTCTTCATATTGCCCCTCGTCTTAGTCTCACATATGCCCTCACGAGTCGTCCCCCATCACACAGAAAGTCGTAACCGCACGCAACAGCAGCATTTACGTTCAAAAGTGAAAAATGTCTATTACCAGCCAATTACGTAAAAAAATATCATCACACATACACAATAAACGTCGGCCAGTGCATAAATTTCCCATATTTGCGTTCGTTGTACTTTTTTTCTTTTGAAAACAAACATTGGTTTGAAATTTTATTTTCGCATATAATGTGAGGTATTGCACCGCTGAGTCTGTGACTTTTAAAAAAAATGGGTAACCTTGAAGTTTTGACGTTTTCTCGGCAACCATAAGCAGCATTGTTCGGATTTTCATGTTGTACGCAAGGCATAGAACTGGACTTGTCAATCGTAATATCGCCGAAAGAAATTCTTTCGATAAGTAGAAATTTGCATTTTATAAGTGTTGCAAAACTTTTAAAGTTGAACTCACATTGTAATTACAAAACGCTTATGACCAGAATAACGCTTATGACCAGAAAACTTATATTTCTTTTTGTGGATATCATAAGATTTCGTGAATCAGGATAACGTACTGGTAACACGCCAAATGGCAACATTTCACCATGGACAATATTTCACAAGAATATTTGAAGCATATTTGAACTGCATTTCTCAAATAACTAAACAGTCCATGTATTAAGAAAATTTCATAATAATTCTTTCCTAACTCTTTTAATATTAATTATATACAATATTATGAGCACTAAATTAAAACAACTTTTACTGCCGACAGTATTCTTCAGTTTGATCTGACTTTCGTACTGGTTTGTACGGACCCAACATTTCAGACGGTATCAATTGCAGCCTGTAGTTTAGAGTGGCCGGGTGGAAATTAGGGTCCCAGGCCATTAGGACTATAAGAAGTATATGGGCTGCTTGCGCATCCTGGCGAAGATTATAACCGACATACCACCTGATTACAGGTTATCCGCTTAGAAGCCCTGACCCCGTTCAGTTAAAGTGATTCAGTCAAATGCGCTGTTTTTTGGGTGGATATGTTTTAAAGTACATTTCGCATGTCGAGACATCCCAGGGTTAAGTCTCCAAAATTGGAGGCAATGTCCCGACATGATCATGATAACTGTTGATTTCGACTAAATGATTTACGTCCATGCCAACAGATATTGTCATTATGTGTGGTCGTTGCATTAATTTTCTGGGACTTTTACTCAACATACGGATGTCATGACTACGGATGTCATGATATCCACACATACTTGAAAATTTGATTACTCGTGACAAGAAATCAATTAAGGCTTGTTTGACTGATCCACTTTTTCTGGACATGCTCAGACTTTCTAATTGTTGATCGGTCTATTTCTCACGGCCAGATTGATGAATTGTATTCAGAAACATTGTTGTACTGATGTTAAACAAAAATCAACATTTGTCTTAAGATCAATTTGTTTGTTTGAACTGATGCTTTACGTCCTAGTCAACAGCTAAGGTCATGCCGGGACGTTGCCTCCATTTTATGGGACTTTTGCCCAAAATAAGGCAACAAGAGCTTGAAATATAACCATCCAACTAAGCCACAAAAGGCTTATACGTATGAATGGTTTGACTTGAAACCCTTATCCTGGACAGGCTGAGTTCTGAGCGGTTACCCAGTATTCAGATGGTCAGTCAGTAGTGTATAAGCTTTACCTGGAGACAAAAAGCAACCCATCGATCTATTTCTATATGCGGGGGCCCATATTCCCACCCGACCATTTTAGGTTCCGTACGAGTGGGCACAACCAAAACTTTATTGACTGGTTTAATAAGTATATAAAATAATATAAGTGACAAGGTATTGTTACAGAATTATTTCGACTGTCACGGTATATATATATATATATATATATATATATATATATATATATATATATATATATATATATATATATATATATATATATATATATATATATATATATATATATATATATATATATATATATATATATATATATATATATATATATATATATTATATATAAAAAAAAAATTGAAGGGTGGGTGCGGGTGGGAATGAGAATCTAAAACAAAAAGGTCGGTATCGCACCTGCATCGGGCAAAATAATTAAAAACTTTATAATTGAAATATAGGTCAAGGGCACCAGGTCAATGTGTGCGCTTATCAAAGGCATATCAAGAACAATTACTATGCAAGGTTTCACATGGTGTGGAGAAAATCAAACTTGGACCACGAAATATGGACCATGAAATATGTGTCAAGGGCAACAGGTCAAGGTGTGTGCTTGAAAGGTACATCAATGGACAATTACTATGCAAGTTTTAACACTCGGGTGCAGAGAAAACCAAACTTCGATGTAAAAATTAACAGTCAATGGACCTTGAAATATAGGTCAAGGGCACTGTCTCAAGGTGCATGCGTGAAGGGTATGTAAAGGACAATTACTATGCAAGGTTTCACACTCACGGCTATCACTGATGCAGAGACAAGCAAACGTAGACGTTACTTCGACGTAAAAATTAACAAAGTCATTGGACCGTGAAATGTAGGTCAAGTGCACTGGGTCAAGGTGCCTGCTTGAAGGGTATGTAAATAACAATTACTATGCAAGGTTTCACTCTCTATCACTGATACAGAGAAAACCAAACTTTGACGTAAAATTTAACAAAGTCAATGGACCGTGAAATAAAGGTCAAGGGCACTGGTCAAGGTGCGTGCTTGAAAGGTATGTCTAGGACAATTACTATGCACGGTTTGAGACTCACGGCTGACAATGATGCAGAGGAAACAAAACTTCGACGTAAATGATGACGGACGGACGGACGAACGGAAATTTGGACTCCTATATCACACCCTGCTATAAGCAGGTGTGACAAAAAATAATTTTCTCTGGCCTTGTTATTGTTGTTGTTCAAACTGAGAGATATAATTAAGGTGGCAGCGTCATCCTTGAAATAGTTTTCGCGTGACTGCACAGATAAGTGTATTATGAAATACGTTCAGAAGATATCAAATGCATCCATTAAAAGTTAATGCGGCCCCCGTGGCCGAGCGGTTAAGAGCGCTGTTTCTTAATCTCATCGCTGTGTCTGGTGTGGGTCGAGCCCCGCTCTGGCCACATGTGAGACAAGCCAAGTTCTGCTTGCGGGTGTGTCAGGTGTTTTTTCTCGGGGTTCTCCCGTTTTCGCCCCACCTACTGATTGGCCCGTCTCATATGAGCTGAAATAATCTTGAAAGGGGCGTAAAACTGAATTAAAAAAAAAAATAAAAATAAAAGTTAATGACAATTTGATATTATTGTGTCATCTGTACATTAAATAGCTTTCGTAAACAGATTAAATGCGATAATTTAAATGCAGTTTTGCACTGCTTATACATTTGTCGAAAATCTGAGTTTGAACATTAAAGGCAATAAAAAGGCAATAAAGTCAAATTTTGAGGCACTTTGTTGATGTCATGACGTACTAACAGATCAGCTGATCTGTGTCTGTTTTTTCTTTTCATTGTAGTACTGCCATTATAGACAGACTTTGTTGTGCCATGGCTCTAATGAATGGTACAGGTTTACATGTGTAAAAATGAAAATATGTTTAATGTTTTTTGAAAATTTTCCCCTTTTTTTCTTTCTTTCATTTTCTGTCTATTTTTCAAAGTTTTGTCTTTCTCCTTTTTGTCATGGACTCCTTAAATCACTGGGGCATAAAGAAATAGATGGACTGCTTGTGCCTCCAGGCAAAGCTTCTTCGCTACTGACTGACCATCTGATTACTGGTTAACTGCTCAGGTCTGAGCCTGCCCAGCTAAAGTGGTTCATGTCAAACCATCCATACATACAAGTTTTGTTGGTTTAGTTGGGTTGTTATGTTTGAAGCACTTTTTGGATGTCATGATTTCCTAATTTTGGGTAAAAGCACATAAAATGGGGGCACCGTACCGACATGACCATTAGCTGTTGACTGGGAAGTTAAGCATCAATTCAAACAAACAACAAAATCAGATCTAATTTTACGCATAGGGTAGACGTTTGTCTGGTACTTGATGGTCACGTGTTTAGTAGGCGGGATGTTCATTGATTGGACTTATTAACTGAAAAGTAAACATACAGCATCAATATTTGAGCCACATGATGAGAAAACCAACATTTTTCATATGCAAAACCAAAGGCGCAGATCTTACTGCGCAGCTAATCAACGCCTTTATTTTCGCAATATGGATAGCAGCTTCTAGCCATCTTTTGTGCTTGTAAGTTATTTTATAACTTATACGAAGAGCGTTCAAAAAGTTCGCGGAAAAGTGCCATCATATTCTTATTTTGTAAATCAGCTGAATTAAACTATTAAAGTTATATAGACAAACATGATTTGTATTTACACAGCAAATTTTGCTGCTCTGGCATGAATACAATGTCAACAATGGTTGCTATGGAAACCGTACATCACGATTACCGGCACATTTTTGTTCATTTTTGCAAAAAGTCGATGTTTAATGATGACGTTGCATTTGATAGTTTACCGTAACTTTGTATGAGCAAAGTTCAATATGTTTGCGGTGATCACATGACGTCATATAAATGTGTGACGTCATTTGGGCGTAAAGCGGCCATACTATTTAGTGGGTATGCCTAAAATGCGAAGGGAACAACGGTATTCGATAAATTGTGTGTTTGGAACGGACTATAAAAGAATGAAAGCGCATACGGCAACATGGAAATTAAGAAAACGGCAATCAACAAGTAGTATGCATGAAATCTACACGACCAGAAAAGCATCCATGTCGACTCGCGCAACGTAACGTCAAATAACGTCACACTGTCGAAAATGATCGTCGTGATAGAAAAGAGTAGAATTTCGTGAAATACACAACATATCGAATTGTAGCTTCGGCACAGTTCACCGCATTATACACACATAACTGTCAATAAGACGCCCGTATGCCAGGTAGATTCGAAAAATGCTTAAGAGCTAGCCAACAGCGGCATGAATGCGTATAGGATGACGTTGTTATGACGTTGGGCCGGTTTTATGGTTGTTACCTTAGAAACGCACGTGATTTAATGCCTAATTTTCATCCGATTTTATTCAAATATGTTGACTATATGTTAATTTACAACATGTACAGAGAGTGTAAATTTCCCATGACAATTACAAATTTGGCAGCACTTTTCCTCGAACTTTTTGAACCCCCTCGTATTAGCAGAATTAACCACAGCTTTGTCTCCATAGACAAAAGCTCCAAAGACGTACTGTGCGTAAATGATAATGACATTTATTTTGCAGGATCTGTCTGTCTGTCTTCAGATACTGAGTCGATCAATTTCTGATCATCACCTCAGGTGTGGGGTGGGTGGCTAAATTTTGAATTTAGCAAATTAGGGGGAAAACCTTCTGGATGAGCCATTAAAACTATTTACAAGAAGCTAGACAGAGGCATACTAAAACGTATACCTCTGGACCCTTGGTTTAAATAAGAACCTTAAATTCTTCCGTGGTCTTAGATGCGACCACTAAAGAAGGAAGACTATTCCACAGTGGAATAGTCCTTGGGAAGAATGAATTCTTCAGGGCATCACTATAGGACATGTATCTTGTGTACTGTGAATCATGAGATGCCCTGGTACAGTACAGTTGTCGCGATGCTTTGAGCGTACACGCATTTGCGCGTTGCGCGTGGTTGCGCGTAGGAGATTATCTTTACTCGCGAGTCACTCGCGAGTGACTCGCGAGTCACTCGCAAACTTCGCGCAATCTTGCGCGATCATCTCGCAAACGCGCAAAACCATTTGTCAAACATGCGCGACGTGAATCAGATATGCGCGATTGATACAATTTAAACAATCTTTGCTCGTAAGGTGTGTTGTAAAAAATGCTTCATGTTGAATTTTCATGCCCGCATGATGTCAACATGTATGTCAAATTTGGTTGCATCGATTATTGCCTGTTCCCTCCAAGTACTCATACTTAATACATGTAGATATGCTTCGTACAAAGGTAGGACAAAGCGACTAGGCTAGAGATACACATGTACATGTAGAATATTCGTCTGACCCGAAGGAAAATTGATACACTGTATATTTTCTATCTAAATAAGGAGAAGAAAATAGTGTAAACAGAAGGTCTGCGGTGAGCCCCGTCACATACCTTACATGTAGCTATCCCAAATACACGTATGGAGAAGATTTTTTCTATTAAACCAAGCATTCTTTTTCTCAGTCTTGGTAAATAAACAGATACAAGTAGGCAATGATCAGGAAAAGGCGCAATCAGAAAGAAATTCTTACTCCAAAAACCGAGGTGGAAAAAAAAAAACAAAAACAAAATGACAATTACATGTAGGTACTTATACTTAGAGAACATATCGTAAGCCGAGTGAGCAGCTACTTCCCAATAGGCGGCCCCTCAGTTACCCAAACTTAACTAAACATCACGAAAACATTTCAGTGTAATGTATACTCACTTGAACCCCACTTTTTTCTAATAGCAAAACTGGGGTATACAGGGGTATACCTAATTTTCTTATTTTTGCTCCAAAACAGAGGTCGTGGGTATTCGTTAGAACCGCCTCGCCGTACGGAGGCGGTTCTTACGTGTATCCACATTCTATGTTTTAGGTAAAAATAAGAAAAGTAAACAAAATGTACAGAAAATTTTCAACTTTTACAACTTAGGAAAAATCAGTATATTACATGGGCACGTTTTCGTAATGACTATAAAAACGTGTATAAATTAGTTACATTGTAGTTGTTCGATCCTCGTGGTGAATCTCTAAACACCATTGAATTTAAATACACACACATGTGCAGTATGTCGTGTATGTGTATTTATATGCAGCTGTAAAACCAACTTGTTACAACATAAACCTGTGTTATTTTGATTTGTGGTTTTACGTCCAGATTAACAATTTCAGTTACACGAAAAACAAAAATTATAAAAAGCAGGAAAATATAAATAAAAGTCCAGCAAGTTCATAAGCGAATACTAGTCTAAACTTTTTGCGCGAATGCAATTTTACGCGATGGGCTGTGGTTTAATTTACGTAGATGATGGTTAAAATAAGATAAGCAAGATGAGCCTCAATCATTTTCAGTTTTCATTTGATAAAAATGACTTGCTATGCTTCAAAGAAATTTGATGCTTGACTAACACCAACTCACTGTCATACAGTAGCCTGGCTAATTGGCTAGCATGTACTTCACATCAAACAAGTTAATTGTTTTGTGTGTTTTTTTATGTCCGAAATAGCCCCAAACATAAAGGACTGTCCGAAATAGTCCCAAACATAAAGGACAATACAATTGATTAATAGCCAAACGTACATGTATCTGTAGTTAAATAGAGCGTCATTTACAAAATCGCGTTGAAACTAAGCAAAAAAAGTAGTAATTTACAAATACTTTTTATAAGTACATGTACTTGAATGTGCGATGAATCACGTCGCGCATCGCGCAAAGATCCATGCGCGATGCGCAATAAACCAAACGAACTTTGCGCGTCACTCGCAAACTGTTTTACGTAAAACTCGCGCGTCACTCGCGAGTGACGCGCGAGTCACTCGCAAAACGTTTTTAGAAGGGATTAAAATTTTTTGCGCGTTGCGCGATCGCTCAAAGCATCGCGACAACTGTACTGTATATCTTAGTCTGGGTGCCGGGGTCAGATATTTATCTTTGTCAAGAGACACTGTACCGGAGTGAATCTTGTAAAAGAAAGTTAGGGAAGACTTTAGCCTGCGGTCCTCCAGGGATGGCCGATCAAGTTCATCAAGCATGTCATCGACGCTACTGGTATTATGACATCGCCTTCAGACCCACCTGGCTGCTGTCTTCTGCACTTTCTCCACCTTTTTTATTGTCTCCGTTTCATTATAGGGATAATAAGAATTTTTAAAAGACCGAACAATGGCACGTGTCATTTAAGAAAATGCTGTACTATTGAGTTACATGTAAACAAGGTGCTCTAGATTTGAATCCACGTGTGTCATGTGTCTTGCAGTGGTATCGTATTGTTTAATTAACCGTTCAGAATGAATATTTGACGAAAGTAGGCTTACTGATGGTAACGAAAAAAAAAATACCCTCAAATTTTTGTCTTGTTCGAGTATCAGATTCATGGCGATCCCTTAAGTTTTAGGACGGTAATAAAGCCTTTGATAAGCGTATTTTGCCATAGAGACGGTTCTACGGTACATTTTGTTTGTTTGAATTGATGTTTAACGTCCCAGTCAACAGCTATGGTCATGTCGGGACGTTGTCTCCATTTTATGGGACTATTATCCGAATATTAGGATGTCCTGTCATCCAAATATTGCTTCAAAAATAACCACCCAAGTAAGCCATAAATGCTTATACAAGTATGTATGGATGGCTTGCTTTGAACCACTTTTCCTGAGACATTTTTGTTTCTGTTACAATTCGCGG
This sequence comes from Rugalucina vietnamica, assembly GCA_964017185.1. Classification (NCBI taxonomy): domain Eukaryota; kingdom Metazoa; phylum Mollusca; class Bivalvia; order Lucinida; family Lucinidae; genus Rugalucina; species Rugalucina vietnamica. The sequence continues at coordinate 11,877,610 of OZ024879.1, read as the reverse complement.
ACTTTTGTCCAAAAATTTAACCAGAGGACCAATGGTCCTGTAAACGCTCACCTGAGCTAACTTGTAGGGGAACTAATGACCCATGCCAGGGTTGTGGCTGTATTGACCCCAGGTGGCAGGATTTATAAACAGAATTATTGAACGTAGACAGTTTCTTAGGAGAAGATTTTTGAATGTTTTTTTTTTTTTTTTTTTTTTTCAAAATTTTGCCCTTTATGGGGCCCCCATCAACAAATCAAAGTAAAGGATTAGGACAAAAATCACAAGAAACGTAGAGCACTACTCAATAAACATTTCTGCAAAAACAAAATTCAAATATCTGCAATTGCACATGAAAAATAGCTAATTTCCACTTTTCCCATCATAAGTCTATGGAAACTTAAAGTTACCATAGCAACCAGAGTTCTTATCCGACTGGAATAAAAAACACAAAATATGTAGACGCTACTGTCAGGAACATGTATACAAAGTACAGGCTTCACCCCTGTGACAGTTTCTGAGGAGAAGAATTTTGAATGTTTTTCTAAATTTTGCCCTGTATGGGGCCCCAACAACCAATCAAAATACAGGATTAGGACAAAAGTAACAATAAACGTGGAGCACTACTCAATAAACATTTATACAAAAACAAAATTCAAATATCTGCAATTGGACCGCAAAAATAGTCAATTTCAACTTTTCCCATTATAAGTCTATGGAAACTTAAAGTTACCATAGCAACCAGAGTTCTTATTCGACTGGAATAAAAAACACAAATTATATAGACGCTACTGTCAAGAACAATAAAAATTCAACATGTATACAAAGTATAGGCTTCACCCCTGTGACAGTTTCTGAGTAGAAGAATTTTGAATGTTTTTTTTCTAAATTTTGCCCTGTATGGGGCCACAACAACCAATCAAAAGAAAGGATTAGGACAAAAGTAACAAATAAACGTGGAGCACTACTCAATAAACATTTCTACAAAAACAAAATTCAAATATTTGCAATATGACCGCAAAAATAATCAATTTCAACTTTTCCCATTATAAGCCTATGGAAACTTAAAGTTACCATAGCAACCAGAGTTCTTATCCGACTGGAATAAAAAACACAAATTATGTAGACGCTACTGTCAGGAACATGTTTACAAAGTATAGGCTTCACCATTGTGACAGTTTCTGAGGAGAAGAATTTTGAATGTTTTTCTAAATTTTGCCCTGTATGGGGCCCCAACAACCAATCAAAATAAAGGATTAGGACAAAAGTAACAATAAACGTGGAGCACTACTCAATAAACATTTCTACAAAAACAAAATTCAAATATCTGCAATTGGACCGCAAAAATAGTCAATTTCAACTTTTCCCATTATAAGTCTATGGAAACTTTAAGTTGCCATAGCAACCAGACTTCTTATCTGTCTGGAATAAAAAACACAAATTATGTAGAGGCTTTTATCAGGAACATGTATACAAAGTATAGGCTGCATCCTCTTGACAGTTTCTGAGAAGAAGATTTTTGAATGTTTTTCGAAATTTTGCCCTATATGGGGCCCTGCAACCAATCAAAATGAAGGATTAGGACACAAGTCACATGAAAAGTAATGGACTTCTCAATAAACATTTCTGCAAAAACAAAATTCAAATATCTGCAACAAGGCAGCAAAAACTGGAAATTTTCATTTTTTTCCATTATAAGTCTATGAGAAGCATAAGTTGCCATAGCAACCAGAGTTCTTATCCGATCAAAACAAAAAACACAATTATTCTTTTCCCCTACCTATAGATGATGTATGTGTAATATGAGAACAATCAACCCAGTGGTTTCAGAGAAGAAGATCTTGAAATTGTTGAAGACGGACGACGGACGGATGGACGCTGGAGGGACGGACGCCGGAGCATGAGTATACTATAAGCTCACCTATGAGCCTAAGCCGTGAGCTAAAAAGGTGTGTAACTATCCTGGAAGCGATCTTGGCAAAAAAAAAATCTTACTGCTGTCAGGGTTAAAGAAAATAAACAATTATTCTATAAAATACTATTATTTAGTCTAAATAAATAAACAGAAATACCACTTTGTGTAATTAACATTATCCATATACAAAGAGGCAATAAACAGGCTCAGTGCAATTTACCAACACATAATTTCATATCCTCATCGTACCAGACGATTCGCTCTGTGGTTGTTCAGCGATGTCAATCTCATGACAATGTCACATGGTTTACATTATTCAGCAAATACGCAATGCTTAACAACTTAAAAGGTTTCCAAATTTACTACAAAACTGCAAAATTTGGCTATACCTCTCTACAGTGATGTATCCGTAGTTTATGTCCATTTGATAGTGAAGATTGCAAATTACATTTTAGAATTAGAGACATTATCAACTTGGTTAAAACTGACTAAGATTTGGCTCAAACTAAAATGGCGCAAAAAGTTCTCATTTGGTAAACCAATTAAAGCTTTGTTTGTTTGTTTGTTGTTGTGTGTTTGTTTTGTTTTGAGATATTAAACGATATTCCTCGAATGATTTGTTTTGCTGTTCTACATTAAAGTTCATTAATTGAGGTCAATGTATGGACATTAATTTAACATCACTACCTGTGTGTGACCATCTGGAAAGTTCTATACAAATACTAAGTTCCCACTACCCGTAAATCAGTTTTAAAATCTACATAGTCTTCACTGAAAGAATATTCCAGACACAATATCTGTCAGGGTAGCGTGTTGGCTTTTAGCTCTAGTGGGCAGCATGGCGGACTTCAAATTGAAAGGCCGGTGATGCGAATAAAAATTAAAACTGAGTCCTTTAACAGCAGTGAACACATTAATGAGAAAGGGTATGGGATATACCGCGGTTTCGACTATAAAAGTCTCGTCAGTGACCCTTTAGATTTTTCAAGCTGGAGCCAAAGAGAATTACTGAAATTTTGCAACTTTCAACAGGGTAGTCGATACAAAGACTAGTGCTATCTAAATGGGACCAAATATATTAAACATTGGTTAGAAAATGAATCTTAACCGATAATAAATTTCTGATTTCTCAGAATATCCTCACTGATCTCAAAGACCAAAAAGAAAATATAACCTGCACTTGACTATGGATGATGTACGGGGAGACTGGCACTTAGTTGTCATTCGGATAAACAAAAGAAGTCCCCAGAATACTGGTTATTACCAAGGCAACAGTGGCTCCTTCTCGACATGACTGGACTTGTTGACTGGGTGTATGTACTTTCCTGCACAAAATCCTCGCGAGGGGGTGTTGCAGTATCAATAGATAGATAGATGTTAATCCACAAAACAAACTATTTATAACAAACATGGATCAATTCTTCGCCTACTGTTTATGTATCAGAATTGCTATCATCCGAACTCTCCTGAACATGAGTTTCAGTATGCAACCTCCTATGTCTCTGAAGTGTAGAATATTGTCTGAAAAACTTCCCGCAAGTCTCACAGCCATGTGGTTTCGCTCCAGAGTGAATCAATGCATGCTGACTCAGGGTGCCACTCTGGTTAAATGATCTACCACATGTCGTACATTGGTAAGGTTTGTCCTTGGTGTGTAGACGTCTGTGTCTTGTAAGATGGGAAGGGTGGGTGAATCGCTTATCACAGGTCTCGCACCTGAAACGATAGGTAAAATATCACGTCTAGCATGTTTACTTTACATCATTATGTACATAATGATAATTAGTTTACTATATTATGTACGTTTAGCCTACTACGTATATAATATAATGCATTAGGCATTGTTCTCATATTTGGCGTGTCTCATATTTGGCGTCAAATTACTAGAAAACGGGTCATCGGTGTTTTCGATCTGGTCTAACACAAACATACCGCACAGCCACAGAAGATGACTAGAAGCTTGACTTTCAGTATTTAACAAAAGTGGTACTGTATTATCAATATTGCGAAAACAAAGGTGTTGATCAGCGTTGCAGTGACTACAAACTGTTTGGGTCTTTTTTGTCACACTGGCAAAAATCCAGTTGTCTCATGACGCTACTCATATAATGTACTAGGCAAGTATTGTGTTGCGTAAGGTGTGAATGGTGTGACGATCCTTTATTGCAGGGTTTCTCTCTGGTACATGTATGAGAAAAGGCTTAATCTCCCAGGAAGTGAAACATTGGTAAAATGATTCATGTTCACATAGATACAAATTATACTAATGACACAGTCACACTGACATAGTATCAACAATCAACAGTGAATTAAATCATAGGTGAACGTGAGATCAGTTTTAAATCAAATCTTAAAGATTCCTAGAACATGTTTAATGCGGCTACTTCATTATTTTTTTCATTTGATGCTTAATATATGGATATATTCTTGATTTGTTTGAAATGAGGCTTTATGTCTCGAACAAATACTATTTATTCACAAAATTTAGATAACTCACTTCAATACTCACTTATACGGCCTTATTCCTGAATGTGTTAGCATATGACTAGACAAACTTTGTTTGGAGGAATATGTTTTGAAGCATACAAAACAGCTACAACGGTTTGCTCCTGTATGTTTGACTTTATGGCTCTTCAATGACTCTGAGGATTTCAGTTCTTTTCCACAAAGATCACAAATAAAAGAGGATACTCCACTTAGAAAACCATTTCTCCCACTTCCAGGAAGGGATGAAACCCCTGTATCACTTTTGTGGTGTCTTTGTTTATGTCTCCTAAGAGTTGATGGGTCAGTATAACTTTTATCACATTTATCACAGGAGAAAACCTTTGACTTTGTGTGTACTAACACATGTTGTTTCAAGGTGTATGCATGTGCACAAGCTTTGCCACAAATTTCACAAATATAAGATCTCTGCCCAGCATGTGTCACTGCGATATGGCGCTGTAAATTGAAGGTGCGGTTGAATAATTTATCACAAAGAGGACATGCTACCAGTTTTACTCTGGCATTAGTCTGAGTAGTCTCTACACTGTTTTTGGAACTTGCAGACAAATCTACAGGATCATCTCCCGTCGACACTTCATAATCAGCTAAATTGGTTTTATTGTCAACACATTTTTCATCAAATTCTGAATTAATATTATTTTTCTGTATCATGCCATATGATTGCTTCTCATTAACATTTTCACTTCCTAAACTTGACACATCACAAGCTTCAGCTTTAGTAGATTCCATTTTGCATATTTCCTTGCATATCATCGAGCTCAATTTCTGTCAAACTTATCAGGTAAAGCTAGAATCAAAGGAAGAGCTGTGAATGTCTTACACCAACATTGGCCTGTTTGGTCTTTTGATACTGGATCATACACAGCTGGAAGAAAATGAATAATACATGCAATTAGACATGGGCGGATCCACAGGGGGGGGACAGGGGGTCCGGACCAACCCCACCTCCTGGAAGTTCCAGATTTTTTGTGTTTTTGCCATGTTAAAATTTTCAGTCAGAACCCTTCTGGGAATTTGAACCCCACCCCTGAGAAAATATTCTGGATCTGCACATGTTAGACATGTACGACAGAAATGAAATAAGTGATATCAAGCACAGGCGCATGCAGGGTCTTTTGTCAATTGCTAATACTTTTTAGGCATTTCAAAATCAGTCCTCATCAACAAAGTTACTAATATTGTATAAAGTATACAGAAAGCAAAAGAATATACAGTGAATACTCATATAATGCTACCTTTATTTTTAGTGTGAAAGTACATAAAGATTTACAACTCGGCAGTAATAAATTTCCACCTGTACCTTTGTCAACACAAATCGCTATACTTTTAAAGCCGTAAAGCTACAAATCGTGCATACATATCGTCATGTCTGTGAAATAGTGTGAATGATTAAGCTTCACACTGACACAGAAAGTGTTTAAATATTCCCTTCCATATACATGTCATCTTGCGTTAAATTTTGATTTTTGTTGAGCTTCTATACTGCCATGCACTGAATACGTAGGATTGGATCAATTGACTCCCAGCTGACCAAAAACAAAAGGCATTCCCATCAGGAAAACATATCTGTAAAGTATATTGTGTACCGCCTTAAACCCCACTTTTATATAGCAAAACTGGGGGATGCAGGGGTATACCTATTTTCCTTGGCAAGGCGTTTCTAACATGTACCCAAAGTCTATGTTTTGAGCAAAAATAAGAAAAATATCAATTTTTTTCTGTCAAAAATTTTCAATTTTTAAAGCTCAAAAACCTCTGTATATTGCATGGGCATGTTTTTGTAATGATAGGCATTCCAGTCACCTTGGAACCTCTGACTGATCAGTGAGCCCTTTATAAATTCCAATTGTAAACACTGTCCCTGACAGAGTCATAGCGATAAAATCAACTTTTAACGTAAAATTTTGTGCCAGTGCAAGGGAATATCTAAACGCTTTCTATCTATCTATCTCTATATACTGCTACACGCCCTCGCGGACATTCTAGGCAGGTGTGCGCATAGTCTGTTAGTATCAGACAGGTAAAAGAATGAAATTTAAGGAGGATGAAAGGGTGATAGTGAAGGATAAAAAAAGATGATAGGTTAAAATAGATAAGAATTAGCTAAAAACAGGGTTAAAAACAAGCTTTGTGGGATTATGGTCGAGAATGTTGCAGCTTACAGATAGCAGCCTTAAAGGCATCCAAACTCTGTAAGCATACAACAGATTCAGGGAGGGCATTCCACTGGACAATGGCGAGGGGGTAAAATGAATACTTATAATAATCTCTTGAAGTGTACACCTGTCTAAAGGTCATCGAATGGCAGTATCTAGAGATTCTGTGGCTATACTGCACATGAACTGGGAGAGGGACTGCTACCAAGCCATAGACAATCTTGTAAAAAAGACAAAGACGGGCATCAGCTCGCCTTTGCTCCAATGTTCTCCATCCTAGTTTGTTAATCATCTCAGTTACCGATGCCTGATGGTCAAAATTTCTAAGAGTCCAGCGAGCAGCCCTTCGCTGGACCATTTCAATTTTAGAGATACGCTCTTTAGTATGTGGGTCCCATACTGCAGAGGCATACTCTAACTGGGGCCTAACTAGAGTGTTATAGGCTGACTCCCTGACATCTGTATTTTGGCATTTAATATTTCTACGGATGTAGCCTAGGTCCTGTTAGCATTGTTGACCACACGATCGATATGGGAGTTCCAAGATAGGGTGCTTGACACGTCAACACCAAGGTATCTGGCACAAGTGACAGTTTCCAAGACCTGTCCATGGAGAATATATTCTGAATTAATAGGTTTCTTACTCTTGGATCCTGTCACCTGTACCACCTGGCATTTAGATGGGTTGAACTGCATGTCCCATTTGGACTCCCATACCGACAGTGTGTCCAGGTCCTTCTGAAGTGCCGAGCTGTCTTCCTCACCCTTGATAGTGAGATAGAGGGCAGTATCATCTGCAAAAAGACGTACTTGGGACGAGATCCCACCAGGCAGGTCATTGAAATAGGCGAGAAAAAGGATCGGACCCAAAACCGATCCTTGTGGGACACCGGAATTCACTGGAATGGAGTTGGACTCCTCGCCATCAATGACAGTTTGAAGCATAATCATTCCCATTCAGTCTGTATGTACAATTTGTGTCTGCTACGGATTAGTATACCAAAAGGACAGGTGGAAACTTTTTCGGCACAGTTGTACATGTATATCTTTACCTTAATACTTATGAAAGTTACTTTTTCTTATGAGAAAATACCCTATTTTCTCATGAGAAAAGTTAGCTTATGAGTATGTTCTTTTGCGGTCTATATACTTTAGAAATTTGTGTAACCTTATTTGTTTCTTTGATTTGGTTTGACATTTACCATCCCAGTCAACAACTTTTCAGTCATGTCAGGATGGAGCCACCACTACCTGGTTTTTAATTAGTACTCTGGGGAGTTGATGTGTCATGCTCATGGACACAACATGGTGCCACTAGTGGGGTTCGAACGCAGGATCTTTTAATTCAGAGTCGGTTAATAGCTATACATAACTAATGTTTACTTGTAAGACTGACCGACTCTAAATAAAATTCTTTGTATTCTGTGTTCTGAACGGACCTGAAATGTGACTTGCTCAACAACAAACTGTGCCCCGTCTGAGGTTAGACTCTGCCACTGCACAAATCCGCTCTACATAATGCACTGGATAGACTTGAAAATAGCAAAATTAACAATAAACTGTTATTTTGTTTTTACCTGTTCATTTCCGTTTTCCGATAAGACAACTCGTTAAAAAGCGGATCGTTTTATAACAACAACTGCAGCAATTATCCGATGTATAATTGCAACTGCAGAATCGATATCTCAAGGGTCGTTTCGGTCGTGTCTGTTATACTTACAGACCTATATAATCTGTTAAGGTAAATTTGTCTGTTTAGACCTAGACCACAATTAATTTTACCATATAGTTTAATCATTGTTTGCCTCAGGCTGTCTTCTTAACTGACATTGCTGGCTTTTTTTCTGAAGCTTTTCCCCAAGTCTACACTGTATCCCATTACTATTAATCAAGATAAAAATATGGGTTGATCGGCTCGTTTGGGAGGTATCTGCCAATTTCATACCCGTGTCTTCGTCAATTATCCGCCAGTCTAGGAGCAACCGAATAAGGGGTGGTTCAGTTGGCAGTTAAATACCTGAAATTACCAGATATCTCCACTAATTTAACATTTCCTGAAAGCTTAGACAATAATCTAACCACACTGGCATCAAAAGCCGCAATTCAACATGATTTGTCAACTTTACACCCCAATAAATAGAAGAACTATTTTGTGTGTAAGTATTTCCGTATCGTGTTCTACCATTCAAGTAATTGTGACCTGATTCCGTTTACTGGAAGTGTCTTGCCGTAACTAACCCAGACACCATCTGAATCTGAATGTTTTTCACTGGTGACACCCCGAATTGACAACACCTCACATGGGGATGCGCCAAGAGGGAATTGGTCCCCGGCTATCACAAGTGATGCGAACTTGGACATACACTCTTTCGACATTTTGTAACAGCAGAGGAGATCAGAGAATCAGGGAGGTTATTCCAATCCGTAATAGTCTTAGGTAAGCTTCTTCGCTAGCTGAAGACAACTGAAATGCCAATGAGTGTTGATTTAGAACTACAACGCATATCCCTGAAGGACACCAGACACCACTGGAGCAAAAATTGATTTAACATCATTTACCCCTACTCTTTGTTGTGTTAAGCAAAGGAAAACATTTATCCAATTTGTTGTTTTTAGTAAAGGAAAAAGGTACAAGTAGGCAATGATCAGGAAATGGCGCAATCAGAAAGATATTCCCACTCCAAAAACCGAGGGGTGGGAAAAAGCTAAAATGACACTTAGGTACTTATACCAAGAAAACATATCGGAAGCCGAGTGAGCAGCTATTCTCCAATAGGCGGCCACTCAGTTACCTGAACTGAACTAAATATATGAAAACGTACATAAGGCTCAAGCAACACAAAAACTCAACAGAAGTATCGCCTTAGAACGATCAGTAATATTAAATTAATGGGGGCTTAAACCGGTTTTACAGGCGCATAACCTCACCTAAGGAAAACATTTATTCAATTTTATGTTCTTCCACTTTTTCCATAGCTTAACAATTTGCTTTTCAGCAGTTCATACGGAAATTCCTTTTCAAAACCCAACATAAAAGTGTCAAACTGGCCATTTGCGTCTAAGATTTTGCCCAATCATTTATCACCGTAGTTAACTGAGTTTCACAGCTATGTCATTTCCTAAATGCGCGTTGCCTGTTCGACATGAGTTCATCTTCATCAAGTTCATCAAGCTGGGCAATACAATGTGTTCAAGAAGCTTACAAGGAATGCATGTCAAAGAAACGGGCGGTATTCGTTGACAAAATACCTCAAAAGATTCTTTAAAAGATCTTTGCCTACTTGTACCTTTTTAAGAATTTATACCTGTATCAATTGACTGCTGGAAGAAATGGTCGAATATCAGACCTAATTCCATTGCCAATTCCTTTAGGACTAGGAAGACGCTCACAAGGACCTAAGGCTTTAGACGGGCTAAAACCTCTAAGAGGTATGCTCACTCCTTCCTTCGTGACCACAATATCATCCATGAATGGGGCCCAGGAGCTAAATCTGTCAATTGATCTTTCTGTTCTTTTCTTTTCTTCAAACTGTCTTCAACAGGGTTCCCACGGAAAGTATAAAATAAAATGCCATGACTTTTCCATGATCGGAGTTAAATTTCCAGGTCTGATTTTTCTGTTTATTTTTTTTTATTTTATTTTATTTATTTTTTTGTCATATAACACTTTTTAAAAGGCAAGAACAGATAATTATATTACAAAAGTAACTTACTTCAAGGTTTAATCTTGCTTTATGATGAAGACAAATTAGTTTGAATGCCCTTTGAAAAACATAACTTTATTTATCAATACTTATCGAGCGAGCATAGCGAGCGAGGAAAAAAATTAATCCCAAAGACATCCAAAGTGGTATTTCATAACAAAATTCCATGATTTTTCCATGATATTTCATCATTTTTCAAATTCCATGACTTTTCCATGCATGGAATTTATTTTAGCCATTTTCCATGTTTTCCAGTGCCCGTGGGAACCCTGCTTCAAGTCCCTTGCCAAACACTCCATCTCCAGTCAATGGCAAGTAAAGTACTTTCGCTTGAACATCCTTTAAATTGTTCAAACCTGTATCTGAAGCCGCTGCTTTCCTTCGAGCAATGTGATGAAAAGCCCCGGAGCGACCAACCTGATCCAATGCCTTGGTTGATATCGCGAAAATATCGCGTACCGACTGAAAAGCACTGTCAATATTGAAGTCTTTTGACTGCATTTTGTTTAACAAAGTGCCAAGGGCCTGTTGCATGAAACATACAGAAATAACACCAAGTCTGGAAGCCATTTGTCCTTGATATGCCACACTTTCGATAGCTCGTAAGGGTTGTGAAACTAACTGTTTATTTTTACCCTAAGCTTTCATAGATTTCATACCGTGTCTCCTAATGAGCATTGGTTCTAATAAGTCATCAAGACTAGGCACATGTAAGAAAAAATCAGATTTCTCATGAACTGGAAAGCAGTTTTTACTGTCATCGTTAAATGCAGTCAATTTTCAGGATCTTGGCAACGCCATTTACGTCCCAGAATTTCCTCTTGAGATTCGTCCAAACACAGACCTATTTTATTTGAAGCTTTGGATGAGATGTCATCACCAAACAAGTTCCGTGTTTTCAGAAGATGTTTCAGGTAGGTATTGACAAAAACGATCCGTCTTTTTAGGATTTGTCGTTTCCGAAACTTCTGAATGATGACTTTCAGAGCCGCCTTGCTCATCATCTGACAAAAGGCCTAAAGCATCCTTCTCATGCTGTCCTGGCATAAGAGACACCTCATCATCATGAGATTGCCTATCATCTGGAGAGTCTTGGATCAAGCCAAAGTCGTCGTCCAAATTACTTTCCAGTGAAAAAGTAGTGAGAGGTCTACGGCGTCCGGTAAAGATTCAATGGCTGCCTCCGCCATTAAACAGCTTTTCCGATACTGTCTTACCAAATACAGTAAAGAATTCAATAAATAACTAAATTATTCGCGAAAAATAGTTTGTCTTCGAAGTGAAACGTGTCAACGTGTTTTTTTCTCGCCGGAAGTTAAACTAAAGTACGCATGCGCATGATCCAGGTACATGTAGTATGGGAGCTTGATCAGGATCATTAAGACGCTTGCGGGTTAGTCAACGTAAGTTCGGGCGGAATATCCTATTCGTAAAGTTACGATCGGTAAGTATAATGAGAAGAAATAAAATTAATCATTCAGATAGTAAATGTTGCCATGGCAACGCTCAGAAATCATTTTTGCACTTTTATGTCTATTTTTTGCGTGTGTTTAAACATGGGTTCTTACTTCAAAATTTGTACACAAAACAACTATTGAGATAGAAGGTAACGTGTACATCAGATAACGAAGGCAAAAAGCTCATAGAAGCTCATAAGTTGAAAATCAAACCAAAATCTGTTACTCATGAGGACTTAAAGACATGGCTAAGCCATTAAAAGGCTGAGCCATCCGTGGCTATAGTAACTACACAGGGTGCAATTGCAAGTAGTGCTGCAGGCGGCGCGACAGGTGGGTCCATAGTGGCATCAAATTTGCGCTTAATGAATGTGGTTCATTTCCGCCCACAATTTTCACAGATTAATTTGCCCGCACACTTTCCCCAGGTAACAGTTATATTTGTGCTCATCAGATTTTTTTTTTTTCAGGCAAATGGTATGTTTCAATTGCAAGACTGTATAGACAGGCCAAACTGTCATTTCCAGACCAAGCTTTATCATTTCAAGTCCAAATGATGCATTTTCGTTACTCGAACACTAGTTTTAATCGGTTTTATGCTTTTAACAACACAGCCACGTATATTGTTTATGTTTTTTAAATGGAACAGTTTAAAACTAATCGTGGAAAACCAGGGATTTTATCTGAAGGTTTAAGATTCAGAATAGACAGAGAATGTGAGACGGTACATTAGTGGCGATGCCAAAAGAAAACTAGCAAAGCCAATAATATAGTTAGAGGATTAGGAATTGGGTGTACAGTTGATGAAACTCTCAAAACATTAATAGTGTGTACGATGAGGTTGGCACCACAGAAACCATTCTTGCTAAATGTTACTGTGATAGACATAATTACAGGACATTTTGTATTCAGTTGATAGATTAAAAAATGTAATGAAATGCTAAGAAATGTGTTTTTGGATGGGCTAAAACCAACTCAAAAAGGTATTTCAAGTTATAAGTTTGATAACATTAAATACTTCGATCAGTTACGTGTAGAGTAAAGAAAACGTGAACACGACCATTATCATACGGAGTCTTCTATACCACATTGCACTGTGTCAGAATCATCTACAAAGAAAAACAGCGATTTGAAAGAGGCGAAAACTATTATTCAGTCTCCTTTGAGTACTGTTGTCAGGTCAGTTAGAAAATAAGGCGAACTCTAATCATGATGTAGGTAGCAGTCAATCATTTTCTCCCAATGTGACCAATCAGTCATTTTCTGCAACCAGAGAAAGGGGTAAAACAAACAAATATGGGGTAATTATTCATGCTCCCAGCAGCCTTATTATCAGCGCTCTAATTCAAACTAACAACCCTATTGATCCCTACTATCAAAGCTCCAATCCAAACCTTCATAGATAGAGAGGAGGCCATTAAATGTATTGGACATGGCCAAAATTCAATAATTCTGGTTATATGCATATGAAATAAATGGATATGAACATAAATTATAGATAAATCAATTTTAATTCTACAGACCTTGGCATCACTTCTAGATGATCCGCTTGCTTAATGGGCGATGTTAGATTTCAAAGGCGGAATCATGACGTTTATACTGTTATTTTTTATACTGTTATTTTATAACAGTAATAATTATATTCTGCCAATTTTGACATTTATAAAATATAATCAAATATCAAAATTGAAAACAGTAAGTAAAACGTCTATATTTTAAGCAACATAGCAGGCGATTTGTCACGCCTTTCAAACGGTTGTCATAATGGGATGTCTTCCAGTGGACTCGAAGTATGTGTAGGAAGGTTGCTGAGTTGGACCTCTCGACTGCATATATGGAAAGGAAAGATAAACACGCATCCAAAACAGTCTTCCGTTCCTACCACAAGAACGCATTATTCAAGCATTTACTGAGCTAAACCAAAAGGCTTCTCGAACACAGTTGGAACCGTTGATGCAGCTCACAACAGGACACATGGGTTGACAGCAGCATGTGGAACCCACGCTGTTTGAACTGTCGCTTTACGTGCCAGAAGGCCGCTATTGTCTTGTCGGGACGTTGCCTCCATTTTATGGAGCTTCTACCTAACATTAGGGTGTGATGACATCAAAATGGACTCCTCATGTAAATTCTCGAAATTGCAGCACAATTATAGTCTGGCGTTCGTTGCCGGTTTAAAAAGGGCTACTGACGAGGGTTCATTACCAGAAATTGCGCAATATAGTCCATACTATCTCCCTTTGAATGTTTTTACTGCTTCCAAAGGATCAAACCTTTATATTTTATTCGAAGAATAAACACTTATACGTATGGATGGCTTGACTTGAGCCGCTTTTCCTGGACTCAAACCTGAGCATTTAACCAGTAGTCAGATGGTCAGCCGGTAGCGAAGTAGCGAAGAAGCTTGACCTGGTGGCATAAACAGTCTATCTTTTTCTTTAGGCACCAATGGGCGGGGCCCATATTCCCACCCGACCACCCTGAACAACAAAGTGAACCGACGCAGGATAGCCCATTCGTTCATTCATTGCACCAGCGATGTCAGGAATTGATCTCTACCAGGAGAAGTTACACAAAATATATATCTTGTTATTTTCGAAAACGACAGTAGTTATGTTTAAATTGCTGCTATTCTGTGAATTTAGGTGCCATTGATAAAATATTTGTTGCATTTGTTGAATTCACTAGCAGACGTATTTGGTTTCTCCGATTCCTTACACAGAGTGCAATCTACGAATTAAAATGTAGTTTGCGTTTCTGTTTGTACATACTGTACATACGTTTTGTCTGCTTTAAATTTCAATAAGCTAATGCATTAGTACTTGACTTCCTATCACACTGTAGCAACTTATTACAACAACAACTGGATTTGAGCTGCTTTGGGTCTTTTGAAAAAAGTGTGTAATTCCGCCTGCCATCTGAATATGCGAGGGACCGGAGGGAATGTTGTCACCCGTTATGATGTTTGTATACTGAACAAAAAAAGAAAAGCAACAATTATATTCCACTAAATTTTGAGCAAACTATTATATAAACAGATATCATTGCATTTTCTACTTCTGCACTAGATGTCAGGCTTCCGAATGCAAGAAGTCGATTTTCATTTTGAAGAGCATTTACGGAGTTATACGATGCCGACCGTGTGCATGCTGAAAGTAGTAAACCACACAGTGCGCATGCGCAGGAATTAAAATAATGGTACGATATAAATCCGCCATAAACCCTTATTCAAAATCACCATGTACCACTCAGCAGATAACTCACACGTAAAAGAAATAAAATGAGTAAAATTGAAATTATCCCCCTTTCAATTAAACATATAGGGATTTTGATGGTTTTAATTACGAACTTATGTCGTTGAATTTGTTTTCTTTTTCATGAATTTTAATAAGAATGCAGCTGACATTGTTTCTTGATTATTTGGAGGTTCAAAAGTGTGCGCATGCGCAGAGGAAATCTTTCCCGATTTACATTATTTAAGGCGACAAAAAATTTTCGTTCAATTTTTAGTGAAATGAAAATCAGTTTTTAGCATGATGTACCCTAATATCCCATGAATTGGAATCATACAGCAGCAGACTTGAAATTATCAACGTTTTACCCTTAGACTCGAAAACTTTCGGTGGCCTATTGTTTCTTTTTTTTGTTCAGTATAGACTTGCATGCCAAGTATAGTCCTCAATCACCACAGCTACTAACGTGCAGTCAGTATTCAAGAATTCTGGGATTTGTTTGTTTGTTTCTTTGAATTGATGCTTTACGTGCCAGTCAACGGCTATGTCATGTCGGAACGTTGCTTCCTGGGATTTTTCCATTCAATCCAAATGTTATCACGGATCCCAAGTAGTACCTTCCATTTCTTTTATTCATAGTGTTGAACAGGTAAAATGAACACATGGTACAGCATCCCATAGCAAGTTCATGTTCCAAGGACCCTGTATTAAAATGTAGAAAATGCAAAAGATCAACCAAACTCAAAGTACAATACCTAAAACAAGTGGAAATAAATCAACCAAATCTTCTAATCCAAACACAAGTACAACTGTAGAAACAAGTAAAAAAAAACCTCGCAAAGCAAAACTGTCCAAGATTCACAGCATGCGAGTACATCTACTAGAGTGTCTGCTGCAAAATAAAAATCAAAATAATATAAAGTTATGAGTGAGAATTTGGCTAATTCAGGTTCAGCATGTGAGGTGCTTGAAAACAGTAAATGCTGAAAAAAAGAAGGAAAATCCTAGAAAATGTAGAAACTGCATAAAATTGCAAAACCCAAACCAACAAACAAGAAACAACATAAAACACCCTGAAAAGGTCCTTGCTGTCCTGAATGTCAGACAAAAGAATGATCGGAGTCAAAGGTGTATTTCTTCAAGGGGAACTGCCTTTAGCAAGTCAGCATAAAATGCCCTTGGTCTTGCATTGTCGAGAACAAGAAAGTGGGGTTGCTTCAGAAAAGTCCCTTGCAGAGGAGGTTAGAGAGATTATTCTGAGCAAGGAACTGGCTCATTTGAAAATTCATAAGTACTGGTTTATTGGGTGTGTGGAATAGGTGCGCAAGTGGCAGAGAAGATTTCCAAATGTCATGTTTGGTTTTACATCGAAAAGTTAAACTAACCCTGACATATGCGCAGCTCTTGCACACTTAGAAATTTTTTTCTGAAACTTATTCACCTCATTTCTGAAAATCTTGGCTATCAAGTCCTTGAGATATACATAAATTGACCAAGGATATTTCTGAAATAAAAATATACCCATGTCTGTGCTTACTGAAGTACTTACTAAGAACACCAGAGAGATGTATGTTGTGCAAACTTGAAGCTCTATATCCATACCAGCAGATTAAATGAATGCATTATTGGCACCGAAATGCATCATTGGCACCGAACCTAGGACCTATGTTTTGGAATGAGTTAGGAGAAACATTCTATACCCCTGAACAGTCCAGTAAAAGGGAAGCATTGCAAAGATATTTATAGTTTGTGACAGTCATTCAAATACTATGATTTCGCCGGAGCTGGTTTTTTGTTCAGGTTCGTCCTCGTGCGATAGACTACGAGCTTTTGCCGGTGACCTTACACACAGATGAACCATCTGCTTCATTTCCTAAATCGATTCAGTATCTCCGGTTATATGATTACTGGCGACTTGGAATCCCCCACTTGCCCCGCTCCAGACATGGGAAGTTCAGAAGGATAAGAACATATACATTTTTTTATCTCATCTGCACGAAGTGCATAGAGCTATTGTAGTCAACCTGGTCATGCGCGTTCCCGTGCGTGTGCGCGACACACTTGAGGTAATGTTTTCTAGAAGTCCAAAAAGCTCCTGGGCCTTCCGTTCCCAACCTCCAAGAAAAAAATTATCACAGCATTTACTTAACTAACGCAACATGCTTCTCGCACACAGTTGGAACAGTTCATGCAGCTCACACACATGTACAGGGCACATGGGCTGACGGCAGCATCTGGAACCCACGTTGTTGGTCCTTTTATTTTTATTTGAAGCTTTACGTCCCAGTAGAAAGCTATGGTCATGTCGGGACGTTGCCTCCATTTTATAAAACTTCAACCCAAAATTAGGATGTCATGACATCAAAAAATGTGCCTCGAAGTATAACCACTTAAATGTATGGATGGTCTGACTTGAGCCACTTTACCTGAGCGGTTAACCAGTTATAAGATGGTCAGTTAGAAGCATAGAGGCACAAGCAGTCCATCTATTTCTTAAGGCCCCAATGGGCGGCGGCACACATTCCCACCCGACCACCCTGAACAGCAAACAGAACAGACACATGATAGCCCGCTTAGTTCATTCATTGCGCCAGCGATCAACGCCAGGGGAAATCACACCAAATATTTATGTTCTGAATTTCGAAAACTATAGTGGTTATGTTTAAATTGCCGCTACGCTGTGAATTAAGGTGCCATCGTTAATAATTGAATATGCGGGAGACCGGAGGGAAGGTTGTCACTGTAGCCACTCACTACAACAACTGGGTGTCAGCTGCTTTGGGCCTTTTAAAATTGCGTGGAACCCCGCCTGTCATCGGAATATGCGAGAGACCGGAGGGAAGGTGGTCACCCGTTATGATGTTTACAAGTGTTTTCCTCAACCATCACAGATACTATCATACAGTCTACATTCAAGAAGTCGTTTTTTTTTTCATTCAATCCAAATGTTATCACGGACTGCAAGTAGTAACTTCCACTTCTTTTACCCATAGTGTTGAACAGATCAAATCAAATGAACCCGTTGGGAGCGCGGTGGCATAGTGGTAGAGCATCGAACTCATAATCGAGAGGTCCTGACGGCATCGTGATGTGTCCTTGAGCAAGGCACATTATCTCACCAGAGTACTGTAAGACACCAGGAAGCGGTGGCTCCATGCCGAACTGACTGGAAAATTGTTGACTGGGACGTTACAGCTCAAAACAAACAAATGAACCCATGATACAACATTCCAAAGCAAGTTCCAAGGACCCTGTATCATCTGCGTCACCTGAATATTTCTTGCTGAAAAACGGTGGTGAAATCCTACCAAATGTAGAAACTGCACAAAGCCAAGAAACTCATTGAGCGACAAGGAGACAATATCATGGCTAAAATACTGGAAGACAAACTCGAAAGTAAAATACTGTACCTAAAACAAGTGGAAATAAATCGACCAACTCATCTAAACCAAACACACGTAGAGTCCCAAAGTAAAGCTAAAACTGTTAAAGATTCGCCGTATGCGAGTACATCTACTAGAAACTCATCTAAACCAAACACAAGTAGAAACCCATCAAAAAGTCCCAAAGTAAAGCTAAAACTGTTAACGATTCGCCGTATGCGAGTACATCTACTAGAGTGTCTGCTGCAAAATAAAAATCAAAATAATGTAAGGTTATGAGTGAGAATTCGTCTTGTTCTGAGAATCCAGAAAAATTATTATCGGTTTAGATTCATTTTCTAACCTATGTTTAATGTATTTGGCCCCATTTGGATTTTACTAGTCTGTTTATTGACAATCCTGAAGGATGCGAAATTATAGCAATTCTCTTTGGCTCCATGTTGCCAAATCTTATAATGTCACAAAAGAGGCTTAAGTAACCGAAACACCGATATGGCCAATCCCCTTTCTCATCAATATGTTTACTGCTCCTAAAGGAGCTCTTTTTTATTTTATTCAGATTCAGGGGATGAGATGCATGAAAACAGTAAATGCTGAAAAAGACGGGAAAGTCTTACAAACAAACTAAAACAAAATAAAACACCCTGAGAATGTACTTGCTGTCCTAAATGTCTCAAAAAGAACAATGCCCAGCAAGGTCCAAAGTCTCTTTCTTCAAAGGATACTGCCTTTAGCAAGTCAAAATAAACTGCCCTTGGTCGCATTGTCGAGAACAAGAAAGTGGGGTTGCTTCAGAAAAGTCCGCTGCAGAGGAGTTTTGAGAGATGATTCTGAACAAGTGATTGGCTCATTTGAAAATTCACAGGCACTGTTTCATTGGGTGTGTGGAAGAGATGCACAAGTGGCAGAGGAGTTTTTCAATTCAATTGTCAGGTTGTTTGGATTTGCATCTAAAAGTTTAACTAACCCTGTTACATGCACAGCTCTTGCACACTCAGGAAATTTGGCTGAAACTGATTCACCGCATTTCTGGAAATCTAGGTTATCAAGTCCTTGGGAGCTTTATAAAGTGAACACGAGTATTTATGAAATTAAAAATATACCCATGTCTGTGCTTACTAAAGTTCTTACTAAGAACACCAGAGGAATGTATTTGTGCAAACTTGAAGCTCTATATTCATAATAGCAGAAGAAATGAATTCCACATTGGCACCGAACCTAGGGCTTATGTTTTGGAACGAAGTAAGGAGAAATAATCTATACCCCTGAACATCTCAATTTTACTGTTTGAAAGTGGGAAGCATTGCATGGATATTTATAGTTTGTGACAGTGATTAAAATACAATTATTTCGTCGGAGCTGGCTTTTCTTCAGGTTCGTCCTCGTGCCTGAAGCGTTGAACCACGAGCTTTAGCCGGTAACCTTTAACATAGAGGAACCATCTGCTTTATCTTTTATAAATCGATTAAGCATCTCCGATTATATGACTTTAGACGACTTGGAATCCCCCAACCTGTCCAGCCCCTGGCAGAAAGAGCAATGTTGGTTATTCTACCATCTTAACCACAGAGTACAACTGTTTTCAGAATCTAAGATCTGCTTGCAGAGTTTGCCCACACACAGATGGCTTTAAACCTTGAGATTCGTCTAGACTGTTGATTATTGAAATGACAGCAAAACTGTGTTTTATGTTTTCACTGACAAGGACAGAATTTTCAAGCGTGCCGAGTGTTTATATTCCTGAGTGTTATTTATTGTGTAATTTTATGTCAATTTTATCCTGCATTCAAGTGTTTGTGTGTGTGTATGGTGGGGTCTCCAATTTATGGGCCCATTTAGGAACATTAAAACAGAAACTCAGTACGTGCAAATATTTATTGGCACATGTCATCTAGATTACAGATACCCCGTTGTGCATTCAACCGAAACAAGCATGCCATACACTGCAAGTGTGTTCAAATTATAGTGGTGTGCTAATTCCACTGTCAATGTATAATCTACTCCTACATCTACTCCATTAGTTGTTTGCATCTACCACTTTTAAGGTCTCAGGCTGCAACAGTTTTCAAAAAATCCATAGTTTTCACTTTTTTCCCATGTAAAAGCCTATGTTTCCAAAATTGACATTGCCGTAAAATAGGTCAAGGTCATCCTATGGTCATCATTTGATCAAACTATGATGGGCTGGAGTCCCAAATGCTACATACCAAGTTTCATGAAAATCGGCCAGCCGGTTCTGGAGAAGAAGATTTTTTAGTGTTTTTACCATATATTGGCTTGGTGGCCGTCTTGGTCATGTGGACTGAATTTTACGATCAAACTTTCGTCTCCCCTACCCATGGATGCTCCACATAAAATTTCACTTTGATTGGCCAAGCAATTTCAGAGAAGATGATCTTTGAAAAGTGTGTATGGACGACAGACTGGCCAAGGTCAAGAGATGACCTTGACCTAAATTAATCACATACCTTCATCTACTCCAGTAGTTGTTTGCATCTGCCGCTTTTCAGGCCTCAGGCTGCAATAGTTTTCAAAAAAATCCATAGTTTCCACTTTTTCCCATGTAAAAGCCTATATTTCCAAATTTGACCTTGCCGTAAAATAGGTCAAGGTCATCCAAGGGTCATCATTTTATCAAACTATGATGGGCTGAAGTCCCCGATGCTACACACCAAGTTTCGTGGAAATCGGCCAGCTGGTTCTGGAGAAGAAGATTTTTGAAGTGTTTTTACCATATATCACGGCTAACAAACCTTTAAATGCGTAACAGGGGTTAAGAAAAGAAATCCGATTCACGTCCTTCCGGTTTCGCATCAGATGACCAACAAAAGGTAAACAAACTTTGCAGCTCTTGTTTCCGAGTAAAATATTCTTATTCGAAGACAGATATTATAATTCTCTCAATGCTATTTTATTAGTAAGACATTGCTATATTTGAACCCCAAAGGATTTCCAAAGACTTTTCTTTATAATCATGATTTTTATTCCCTACCCCCAAAACACATGTTGGGATTGCATTGTACACGATGGAAATGTGGGTCAGTCGCGCGGATATTTTTAGATTTTCGCTCATTACGTCCATATTAACGGAAAGCAATACAGCGCGCAGATGATTTTAACATTGTGTGAGGTCTGTTGACAATGTCGTTGCCTCTGGCCACTGCATTCTATGCATATGTGGTTAAAAGCTGTGTCAACATTTCGGTTACGAATTTAATCATTAGAATGATAGCAAATTAGTCATGATAAAACACAGTCATGTATTATTTATTTATTTATTTATTTTATTTATTTTTTTTTATTTTTGTTAATAGTTTTAAGCTGAAGTTTTAATTGTCACATTCTCTCGTCATCTATTAATAGGTGCTGACTCAAATTGGTGTGTTTGTGATATTTGCAGTGAAAATGTTTGATATAAAATAATACAAACTGTCTATGCAATACGTGTAATACAATAGTTCACATGCATGATATTCCTGTTCATGAAGACGATTTTACAGCATTCTGTATACTTTAATTTGCTTTTTCCTCGTTAAAGTCATTCTAAACGCTTTACAGGGAAAATTAATACCATAACTTGAGCCGGTAGAGGTTTTCAAACGTATCTTGAAATATGTCCTTCATATTTTATTGATTAAATGCGTAACAAGCTTTTCCTTCCCTTCAAATCGGTAATGCAGGCACTAACACAACGAAATACTGGCACAGACATCAGTTGCTATTTAGTTGATATATATCTGTACATTTGTCGTGGAACAATCACTAAAATTTGATCTTTACCAACATATTGTCCAATTTTTAGTTGTATTTCGCCGATTTTGGCCGTGTTGTAACACAAGGTCCGAAGAAGGGAATAAATGACTCAAAGACCATCAACTTATTTTGCGAGCTACTTTGGTGCGGACTTACAATAGTAAATAAGTGACAAGATAGCATTCTTAGATAATCGATATATTCCTGTACTATAATATAATCATCAATCGATCCTAGTAGTGTATGTTTTTCTTACCTTTTCTTGGTCTTCATATGCGAAACCGGAAGGGCGTGAATCGGATTTTCTTTCTAAACCGGCGGTTACGCATTTAAAGGTTTGTTAGCCGTGATATATGGGCGTGGCGGCCATCTTGGTCATGTGACCAAGATATCGCGAACAAAATTACAATGCCACCACCCAAGGGCTCCACATTAAATTTCAACTAGATCGGCCAAGCGATTTCAGAGAAGAAGATCTTTGAAATTGTGGACGACGACAACGGACGGACGCCGGGTCATGGCCATCCTATAAATTCACCTTGTGAGCCTTCGGCTCAGGTGAGCTAAAAATTAGATTATTTATATGTCTTATCACATGATTAGAATACATTATCAAACCACTCATTTGGTACCAATTTCAGCCCTCTAAAAGTATTGGTCACTGAGATATTAGCAGTTTTATTGGTATACCCCCTTCCTTTGGCAGTGATGTACTTGCTGTCCTAAATGTCTCAAAAAGAACAATGCCCAGCAAGGTCCAAGGTCTCTTTCTTCAAGGGATACTGCCTTTAGCAAGTCAAAATAAATTGCCCTTGGTCGCATTGTCGAGAACAAAAAAGTGGGGTTGCTTCAGAAAAGTCCGCTGCAGAGGAGTTTTGAGAGATGATTCTGAACAAGGGATTGGCTCATTTGAAAATTCAAAGTCACTGTTTCATTGGGTGTGTAGAAGAGATGCACAAGTCCAATTCAATTGTCAGGTTGTTTGGTTTTACATCAAAAAGTTTAACTAACCCTGTTACATGCGCAGCTCTTGCACACTCAGGAAACTTGGCTGAAACTGATTCATCTCATTTCTGGAAATCTAGGTTAGTCCTTGGGAGATTTATAAAGTGAACAAGGTATTTATGAAATTAAAAATATACCCATGTCTGTGCTTACTAAAGTTCTTACTAAGTACACCAGAGGAATGTATGTTGTGCAAACTTGAAGCTTATATTCATAATATCAGAAGAAATGAATTCCACATTGGCACCGAACCTAGGGCCTATGTTTTGGAACGAAGTAAGGAGAAATAATCTATACCCCTGAACACCCCAGTTTTACTGTTTGAAAGTGGACAGCATTTCATGGATATTTATAGTTTGTGACAGTGATTAAAATACGATTATTTCGTCGGAGCTGGCTTTTCTTCAGGTTCGTCCTCGTGCCTGAAGCGTTGGACCACGAGCTTTAGCCGGTAACCTTTAACACAGAGGAACCATCTGCTTAATCTTTTATAAATCGATTAAGCATCTCCGATTATATGACTTTAGATGACTTGGAATCCCCCAACCTGTCCAGCCCCTGGCAGAAAGTGCAATTTTGGTTATTCTACCATCTTAACCACAGAGTATAACTGTTTTCAGAATCTAAGTTCTGCTTGCAGAGTTTGCCCACACACAAATGACTTTAAACCATGAGATTCGTCTAGGCTGTGAAATTGATTATTGAAATGACAGCAAAACTGTGTTTTATGTTTGCACTGACAAGGACAGAATTTTCAAGCGTACCGAGTGTTTATATTCCTGAGTGTTAATTATTGTGTAACTTTATGTCAATTTTATCCTGCATTCAAGTGTTTGTGTGTGTGTGTGGTGGGGTCTCCAATTTATGGGCCCATTTAGGAAAACAATAACAACATTAAAACAGAAACTCAGTTCGTGCAAATATTTATTGGCACATGTCATCTAGATTACAGATACCCCGTTGTGCATTCAACCGAAACAAGCATGCCATACACTGCAAGTGTGTTCAAATTATAGTGGTGTGCTAATTCCACTGTCAGCGTATAATCCTTGCATTGTTGATGGTCACCTCCTCATGACCATTTTTGCCCCATTTACCTGTTAAGTTAACGGAACACAGAACCAAAGTGACCTTTGCCACGACAGGTTTACATAATGGGATTATAGTGAGTGTACAACAGCTGTTTATTGTTACATCACAGATGATTTCACATCTGAAGAATTTTCACTATCTCTTGCATTGTGCTGTCGTTCTTTTTTCACGATTCTTTTAAAAAAAATTGGACATTGTATACGTAAGAAATAAGAATGTGATCATAGTGCTACTGGAAATACTGAAATGATGGTCACATAGATCTACAATAAGGTAAACACATATATTTGTTCACATCATGCCAAACACTTTCCCAGAAATGTCGCCATATTCTCCGGTTTTACAAATTTTGAAACCGATTGACGATTTTTTGTTTGTTGCTTGGTTTGTTTGTATTGAGACTTCGCGTCCCAGTCAACAGTTACTCAGTCATGTGGGGACGGAACCAACGGTTCCTGGGTTTAACCAGTACTGTAGGGAGTTAATGTGTCTTGCTGAAGGACACAACGCGGT
This sequence comes from Rugalucina vietnamica, assembly GCA_964017185.1. NCBI lineage: Eukaryota > Metazoa > Mollusca > Bivalvia > Lucinida > Lucinidae > Rugalucina > Rugalucina vietnamica. The sequence continues at coordinate 11,852,912 of OZ024879.1, read as the reverse complement.
ACCGCTTCTGGGGATCGAACCCAGGACCTCTCGATTCAGAGTTCGACGATCTACCACTACGCCATGGCGCGCTCCCTAAAAAGATTTTTAAAACTATGGAGGAAATTGAGGGCTCAGAAAAAGTTTTTGATGAAAATTGACAAGCAGACAGAAATAGTTAAGCTCTTTTTGGTTCTAATGATAAAAAATTTCCAGTTCATTCGCAAATTCGTATAAACGAGTAGTTTGAAGATAAATGCATTAATTGAAATGGGACTTCATAAGTTAGAAATAGTTCCCGGGAAAGAAAGTGCGTGAATTTTGTTTTAAATCCTACGAAAGGCCCACCTCCGTTCCCGACGGGATAGCCATCGATTTCGGTAGGACAAGAAAATACACTCATATGCCAAAATCAAGACAATTTTACCGTGAGGTTATTTACGTACATCTACCTTTATAAGTTTTTTTTTCTGCGTGGTAAAATATAAAGATGGTATATTTTCGCCCCAAGATACACCAGCATTACAAGAATTCGCCGATGGAAATCCGCTCACACAATGTCAATAAGGTGATTTGTTTGCTTGTTTAAATTGATTCTTTACGTCCCAGTCAACAGCTACGGTCATATCGGGACGGTGCCTCAATTTTATGGGATTATTACCCAAAAGGAGGATGTCAAGATATCCAACAAGTGCTTGAAAAATAATCATCCAACTAAGCCACAAAAGGCTTCTACGTATGGAGGGTTCGACATGAACCACCTTTGACTGGGCAGGCTCAGACCAGAGAGGTTAAACAGTAATCAGAAGATAGTCAGTTAGTAGTTGGCCTATAGCAGAGCCACTACGGCAAGAACATCGCCCACGGGACATACTGAAGAATTTGTGATTGTTATGCCCCAATCGTAAAGAACAATTCCGCACAGATGCTGCAAAAGAAACTACAATCACCAGAGTCACAGCATCTAACCGAAGTGAAAATGTCATCCTTGATGAAGATGTTATGAACACAATACAAGCGTTCAGGAAAAACCCGGGTTTAAAGTTACGTCATGTGAAAGGACAAACGATGTGAGGTTTCAAGTCATGCTTCCTTCATCATGCTTCTTATCAACTTAAAGGTGTCAGTGTGGGAAAATGGACCCTTGCTCATTCGGGCGGTAGGACATTGAGAAATGTGCCACATAATGAGAAAACCGGATTTTTGCATATGTAACACCTTGTGGATTGTTATAAACAGTCAACACATTTTTAGTTTCTAAGTTTAATAAATTGCATGTGCCAAACGTACTGCCAATTCTAACATGTTTAGTCAGTCTGAGACCAAAACGAAATCTAACCCAAATCTAAATCTCCATCTTCTTATATACACACATATCAGATAATTACAGAAACAGAGAAATCTGATAGAACAATCATATAACGGTAAACCCTTTGATAAAAAGACTGGCGTTTGCATTAACAATTATTGCTTGTGATCAAGAACGATACCAATGGCTACTTAGCATCTGCCTAAACAGATTGCAGTACTGTGGATGATATTAAAGTTATTTGATCTCGGTAAGGGTGTTTTAATAAGATACTGATATGACATTTGAAAGCATAGTTAGATACTAATGATTGTCTTGATTACTTTTACATGTGATCTAAAGTGTTTGATCTGACCATTTAAGACAACAATTGCACATATGGCCTCTTGGTAATGATTATGCGATGTAGCTAATCGTCTCAAAGAGAAGCTTTAAAAGTAATTGTCAAATCACGAAGCAACGGCACATCACCTGAAATAGTAATACTGTATAGTCCTTAATTGCCTTTGAACTGTTTGAAAGAAAGCTTAAATGATTCTGCATATGTGCAGAGCTCGTGTACAATTCTGTATTCCAAAAAGCATGAAAGAAAAAGAAATAAGAATTCTAACTACTCAATAAATAAAATAGTCGGTTTTACACGACTGTTTTACATTCCTTCCGACGTTTTAAGAATTCTTGTACAGTAAATGGTCAAAATAATTGCATTTTTAGGTTCAAATTCATTTCATAGTTACGCAAATCCGTGTTTCAAAATATCAAGACGTTTTCAAAAGAATTAAAACAGCTATATGTAATTCCATACTGTTACAAGAGATAACTTTAAAATCTTATTTTAATTGGCAGCATTGATTGTGTGGCGAAAACATTACGAGAAAACAAAATCTTACAACTGTTGCAGACCTTAACATCCTAAATTGAGTAGATAAACTGAGTGAAAATACAATGACCATGACATAATGCATTGTTCATTGAACTATTATACAAATAACATAAATGTGCATATTAAAAACTGACAAGCATATATACGAGAACAATCTTGTACACATGCACAGATACAAGAACGATTTTGGCTGTACGTTATGGCAATAAATCAAATGAATCATAATCAATACGTACGTTCTAAAACATGTAATATTCCATGCACAATACTTATATACACAAAGGCCTTAAAATTGTAAATTATTTACATTATTCCATTTAAAGTACTTTAGCTTAAACAGTATTCTGAAGAAATATTAGTCACTGTCACTAATATAAATATCAGTATCACTCCAATGTCCAGCCATGTCCGACGAGTCATAGCTAAGCGGTGTGGGTAAACTGTCACTATCACTGAAATGCTGTTCACCTTGTCTGACTGTTGACTGATTGTCAGTTCGTAAGCCGCTCGGCCCAGGCACTGGTGAGCTTGAGTTCCTAGTTGGTTCCGTACTGGCTGTTAGATTATTGTTTTGAATGCCGCTCGGCCCAGGCACTGGCGAGTTCGAGTTTCTCGTTAATTCTATATGCTCCTCGCAACCAAATGGCATGACGACGCACATGGGTATGTTGTCCCGGAAATCCTCGTATTCGTACTGCGTCGTTGCAGTTTTTTGTCCGTTGTCATGGCAGTCGGACGTGCAATATTGTGTTGTTGCATCCTCTTTCTCGACGGCAGCGTCTGGAGAATAACTCTGTCGCACCAACACGCCCAAGGCGTCCAGGTGTGTGGCAATGTCCATTGCGACGGCTTCGATATCCAGTTGCCGTCGCTGATGTAAATGGGTAGTGAGGCTCATGATGACTTCGTGGTAAATTAGAAACGTGTCCATGTTGGTTTTTATTATCTTTATGTCGTATAATTCCGTTTGTTTTATTGTTTGTTTTGCTTGGTTATAATATCCGAACGTTTGGCACAAATGTTACATTTTTGTTTGTTTTAATATCCGAATGTTTGGCACAATGTTACATAAACCGTTTTTAGCAGAAGTTGACCGTGAATGAAATTTTCTTTTACATATCTGAACACAGGTGTTACATGTATATCGTCATCAGAAAATGACCATGAATGAAAGTCTGGCACTGGAGTATGTGGGTTTCATCCTGTAATTGTTTTTATTTTAAACATCTTGGAATATTTTGTTTGCACACCAACAGTTTCTTTGAACCACTTGAAAGTTAATTAATGCCGAATAGCCGTTTGATGACAGCGTCCAGGGTGGTGATTAGCAAGCCTCACGATTTCTTTCAAAGGTAATGTTGTTTACATAAGGGTTAACAGATTGTTTTCTTTATCCAACAGACAGTGAACGGGTGAGAAACTAATTAAGTCTGTAACTCGCTGATTAGATTGTGTACATATTTTACCATTTTTCACCTGGTCTGGACAGCAGTGTCACTGATATACTGTAGTCTATATAGTTTATTTCTTCAATATAATCCCGAGTTTGGGATACAGGTTGCTCTCTCCGTCTTCGTCACAGGGAACATCCGTCGGTTTGGGGGTATGGTGCCCTCCGATGATCGAAGTTGGACTACTCTGAACGGAAACCGACCTTCTTCTACCATTTTGAGCCTCAATTTGACCCAGATCACGACCAGCTCGAATGGCTAAACAACTAGGATACCTTAAGAATTTCCTGTATTTAATTAAGACCAGAACTGTTGTCCCAGCGACCAAACAAACCCCAAGTCCCAAGACAATTCCAGCCCATAAAGGCCACCCTGTGGTTTTAATTTCTACTTTTGGAAGTGGCGTTATGCTCTGAACGAACTGGCCCAAAGGTATTTGCTTAAGTTTTCTGAGACTTTCGGGTAATTTAAGGCTAGTGAGATTCGGTAGTTTAAGCATCATAGGTTCCCAAATTTTAGATTTTGATATATTCGATAGCTGCAAGAATTGTTGTTCCTTATTAACAACATTGTAGCTGCCCTTCCCACCAAAATATTGAGAAAGCATCATGTATTCATTAGAAGCGGTGCATGTTTGTTTCAGGCGCAACACGTCTAAAGGTGCCTTTGCTGTTATCGTTTGCATCATTCGTTTTGAATCATGACACACAATTGCAAAACTTAAATCAGTACGAGATGCGATTGCCCACTGACCGTCGAACAGGTATAATGCGCTAGGAAGACGCGTGTTTATAGATACGATTGTCTTGCAATATTTCTTAATTTTATTTTGATTGCCAAGGAAAAGATTTACCGTGCATAGGTTGGATAAATTGATTGGAAAGATGGGACTTCTTGGAGTGCAGTAATTCCTGGCGGGATTTCCACATACAGCTAGTTCTTCGGATGAAAGTAATGCATATTTAGTTCGTGTTTTATCTATCATTAGACCGCGGGTCTCCAAGGAATACATTGCAGTGAGATCTTTGGTAGCATTTGCAATTTGGATATCAGGTGAAACAGGTAACGGAATATTAATTATTTCATAAACTTCCATTAAGCTATTCACCTCCAAAAGTGGTACGGATAGAACTATTATTATCTTATTTCCGTCAATGATGGCGTTACATGACAAATCTTTATAGTACGACCAAATGTCTTGCATATGATCCCTAGGAAAAGTAAGAGTTATCGGCAGATGTGATTTTATATCACTTAACATTGCCCTAAGGTTGCTTGGACTGACAGTCGTCGGTGACAAATGATTTAAGCTTAAAAGGTTAAGGTGCATTCGTAAGGTTTCCAAATGAAACATGGCACGCTGCATCATTGTTTTCAACTCTTCAACAAACATGTCGAGCTTGAGATACATTTCAAGAAAGTATTTGACCCCGAATATTTCCTTGTTTAACATTTCGACAGCTTTGTTTATTTTGCTGTCGAGCTGATGTAAGTTCTTAACTAAGTCCATAATGGCTTGTCTGTTTTCTGCAATTTGAATACGCGAAATATTTAGAATAGATAAATTTTGCTCAACGAGGTGCATCACATTCTGCTGATTATTGCTCAAAGTAGAGATAGCACTGCGGATGGAGTCCAAATCAGTTTGATCCAAGGTACCAAAGGCAAATGAAAGTAATTTTCCGACCAGCGGGATTAAAGAGCGTTTATTGCGCTTTTGAAGACTCCTATAGTCTAAAAGACTGTTTTGGATGCTTAGCTGAGTCTCATTTAAATGCTGTACTTCCTTGAATAAACTTGACAAAACCGTTTCGTATCCCTTTTCTCCATTTCTATGATAATATGCAGCGGCAGTTTCAGCAAAAACTGCAGCATTCTTAATGTCTTCCTTATATAGTTCTGTGAACTGACTATAGGGGTATAGGTCAAGGACAAAAGTTACGAGCCATTTTGCGCGCGTAGTCGAAACATCATTGGTTTTGTAATATACTACATTATCTTTAACAATTAAGGACCTAGTAAAGCCAACGAGTAGCGTGATTATCACCAATTGTTTCATGACTCCTGGAATATAAGAGGTATAGATTCAGAACGACATAAGATTTTGGTTTCTGAAATTAACAATAATTTATTATGCTTGATTTGGTGAGAGATAACAAAAGAAATTGGCTTAACAGGCTATTTTAAAATGTGTCTTTATGTATAACACGCGCTGCTATATAATACGCCCTAGTGTATAAACCACAGCTATATATATATATATATTTTTTTGTTGTTTTGTGTTTTGTTTTCAATGGTTACCGTTACGGATGGGCCACTTTTATAGATGGGACACTTATCAGGAATCTTCAGAAGGAATACCTTATTTTTTTTAGCCATTGATTCGTCAAGTATCCGCTTTCATCTTTGAAAGGTATGTACATGAAAATTAGCACCTAAGTATGAAGCCTTACAGCATATCAACAACAGCAGTCAGTAAGTTTATGACTTTCGTAGACTTATCAGTATGCTTCTGGCTCCTAGTTTTCAAAATGAAGTTATCAATAGGAGAGGTTTTGACTTCATCAATCATCATTTCCTCAGGCTTTTCCTGGGGTAATTGATTATCAGTCGCACCCTCCTCATGGTCACTGTAGATTGAGTCTGAGTGGCAGTTTTCCTCATCTGAGGGTAACATATTATTGCCATAAGTCATTGGCGACTTTTGTCCTTTAAGACGTTTTGAAAGCTCCATGAGAGGAATGTCATCCTCATCATCAGACTCAGACCGCTCTTTGCGATAGTGCTTGGCTATCCTTTCATGAGGTGTTTCCTGGTTTGAGGATTCGTCACTGGATTCTGAGGAACTGTCACTGGGAGGAACAACAAATGCTGCCTTACGTCTTTGTTTTTCTGTCTCAATTTGGGGTGCCGGCCATTCATCTATGTTTGCAAGCCTAATTTGTTCGGCATGCACCTTTTCGGTGGACCCATCTAACTGGTTCTTTACCACAAAATTGACTGGTGTTGTTTGTTTGATTATACGATAATAGGGGTACCAACGATTGTAAAGCTTCCCGGGCGTGAAGTTTTTGAAATAGACAGGATCGCCTACCTTATAGTCTACTGGTTTTGCATTTTTGTTTGCATATTTGGCCTGCCGTTTTTTCGATCTTTTGAGATATTTGTGAACCAAAGTAAAAGCTTTATGCTGCTGTTCTAAGGCTATCTTGTGAACATCTTCACCCAAATATTTTCTACGTGGTTTAAGGATGTTATCTAAAGGCAAAACAACGTCTCTGTTGTATAACAGATAGAAGGGTGAGAAGTTTGTGGATTCATTGATATGGAACCTTATAGCCGCTAAAGTTTGATTGAGGTAAATGTCCCAGGTTTTAACATCGTCTTTCAGTTTCTTTGATAAAACATCATGCAAAGTCCTGTGGAATCTTTCGACCTTGGCATTACCTTGGGGATGATAATATGATGTTGTTACATGGTTTATATTCAGTTCTTGAAGGGTCTCACGCATTTTTCTGTTCACGTTTTCAGTTCCATTATCTGTGACTATCTCTAACACAGCCCCATGTCTGCTAAATATCTCCTCAATGAGAAGATGAGCAATATTGTCAGCACTTTTATCTGGAACAGGAAAAGCTTCTGGATAACCACTATAGAGGTCTATGAAAGCTACAATGTACTTGTTGCCAGCTAAGGATGTAGGGTAAGGACCAGATAAATCTAGGCCTATCCTAGCAAACGGATATGGTGGAATGCCGGTCTCTTGTACTGGTGGCTTAATCTTTCGCATGCTACGTGCCTGGCATGTAATACATTTGCTTACATAGTCATACAATTCCTTGTACAGGTTTGGCCAATAATATTTCTGTTTAATGGCTTCGAAAGTTTTATCGATGCCCATATGGCCATTCTGGTCATGATACTGCACAACGACATTCTCCCTCAGCTGTCCTGGTATATACAGACGCAGGGAAGGGTCATCGTCAATGTTTGAGATGTAGTAGAGCACATCATCTACAATAATGTGTCTCTTTGCAATTGACGGAGGAGCATTGTCTTTCTGAAGGGAGGTAATGATCTCAACTATAGCTTCATCCTTGGCTTGTTCTTGAACCATATTTAGATCTGGCATGAGAGTCTGCTTTTCTACTGGCTTACTCTCTGGAACCTTGCTAATTGCATAGTCCGTAGGTGTAAAATGGTTTGAATTCAACGCATTGATTTCATAGGCATGGTCACTAACATCAGGTTCATTTGGAGTCTCTTCAACCTTCATTGCCCCAGTTTCTGATACTCTTGACAAGAGGTCAGCACAGGAGTTAGAGGAGCCTTCAATGTATTCTATTTTACAGTTATATCCCGAAATACCCAAAGCCCATAATTGAATTTTCTTATTCTGCATTGGGGACTCAAGTAGGTATTTAAGAGGCTTGTGGTCTGTACGAATAACAAACTCAGAATTGTGGAGGTAGTGATCAAGCTTCTGAAGAGCAAAGTGAATCGCATATGCCTCTTTTTCAATGGTGGACCATTTGACTTGGGACTTGCTTAACCTATGAGATAGATAAAATATAGGTTTTTCATTCCTCAAACCACGTATCTCACTTTCATTTTCTTCACATGGCTGTGTGAGACACGCCCCAATGCATTCATTACTTGCATCAGTATACAGGACATAGGGTTTAGATGTATCAGGATATGCCAACATAGGGATGGTCGACAGCTGGTCTTTCAAAAATTGGAAGGCTTTTTGACAATGAGAGTCCCATCGAAACTTGGCATATTTTCTTGTCAAAGCAATGATTGGTTCAGCAATGGAAGAAAACTGTGGAATGAACCTTCTGTAGTAGCTACACATACCAATAAAGCTGCGAACTTCTTTCACACTAGTCGGAGGAGGCAAAGATCTTATAACCTCGACCTTCCTGGAATCAGGGGTAACACCATTCTCACTGATAACAAAACCCAAATAGTTGGTTTCAGATTTCATAAAACTACATTTCTTCAGTTTTAATTTCAGACAATGATCTCGAAGACGGTCAAACACAGCTTGAATATGTTTGAGGTGGTCTTCAAAAGTTGCTGAATAGATCAATATGTCATCCAAGTAAGCAGTTGTGAAACGGTCTAAGCCTTGTAATACTTTTGCCATTAGTTCTTGAAATATGGCTGGAGCTGCAGTCAATCCAAATGGCATGACATTAAATTGAAACAGACCTCGGTGGCATGCAAATGCCGTCTTTTCCTTGTCATTTTCATCCATCAGAACTTGCCAGTATCCACTTTTTAGATCAAGAGATGTGAAAAACTTTGCTTGTCCCAGTTGGGCCAAAATATCATCAATCAAAGGAAGTGGATAAGAAATGGGTTTTGTGATTGCGTTGAGTTTGCGAAAATCAACACAGAAGCGTTTGGAGCCATCTTTTTTGTCAACAATGACGACTGGGAAGCTCCATGGTGAGTTTGATGGTTCTATTACTTTTGCGTCAAGCATTTCATCTATAGCTTCATCAATTACTTTTCTGTTATTTAATGGTGTTCTATATGGCCTTAATTTGATTGGCGAGTGGTCCCCAGTGTTTATTTTCATTCTTGTGGTATCAGTGTGGCTTAGATCTGAATCTTTGGTTGCAAATAAATCAGCATTCTTTCTTAGTAGATCTTTAATTTGGTTTGCATATTTGTCAGGCGCATCAATTTCATCGAAGGTTTCTAATTCATTTTCTTTCCCTTGCTTAACAACCTCACTGACTGTTATCATTGTTTCATCTTTAATTTTTTCAAGCTGTGCTATTACACACCCTTTCTTGATTTTGTAGGTTTTGTTTGTACTATTAACTATCATAACAGGTATATTCCTATTCTTACTTAACCTTGCTACAGAATTTGAAACCATTACACCAGGCTCTTGACTCAAAAATCCGCTGTCAGTTGGAATAATTTGGTAGATATTTTGTTCAGGTAAGTCTGGGGTAGATCTAGCTTTACATGGACAAATGATTGTTGTCTGAGGTTTCATAACAATTTTGTTTTTAGCCCTAAGAATGGAGGTGACATGTATGTCAATCTGTAGTGGAACATAAGTACCATTGAATCGAATGCAGCCTAGGTCATGATATACTCTGACCCCATTTTCAGTTAACCAGTCATTCCCAAGTATAACCTTCCTGTTCATGTTTCTTGATACATAAAACTGCTGGGTTACAGCTGTTGTTCCAATGACAAATTTAACATAGATATAGCCATCAATATCAAGTGGACCTCCATTGACAGACTGGACATTTGCAGTTTGTCTAATCAATTTTGGTTTCTTCTTAAGAGAGTCATACACGTCACGACGCATCAACGATATGTCTGCCCCTGAATCTACTAAGGCCCTGAATTTTTGTTTTTCAATTTTAATTAAGCAAGAGTTAGGATTACCAGCAAGACAAATTTTGTATGTTGATATGCTTTTACCCCTTCCATCGGCCTCTACATGGAAGGAGCCGTCACGTTTCCCGAAGCCCCTCTCGGATTTGCCTTATACCTTCCTCCCCTATATCCATTTTCTTTTTGACCACAATCCCTTAAGATGTGCCCACGCTGGTTGCAACCCCAACAGACTATGTTTGGATTGTGCCTAGGTCTTTCTGCTTGAACTACGTTGACCTTGGCTTTTGCCCTACAATCTTTGGCTATGTGCCCTTTCCTGTTGCAGTGAAAGCAACGTTTGGCTGACCGTAAATGGTCTACTTCCATTGGTTCATGGCCAGAGGAAGTTTCGTGATTAACTTGGTTTTTCCCTGATCTTAGGCTAAACCTTTTTCTTAAGTTTTGCTCGGTAAGTGCTATGTCAACTGCCCCTTGAAATGTACGTGGGTTATCACGCATTGCTTTCATCTTCATATAGTCTTGATAGAGACCATCAGTGAAAAATCCAACCAGCTGATCTTGAATCGGTCGATTTAACATTCCTTGCCCCCCAAATGCATCTTCAGCTAAAGACATTATTCTTTCTGCATAAACTTGGACTGACTCCCCTTCTTTTTGACGCACCTTCCTTAGCAGCATTAACGCGTGTTGTGGGTCAGTTACTTCTGAAAATCTTAGAATTATTTCTTCCTGAAGTTGTGGCCACGTATTTCCGGGATTATCTTGCAGATACCGTTTTACAAAATCACTGACCGCCCCCTTACTAGCTTGATATGCAACAAGTTTTCTTTGATCTTCCCCCATTTGAGTAAGAACTGCATATTTTTCTATGCTTTTCAGCCATTCCTTGCATTGCTTAGGATCACCGTCATATGATGGAATAATTTTTGCTACACCTTGTGCCCCTATTGTTGTATGCACCCCAGAAATTTCATGTGCAACATTCCGAAATAAATGAATCAATTCAGCCTGTGCTTCTTGTTCAGCCATTCTTACAGATCGAATCTAATCAAACTTTGACTCACCTGGTTGAATAAGCCAGCTCCACTCTTCCTAGTCACAATGTCCTTTATGTCGATTGTTTTGATTTTGACAGTTTCAAGTCTTCGCGTTGATTTTTATTTTTTATCCATTTAAACCCGTTCGTATTAAACCAAAAGTTTATAATTTTTGTTTAATTTGATCCTGGTCACGGCACCAAAAAGGAAAACTATATGTAACACCTTGTGGATTGTTATAAACAGTCAACACATTTTTAGTTTCTAAGTTTAATAAATTGCATGTGCCAAACGTACTGCCAATTCTAACATGTTTAGTCAGTCTGAGACCAAAACGAAATCTAACCCAAATCTAAATCTCCATCTTCTTATATACACACATATCAGATAATTACAGAAACAGAGAAATCTGATAGAACAATCATATAACGGTAAACCCTTTGATAAAAAGACTGGCGTTTGCATTAACAATTATTGCTTGTGATCAAGAACGATACCAATGGCTACTTAGCATCTGCCTAAACAGATTGCAGTACTGTGGATGATATTAAAGTTATTTGATCTCGGTAAGGGTGTTTTAATAAGATACTGATATGACATTTGAAAGCATAGTTAGATACTAATGATTGTCTTGATTACTTTTACATGTGATCTAAAGTGTTTGATCTGACCATTTAAGACAACAATTGCACATATGGCCTCTTGGTAATGATTATGCGATGTAGCTAATCGTCTCAAAGAGAAGCTTTAAAAGTAATTGTCAAATCACGAAGCAACGGCACATCACCTGAAATAGTAATACTGTATAGTCCTTAATTGCCTTTGAACTGTTTGAAAGAAAGCTTAAATGATTCTGCATATGTGCAGAGCTCGTGTACAATTCTGTATTCCAAAAAGCATGAAAGAAAAAGAAATAAGAATTCTAACTACTCAATAAATAAAATAGTCGGTTTTACACGACTGTTTTACATTATATTATGCCAAAACAAAGGCGCAGATCAGCTCTGTAGTTACTGTACAGCTGATCAGCGCCTTTGTTTTCGCTATTCGGATAGTACCATCCCTCTTCTACTTATAGCCAATATTTAAAGCCTCTAACCTGCTTTTGCGACTGTACAGTCCGTTTTGTTCCGCACATGGTCGGAAACCCCCAAAACTGGTTTTCTCGCGTCGCGTCTCAAATAGGTCGGCTGTTTAAGCCTTCAGGCAAAGCTTTTAACTGACAAGCCGACCATCCGGATTTATTGGATCCGAGGTTATGTGTAAGGGGGAAACCTGACACATAACTCATAACTACACATGTATTTTGATTCATGTCTACCATTTTCATCTTGATAACAATTGTAAAACGTTTGGACCCAGATCAGCCCAAGTGTCGCCGAAACAAATTAGTTCAAACATTCTGACTCTCTTTTGGCATAAATGTTTTCAAAAACATAAGACGAAAAGAAAAAGTGAAAGCAGTCACTAAACTACAAGGAAATTAAACTTAAAAGTTACCGAGTTCGAAAAAAAGAATATGAGGTAGAATTGTTCTTGAGACACATTATGTCAATATATAGTCATTTGCGATTAATGCCTTTCAAATCACTATATAATGCCAAAAATAAAAAATAAATACACGAGAATCATAGCCATTAAAAATCAAAGTCTGGTATTACACAATGACACATTTTTCTTCTGCCGTAAACTCTATGACACCTTCCCCCGACCGATGAACACGATAATCGTCCCCTCAGAAGATGGAATAGTCTTCCGGCTTGAACGTCAACACACGCTCCTTGTCGGCGATTAAATCGACACAGATGTCTGCTTCTACTTGCTGCTGATGTTAAAATGAGACTTGAAATTATGACGAGCACGATTATTATGGTTACTTTCGATGACACCGTACTGCATGCCCTTTTATTGAAATGTTTCGATGTTTCCATCTTCAAAATCAGTCTTTCAACGACACACAAAATTGCTGAGAAAATTCCAGCGATGTGAAACCAGGTTGTACTTGGTTTTGAATATGAATGGAGTCTTTACGCCTGGTGCCTTGGTTTGGGATTTTAAATATGAATCACAATTTCTTTGCCTTCTTTTCGTACTTTACGTGTCGATTGTCAAGTATCTGGAAACAAAACGAATATAACTTTAACATTAGAATATAAATTCGAACGTATGACAGTTTCAACTATTATGTCATTTTCTGACGTAAAATAGTAACGCAAATACACTGTATGAACATTACGAAAACTTGCCCATGCAATATACAGAGATTTTAAAGTTATAAAAAATAAAAAAATTCATAAGAAAAATTTTGGTATTTTTCTTATTTTTGCTCAAAACATAGATTGTGGGTACACGTTAGAACCGCCTCGCAGTACCCACAATCTATGTTTTGGGGCAAAATTAAGAAAAATAAGTATACCCCTGCAAACCCCAGTTTTTCTATACAAAAGTGGGGTATAAGGGGGTATATATTACACGGACATGTTTTCCTGATGCATGCAGCACAAGGTGGCTACACCCTAAAGAAATAGCTAAGTGTGAATTCAAAATACAATTCTTAAGAAACATAGGAAACCTTACACTGTCCATGCATCTTTACATGTAGTTCATATCACCGAAAAGCAAAAGCATGTCGTAAAAACGTCAGTGTTGTCGGCGCGACAAGTTTGCAAAGCTATGATTTCGTATAAGCTACCATAAGTACGGCCGATTTTATCTTATAAACGTTTAATAAGAACCATATGTACCATAAGTTCAGATTACATAGACAATATTATTGATACCTTTTTTTTCTTCTTTGTCTTCCACGGTCAATATTTTAACATGAGCTCGGCATATTTCATCAATGAAGCGAATGCTGTATTTTATACCATTATGAAGCTGGAAATTCAAAAGCGGGAAAATACGTCTAAAAATAATTCAAGGTTAGGAATTTCTTATCTATTAAAAGCAACATGAGAAATAGGCTTTTCTAGCTACTCATCTGTAACACACATAACTTAATCCATTTGTGACATTAATAACAAATTGGCTTTCTATTCATTATCGTTTGGATGAGCCACCTTTACTTTTTAGGGGCTTCCGGTGTGATTTTATTTTCTTTGTTTACTTTTATAAATTCTTCTTAGCAACAGAATAGCCCAAGACGGAACGTTGCTATTCTGTTTGCCCATGTCTTATAAATAGGACCACTGGCTTATACGAGTTAATTGTGCCTTATAATACGAAACTCGAGATTTTCAATGTCATTTGCCCAATGTAGGTCAACTAATGAATGAATGATTGAGTAAACTTGTAAGTCATTCTCACGCGCTTTAGCAATAAAATATGACAAACTACAGCAAAAACAACAAAACAAAATTGAAGCACACGTTTGCCACATAGCAAGCCAGGCCGCATCGCTGGGCGCTGATATGAAAGCTAAGGACATATGTTTTTATTATAATGACATCGTAGGTTAGCACAGTTCCAAAGGCTGAGCTAAGTCTTCGCTTGACAGAGCGCTACAAGATGCTATTATTCGCCGTGCTGTAGACCATTCAGTGCCCTTAATGTACTGTATATATATAGACGCTGAATGCGAAAAAATACCTTATTGCCAGGACCATTCGCGCAAACAATTGTTTATCTTATTCTGGCTGCTGACCAATGCAATGATTCATGATTTTTATTTCATTTAAGCACATGCCCTTAATAACCGCAAACTGTTTTAGTTTCGTTATAATGCTCAAATAACTATCACAACCGTAATGAATAAAAACGGAAACAAACTACAGGAGATGCGCGTTGCGTTTGTCGGTGTTGATCGTCCCAGTCAACAATGGTTTTTGTTCATGTCTGTACAGTCATCGCGTGCTAAACAGTTAACGTGCTTTGAGGTGCTCTTTCGGAGTGTTTCATTGTTCGCAGGTGTTAAAAGCATATTTTCTCGTTACATGGGCAAATTCATAAATCGTTTACTTTCGTTGTGAGTAACCGGAAATTACATCTTATCATGTGCACGAACATTGAAATAAAAAGGGGAAATTTATTTATGCATCATCCGAGTCTTCCAGAAATTATTGAGGATGGGAGCACTGGACTAGCGTCAAGGTCCGAAACGTAACGTGTGTGTGTGTGGTGGGGAAAGGGGCAATCCTGTATCCTTGGCCATCATACTTTAACGTGCATAAATAGAGGATCTTACATGAGTGGACATTTCTTATAAAATTTATAAAACGAGCCGTATAGTTTTATTATATCACTTCGAAAATAGGATTCGCCCTTAAAGTGGACATTTCCAAAGAAAATTAAAATTGTTGTTACGGACGTCGTCAATGACGTTACGTATTCCCGCAAAAAGTACTAATACACAAGTAGTGTGGTCATTTCACTTTTTATTACATGACGTTATCAACACGATCTCTGTTTTGACCCATTTTAATGGTTAGTTTCAATACGTGCTAAGTTGGCAGCACACTTGCGCATATTCTTTAACATCATTGATTCATTTGCGCGCGGTCCTGGCGAAATAGATGTTCTGCGTGTTTACTTGAATGGATGCTTTTCATCCCTGTCAACAGGCATGTTGGGTCATTAGACTTGTACCCAAAATGAGGACGTAATTCCATTCAACATGTGCTTCAAATATAACATCCAACTACAGCAATAAGGCTTACATATGTGCATCCAGGCAAAGATTTACTTGTGCCTACAAGAAAGGCCATTAAACTTGTGATTATTTAAACCGTTCAGAATGTCTGAGCATGCCCAGGAGAAGTGGCATAGTTTGAACGAGATCGTTTAAAAAGAGTGGACTAAACAACGACAGGCACTAAGACAAACCTCTTAAGTAGTAGAAGTGCCAAGTCAAAGACCACACAAACTCGAAGCAAGATGGCAGAGCCTTTAGATAAGATGTTTACCCCGAATGGAAAAAAACAACAAACAATTAAGGATGACATGTAACCATCTTTATCTTTTAGTTTCATTGGAAATTATATGCCTGAATTTATATGAAAATTCACACATTTACCTGAATTGGTACGAATATAAATGTTCAATATCTGAAGGCTATAGATATTCAACACATATTTCATCGTTTGCATGAATTCAGATTTACTAAAATGTATAAAATTTCTTATAATCAACTACTGAATATGTTTTATTTTCATTGGAAATTATGTGCCGGGATTTGTATGAATTTTCATACATTTTACCTGCATGGGAAGAAAATAGATGTTCAATATCGAAAGAATATATACATTCAGCAAATATTTCATCATTTGCCTAAAACAACATGTGTAAGAAATTTCATACAAAATAAGATTAAAAATACGCTGTTATGTGATTTACTTACACGTTATTATGAAATTTTACATATATTACCTTAAGTCAATGTTGTTTCATAATTCGTACGAAATGTCACTGTTGCTGTTTTCAACAAAATGTAAGAAATTTCACACAAATTATATGATTTACTTACTAATAGTAAATTAAAATATATCACATCCTTAAATTCAGAAAACAAAATGTGAGAAATTTCATACAAAATTTTAATAGACAGTAGGCTACTCAAAGATAACATAAACATAAATTTTGTGTGAAATTTACACATTCACTTTCACACTATATTGTGTAACAGATGGAAGGAATCTTTGAAACAAAAAGTAAGACACTTAAGACATTTTATATGAAATTTCACACATTTCACTTTCTGAATGAAAATATATGTACAGCATCTGTTATGATCAAATGTTGGATGGAGGATTTTGTAAGAAATTTCACACAATTCCAAATTTCACACAAAGGTACAAGAGGCAAAGATCAGGAAAAGGCGCAATCAGCAAAAGATTCCCGCTCGAAAAACCCTAGGTGGGAAAAATCCAAACTAACAATCAGGCACCCACATCACGAAAACATTTCGTAAGCCGAATGAGCAGCTATTTTCCCAATAGGTGGCCAATCAGTTACCTTAACTAAAAATATGAAAACATACATAAGACGCCAACAGCACAAAAATATCAAACACCAAAACATAAAACAAAAAAAACCACCACAGAAGTATCGACTTGGAACGATCAGTAACAAAAAGTTACTGGCGGGCTTAAATCGATTTTACATGGCCATAACCTCACCCTCAGCTTCTGCAGTGACCCACAACATTTAGTTAGTTCTTCGGTCCTCGTGGTGAATCTCTAACTAGTCAATGAATCATCAAGAACAAACAAATAAATCATGATAAACCTGATGAATCAAAAACCAGGTCTCACAGATTCAGTAAGCTGCCCGACGATGGAGATCCATGGGCGCCGAATAACTTACTAACTCCGGAGCAAATGAAAAACATCAGTTGGACCCCGGTGGGCCAAGCAACAGACAAGAAGTTCCGGCCCCAACCAACTAAAATGAACAGCTTTAAGTCGGGGCCATCACAGAGTCTGGCGTCCGACAATTTCATTTCCAAAAATATAGACTGCACAAAATGTATGAAATTTCTTACAAATTCATTGCCTTTTAATTGTTACACTGTCTTATAATTAAACAATTTCGCTGAAATATGTTGTTTTTATTTAATTTTCCCCATACTCGCCAGTTGAATGCATTGCAATGGAGCATGCATGTTGTTCTGTTTTAGGTTCAATTGAGACATCAAGTCAAACACTGAAAAAGAGGAATTAGGTTGCGAAAAGGGGAAGCAATTGGAAATTCCCTTTTTATTTTGGAACGAGTTATGTTTGTTTGAACTGATACCTAACCCCTCAGTCAACAACTATGGTCATGTCAGGTCACTGCCTCTATTTTATGGGATTAGTACCCCAAAATAGGATGGCATCCAACAGTACTTGTATCGTTTACCCTGTTTAACGTTGCAAAATTCCAGTAATTATAGCCAAAACTATAGGGTTACTGAAGAGGCTTAAGCAGCCAAAATCAAGGTATGGCCCATCCCCTTTCTCATTCCGATGTTCAATGCTCTTAAAGTAACAGTTTTTTTCTATTTCCTGTACTACAGCTGGTCTTGTGTCGTGTGGCGGCCCTAAAAAGTCTCCCCGTTCATCATCCAAAGTGCAGATATTTTTTCGTTTGGTCCTTTGAGATCACCGAGGGTGTTCTGAGAAGTAAAAAACCATGTTCGGTTTAGATTCATTTTCTAACGCACGTTAAATATATTTGATCGTATTTGTTTGTTTGAATTAATGATTTACGTCCCAGTCAACAGCAATGGTCTAAAATATTTGTTCGTGTTTGTTTGTTTGAATTTATGCTTAACATTCCACGGTCAACAACTATGGTCATGTATTGACGTTGCCTCTATTTTATAGGACGTTAACCCAAAATCAGGATAAGACATCCAACAAGTGTTTCAAATTTAAACATCCAACTAAGCCAAATGGATGGCAGTATTCAGAGTGTCAGTCAGTTTCGTATACTGTGGCCTGGAGTATAACCATTCAACTAAGCAAATATTGCTCACATATATGGATGATTTGGCTTGAACCACTTTTCCTGGGCAGGCTCAGACCCAAGCAGCTAACCATGTTTTGAGTTGTGACTTAGCGTCCAAGTCAACAGCTATGGTCATGTCGGGACGTTGCCTCCATTTTATGATACTTCTACACAACATTAAGATATCATGACGCCCAAATTCTGCTTGAAAAAATTAACCATCCAGGCTAAGTTTGACTGTAACCACTTTTTCTGGGCAGGCTAAGACCTTCTGAGTAGTTAACTAGTAATCAGATGACCAATCAATAGGTAATAAGCATTGCTTCGATGCTACTGTGTCGGCAGAAAAAGGCACGGTTGTATCTAAGAGGTAGTTCTTTTATCTTTCTCCCTACAGATAAACGAAGAAATAATAAAACCGCAGGTGAACTTGATAAACGAAAACGGCGATAATGTCTACCCATCAGACGAGTCCCTACACCACGTACCACGAAACGGAAAAACACGGAGATCTGCAAGACAACTTGGTCATAGTGTGGAACCCCCGCCCCCTCCGAGAACACTACTCCTCATTCTCACCAGAAGTCACCACATTGCCAACACATTGAGAAACTACCCCAACAAGAACTAGCAGCAAGTTTCCACAACGGTTTCCAGGACGAAAACTGCAAATTCCACGGTTACCACCTGCACATCGCACAGAAACTGACCACGCATGAAAAACACATGGCCCACAACCATGCGTACAAAAAAACTAAAGACACAGTTGCCACAACAAGAAGTAACGGCGGAAAAAATAAAGTAGCCACAAAGTTTGGCAAACTATCTACATCGTCCACACAAAAAGTTCATAGGGACCAAATGCGACGACATCCAAGTCCTATTCGACAAGAACAGCCAATAGAGTGCCAACAAGGGCCTAGTACCATTTAAAGACATGATAGGATCGCATATCACCAGCAAAGAGTTCCCCTTCCAAGAATGTGTGAACAGGACCCTGGTCCTCACCAACGAGCGGACGTTGAACAGCCAGCAAGAGTGTGAACTGTACAAGAACATCCTGGGAGGAGAACCCACAATGATCAACGTCAAAGACAAGTAAGCGGAGCTAATGGAAAGGAAGCCGGTACTGATAACAAGCAACCACCCCATCTGGACTTTTTCTCACCAACGAAGCGCAATCGCTTCGAAACAGAATGTACGCACACCTCCATTTCAGACCATCCACAGCCGCCAACCAACACAGTAAAAATGGAATACCCAACTACAGATTCTTCCAATAGGTGTTCACAACCATAGAGCAGATCCTGAACTTTTTTCGGAATGCCCATCAACGATACCATCACGGACAGCCAAAAACAAGACGTCATACGGGCGTACAGTACCACCGACCTACTGAAGACGAATCTGTTAGACATGTTTCAAGACGACCTCGAAGAAGAAGGCTGTCTGGATCTTTCGCGACCTGGTTTGTTCGCACTTAGTCCGTTCGCTACCTCCCATTGGTCCGTTCGCCACTCGGTATTTTTCGCACCTTATCGACCCTAGTCGGTTCGCTACCACGATGTTTTTGCGGCTTCCCGCCCAATTATGACCGTTAATTATTCATTCACTACGGAACATCACAGCTTCCCGCCAATTATGAACGTTAATTATTCACTCGCTACCAAACTTCACAGTTGCTTAGTAGCCTTCGCACGAGTAGGACTTTAAAATTTTAAGATAATGGTTTTTAAATAATTCGATTTTAGCATGTTTATATATTGAATATATTTTAATGTTTTAACTTTGATATCTTTTTAAAAACAATGGGGAAACGAAAAATTTTAATTCTATCCATTGTGTAAAGAAAGAAACAAGCAGACAACATGCGGACTAGTGCGATAGGTGTCGTGAGTGGCAGCACCGTAAATGCGACACAGGTAAGGAACCTTTCAATACGAAAACACATGGTCCATGCAATATACAGATATTTTCTCATCAGTAAAAAAATGAAAATCTCATAGGATAAAAATTCAGTCAAACAGTAGCAAACGTTTGTTCAATTATGCATTTTTTGCAACACACCTGGCGCGCTAATGTGTGACTGCGATTTAACGAACATTAATCTACATGTACTTGCTGTTTTAATTCTGCAGTTATCTGTTGCTGGTGTCGCCGAGAACATGAATTCTACCACAACAACGTCCAACCACTGCCACAGACCAGTTTTAGAACTGTCGACAATAACCCACCTAAATATACCAGAGCTCTCATTTATCGACAGTCATTTTGACCATTCTGGCAGGCACCCAGACGTGCTTGAAACACAGAGGGAGTATGTATGCCTCATGTACATATATATGTAATTTAATGGCACCGTTGGCAAATCACTGGAAAGTATACTGGTCAAAATAAGTTAGGGATCAAACTTTTAAGGATGCATTTTCGGGCTAATCGGAAATTTCTCGCCATTTTAAAAGTTTTGCACGATCAAACTTACACACCATCAATTTTCTATGGGAATTTCATACAACTTTCATTTTAAGGGTAGTCTGACTTAAAGCCTGATCTTGTTAAATGCAAAGACTATTGTTTCTATCCTCAAGTGTACAAAGCTTACAAAATGATTTACCTTGATGATAAAAATGTTTTGTTTTAACAACAGTTCAAAATCTTGAAGAATTTTTGAGTTAAAAGTTTGATCCCTACCTTTATTTGTCCAGTATATAATTATTTAAAATATTCATCTTTTAATTGTCTATGGAAATAATAAAATAATTATAATTGTCTACAGTGTGTGTGTGTAAGTGTTCGTGTGTAAATAATTGCCACATGTAATTACCCTTTTAGGCTTCACCGATCATTATTTTATGTGTATTAAACCATATAAGTGAAAATAGTTTATAAAATTTCTGTTGAACATATTTTCATGAAACAAAAATAAATATGATATAGATCTTTATGGCTTCACCATTACTTCTATAACCTATTATTTACATTTTAGAAAATCAGGTAGCGAAAATGCCAGGTAGCGAACATGTACAGGTAGCGAACGCGTCGGTAGCGAACAGGTAAGGTAGCGAATAGGTATAGGGTGCGAACAGGAAGGTCGCGAATCGACCATATATCGAAGAACAGCCGCCAAAAAACCAACCAGAAAGCCTTATCATTATAGATAGAAAAGAAGAATAGACAAACCAACCACCAAGAACGATGTTCAAGAAAGCGAAGGCTTCGTCCCGACATGACTGAAAATTTAGTGACTGGGACGTTAAGCCACAACACAAACAAACAAGTACTAAAGCAGGACGCATCAGCTGTCGCTTATTGAATAAGAGTCTCCATTTAATGAACTCTATTCCAGGTTAAGGCTGGTTCATAGGCTCACAAGAGGGGTTCCCTGAACAGACAACCGGAAAAACTAGGTTTTGCCACATGTACAAGTTTGCACATGTGCTGTACATGCAGCTCAATTCGCATTCAATAAACTTGCCTTGCGAGTCTCAAGAGTCAGATGAGCAGTAATAATTATTGGTAAATACAGAAACGTACAAGTAGGCAAAGATCAGGAAAAGGCGCAATCAGAAAAAGATTCCCACTCCAAAAACCGAGGTGGGAAAAAACCAAACTAACAATCAGGTATTTATACCATGAAACATATCGTAAGCCGAATGAGCAGCTATTTTCCCAATAGGTGGCCACTCAGTTACCAGAATGCTGCAAAAGTAATAAGTTTTTTTTTTTTTCGTTATTCAATTTTACGTCCCTTTAAGATTATTTCGGTTTTTGGAGTGGAAATCTTTTTCTGATTGCGCCTTTTCCTGATGTTTGCCTACTTGTACCTTTTTCAGCGCATATGACTTGTTTGTATTGAGGCTTAAAGTCCAAGTCAACACTTGAACAGTCATGTCGGGATGGAGCCAACGCTTCCTGGGTTTAACCAGTACTGTAGGGAGTTAATGTGTTTTCCTCAAGGACAAAACACGGTGCCGCTTATGGGAATCGAACCCAGGACCTCTCAATTCGAAGTCAGGCGCTCTACCATTACGCAAACTAAATTGATCATAAGGTACTTATACTTATAAAACATATGGTAAGCCGCGTGAGCAGCTATGTCCCCATAGGCGACCACTTAGTTACCCGTACTAAACTAAAACTATGAAAACGTACATGTACATAAGGCTCAAACAGCACAAACATTCAACTCCGAAACATTAAACAAATAGAACCACAACAGACGTATCATTGCTCGAGAGAATGACAAAACCAAGACCTTCCCAAAGACAAGTTGAATAATTGTGTGACACTGTGCATAGGGCTTCAACAGCTACCGGCAAAAAGGCTCAGGAAGAATGATGGAAGGATAAAGGACGTGTCTAAAATTAATATTCTAGATTTTTGGAACCACAAACACCATACACTGGTCCATAAAATATTATGCGATCCCAGAACATAGGGCTTCAACAGCTACCGGCAAAAAAGCTCAGGAAGAATGATGGAAGGATAATGGACGTGTTTAAAATTAATATTCTAGATTTTTGGAACCACAAACACCAAACACGGGTCCATAAAATATTGTGCGATACCAGAACATAGATCTTAAACAGCTACCGGAAAAAAGCTCAGGAAGAATGATGGAAGGATAATGGACGTGTCTAAAATTAATATTCTAGATTTTTGGAACCACAAACACCATACACGGGTCCATAAAATATAGTGCGATACCAGAACATAGGGCTTAAACAGCTACCGGAAAAAGGCTCAGGAAGAATGATGGAAGGATAATGGACGTGTGGAAATTAAACATACTGGATTTTTTGGAACCACAAACACCTTATTCTGGTCCATAAATTTCGGCTTGTAAACATTTCAAAATAACAATAAGGTTATAACCTTAAGTTAGTCCTTAAGCCAGATGTACGTAATTGACCGCACCGGATGTATATTATTTTTATTTTTAACCTACGTGTGACATTACTGGTGTGGACGTGATGAACTCAATCAGGCTGTGTTGTTAGAATCACTATACAAGCTCCGAAATAAGAATATCTTAGGACCAGCAAGTGTCATGCAGAATCTTACAATTTCTCTCTGACTGCAGTGGATATTATTGGGTCGTTGGGGCAGGGGGTCGTTATCCTGCGTTGTGTTGTCGGTTCGATTCCGCAGATCCTGGTCCATCTACCGGTCCTACAGGGGACTCTATATACATTTTTGACAATGAACAAAAAAAGCAAAACATGAGATGTAAAACAAAGCAACATGGTTAAAGCATCAGTAATTACCAATGTAGCCACAGTGGCGTTACAAAAAGATTTTTACTATCAAGTAAAGCGTGACCTA
Organism: Rugalucina vietnamica; assembly: GCA_964017185.1. Lineage (NCBI taxonomy): Eukaryota > Metazoa > Mollusca > Bivalvia > Lucinida > Lucinidae > Rugalucina > Rugalucina vietnamica. The sequence continues at coordinate 11,829,128 of OZ024879.1, read as the reverse complement.
CACTCTTCACAACGGTTTACAGAAGAAAAATGCAATCGATTCCGTTGACGAGTTGTTGAACGAAGATGGAGACACATGGCAAACACTCAGAGAGATTCATTACTTGCAGTTGAGCCAGTTTTTTGATGGTACTATACATCATCGTTCATGTATTAGAAAAGTGTATAAACACAACGTTATTTTCAGTCATTATATTTTTTTCAACAGAAGCAGTACTTTCGCAAATCCAAAACGCAGAGGTTTTTGGACAGTATGGAAACGGTCTCATCAGGATGAAATAATGATAACATTGTTGTTGTTGTTTATTTGTTGTTATTCTTTAAATCTTGTAACAATCACGATTAAATTCTTTCGCTTTTCGCTGGTCACAGAGTTTCTGTATGATGGATGTCTCCTGGAAGTTATCATAGATCCTGTAGCTAAAACTGAACCAGCAGGTGACCCGGAACCCGCTCAGGAAGACTACATTCCGGATGAAGCTGAATTGGTTGAATGGGATATGGGTAAATCTTAATTATTTTTTAACTAAAGTCCCGTTCTTAAGTCCCATAAATCTCAGAAAACGACCGTGAAATAACCGGGAGTTTGTGTTGTGGAGGTATGCATACACTCATTGAACTACTCACCAACTGACTTTTTGCACCCTGTAATTTCTGCAGCTCAGCATATCTAGTGAAATATTGTTTTTATGATATGTTCATATAGATCGTATACTAAATGTACACAAGTTCCTATATATTATTGGAGCATTTTATCGACTGACAGGGGTGGATTTTTTCACTGGTGTTCAAATGAGTATTTTTCTTATTTCAGAAATGGACGTATCATCAGATGTTTCAAGGATCATAGTTGGGAAGGGTATCCACGAGCATTCATGCGAATGTGGGTACTTTTCTAACGTTCTAATGACAAGTCCAATTACAAGCACGCTAAAACGTGCAAATGGAACGGACCATCACTGAGCACGCCAGCAAAGCAGACTCCGAGTACGACCAGTGGAGTTGCATGTGTGACACTAAGAAGTCAAAGCATTAGAAGATTTTCAAGCATTCTTGCTCAATATGCATTAATTTCATTCTCCGTTCCATAATCAAACTTCTGTTGCAACTCATTGGATATTGCTGGTGATTGAATTTTTCCGGTCTGTTGCAGGATGAACTTTTTTTTCTAACCAATCTAGACCGATTGCTTTATTTATGGTGCTTCCAGTTGCTTCCAGTTGTAACAGACTTTTCACGAATATTTACTTGTTCTTTGTTTGATGACCGCAGTGTCGGTTTCTTCATTTCCATTGCTTTCCAAGCACACAGCAGCATTTTTGCACAGTTTCTCATTAGCCTGTAGGTCATCAATACAGTTGTCAATATGGTACACATAAACTGTCGTTTGTACGAATCGTGCTACTTACAGCCCATTTCACTCGAGTTTGCCATATGAGCATTTGCATTACGCAAGAAGACCATGTTTTTGAAGATCTGAGTTCTTTGCATTTTGTCCAAAAAGACATCTGGATTGATTGATCTGCTGATTTGAGTGAGTTTCAAACTAAATGACCTGTATCAAAACTTTGGGCGCAGACCAAGACAGACTAAAATTTCTGATGAGAATATTCAGTTTCAGGATTTTATTAGAACTTGCTGTGTTACTACTCGGATGTTTTAACATATTAATTTTCGGTTTTCTTCTGAGGAATTTATTTTTTCTTATAGTCCTAATGAAGGACATTCGGGGAATAGAAGGGGGAAAATGTACAGACTGTGAATGTTGTGAGCTCATTGGCAATCAAAGGACAGTATATGAATGGGTATCAAAAACAATCAAAGGACAGTATACGAATGGGTCAATATTTTGATCAATCAAGTATATGAATGGGTCTTTTTTTCAACGACCAGGTATATGCCGTTCATAGAGATTTTCGGTCTTGTGGAGGTACGACGTTGACGTCACAAAACGTGAAACTAAAGTTGACGTCACAAAACTGCATGCGACGTTAATTGGTTTTTAACGCACTCAGTCATAAGTTTCAAAACGCTGCTTAGTAAGATAGGTTGGATATTTCTAGCAAGACTTTTGCAATTTCCTTTTCTATAATATTTGGTCAACATTCACTGTGAAGGTCAACAGAACTGGATACTATAACTCTGTGTTACAAAAGATTTTCCAAGCCCAGTTATTTTTTTACCAATTAAGAGCCCAAAGATGCAACAAACTATGGGTGGTGCGTGTTTTCTCTGTTTATCTTATTAATCGTCAGCGCTATTTGTTAAAGCTTTTGGACATGGGTTATTAACATAATAAATATTGTAGAACTGTTAAAAACTAAATTTTCGAGTTTGACTCCACAAGACCCAAAATGTCAGATACTGTCACGTATATGATTGGGGTAGCTTTCAGGAATTTGGGCCACACACCCATACCACAATTACCCCTTACCCTTAGTTACCCCCCCCCCCCCCAAGAGATACATTCAACTTTTAAGGTTCTGACTGAAGGCTTCACCTTTGTCAAATACAACCAAAGAAGTTGTGTTGTATTGCGTATTGCTGTACCCGTGACCCTATTGTATCTAGGTGGCAATACGCAGCCCTATATTTGAACCCGTTTAAGCATGCGCCTTTGACTTAGACATCGCAAGTGTAAAATTTTAAAATTGCAGTATATGTATCGGTTTACAAAGGGTCACTGAAGAGGGTTCATAACCTGAAAATGCGCAATATGGCCCATAGTGCCTCCCTTTGAACATTTTAACTGAATCTGAATAGTTTACTGGTGACACGCCAAATGACATTATTTCACCAGGGGGTTCGGATGGGGGAGAAATTAGTCCCTTGAACGCACGAGTGAAGCGAACTTGGACACACAGTCATCAGACATTTCAGCAGAGGCGATAAGTGAATCAGGGAGGTCATTCCAGTTCCTGATAGTCTGTGGAAAGAAACTACCTTTGTACGCTTCTTTGCTAGCTGAAGGTATCTGAAAAGCCAAAGAGTGTTGATTTATACATCGCCTATTCTTTGGGATAAGGTCATCTGTGGGTATTCTAACTTTACCCTTTAGACCTTTGTATAGCAATATAAGTCTACTAACCTTCCTTCTTTTCTTAAGAGATTCCCATTTCAGTTGACCTAAAATGCCAGTCATGCTCCCAGTTTCAAAAACATGATTTCCCGTCACAAACCTTGCCGCACGATTCTGGTCCTTTTCCAGTTCTTCCTGGAGGCCATGAGTGTGAGGTGAGGGTCCCAAACTGAGCTTCCATATTCCACGACAGGCCGCACCAGTCCTTTATAAGCTGCTTCTTTCACATATGGGGGACAAGAATACAAATTTCTCCTCAAGAATCCGAGAGTTGTTACCCTTGTACAAACATTGGAAATATGAGTATTCCATTTCAAATCATTTGTGAAAGTTACACCCAGGTATTTTATGCTTTCAACGTTTTCGAGTACAGTGCCCTCAAGGGTGTAGTTTGCCTGTATCTTACTAGACCGTTTATTTGTCAGCTGCATCATGTTGCATTTGACGGGTTGAAATCTCATTCCCCATTTCCTAGCCCAACTGCCTAAACGATCAATGTCTCTCTGAAGTTTCAATGTATCCTCTTCATTCTTGATTTCACGATAGCAAATACAATCATCAGCAAAGAGTCTTATTTTAGACTCGATGTCTGCCGAGATGTCATTTATATACAAGGAAAACAGCAAGGGGCCGAGAACGGTGCCCTGAGGGACACCCGACACAACTGGAGCCCAATCCGATTTAATACCATTAATCACTACCCTTTGTTGTCTGAAAAAAAGGAAAGCATTTATCCAATTCAGTGTTGTTCCACCTATACCATAGCTAAACAATTTGCTTTTAATGAGTTCATGGGGAGGAGTATCGAAAGCCTTTTCAAAATCGAGTATAAAAGTGTCGACCTGGCATTTTTTGTCTAAGATTTTGGCCCAGTCATTTATCACTGTAGTCAACTGAGTTTCACAACAATGCCATTTCCTAAATGCGTGTTGCCTGTCCGACAAGAGTTCATGTTCATCAAGATGGGCCATAATATTTGAGCATACAATATGTTCAAGAAGCTTACAAGGAATGTATGTCAAAGAAACAGGGCGGTAATTGCGGGCAAGTGGCCTGTCGCCCTTCTTAAACAGGGGGCAAATATTAGCAAGAGACCATTCTTTAGGAATTTCACCTGTATCAATTGACTGCTGGAAGAGATGGGCGAATACTGGCCCTAATTCGATAGCCAGTTCCTTTAGGACTCTGGAATGAAGCTCATCAGGCCCTAAGGCTCTAGACGGGTTTAGACCTTTGAGAAGTTTGGTCACCCCTTCCTTTGTGACCACAATATCATGCATGAATGGGGCAGATCTAGAGGGACCTGTTTGTATTCACTTTTAGTGAAAACATCCGAGAACTGACCATTAAATTCTTCCGCCTTCTCAAACTGCTTCCAAGGGATCTTAGCTTGTATGGCGGAACCTTCTAAATTCGGGGCAATTCGAATTTCGGGGTAATTTATGTTTCTCACGTTTTCTCTTTCTATGTGAAGTGTTTTGATAAGTTTTTAACCCCAGTTGAAACATAGATGATTGCACTTTAAAATGGTATGAAAAATGTATCTGAACAAAAATTTATTTTGTACAAGTCCGCAAGCATTTATATTCGAGCACCCATTTTTTCAACAATGAAGAAAAGGAAATTCTTAATAAAATATAGTCCCTAAGATTAAATTTAACTCAAATACAAACCAGGCAGGATAGATAATTTCAAGTACCATGAATGCTTTGGGGATATACAGCTCTACAAAATGCTTAAACTCGGGCTGTTGTGGTACCACTGGATAATTTTGATTTGAGCTTTGTTTACTCCTACACCGAATTTAGAAAGGACTTTTGGTCAGGCTGAAAATGCTACCTGAGCCATTGTATTCAAGGATACTTATGTTGATGCATGACAGTGATCCATTTCTCCATTATGCATCAGTAGGCTACAGCATATGTCAGTACACATGTGCAAGAACTGTTCTGAACCTTAGATTTAAGAGAGATCTGTACTTTGCAACTAAACATTAACTACACCGAATTTCGAAGGTACCATCATATATAAGTATATTTAAATAATTATTTATTTAAGCAGTCTGATCAAAAAATGCATGTCAGTGGTTAACCGGCACAGTCAAAGTACATTACATCAATTCTATTCTATTCTTTATTTGAAATACTGAATACAACATCAGTGATATCATACATTGCAAAGCATACATGACATACAAAATACTTAACAGTCCAAATCCAAAAAAGTGGCTTAGTTTTGGTTTTGTTGGCATTTTTGAGTACACTATTCTACCTATGCTCATAATATTCCTTGGCATGTGCCCAAACTCGTACGGGTGGATGCCAAGTCTGTAAATGACCCTGGGCCACATAGCAAGGTCAAAGGTCAAACGAGTGCAAAATAGCAAAAATCTGTAAAAATGAAAATAGACATGATTGTTTTGGAAAATAATGGGCTGATTATAGGTAACTTGTACTCATGTCATTCCTTGACATGTGTCCAAAGACATAGAGGTGGATGCCAAGACTGTAAATGCTCCTGGGTGCCAGAATTAGGTCAAAAGTCAAACGAGTGCAAAATAACAAACACCCGTTACAATAAACAAGTATTTCTTAAATCAAACATGAACTGACTAAAGGCAACATGTACTTATTTTATTCATTGACAAGTGTTTAAACTCATATGGGTATATTCCAAGTCTGTAACTGCCTCTGGGTCACATAATTAGGTCAAAAGTCATATGAGTGCAAAAATATCAAAACCTTTTATGATAACTAATAGTCTAATAGCTACCCATACCCCCTTCCCCCAGGGGGAATTTTCTACACTATGATTTTCTAATTTAAGTACATTAAAAAAGCTATCAGACCCTGTTTTCTGCCAGTGGAAGCGTTTGCATTTTACGCTATGTTCTATTAAAGTACCCTAAATATTCATTTTTTGCGTTTTTATAATCGGAATACACATAGAAAATTGAATATATCTCAATTATTTGTAATCCTAGACCATTGAATTGAACTTGGTCTCACCGTAAAGCTTCGACATAGCCCTTTCTTCCTATGATAAGCAATGGAAAATATCTTATTTGCATATTCATGTATTGTCATTAAAACTTTAAAATGAATAAAAAGAAACAATTAAAAATCAATTATCCCATAAAAACTAATGTCATGCCTAAACTATCATTTTGGCTTATTGTTATTGTACCAATAATACTATTTGACAAATTTGTTGATGACTCATAGGCCTCAATAATAATTATCTCATTTGCATTTTCATGAATATTAATGAAAATGACGAAAATCAAGATCTCCAAAGGGAAAATATATTGCCATTTGAAGGGTTTAGAGTGGAATATCTATAGGATGTACCTTGCACCCTTAGAACAAAATGCCAATGGGTGCCTGCCAGTTTGGTCAGAGGATCTCTTTATTGGCCATGTGTGTCACGTAAAATCATAGAGTGTTCACCCCCACTTCTAATAAGCAGAGGAAGTAGTGTGGTACACCTATATTACCACATGTTTCTTGGCTACTGATAGACCTTAAGAGAGCAGAAATAGGTATCAAATGATTGGTTTGAAAATGCTTGATAACCATGTAATAAGATTTAAATATCAAACTGACTTCCTGGTGTTCAAATGTGAATGAGAACTTTATATATTAGAAAAAAAATCACAGAAAAATGGAGTATACCAGCAGAATTGCTTATATCTCGTCAACCAAAAGCCCTAGAGAGCTTAAATTGGTACCAAATGATTGCTATGACAATGTTCTATAACTCTGTAATAAGATATATAAACAGACTGGCTATCTTAATGCTCAATATTAAAGAGAACTTCATATATTATAGAAAAATAACAGATAAATGAAGGGGGTCTACCAACAAAATTGCTTGTATCTCAGCAACCAAAAACTCTAGAGAGCTAAAATTTAAATCAAATGATCGATATGATAATGGTTTATAATAATGTGATAAGACACAGAAAGAATGTGACTTTCTTGGGGCTCAAATCTTGATTAGAACTTTCAATATTAGAGAAAAATCACAGAACAATGGAGGGGGTATACCTACAGAAATGCTTATAGCTCAGCAACCAAAAGCCACAGAGAGCAGAAATTGATATCAAACAATTGCTATTACAACATTCTAAAACCACGGAATAAGATATATAAATAATCAGACTTTTGTTTTGTTCGAATATTGATGAAATCTTTAAGAATATAATATCAGAGAAAATCCACAGCAAATGGAGGGGTTATACCTACAGAAACGTTTATATCTCTGCAACCAAAAGTCATAGAGAGCAGAAATTGGTATCAAATGATTGCTATGACAATATTCTATAACCATGTACTATGGTATATAAACAAGCTGATTTTCTTGTTTCTCAACATTTTAAGAAAATTTAAGATATAGGTGAAAAATCACTGGCAAACGAAGGGGGTATACCAATAAAATTGCTAATATCTCAGTGACCAAAAGCTATAGAGAGCTGAAATAGGTATCAAATGATTGCTATAATAATGTTCTATAATAGTGTAATATGACGCATAAATAATTTGACTTTCTTGTTGTTGGATTAATGATGAGAACTTTAAATATTAGATAATAATCTCCGAAAAATAGAGGGGGTATACCAACGGAAACGTATATATCTCAGCAACCAAAAGCCATAGAGAGCAGAAATCGGTATCAAATGATTGCTATGACAAAATTCTATAACCATGTAATAAGGTATATAAACAAGCTGACTGTCTTGTGTCTCAAATATTTAAGAAAACTTAAAGACGAGAAAAATCAATGGCAAACGAAGGGGGTATACCAATAAAATTGCTAATATCTCAGTGACCAAAAGCTCTAGAGAGCTGAAATAGGTATCAAACGATTTCTATGATAATGTTCTATAATAGTGTGATAAGACGCAAAAATAATCTGACTTTCTTGTTTTTCAAATAGCGATGAGAACTTTAAATATTAGATAATAATCTTTGAAAAATAGAGGGGGTATATCAACAAAAAACGTATATATCTCAGCAACCAAATGTCATGGAGAGCTGAATTTGGTAGCAAAAGATTGCTATGACAATATTCTGTAATTATATGATAAGGTATATTAACAAGCTTACTATCTTGTTTCTTAAATATTTAAGGAAACTTAAGATATAGGAGAAAAATCCTTGGTAAACGAAGGGGATATACCAATAAAACTGCTAATAGCTCAGTGACCAAAAGCTCTAGAGAACTGAAATTGGCATCAAATGATTGCTAGGATAATATTCGATAACCATGTTGTGAGACACAAAACATTCTGACTTTCTTGTTTTTCGAATATTGATAAAAACTTTAAATACTAGTGAAAATCCACAGAAAAGTGGATGGGGTATACCAACAAAATGTTTTATAACTTAGCAACCAAAAGTTCTAGAGAGGTGAAAATGGTATCAAATAATTGCTATGATAATGTTCTATAAACATGCGATAAGACAAATGAATAGTTCGACTTTCTTGTTGTTTGAATATTGATGACAACTTAAAATATTTGATAAAAATCACAGAAAAATAGAGGGGGCGTTAATATCTCAGCAACCATAAGTCCTAGAGATCTGAAATTGGTATCAAATGATTGCTATGACAATAATGTATAAACATGTAATAATATATATGACCAAGCTGGCTATCCCGTTGCAAAAATTAAGAAAACTTAAGATATAAGAGAAAAAACACAGACAAATACAGGGGGTGTACTAATAAAATCTCAGCAACCAAAAGCTGCAGATAGCTATAGTTGGTATCAAATGATTGCTACGATCATATTCTATACACAATTGGTACAAAAAGTTCCTAAAAGAACTTTATCCCCATCAGAATACCACTGACAGTGATGTTTATACAAGCAATTGTAAAAGGGCATGAAAATAAGCATTTTTGCACTAAAGTGAGCTTTGACCTAAATCTGCATTACGTTGTTGTAACAATTGTAACTGATTACACCATACAAATACATTAGATGTAATTTTGGGCTTTTTTTACAAAACAAAATGAAACTATTTCATTAGATACTGCTATAATGTTGAAATATCTCAAATTTTGCGCTTACTTGACCTTTGACCTAGTTTTGGGACTCTGGGGCATTTTCAGACTTGGCATCCACCCTAGCGTGTATTGTTACACATTAAGGTACACATTAGGCATGGATGCCAAAATGTACTCAAAAATGCCAACAGAAAAATATTTGGGGGGCTTGGGATGGGAGGCCAACTAAAATACAACAAAACATGATATACTACATGCATTAACTGCAAGCACATATTGAATTATGTCAACCCTCATTAGGTTAATTATGACTGTAAATCTCCATAAAAAAGTAATTATGAATCTCTTATTTCCAGGGCCTTCAATAGATATTTACTTAGCATGGTTGCCTGGGCCCTATTTCTTGGGTTAAGTATTAGTTTCAATGTATCAAACTCTTTATCTTTACATAACTTTAATTTATCAATATCGATTTCTTTTAGTAATCTATCCCTAAATGTATCATAAGTTTTACAAATAAAATAAAGTGTGATTCACTTTCTACTTCATTGAAAAATTTGCATATTCTTTCTTCTCTTGGGACTTTGGGTCTAGAATACCTGCCTCTTTCAATATTGAGTTTGTGAGAACTCAGTCGGAATTTAGTGATTATAGAGGTACAGGTTTGCTTAAGATTCAATTTTAATAGTCTTAAGCAAACCTGTGCCTCTGTATTCACTAAATTCCGACTGAGTTCTCACAAACTAAATATTGAAAGAGGCAGCACATTGGTCATGTAGCGAACGACCGAATAAACACACCGCTACAAAAGTTGAAAATATGAAAATGTGTTTGGAGGTACACAATACCCCAGCCGTATCAGTTATTTGGACTTTCTTCCCCTTCGTCTATTCGTTTGTTATATTCATTTAAGCTATTCTGAGGGTGAGGTTAGGTACCTGTAAAACCGGTTTAAGCCCGCCAGTAATTTTATATTACTGATGGTTCCAATGCGATACTTCTGTGGTGGTTCTTATTGTTTTGTGTCTTTATGTATATTTTTGTGCTGTTGGCGCCTTTTGTATGTGTTCATATTAGTTTAGGTAACTGAGTGGCCACCTATTGGGAAAATAGCTGCTCATTCGGCTTACAATGTGTTTTCATGGTACAATTACTTGATTGTTAATTTAGTATTAGACTAGTACAAGTAACACTGAAACTATAATAGTGTAGTAACTAAAACTTACTGTACGGAATGTTGTACGGTTTGTGTGAATTTACACAAATGTGTATTGGAAATATATTTGTCTTAGGATATGATGATAAAGAAAAGAATCTCCCTAGTGTGGTGGTTAGCACACTCTCTTCGCAATCCTCAGGTTGTGGGTTCAATTCCAATGTGAAACGAATATTTTTTTTTTCTTTTTTTTTTTTCTTATTCATTCACGTAATTCATTCTCTTTTCTTAAAGGAATTTAGTTGGAAAATGAAATAAAAACTCACGCCTTAAAAGTAACAAAAACGCCACTGAGGTTGATATCGCACCTGCATCGGGCAAAATAAAAAAACCCCATAAACTATAGGTCGGGTGATGGTGTGTTTTGAAAGGGTATGCCAAGGACATTAACTATGCAAGGTTTCTCTCACTCACAGCTATCACAGGAGCAGAGTCTTAAAAAATAACAAAGTCAATGGACCGTGAAATATAGGTCAAGGGCACTGGGTCAAGGTGCGTGCTTGAAGGGTATGTCAGACAATAGATATACAAGGTTTAATACTCGCAGCTATCACTGATGTAGAGAAACCCTAACTTCGACGTAAATGTTGACGGACGAACGGACGGACGGAACTTAGGACTCCTATGTCGCACCCTGCTTAATCCCTGCTATAAGCAGGTGTAATAAAAATTAAGCTGGATTCGCCCAAATGTCAATAAAGCACATTCAAAGTCCCAAACTGGAAAGAGAATCATTGTCAGTTTTCATCTGACAGGTTTTAAATTTTGGTATATAATGAAATTTAAAACCAATTCCTTTAAGAGCAGTGAACATATTAATGAGAAAAAGAATGGGTCATACCGCGGTTTCGGCTACTAAAGCCTCTCCAGTGACTCTACAATTTTGGCAACGTGGAGCCAAAGAGAATGACTGTAAATTGTATAAGCATTTTCGCGATTTCATTTATACTGAACAAATGTGAAAACACTACACATAGTATTTGCCCCTTGTTTCATTTGATTACAAAACATCCATAACAGGTGGCATTTTCTTTTGTTTGGTAGTCCCTATATTTGAATTAAGGTTAAGTTGTGTTAAGCATCTTAAATCTAAGGTATGATCGCCCGTCCAGGTTCGGTGGTTTCCCCCAGGTTCTCCGGTTTCCTCCACCACGTTTGACCACATAACGCCAACATCCGCGCCTTCAAGAACGCGTACATAATTTCAACGACCTTTCTTTGTAATTGAAGTAAAATAAATAAAATTTATACTTTTTTTAAAAAAAGCTAATGGGTCTTATACATGCAAACAGTCATGGTTATTCCATCAATCTTTGTGGAAAATCAGACTGTCGCAACAAAATTTGCGTATTGTTCTCGACTTTTTACATACTTGTATTATAAAAATTACCATTGATTTTTAAACCTCCACACGATGTCAATGTACAACTTGAAACAAAACATACGTACCATTTTCAATTTTGTTCAGTATATATGTCGCATTTAACGTATAGGTTGCAGACCGAGAAAAGTGGCATCATTCCGTATGAATTACGCGGAATGTATTAGTGACACGCGACAGGCCAATACATAAACGCTTAGAATTCTGTTGGGCCCCGCCCATTGGAGCCTAGGAGAAATAGATGGGCTGCTGGTGCCTCCAGGCAGAGCTTCTAATCTTGATTACTGGTTAACTTCTCATGACCGAGTCTGCCCAGGAAAATTGGTTTAGTCAAAACATCCATACATATAAGCATTATTGGCTGTTGTTATATTTATGAAGCACATTCTGAGTGTCATGACATTCTAATGGTGGGTAAAAGTCCCATAAAATGGAGGCAGCGTCGAGACAAGACCATTGACTGGGGCAAAAAACAAACAAAAAACATGGACCAGGTTTACTCTTGTGTGATATACAAAAGTTACAAGCTTGAAAGAAGTCGAGCTCTTCTATGAGCCAGCCCAGCACATATTTCTACAATCATAACTACCTTTCTTCTTGGGTGCCGATAAAGTGTGCCGATTACCCTAAATAATTTTAAGTTCCTTATTGTATGTTCAACCACTATTCTTCGCTTAGACATTTTTCTGTTGAGACGCCTGCACATGGGTCGCTCGTTTAAAGGCTTCCTTAATATTTGGGCTGCGGAAAATGGCGTGACCAACGGATAACGCGATGGGTAAATTTTGTCTGCCAGAAGATATGCTTCCGCTGGAAAATCCAGCTCTTCGTTTGGCCCTATCCTCGGCAGCTGCCTGAAAGTTACCGCATCATTGTTGTGACCTTTAAACCCTGCCTTGACATACCTCAACACGCCTTCATTGTCTGTTATTACTTGTGTGTGTACGCAGTGGAAATGTCTATGGCCGGAATAATACAAAGTTTCTCTTTCTGTTTGAGGCCTATAAATCCTATGTGAAGTGGCGTCAATCATGCCTACAATTGACGGCATATCATTCCATTTTCCTCTCATTCTAGCCCATTCTGCAGCCGTGGGCCATCTTACTGATCCGGCATGCAAATCGTGAAGAGGCTGAAGCATACTGTTAATGATATGCGCAACAGTTGCTCTTGGAATGTTAAACATTAATGACAAAGTGGAGTAACACGGATAAGAACGCAGCCACATAAGAACCAACAACAACTTGTTTTCAAAATTAAGCCCTCGATTTCTGAAAATATTTATATCCCGTAGATTTCTGACCATTTCACCAAATGACTCTATTGTCTCTGAGGTAACAAGAAAAAATTCATGTGGGTGAGCAACGTATGCTTCAAACAAATTGTTTCCTTGCCAAACATCGCGTTCATCCCTTTGTAGACGTAGATTACCAGGTAGTGGCATGGCGAGGAAGAAGCAAGTGAATAAAAATGCCTGTTCATATGGAAGCATGTCTGGTGGAGGTATCGCAAGCAGCATAATTAAAAGGAGAGCCGCCCTTCGTTGAACCCTTGATCTAATTTGAACTGGCATGCTGTAGAAAAAAAATATACAAACTGTTAATGTGCCAAATTTTATATTTTAATCAGGATCAAATCCGGATCGATAGTGCATTTATTTTAATGAACGATTAATTTGATCCGGATTAATACGTTTACACAAGACAGAGACTGACCCGGATCAATTTTATACATATGGCAGTTATTAAAAAAAGTTCCGTCTGGGGTAGATCGTTCAAGAACCTATATACAAATGCTTGAATGTTGACCACCAGTGTAGCCTCCGATGGATGCTCATCCCCTTCTATAGAAAGACATCGTTTATAATAAACGCCCGGGCGTTTAATATAACTTTTACGGTACTTGCTTAAAACATAAATTGTGAGTACACGTTAGAACTGCCTCGCCGAGGCGGTTCTGGCGAGTATCCACAAGCTATGTTTTGTCCAAAAGAAAAATAATATATATATATCCCTATAAACCCTAGTTTTGCTATATAAATGTGGGGTATAAAAGGGGTATTCATTGAATGGACACATTGTCCTGGTGACACAGGTGCCTTTGCGCAAGACAAAGTATTTTTAATCATTAGCAAATTGTTTGCTCTAACCATATTATCATCCGATGTTTAACAAGAAAATAAAATCTTGGCAAGCGTGAAAGTTTTTGCGCTGTATGAGGTTTTGTTATGAAGGATAGTCAATTTTTGGAATTTTCCGTGACGTAAAGTAATGTCATGGTGAGATCAGGCGTCGCATTTAAATGTGCGACGGCCGACACAATAACAATACATGTCTCTTTACGAGTATACCAAAAATTCATTTTCTTCGTTTTTGTGGAAAATTAGCCACAATTTTGAATGGAGAAATACTCAATGACGCAAAATGAACAGCTTAAAACGGTGACGTAAGAGCGTCGATTCTCATTCTGCCGGTGCCGATAAGCAGTGTTGCACGTAGCGCTGAAATTGTTTTTAAATGCAACTTCATTTATAAAAATGAATATTTCTTTTTATGCATTTTATATGCTTTAGATTTTTGCATTTTATCTCTGAAATTCAAAAGAATACTTTTTCATGCCACGTCCCACATTCAGCTGACATATTTGTACATGTACAGTATTTACATGTGGCTACAACATTACGTGCAGTTGAAGTATACGTGTACATTGACGATCTAGTGTTTCGATATAGAGCAAGAACAAGATACAGGTATGAACATGTACATGTTTCATGGATATTCGTGTATATAAACTAAAATGTACTTACATTGATCTTTTCTAACAATTTTAAATATAACCAAAAGTCTTTGATATACATGTATAAGTCAAACCATTTCAGCTTGGATACACGTCACACATTTATCGTTTAATGATTAATGTGACTGCCGAGAGTTATCATTTCTTGTAATTGTAATGGGCATACAATGGAATCAATGAGAATCGTTCTGTTGGAACTTCTTACAAGACCGGTAGTAAATTCAAAATTTACACTCAACCATTCACAGTACTTACTCATATTTCTCTGTTCCAAGGTCACTACCATTCCCTTTCCCACGAATCCAACCCCACCATCATCTCCAACCCTACCTACCTACCCTACCTAAACATCTAACCCCGCCCAAAATACCGATCCTACCCCACTCACATTCACGTACCCTAACCATCTGACACAACACACCACACCCAACCAACTTTCTATCCCAACCCACCCTAACCCTACCCTACCCCACCCATCCACTCCAATACCCCACCCTGACCTACCATACCTTACTAACCCGCAACGCAAACCACCCCTACCCAAAACACAATCCTAAAGTGCCCAGAGTCAACCAACCCCACACCAAAGTGCATCCAACCCAAACCCAACCCTACCCCTACCCTGCCATATTCTTCAATATCCTAGGATATCATACCCTTCCATACCCTACCCTCATCACCCATCCCACACAACCATATCCCTAAAACCTACCCTAACCAAACACATCCCAAACTTCCACACAAACCTAACCCTTCCCTACCTAAATCCTCCCAAAACAATTTAACACCTTGCGTCACACCACACATCGATACCCTTCCCAAAACCCACCAAGCCTCATGCCTACCGTACCCTACACTGCCCAACCCTTCCCAACCCTACCCTAACCTACCCCGTCCAATCCCACCCCAACCGTCCCATCCTACCCAGCCCATCCCAGTCCAACCCACCACACCCACACAACCCCACCACACACAACCCTAGCCCAACCTACCCTACCCTACCCTACCCACCTACCCTACCCCACCCCAAACCCAAACTGATCCCACCTCACATACCCCACATCCCCATCCCAACCTACCCTACACCAACCCACGCCATCCCAACCCAATTTACCTTACCACACGCCACCCCAACCCACTCAACCGTATTCAACACAACCCCGCCCCACACTGACCCAGACCAACACACCCTACCCTAACCAAAAATCAAATATAAACACTGTCATACCTTTCCCACCCACCCTACCCAACCTACCGCTACCCTACCCTACCCTGCCCTACCCTACCCCACCACATCCTACCCCCCACCCCATCCTATTCTACCTCAACTCACCCACCCGATCCAACCCCAAAACACCCAACCCCACACTTGCCTTACCCTACCCTTATTCAAACATAAACACAGTCATACCTTTCCCACCCACCCTACCCAAACTACCCCTACCCTACCCTGCCAAACCCTACCCCACCCCACCCCATTACATCCCACCCACCCCCACCCCATCCAATTCTACCTCACCTCACAAACCCGACCCAACGCACCCCCACCCCACCCAACCCCACACTTGCCTAACACACCCAACGCCAACCCAACCCAACTAACCCCACCCTACCTAAACTAGCCTTCCCTACCCGAATTCAAACGTAAACCAAATCCTACCCTACCCTACTCATCCCACCCCACCCCTGGCCACAAACCCCCACCCTACCCTACCCTACCCTACAATATATTAGTTTTTCCCTTAAATTTTACCGTTTTGTTGTGTGTTTTTTCCTTGAATTTTGGTCAGTTTATAAAAGATGAAAAGTGAATTTGCCAATTTGTTACAGGACCAAAGAAAAGGAGGATAAACTTTTCAGAGGAAGAGATACTGCTTCTGCTTAGAAGTTTTATAGCCAGTCCTTACAACTGGACCGATATTATCAGTCTCATGAAAGATAACATACACCACCTGCCAGAAAGAGGGCAAGACCTGTATTCATCCCTTCCACCAAAGTTGCTCCAGGAAAGATGTCAGCTGAAACTGGCTAGGCTGTTAACAATGCCTGATGAAAGGTTATCTGCTAACTTAAGGTAAACTTGCTTTAAAAATTCCCAAGCAACTGTATAAATATTTTGCGTTGGATAATAATTCATATAGAGAAACCATACACTCTCTAAATTAACAAAATCCCTTGCCCATGGCCATCACTACTAACTCCCAACATATTTTTTTTTGTGGAAAAAAATCCATTCAGAATTGAATTTTTCAAATCCACCACAAAAAAACGAAATTTTTGAAAAAGTAGAAAAAAAGCTCAGATGATTACATTTTCTCTATTTTATTAATATATAATATTTTCAGACCTGAAATGACCAAAGTTAGACAGATTGAAGCAGAAATGCCACAAGTCCCAGGGAAACAAGGAAAAGCAGCACTTCCAGAAAAGACTACAGCGGCGGACAAACCAATTGACATTGAGCCAAGTAATCCAGGCTCTTCAAATTCACCGCCGAAAAAGAAGTTTAAAGTCAACGACATACGTGATGAAATGCTGAAACTTGTTGAGCAAGAATGTTTCGACGATGATCTACATGTAAATAAAGAACATACAAATTTTGAAATAGTACAGCAAAAGACAACAAACAAGAAACCTAAAAAGACATTGAAAAAGAAGAAAAAGAAGAAGTCCTCAAAGAAGAAATCTGCTTTCCAACTTAGCAAAGAAAACAATATTAGATATGCGAAATTTATGGAAAAACAATTCCAAAATTGATGAAAATTTGGGGGGTGGAGTCCTCTGATTCTGCCTCAGACTCAGACTCATCTTCATCCGAGGATGACGATTGAGTCTGAGAAGATATACTATGCAACTTAAATTTAGCAATTTTCCTAACATTCGCCAGCCTCTGCCAATAATGAATTAAAGTCATATTTTGGGATATTGGCGTAACATCAAAAATTGCTAAATTTATTTTGCATAGTATAGGTTGTTTTCACTTAAGAAATGAAATTCATTTTTATGATGTTCATGGAGCTATGAACCACAGTGGGTCGCGTGCAAAGTGAATGAACCCCGACACTGTGGTTCATAGCTCCATGAACGTCAGAAAAATTAAACTCATTACTAATATTTACATTCATTTCTCTCTTCCGCTTGTTGACATGCATATTTATAAGCAAATAGGGAATTTACACACAGTGTGTGTTGAAACAGCGGAACGGCGTCGACGACGTCATGACGTTTACAATGTCCAATCACATTGGTGAGAGCCATGGTTTTTCATGACGTCAGAATTGATCATGTGACGTCGCGTGACACGATGTTATTTATGGAACTATGAATCGCATTGCAATTCTATAGATTCATTTAAGACTTTGCATAAGAAATGTAAATATTGTTAAATGCAGCATTATTTTTATTTCTTGTTTTATGAGTCGGAATGATAAGCTTGACTGCTCTGTCTTTGAGGTATCTCATGCATTAGTTTCTCGTAAACAAAAGTCCCCATTTTAATTGTTTTATAAACTAAAACCCATAAAACACCATTGGCATCTTGAGGTTCAAATCAGCAGATTGAGGTTATTGCATCTTCTTTTATTGAAGCTCGAGTGTTTATGGTTACTCATGCATCTGTGCCTTGTGGTTGTTCGAGCTCCACGTTGAGTTCATGTGAGACTTGCAAAGTTCTCCTGGCGGAGTGTACCATGTGGTTTTTCGTTAAGTTTTTTTTTCCAACTTGTCTCGTGTTGTTTGAGGTGAAATTATATTGCAAAAAAAAAATGATATTTTTTTTTCTTAAAGGTTAACGCCCTAGTTAACAATTTTCAGTCATGCATATGCTTGGACGGAGCAACCGCTTTCTGGGTTTTAACCAGTAATTTTGAATGTAAATAATAAATATAAAATGAATAAACAGAGTCACTGCTTCCTTAGTATTAAAGAGTACTTTTACGAGTTACTGTGGCTTTCTGAAAAACACCAGGGAGCGTAAGTGGGGTAAGAGGTAAATGACCTCTAGAGTGAGGTCCAATTCGCATGCGCAAAAAATACACGCATGTATATATACGCCGGTGTGTAAATAGACTCCGGTGTGTAAATATACTCCGGTGTGAAAATCAACATGTGAGCAAATTTAAATTGCGTTCGTATGGGTTTTATCGCCACGAGTATTTTTGTATGTAAATTTATCATTTCTGGATTAAAACCTGGTCATTTAAGTTTTATGTATTTGCAAAACAAGAACATGCTGTTCTTGTATATTTTGGCAGCAGAGGAGAATCATGTAATGGTCAGGCATAACCTCTGCAGTTATACAGTTATATTTCAACATCCTTTGAAAAGAAATTACTGTTAAAATGCCCCAAGAATATTACCAAGAATGATGAAGAAATAGTGTGGTTGTTTTCACTCCATTTGATCTAAATAGTGATGAATGGCAATACTCTTGTTTAACAAAGATGTCCACAGTTTCAGCAACTGTCATATAATCAGCTATGAACAAAAAATGGGAAAATTTGTGATCTAAAAGCAGAATATTGACTTGAAATAAAAATACTCATGGGTAGATTTTACTTTGCGTTGGCATGGGACAAAATAGTAAATTTACACGTGTGTATTTGTAAAAATTAAATCTGCATCTGGTCAGACCCAGGAGTAAATTTACCCATATGTCAATAAACTCCGGTGTGTATTTGTGTTCGCATGCGCCATTTGCTTACCCCGAGTAAAATTTGCACACCGGAGTATATATTTTGATACGTTTTGAGATGCGTATGCTATTTACCCCACATGACTTGAATTGTTACACCATATATGCGTTCTTTGCCTGCATTACGTCGGGATGATAAGACTCGTTCCCTTTCGTTCCTGTTGAAACCTAGCCGGATGACTACCTTGTTGGGAAAGAGCAAGTCATTCTGTTATTCAAATGTATTGTCGGAAAATGTTTTGTTGTGTTTTATGTATTTTCTTTCCCACCCGCTGTCTATGTTTGGACTTTAAATTTAATTGCATCGATTCCTGGTCCCTCTATTCTTACTTTGAACTAGTCGGGTATCAAACCCACAACTCCTGATTTCAAAACAAACACGCTTTCAGTAAGACTAGCACGGCTGTAGAGGGTCCAACTCCTACTGATGTTAAAAGACGTTCGAGAGTGCAAACAAGTTGTTGAAAACAGATGTACTAAACATGCTTGTAATTCAAATAACCCCAGCGCATTTTAAAACTTTGTTTTATTTTTTTAAATAAAAGAATGCCGTTATTGAAAGAGTTGACCCAAGCCATGTTGGTTAAGATATAAAGCTTGTTTGTATTGAGGTTACATGTGACAGTCAAACATTTTTCAGTCACGTCAGGACGGAATCACCGCTTTTGGGGTATTAAACAGTGCTCTGGGGGAGTTAATGTGTAATGCTCCATGACACAACACGGTGTCACCTGTGGGGATCGAACGCAGGACATTTAGATTTGGAGTCCGATGCTATATAACTACGCCACCGCGCCCATCATAATGAATTTTGGAAATTATTGTCGCTCTTCTCTTTGTCTACAAGACGGGAATTTTCCCATCAGTTTATTCCATGATACTGTGATTTGAAACGGAGCACTGAAGTGTATCGTGATTCAGGATCGGCACCTGGTCCACATGCTTACGACATAATCCGCCATTGATTAACACGACCCTACAGCAGTATTGCAAATGCATATGGCACAACTATAAATGGTCAGCGCCGTGGCCTGATGGAGCATCAGACTCCCGGGATCAGACTACTGATCGAGAGGTCTGGAGTTCGATCCATACTAGGGACACCGTGCTGTGCCCCAGTTGACATCACCCTTTAGTATTTGTTCATAACCAGGGAGCGGTCTTCCGTCTCGACACAAATGAACAATTGTTGAATGGGACCTTAGAAATAGATACAAAGACAGCTAGAAGAAAAAACATGTATTTGAAAAATTTTGTCGTATCTCCTCGATCGGAAAACAAAATTAATAGGCCCATGATTGGCCGAATTTAACTACGTCAGGCAAAAAACTGAGTTACGCCCAGTGAGGTGAAGCTGACGTTATTGGAACTCTTGTCATTCCAAAGAAACTGTTAGACTGTCAAAATTTACAATTTACATTTTCATACACCCAATATTACACTTTTATATGAAACAAAAGCATCAAAAGAGGCCAACAGGCCTAAATAGATGTCGACATAGGCATATCAAGGCATACATGTATATGTTTTAACGGCATCACAAAAATAGGATACAAGCGTTTTGACAATGTTTTTTTTCTCCACTTCAATCTATCTTTAATGATGTTGCAATTTCGTACATAACTGTATGCCGTATTCATGAGCTTACATGGTCCTGGGTGGTCGAGGAAGTTCAAATGGACTGGTAAGTCGCACCATATTGTCGCCGACAGGCAGCACTGTGCGTTTGGCGACTTTAATCTGGCTAATTCATGCGGGATGCTTTTTTTTCCTTCACTATATGTTCCGTGTACAAAACGAGGGCGATATAAGAATACTCCGTTCCACAGCCAAATATTCAACATGATAACTTTATATAAAGAAAAAAGTGAAAAGGCTATAACCATATACATGTACTGACTTGAAATTCTGTCTCTCATTTCATTTCATTGAAAAATTGTTTATTGCATATTAGAATTTTATTTTCACGAAAGTTTGGGCTAACTTATACTTGTATTTTATTCTATAAATATACCCCATGCTACATTATTTTTTGACGTGTAAGGGGTAAAGTCTTATACAGGTGCGTTAAATACACATTGAATGCATCGGTGCAAGCTTAAGGCACGCCAGTGTAAGCTACATGTATGCGCGTTCCCAGTTTCTGACATAATGATATGGACGTTTCAGAGACGTAACAGAAATGTACTCCTAAATTTCAGCGTTTTTACATTCATTTTTACGTCCGGCACACGCCTGACTCACACGCCATACGTCCGGCACAAGCCTGACTCGAACACCAGAGTGTGGTTTTGTTTTCAGGAAAAGAAAGACTTTTGGACTTATGTCACCTGTAATAAATAATAAGAGATGCCACAGGACAGCGTAGCTCGCCTGACTTGTGTTTTGCCACTATATCAATTACAATCTATATTCCATGGCCATGACCTCGAGGTTACTCATGTAGTACGTGATGGTACAGCATTAAACTTCACACAAACATCTGACAACATGCAAAGAATCAACTTGATTCATATTCATATTCAAAAGACAGGCGAGCTAAAAAGGAATGCATGTCAAATTCAATAAGAACTTGCCCATGCAATTAACAGTTAATTTTGAGCTTTTAAATTGAAAATTTTTGGCTTAAATTCAAATATGTTTCTTACTTTTGTTAAAAAAATACGTGTGTGGGTACACGTTAGAACCGACTCGCCGAGGCGGTTCTAACGAGTACCCACAATCTATGTTTTGCAGCAAAAATAAGAAAATTATGTATACCCAAGCAAACACCATTTTGCTATATAAATTGGGATATAAGGGGGTATACATTACACGGACATGCTTTCGTGGTGTTTTTAAAAATATACGATGTGCCAGAAGAAAAAAAAAGTGACGGACTGGAGACTCGAACCGAGGTTTCCCGGGTGGTAGTCAAGTGCATTAACCAACAGGCCATGGAATTTGTAATACAGGAATGATGTATTTTAAACGAACACACTTTCAGTTTTAGCACATATGTGATAAAGTACATAGTTCATAACAGTGGAAATGACGTCAATGTTTCGCTTGACTGCCCGACTAAGCTGGGTGGATCTAGCTTCAAAACTGTCACTGTGCAGCAAATTTTCGTGATATAATAGGTCTTAAAAGTATAATTTGTGTCCGCCACCGTTAGATTACTAATTTAGTTAGAAAGCCAATCCTTACTTGTACTAGTCTATTTCCCCACCTCGGCTTTTGGAGTGGGAATCTTTTTTCTGATTGCGCCTTTTCCTGATCGTTGCCTACTTATACCTTCTTATTGACATCAACACTCTTTGGCATTTCAGATAGCCTATCCTCAGCTAGCCAAGAAACGTACAAAAGTAGTTTCTTTCCACAGACTATCAGTGACTGAATCTGAAAAGTTTACTGGTGACACGCAAAATGACATTATTTCAGCAGGGGGTTCGGATGGGGAAGAAATTAGTCCCTAGAACGCACGTGCTGAGCGAAATTGGACACACAAACATCTGAAAAACAGAGAGTCGGTGAGGTCATTCTATACTAGCGGGTGGTAGCTGTTCAAAATATTACGGAGTGACTATTTCTCCCAGGGGGGTACTCTCATTTTTTGTGGATACATAGGCGAGGCCCCAGCTTCTACCCCCAAACCCCCAAAAATACTGAGATTTACCGACCACCCCAAAAAATACCAGTCCTATCAGGCATAGCCCCAAAAAAAATTTTTAGCTTACCCCAAAAAATTACATGTAGGGGAGACCGGGGCTAGTTGATGCACGGGGTAAGTTGATGCAGTGTGAATAAAAATGCACTGGGGACATCCATGAAGGCGAATTTGACTTATTTAAGGTGGGGCATTTACACATCTAGCTCTCCTGGACATTTTAGAGGTTTTGGGGATTCAGGGAGAAGGGCTATTTATTTTCAGGGATTTGGGGAGAAGGGTAATTTATTTTCAGGGATTTGGGGAGATTTTGGGGTTTTAGGGAGCAGGGGGCTGAGGAAAAACATTGTAGGGAGCTGGGGGAGAAAGGTCATTTTTCTTTCAGGGAGCAGGGAGAAAAGACCCCCCTGGGGGGCCTCATTTTATTGTATTCAAGCGGCAGAGACAAAAATGGTGGTGATTAATTCATTTTTGACGCATAAAAATGACCCAAAGTAAATATGACGGTATTTTGAAATTTTGTTTTAGCGATCATTTGTTCCTGGTTGTTTGAAAATTGTTTGCACGCATTAATTTAGATATCTCTAATCATCTTTTTTATGCCTATTGATGAAATTTTATCACATCCATATGATCTAAGCTGATGGTGGGACGTTAAATCCCAAATCAACCAACCAACAGAACACGTCACAATACAGTTAGTATATGTAGGAACTAGGAAGTAAATACCAAGTTGGATAAAATTTAAAGATTTTATTTATTCTCAAGGTGTAAGTCTTATGATGGTTTTGATTCCATTTGATTTGCAATCATGATCAAGCTGGCATGGTCGCAAACAAAATTGAATCTTTAAAGGCCTTGTAAGACATAAGTGTAAGCCATTCTTAACTTTATAGAAATAAAGAGATTTCCCAAGAAATGTGCAAAACCCCAAAAATTACTTAGAAATATAGATGACCCCCAAAAAATAATTCAGAAAAGACATGACGAAAAAAAAACATCCATAAAAAGCTCACTACCCTAGAAATAACTAGTTTTTCTGAAAACCCAAAAAAATACGGAAATTCATACTTTTGACCCCAAAAAAGTCAGCCTCACCTATGTATACAGAAAATTTCAGAGTACCCCCCCCCCCTGGGCTATTTCTACAACGCCTAGTCGTAGGAAAAAGGTCATCTGTAGGTATTCTGGCTCTACCCTTCAGACCTTTGCATAGCAATATAAGTCGATTATCCGTCATCTTCTTGAGAGATTCCAGATTCCAATTTGAGTTGTTTTAAGAATGCCAGTCATACCTCCTTCCTCGAAAGTGTAATTCCTAGTTACAAATCTAGCGGCACGATTCTGTACCTTCTCCAATTCCTCCTGAATGCCTTTAGTATGAGGTTACCATGGCAAACAGAACTTTCATATTCCAAGACTGGGCGCACCAGCCTTAATAAACTGCTTCTTTAACATCTTGGGGGGGGGGGGGGGGGGCAAGAAAACAAGTTTCTCTTCAACAATCCAAGTGTTCTGTTGGCTTTCTGTGGTGGTTCTTATTGTTTTATGTCTTGGTGTTTTTTGTTGTTGTTTTTTTAATGTGCTGTTGGCGCCTTATGTATGTTATCATATTTTTAGTTACGTTTAAGTAACTGAGTGGCCACCTATTGGGAAAATAGCTGCTCATTCGGCTTACGGTATGGTTTCATGGTATAAGTACCTGATTGTTAATTCAGTTTTTTCCCACCTCGGTTTTTGGAGTGGGAATCTTTTTCTGATTGTGCCCTTTTCCTGGTCGTTGCCTACTTGTACCTTTTAGTACAGATACTGGTGATATGGGTATTCCATTTCAAGCCATATGTAATTGTTACACCTAGATATTTAACGCTATCAACATTTTCCAATACTGTACCCTCGAGGATGTAAAGGGCCTCTATTTTATTTATCCATTTATTTGTCTACTGCATCATCTTGCATTTGACAGGTTGAAAAAAAATACAAGCAGGAAAAGGCGCAATCAGAAAAAGATTCCCACTCCAAAAACCGAGGTGGGAAAAGACAAAAAAGATAAACACCAGTTGGGATCAGTTGGACCCCGGTGGGCAAAGCAAGGGACAAGAATCAAAATATTTTAACGTTACAGCACACTTCCGTGCCGTTTCACAAGCAAAAACAGAATGTGAAAATCGTCACATTTTATCACGTTTTGACACCTGCCCCGCACGGCCCTACCCTCAAGCAGAAAAGTGGCCATACCAAGCGTGTTATTACTTCAAATTGCACAAAATTTCTGAAATATTTTCATAAGATATTGATGCTGGAAATTATGCAAAACGCTTCTTCAACAACGCGTTACTTTTTCTGATAGCTGAAGTGTCTACGAACTTTCCTGCCATAGGCCTACATGTACCTCGTAATCTATTGACGTTTGTGTGCCCGATTCATTCGTTTCGGATGCAGACATAAATACTATTTGGAATGGTATTCTCCTTTTGTACATAAAGCTGCAATACTGTGAAAAAAAATACAATTCGTGAAAACTCACTTGGTTGTTTACATTTTGTCTGATCCCGTGGCTCATGTTCGGAAGTTCCCGCAGTGAAGATTCGCTTTGCATAACCTTCCGGTTGCCCCTAACGACACTACCAGCCGTGCCGTGTTCGTGTGTCCATCGTGTGACCATCGGTAGGCTTCGTGTATGCGTCGGCTCAATCTTGGCTTTTTACCAAATTCGTGACGAAAATCGCGCGGTTCAAAATTTCATATTCGTGTGGCCATCGTGTGTCAAAATCGGCTAGGTATGACGCCACGGAATTCACATAAGTATTGCAAGAGTAGCTTCCCTTACATTATTATAGGCATTGGATTTGAACGGCTTTCCCCACTGCTTTGTTTTGTCACTACGTCTTTCATTTGCATATTTTGTTTCTGTCTATATGCTCGTATGTTACATATGTAACCTTGAGTTAAATAAAGTTGAGTTGAGTTGAGCTATATAAAAGTGGGGTATCTGGGTTTATATATTTCACGGACATGTTTTCATGATGTTTTCAATTGAATAGAACTCGTGAATTACTTTAGACCAGTGATGTAAATCTACTGTCCCTGTTTAGACCTACTCATGTACTGGACAAACGGACTGTCTGTACAACCTTTCAAATGAGCCTTCGCATGAAAAAACAACTGAAGGGAGGTTTCAGAAACATCTTTCTGTCTATCTAGGCAAGTTGACATGTTTTCCCACACCGAATGAAAAGTATAAATAATATTTTTTTGTTTATATTATGTTTGAGTTTTCCATATGAACGCTGTTAGCTTTTCAGTTAATTATATGCCATTTGCTTCACATAAAGAGGTTTGATAAGCTGGGGAGAGGAGTCATTTATCATCAGGGAAACTTGAGACAACAAAATAAATATTTAAAGGGAGCTGGGGAGCAAGCAAAAATATCAGGTTTTAGGGAGCAGAGAGCAGACGGCTGAAGAAAAACCATTTAGAGAACTGGGTAGAAATGTCAATTCTTTTGCAGGGAGCGAAGACCCCATCCCATGGTAGGGCCTCAATAAATCATAAGTTCCATTAAATATTGTTTTCACTGCAAAGGCAAGCAAACATCCAAATCTATTTCTAGCTACGATCAGTCATATACTCAAGATGAAAAATGCTCAAATTCCGTGTATTCCCTATAGCGTGGATACAGCCATACAATGCATCAATGTCAAGTGATTTGTTCGAGTTTTCTAGAAATTACATGTACCACACCTTGACAGTTAGGAGATTGATGTTTCATCACGAAAACATGTCCGTGTAATGTATACCCCTTGAACCCCACTTTTATATTGCAAAACTGGGGAATGCAGGGGTATACCATTTGTTTTCTTAATTTTGCTCTAAAACATTGATTGTGGGTACTCGTTAGAGGCGGCGGTTCTAACGAGTACCCACAATCTATGTTTTGAGCAAAAATATGAAAAATTTTCCAACGAAATTTTCAATTTTTACAGCTAAAAAATCTCTGTATATTGCATGGGCAAGTTTTCGTAATGATTGTGCGTGTAGTGGCAAGATGCTCCAGTAGACTGTCATTACTCAAATAGTTCCTTATATAGAAATGTTCTGTGAGCGGAACCTGGAACCGAGTCATGTGACACGACAATAAACAATGGAGTGGGTATAACCAATATTAAAAATAACGCTATGAAACCTACAATTGTTATTGCCGCCTCCATGTGACATACATTGTCTCGATTACATGTAGCTTGTTAGTGGAACTGGAACTGGAACAACGAATTCACATGTAACCCGACGATAAACTTGAAAAGTATTTAAAAATAACGCTATAAAATCTTGTTTATTGTCCTCTCCATGTGACTTGCACTCTCCCGTTCAATTGTCGATAACCAAAGCAAACTACACATGTCACGACAATAAACATTGGGAGGAGTATACCCGATATTGAAAAATCTCTATAAAACCTACAATGTTTACTGTCGACTCGATGTCACTTGCATTGTCACGCTCATCTGTTAGGTTTACCAGACCCGGAACCTAAATTCACATGACACGACAATACAATTTGCAAGGAGTATACAGGGAAACCACTGTTAGGCGAGCAGCCTGACCGGAGATACGTATGCACACGAGCTTATCCACCGTGGTGTTACTCATCATTTGAAGTGATAAGAGCCGCGGCGCGAGAAAACCAGTCTTCGGGGTTTCCGACCAGGTGCGACAAAAACCGGCAAGTACAGTCACAGAAACGAAGGCTAAAAGCTTGAAAATTCGGATCTAGGAAGAGGAATTGTACTATCCGAGTAGCGAAAACAAAGGCGCTGATCAGCTGTGCAGTTACTGCACAGCTGATCTGCGCCTTTGTTTTCGCTTATGCAAAAATCCGGGTTTCTCACGATGCGGCTCAATTAGGTACTAGTACTTTTCCAGTGTGCATGGCGTATCAGGAAGAATTTAAGGCCATCTCAAAACTGTGACATTTATATCATACGATACGAAACACAGACTATATAGTTACAACCATCAGGGTAAAATGTCCGTGAAATTTATACCCCCTTTAAATTCCATTTTCTAGCGTCAAACCTCGGTGATTTTGATTGCGCGTTCTCGTTAGAAACTTGTACCCATAGTTTGTGTTCTAAATAGATTTTTTTTTCTTTAAAAAAATCGACCATAAATTATAATTTTGACAACTGAAGAAAATGACAAATTGTACAGACATGTTGTCTTAATGTGATTAAAACAACCTAGTAACCCCGTCTCAACAAAAGCACAACTGCTCTTTATGTGTTTTGAATGAAAATCGTTGAATCATTACGTGTACATGATATTATCACAACTCAAAGAAGCACGTTTAAGGTCACTAGTCGCTCACCTGAATATTGGTATAGGTTTCTGTTTGTTTTGCTATTTTCCATCAGGAAAACATGTCCGCGAAATGCATATCCCCCCCCCCCACACACACACACATATAGCAAATATTGGGGTTTGCAGAGGTATACCTATTTTTGCTCAAAAACATAGATTGTGGGTACTCATTAGAACCGCCTCGGCGAGGCGGTTCTAACATGTACACACAATCTATGTTTTGCGCAAAAATAAGAAAAATATAAAAACAAAAAAATTCTGCTAAAAATTTTCATTTTTTAGAACTTTAAAAATCTCTGTATATTGCAAGGACACGTTTTCGTACTGCCATGAAGTCAAAGTACATCTGGAGGGTGACGCATTTTCAATCATGAATTCTAAACAAAAAAAAAAGTTTTGTTTGTATTGAGGTTCAACGTCCCAGTCTACATTTTTCCGTCATGTCGGGGCCACCGCTTACTGGGGTACTCTATGGAGTAATCTAAACAAAAAGACGTTGACATCAGGAAAACATGTCCATGAAAAGAAATACCCCCTTGAACCCCACTTTTACATTGCAAAACTGGGGTTTGCAGGGGTATACCTAATTTTTTGATCCAAAACATACATTGTGGGTACTCGTTAGAACCGCCTCACCGAGGCGGTTCTAACGTGTACCCGCAATGTATGTTTTGAGTAAAAATATTTAAAAAATCAAATTTTTTCCAATGAAAATTTAAATGATGTCTATATATTGCATGGGTGTGTTTTCTTAATCACAGTATGATAGTCCGGTATCATGTGATAGTCCGGTATCATGTGATAGTCCGGTATCATGTAAAGCTCTCAGCCTGGTCCAAATATCCGTTAGTTTTCGATATACTTTTTTCCGCTCGCACACAACGTGGTTTTAAAGGCAGTGTTTTGTTGAAATACATGTTTTCCTATCTGAATACAGGAATCCTCTCTTATACCTTGTGGTATATATGCCCAAAACAACGTAACAACATGTAGCATCATAAGTGTTGATCGCGCTAGATATTTGGTATGGGTTCAGAAGGTATCTTTGTGAAAACAGAGACACCTACTGATGACCAGTGGTCACGAAAACGCTCACCTGAGTTGTTAGCATCATTTTAATATAAGACTTCTCGTAGGAATTGTGGGAATACCTTCTCCTGAAAGAAATGGTTAAGCAACGCCTTGTAAACCAGGGTCCGTGGGTTCAATGCCGGGCTTCACAGGTCTTTTGTATGAGGCTTTTATACGAAGTCCCGTCTCCAAATGACCATAGAGGTTGAGTGGGACTTAAAAAACGAAAACAACAAATTTTATTGTATGAAACTAAACAAGCCGGTGTGAAACTCAACAGGCTGGTATAAAACTCAACAAGCCTGTATGAAACTCGACAGCCTGGTATAAAACTAAACAGGCTGGTATGAAAACAGACTGATATAAAAACTCAACAGGCTGGAAACTCAACAGGTATAAAAGTCAACAGACTGGTATGAAACTCAACAGGCTGGTATCAAACTCAACAAGATGGCATGGACTCAACAGGTTGGTAATGGTACAAAACTCAACATGCTGGTGTGAAACTAAACAGGCTGGTATGAAACTCAACAGGCTGGTATGAAACTCAACAGGCTGGAGAGAATTTTAATGGTGTGAAGTGTCAAGTTTTTTTTTTTCAAACGCAACTCAATACTGTTAGCCCAGGTGAGCTACAATTTTGAACAACGGTTCATTTGTGTGGAAATACCATTAGAGGGAAGATGTCTACAATTGAAGTGATTATAATTTTATTTTATTTTCTATAATCTGCAATAAATAAACATGAGCATTACAACAGATGATGCAATAGGCCTGAAAGGCTTGCTAGACCCTGGTTAATGCCTTAAAGGTACAACAAATTTACTTTTGCACAAACGTACAAGGTATTTCAGAATTAAAAAAAAAAAAAAAAAAAAAAAAAAAAAAAAAAAAAAAATAACAATGAGAATCAAATAAAATATAATTTTCAAAAACAGCATTCATTATTATGCTAGAGGCTCGAAACATGTACGTCTGCGTGGGGTTAAAGTTGGTTACTCAACAGCCAGGGGCATATATTGAGACAGCATCTCGTTTCGAAAGACTGGAGGACCCACGACCCGTAATTTTCAAAGCGAGTAGCTTAACCATTCCTCCAAGGTATATATTAATTGCATTTTTTTTTCAATGCTTTCAATTTAAATGCCAAAAGCGAAGTTCACACCTAAGCTCTTGTATCAGCAATCAGACATGAGCAATGATTTTGCCAACACGGCCTACTTATGCATCGGAGTCATCCTCTGGATCCGCCCATGGGAGTCTTGGATTCGAACAACACTGGCGTCGGATTCTGTGCAACAAAAGGCTCGAACGTAGCCAAGATAAATTGTTGATCATTTCGAGCCCTCTGAACGAATGAAACCCAATATGGCCTGCAACCAATTGCAGTGTTCAAGTGCATTTTCTTTCTTAACATCTTAAGATGAAGTTAGGAAATGTTGTACTGTTCTGCACAACAATCAATTAGTAGGTTTGGACTGTATGAGCTTCAATTGATCGATACACGTGACAAACTGACGCGCGAAACTCGGTCTTCAGGGTCTCCGACCAGGTCCGTCACAAACCGACCTGTATAGTCTCAGAAGAAGGCTAGACGATTTAAGTAGGAGGAAGTGTACTGTCCGAGTAGCGAATCAGCTGTGCTGTTACTGCACATCTGATCTGCGCCTTTGTTTTCGCATAGGCAAAATCCAGTTTTCTCACGTCGCGGCTTAACTGGAAACATTGTCTGGAAATTCGTCTCGAAATCTGATTTTCTTAGAAATTACAAGTCATTCAATTTGTGTTTCTTCAGGATATTGATGATTAAAATGGTAAGAGTAAGGTTAAGCTGCTTTTCGTAAGAATTTATTCTGTGGCAATTCTGAAAATGTTTGGTTTGATTTGATTATGGCTTAACGTCCCATAGAACAGTTTTCAAGTTCAGATATCGGAACCGTCGCTTCCTGGGTAATATCAGTAATATACATGTTGGAAGCTAAAATGTCCCATCAACGACACAGGAGCATTTTCGAAGCGTACCTCCATCATAATCACGCACTCGAATTAAAATCTTAGTTCAAATCTATTCCACAGGGCTCGACCAACAACGTAAAGAAGCAGAGGGTATGTATCGTAGGCTGTGGCCCGGCGGGGATGTCAACACTATTCCACTTCGGGAACCTCCCCGAGGACCAGGTACCGGAAGTCGTCTGCTACGAGAAACAGGTCACGTGGGGAGGCATGTGGAATGTCACGTGGCGAACAGGTAGATCTAATTGACCTGGAACGCATATATGACCGGTCCGATGCGGGTTGCTTGTTGTTAGGATGTATGCGACATTGATGTTTGATAAATCCGGCGAAACACTTGGTCAGGCCTTGCAGCAATCATATGATCAGCAACTCAGTTGATCTGCAAGGAGGCACCGGCTCAATAAGCATAGTCACAGGTCCGACCCCCGGGCCCTGCATATTTTTTTCTTTATTTCTTTGATTGCCGATCCAATTATAGCATTTACGTGCCGGATATTATAATAGGCCTGACGTCTCTTTCTGTATTGTCAACAGGCACAGATGAATACGGTGAGCACGTGCATGCGTGTATGTACTATGACCTGTGGACGAACAGCCCGAAGGAGATCATAGAATACCCGGACTATACGTTCGACCAACATTTTGGCCGACCTGTTCAGTCATACCTACCAAGAGAGGTTCTACGAGAATACATTGAAGGTAATACCAGCTTCCGTTTCCTCATCAATCTGATTGAAATATCACACTACTTCATTGATTCCATTATTTACGAATACATGAAAAACCCCTCCAACTCCCCCCCCCCCTCTGAAAAATAAAATAAATAAAAAAAAAAAAAAAAAAAAAAAAAAAAAAAAAAAAAAAAAAAGACAAAGTATCGGACACCGGTGGCAATTAATATAGGGCCCGAAAGTGACCGAAACCTTCCGCCACCATTACCCAGTGTACTGTGCAAGTGTCCATGAAGCTGGTGTCGTTAAGCAACAACACAAGTAGGCCTTTAACGAGCATCAGCTCCGTATCAATACATAGATCATTCTGCTAGACCTACCGGTAGGTCAGCATGTAACCATTGGCGCCTGCACGAAGAGAAATAATCGATTTAGGCGCATATCTAAATTTGATCAAGTAATGAATATTCATGACCATTTTCCAGGTCGGTTTGCCAACAACGGTGCACGTGACTGGCGGAGGTGTGTACAGTTTTCGACGGTAGTGCGATGGATAGAATACCAAGAAGAAACCGACGATTTTATTGTCAAAGTGAAAAATCTGAAAGAAAACAGACACACTGAGGAACGATTCACACACGTCATCGTTGCAACGGGACTATTTGGCACCGCGTATATGCCTAAGTACCCTGGACTAGACGACTTCAAAGGTCGGGTGCTTCACGCCAAAGACGTCCGCCATGCAAAAGAGTTCCATGGTCAACGCGTACTTATCATCGGATCGAGATGGTCTGCGCAGGATTTAGCAATTCAGTTCCTGAAATTCGGTTCCAAGAACGTCATCATGACGTATCGGTCTAAACCAACAGGATTGACTTGGCCAAAAGGCATTGAAGAACGCCCATCAGTCGTAAAGTTTGAAGAGTCGTCTGCAGTATTTCAAGATGGCGGCACGACGGATGTTGATGTAGTACTTTTCTGCACAGGCTACGCCCTGAATCACCCTTTCTTAGCAGACGACCTAAGAATTGACCCAGAAATCACCATATATCCCGACCACCTTTACAAAGGGATCGTCTGGACTAATGGCGGGAATCAAAAGCTGCTTTATTTAGGGGTTATGTATGCAACGTATTTCCTACATTTTCTAGATGTTCAAGCGCTTTGGGCATGTCGGTACATAACGGGCCAGGAAAAGACACCAGAGCGCGAAGACATGCTTGTAGACATTGAAAAATTCACCAATAAGAGAGACGAGTTAGGCGTTGGGTGGAATTTTGAGAAACTGGACTTTGTGACAAATTATCTCCTTATGCTTTCTAAAGCAAATGGTGGCGTCATGGCGGCCGGAAAAGCGCGGGAAATATTACAAGAAGAATGGAAGCATAAGCTGGAGGATGTGAGTTCGTACAGGGACCACCAGTACAAGTCCATACACACAGGGAACTTTTCTACGGCCCCCATTGTGCCATGGATGAAAGCTTTTGGTGACACATCTGAATGGTTTCAAAAGTTAGCTTCTGGTTCTAAGGAAGATTGAATTTATTATTGTGTTAAAATACGATTCGCAAGACTCAGATATAGTTGTTATACAAGTTACACTCAGATCAAGTTGTTATTCAATATGCTAATTTGCGATGTAAGTGAACATTTGCTGCAAGCATTCCCGGTGGTGTTAGGTTTTTACCTTCCATAAAAATGCTAAATGCATCCTAACCAGAGCTGTAAGCCGTACGGAGATTGGACTATCGCTTGGTCAGTGGCTGCACACTGATGAACATAAGCCAACTACAAGTGTTGTTGCGGTGGGGGAAGATTCGGATTTAAAATCACTTGAAGTCAGTACAGTGTTTCGATCTTAGTTTTAAGATCATTTTTCCAAAAAGATATCGTGCGTACAATGTTTGCGTTTTAAAACAAGAATTGCTTGTGAAACAAGCTATCAATCTGAAGCTTACACGCAATAAGGAAATAAAACCAGGATATGGTTTCAGCAATTAAATCAAAGTTTTGTTTGAAAACCCCAGTCAATATCACTACCTGTTAATGGCATGGCCGTGATATTCACCGCCAGACTTTTCAATTGTGCTTAACCATTATGAAAACATGCCCATGCAATATACAGAGATTTTTTCACCTGTAAAAATTGAAAATTTCATGAGAAAAAAATTGATATTTTTCTAATTTTTGCTCAAAACAGAGATTGTGGGTACTCGTTAGAACCGCCTCAGCGAGGCGGTTCTAACGAGTACCCACAATCTATGTTTTGGATCAAAAATAAGAAAAATAGGTATACCCCTGCATACCCCAATTTTGCTATATAAAAGTGGGGTTCAAGGGGGTATACATTACACGGACATGTTTTCTTGATGCTAAGCAAGTCTGCTGGAAGCCCAGTGTAGTTCTCGACGCCAAACTGTTTAAAGAGTCCTTGGAATTTAAGGCAGCCATATTACGTATTCAGATCTTCAGACAACTACTCTACTTGCATCAATAACTATAGAAATGTTACCATAAACAAAACTTTCGGAAACATTAGATGTGGGGTATGCTTCATTGCAAATGAGCCTTCGCATGAGAAAACCAACAATTTGTCTCCGACCAGGTCCGACACAAACCAGTCTGTACGGTCACAGAAAAAGGCTAGAGGGTTGAAATTTCGGATTCAACAAGAAGAGGGATTGTACTATCCTTGTAGCGAAAACAAAGGCATGATCAGCTGTGCAGTTACTGCACAGCTGATCTGCGTCTTAACGTTAGCAAATGCAAATTGTTTGTTTTCTGATGCGGCTCAAATAAGACATACTACCAACTGAGCTACTGCGCCCACTGCTAAAAATAAAACCATGGGTCAAATTGAATGAATAAGGAGGGCTGATTTAAGTTTTATTAGACAAGCCAACAAAACAGGTTTCATGAATCTATGAATTAAAGAAAAAAACATGTTACATGTCAATTAAATAAAATCTTTGCAAATACATGATGTGTGATTTTCCTCAGCCGCAAAGTAACATAGAATTGACACAAGACTACAACAATGAAATATGAAATCTTGGAATTTAAATTAAGCAATTATCATTTGGGGTAAACTAGAATTGTCAGAGAATCTGACTATAGCCCCGCTTCTCAGCTGTTTTGCAGGGTGAAAAAAAAATGACAGGTAACTATCACAAGCTAGATCTCGTCAATATTGATGCGCATACAAAATTTGGTCTGATTATGTCAATTTGTTCTCAAGATATTGAACGGAAACGAAATTCTGACCTCAATAAAGGGCCATAACTCCGTCAAAATTTTGCGAAAAATGACGGGTAACAATCCCAAGCTAGATCTTGTCAATGATGATGTGCATACAAAATTTGGACGGATTCTGTCAATTCGTTCTCAAGATATTAAGCGGAAACGAAATTCTGAAGTCAATCAAGGGCCGTAACTCCGTCAAAATTTTGCGAAAAAATGATGGGTAACAATCCCAAGCTAGATCTTGTCAATGATGACGTGCATACAAAATTTGGTCGGATTCTGTCAATTTGTTCTCAAGATATTGAGCAGAAACGAAATTCTGACGTCAATCAAGGGCCATAACTCCGTCAAAATTTTGCAAAAAATGACGGGTAACAATCCCAAGCTAGATCTTGTCAATGATGACGTGCATACAAAATTCAATTCGTTCTCATAGTCCGGCAGAACCTTCAGTGGACCTGGATTTAGAGTACATAGAAAATGTTTTTACACATTTGGAAAGCTGAGGTCTTCTACATTAAGAATCCAGCGGGTGACATCTTGTCACCATTGAGCAATTTGAGAAATTCAAGATGGCGTTCAAGATGGCTGCTCGTATATGAAAAACAGTAGTCTCCATGCAAATAATCATATTTTGAGAGACTTTTAAATATGGGATCACTTGTATTTGAAAGCTGAATCAAATTTACATTGAAATTAGCGCAAGAAAACGGACAATGTACGGACAGCATCCAAGATGGCTGCCAGAATTAAGGAAATTACATTATTGAAAAGAGGTGATTTCAAGACTAAATAATTTCTTAAACCAAACAGTTTAACAATATTGGTGGCATTTTGTTAACATTTAAGACTCCAATGGATGTCATTTTATCACCATTGAACACTTTGAGAAATTCAAGATGGCATTCAGGATGGTTGCCCCTATACAGAGAACAGTAATTGCCATGTAAATAATCGTGTTTTGACAGATGTAAGACCTGAAATTACTCGCATTTAAAGGCTGAACTAGTCTGTGGACATTGAAACTACTTCAAAGGAGATTATCTAAAATGTCCGCCAGAATAAAGGGAAATGCAATATTGAAAAGCGCTGATACTGAAACTAAAGAATTACACAAATCAATTAGTAAGGTGGCAGTTTTTGTTAACATCAGTCAAAGAATAAGTCCGAATAGATAAAAGTATTCTTGAAACCTGTATTGACTTATAGTCATCATGAAGAATATTTAATATGGTAATGACACCCGCAGATTAAAATACATGTACCAGTAAGACAAACACAGTATCAGTGCTTTATATGCAAACTACTCGTCCTCCATAATTTGAAACTGTTCTGAATATGTCTGTTTTGGCTCAAAACTATGATATCAAATATGGTTTCCCATTCCCTTTATTGTTTTCAAGACATCGTCTCTCACTAATGAGAAAGATCATTATTATTTCTTGAATAAGGTTCTTGTGTGTTGGTGAGCTCTTTGATGGCCGACTAGGCCAATTCTAGTTCTAAACTGTCGGTCGCAAGTCAAGGTAAGTTATGGAAGCTGCTGGTGGCCCATTGGTCTAGGCTTTGCATTTTCTGCTCTTTCTTTCAGCTTCACAGATTCGCTATTTTTTCATAGAGAGCTGCTCCTTCGTTGATGAGACCTCGCCACTTTGATCGCTCCTGTGCAGTCACTGTCTGTTCCCAAGAACCCATTGGTATATCGAAATCCTTCAGAGAGGCTTTGAGAGTGTCTTTCTAGCATTTCTTCTGGCCACCTTAAGAGCGATTTCCCTCCTGTAGTTCTTCGTTCTTTGGAAGTCACGCATCTGGCATGCTTATAACATGGCCAGTCCATCTTAGCTGTGCTAGCTTTAAGACTGTATTCATGCTTTGCATTCTTGCTTTCTTCAGGACCTCCCTGTCTGGAATCTTGTCTTGCCACTTGATATTTGGCAGCTTTCTTAACAGCATAAGTGGAAATGATAAAATCTCTTTGCATGACGTTGGTATACTGCCCAGGTCTCACATGCATGCAAAAGGGTTGGCAGTACAACAGCCTTGTAGACTTTCAGCTTGTTGTCAAGCTTGATTCCAGCCTATAGTATTAAAATGTATACCATTAAGTTGTACATGCATATTTTCTAGACCAATGGTGCGTGAAAGTGTGCATATAGATTGTTTGTCAGTAGAACCCACTGTTCTACAATTAAAACAGATACAGTGTATCTTCTTCTGAATGAGCTATATTGGTGCCAATGTTTATTCAATTTATGACCCCGCTTGTGCAATATGTGCCAATGATCAATGGACTGCCATAATAAGGTGATTATCTCATCGCTTTATTGGATAATAAACACACTGTCATGTACGTGATATCGTGTAGATTTTTTTGGCACTAGTGTAGATTATACCAAGATGGCGGCGACAGAAAGTGGGAGATCGTAAGTAGCCTTTCATATGTAAAAAAATCCGGACATTTTAAATGCTAGTGACTCGTCTGAGACACTCCCACACTCGGAATAAATTAAATTTTACGATTTTGCTATTGCTTTTACACAGGCTGATCACATTAGTAAGTATTTGGTCGAGAAGTGTGGGTGAATTGCCGATTTTGTAATCCAAGCGCCGATCGTCAAGGTTTTCAAGACATTTTGTCTTTTAAAAAGCAAATACCATCAATTCTCTTCAAAATACTATTAGCCCAGTCTCTGAAACACCATCCCTAGCCCTGATAGCCCACAGAAACTGCTATGGAAGGAAAAACCTGAGTTTGAAATTTTCACTCGGGCAACTGTGTAGAGACCAGTGTATATTTGTCAGCAACCGTGTAGACACAGGTGGATTTTGAGAAATTTGTAACCGTGTAGAAACAGGTTTTGGAAACCGTGTAGACACGGTTTTTAGTCTTTTAAGCTACCCATTATATTTGGACGGACTCGAAGAATGCATAACATAGTAATAAATTACAGCCATTAGCATGCTAAATTTGTGACAAATTTAATATTTGTCATATAATCTTTGTTGTTGTTTTTTTCTTTCATGGAACACGTTTCAGATGTATAAAGCTGTAGGTCTATATCCAAATTCAAAGTATAGTTTCCCGTCACACATGACGTGATATAGTTTCCTGTCACACGTGACCTGACGTTGGCGGATACTTCCGATGGATCATAGTATCGTCAGTTTTTTTTTTTTTGCATCACCCCTGGAAAAAGATGGCTGTTCCATCGAAACGTCGGGAAGGAAAATGTGATAATCAAAGAAGACTTGTTCTTTTTTAATGTTACTACTACTGCTACCACTACAACAACAACAACAACAACAACTACTACTACTACTACTACTACTAAAATAATTTGTCTTCTCCGTACTTATATCAATGTATCAAACGCACTCATCATTTAGTGCCCCCCTCTAGTGCCCCCCTCTCTCTCTCTCGTGGGTGGGCGATGAAACTATCCCATATGTGGCGAGGTCACAAATTCTCTCTCGTTCTCTCTATCTCTCTCTCTCTCTCTCTCTCTCTCTCTCTCTCTCTGTGTGTATGTGTCTGTGTGTGTGTTCATGATGGAGAATATCGAGGCTCCAGAAACAGCTCCTTGTGTAGAACTTGTCCCGTCCTAGCCCTAATCCAAAAATCCGAGTGCAAAGCAGGGATTGAACCCGGTACCTCTCAATCTCGGAGCGGACACTCTATCTACTGAGCTACCGAGGCCAGTTTGAGATGTATGTATTATAGTTCATACCAAAGGTTAAGATGGCATAGTGCAATATTTCTCATATGCTATGGGTTACATAGGTACTGATATTCTGACTTGAAAATGGTTTGGACGTATTACCATGTAAATTTTAATAGGCTTAAGTATCAAAACTAATAATTTAATAGATGATGATTAATCATCACTAGCCAAATGTAATGGGCAGTTTAAATGAAGAGGTACAAGTAGGCAAAGATCAGGAAAAGGCGCAATCAGAAAAAGATTCCCACTCAAAAAACAGAGGTGGGAAAAAACAAAACTAACAATCATGTACTTATAAAATGAAAACATATCGTAAGCCGAATGAGCAGCTATTTTCCCAATAGGTGACCACTCAGTTACCTAAACTTAACTAAAAATATGAAAACACATACAAGGCGCCAGCAGCACAAAAATTTTAAAACCAAGACATAAAACAAAAAGAACCACCACTGAAGTATCGCCTTGGAACGATCAGTAACAAAAAGTTACCGGCGGGCTTAAACCGGTTTTACATGGCCATTACCTCACCCTCAGCTTCTGCAGTGGTTCATAACATTTAGTTAGTTCTTCGGTCCTCGTGGTGAATCTCTAACTAGTCAATGAATCATCAAGAACAAACAAATAAATCACGATAAACATCCTGATGAATCAAAATCCAGGACTCACAGATTGAGTAAGCTGCCCGACGATGGAAATCCCTGGGCGCCCAATAACTTACTAACTTCGGAGCAAAAGAAAAAACATCAGTTGGACCCCGGTGGGCCAAGCAACACACAAGAAGCTCCGGCCCCAACCTAAAAAGTTGTGTATAACTTCTGTTGTGGCTTTATTTGTTTTATGTTTTGGAGTCCCGGTGGGCCAAGCAACAGACAAGAAGCTCCGGCCCCAACCAACTAAAATGAATAGCTTTAAGTCGGGGCCATCATAGAGTCTGACGCCCGACCAACTAGCATGCAATTAACGGCAGCAGCATAGTTATCAACCATGATTGGGTTAAAAACTAAATGAGTTTAAATGAGTCAAACCGTGTCTACACGGTTTCCAAAATTTGTGTCTACACA
Organism: Rugalucina vietnamica; assembly: GCA_964017185.1. Classification (NCBI taxonomy): domain Eukaryota; kingdom Metazoa; phylum Mollusca; class Bivalvia; order Lucinida; family Lucinidae; genus Rugalucina; species Rugalucina vietnamica. The sequence goes on along the minus strand of OZ024879.1, from coordinate 11,789,155 downwards.
GTTACAAATTTCTCAAAATCCATCTGTGTCTACACGGTTGCTGACAAAAACACACTGGTCTCTACACAGTTGCCCGAGTGAAATTTCAAACTCTGGTATTTTCTTCCACGACAGTTTCTGTAGGCTATCAGGGCTAGGGATGGAGTTTCTGAGACTGGGCTAATAGTATTTTGAAGTGAATGGTCGATATTTGCTTATTCAAAGATAAAATATCTCCAAAATCCTGCTGATCTCCGCTTTGATTACAAAATCGGCAATTCACCCACGCATCTAGGCCAAATACTTGCTAAAGTGATCAGACTGCGTAAAGGCAATAACAAAATTGTAAAATCTAATTTATTCTGAGCATGGGGGTGTCTCAGACTGGTCACTGGCATGTAAAATGCCTGGTATTTTAACAAATGAAAGGCTACTTACAATCTCCCAGTTTTTCTGGCCGCCATCTTGGTATGATCTACACTAGTGCCAAAAAAATCTACACGATATCACGTACATGACAGTGAAACAGGCTCCTAAGAATAATGCGTGTGATACCAACGTGTATTGGTTTTATGGTCCCTTATTACCTGTACAGTAAAACTGTCCCCATCCGCAATCTATATTGAGTTTTCGTTTTGGAACCCTACCTGTATTCAGAGCACTTGTCTGGCCATCAGGTCTTCTAGTATCATGTTCCATATTAGTTATCAGCTAATGACTTTCAATCAATAGGAGTACATGCTTTTACAGTAATCATAGTTTACACATATTTATCTCAAAGACAAAGGGATTGGGCTCCAAGTGCTTACAACATTAGTTACAGCCTGCCCCCTAAAATCATAATCATAGGTCACTTGGATCTACATTTCCAGACTTTGCTGTCTGTCTTCCAGAATAAAAGATACATACATGTATATGAGAAAAGATACATGTATGTGGGCATATAGATAATGAGACATTGGACCCCAATTTTTGAACCATAATTTTTAGTCTAGGTCGCTGTGAACTACATGTCCCTGTATTTTGCAGTGATTTGTCAACAGAACTTTGACTTTAATACTATGTGAGTGTGACCACATTACTTGTTTGTTTGTTTGCTTGTGCTCGTCCTTTATGTCCCAGTCAACAGTTATGGTCATTCCGGGACTTCTACCAAATTTTAGGATCACATGACTCAATATGTGCTTGAAAATATAACCACCTAAGTTAACAGCTAAGGCTTACTTGTATGGATGGTTTTACTGTAACAACTTTCCTTGGGCAGGCTAAGGCCTTCTGTGCTGTAACCCATTAATCAGATGTTCATTCAGTAGATTTGTTTTAAACTTTGACTGGAGACATAAGAAGCTGATCCGATGGGTGGGCTCACACCCTTCTGTAGTATTACGCATGCAGCTCAAAAGGAAATATTACCTGTCATTTTAGGTTGTGAGAGAAATATGGCCTGCTTGTGTTTACAGATAAAACTAACTGACTGGCCTTTTGATAACTGGTCTGAACCTGCCTGAAATAGTGGTTTAGACAAATAAAAACAAGACTGAGATCCTTATGTGAATCTATATTTATAAGCATAAATTGTTTAATTAAGTGGTTGCAGTTTGAGTATGTTTCTGATGTCATGGCATCCCAGTGTTGGAAATGGAGATAATATCCTGGCATGACAATATTGGTTGACTTGGGCGTAAAGCAACAAAACAAACAAACAAACAAACAAACAAACAAATCAAAAAATGTAAAATTTTCCTATACTGTGGTGGCTGTCTTAGATGCACTCCTAACATGGTATTAATTGCACTTATTTCAGGTGTTAAATATGCCAAAACATGAATGTTTCCATACGGGAAGCCATCTTGAATGCCATTTTGAATTTCTTAATTTGCTCAATGGTGACAAGATGCCATCCACTGGATCCATAAACGTTAACAAAATTGCCACCAAGTTGTTTGGTTTGGAAATTTTGAATTTTCCAAGGCACCGCTTTCAAATATTGCATTTTTCCTAAGTTTTGACAGCCATCTTTGATGCCTTCTTTACAGAATATATTTTCTTGGACTCATTTTAATGTACAATTAATTCATCTTTTAAATACAAGTAATTTCAGGTCTAAAAGTCTGACAAAACATGATTATTTCACAGGAAAATAGCATTTTCTGTATATGGGCAGCCATCTTGGACGCCATCTTGAATTTCTCAAATTGCTCAATGGTGACAAGATGTCACCCATCGGATTCTTAATGCAGAAGACCTCACCTTTCCAAATATGTAAAAACATTTTCTATGTACTTTAAATCCAGGTCCACCTCAAATAGCCCAGATGGCTACAGGACTATCAAGATATTGAGCGGAAACGAAATTCTGACGTCAATCAAGGGCCGTAACTCCGTCAAAATTTTGCGAAAAATGACGGGTAACAATACCAAGCTAGATCTTGTCAATGTTGATGTGCATACAAAATTTGGTCAGATTCTGTCGATTCGTTCTCAAGATATTGAGCGGAAACAAAATTCTGAAGTAAATCAAGGGCCATAACTCTGTCAAAATTTTGCAAAAAATGACAGGTAACAATCCCAAGCCAGGTCTTGTCAGTGTTGATGTGTACATACAAAATTTGGTAAGATTCTGTCCATTCATTCTCAAGATATTGAGTGGAAACCAAATATTCACGGAATCACGGATTCACGGATTCACAGAATCACGGAAAGACGGAATGACTGAAGGACAGGGTGAATCCAGTATAGCCCCACGAAATTCTGACGTCAATCAAGGGCCGTAACTCTGTCAAAATTTTGCGAAAAATGACGGGTAACAATCCCAAGCTAGATCTTGTCAATGATGACCTGCATACAAAATTTGGTCAGATTCTGTAAACTGGTTCTCAAGATATTGAGCGGAAACGAAATTCTGACGTCAATTAAGGGCCGTAACTCCGTCAAACTTTTGCGAAAAATGACGGGTAACAATCCCAAGCTAGATCTTGTCAATGTTGATGTGCACACAAAATTTGGTCGGATTCTGTCAATTCGTTCTCAACATATTGAGCGGAAACGAAATTCTGACGTCAATCAAGGGCCGTAACTCCGTCAAAATTTTGCGAAAAATGACGGGTAACAATCCCAAGCTAGATCTTGTCAATGTTGATGTGCACACAAAATTTGGTCGGATTCCGTCAATTCGTTCTCAACATATTGAGCGGAAACGAAATTCTGACGTCAATCAAGGGCCGTAACTCTGTCAAAATTTTGCGAAAAATGACGGGTAACAATCCCAAGCTAGATCTTGTCAATGTTGATGTGCACACAAAATTTGGTCGGATTCTGTCAATTCGTTCTCAAGATATTGAGCGGAAACGAAATTCTGACGTCAATCAAGGGCCGTAACTCCGTCAAAATTTTGCGAAAAATGACGGGTAACAATCCCAAGCTAGATCTTGTCAATGATGATGTGCATACAAAATTTGGTCGGATTCTGTCAATTCGTTCTCAAGATATTGAGCGGAAACGAAATTATGACGTAAATCAAGGGCAGTAACTCTGTCAAAATTTTGCGAAAAATGACGGTCAACAATCCCAAGCTAGATCTTGTCAATGTTAATGTACATACAAAATTTGGTCAGATTCTGTCAATTTGTTCTTAAGATATTGAGCGGAAACAAAATGCAAAAATGTTCACGGAATGACGGAATGACGGAAAGACGGAACCACGGAAGGACAGGGTGAATCCAGTATAGCCCCACTTTTCCAAAGCGGGGCTATAATTAAAATGAAAGAAGACAAGTTTTATTTGAGAAGCCTCCATGGCAAAGGTTAAGCTGCTTGCCTTATGAAACAGGCCTTGAGGTTATAAAACTTTTTCAGCTGAGCATGAAATTAAAACTGCTTAAAATTACATGTACTGAAATAACCAAAATTGTTTGAGATTTCAGGTTAAGATTGCAACAGCCTGTAATTTATCCTGCTAATAAATGTTAAAATGCCAATAGGGTAAATTTAAGCCTCAGCTGAGCTGAGCATGAAAAAAGTTTTATAACCTCGGGACCAGGATTGTCACTTGTGGGTTCAATACCAGGCTTCTCCAGTCTTAACGATGGGAATTTATATGAAGGTCTAGTCTCCATATGACCTTAGCTCTTGAGATGGACATAGAACATGTAATCAACCAATTCAAAATTTATTTGTTCACAAACTTTGTGCCAAATCCAGACAGGGCTTTTATATATTACTTGTGTTCAATCCTATCTGATGTGGCGAAATGAAGTACTTACCTACTGTAACGAACGGCCGAGCCAAGCCACAGCAAACCCCGTCGGTGGAAAAGCATGCCCATCCACCAAAGGTGGTTTACTGCGCTATATACCCAACACTTACTCAATTCACAAAGTCTCGAGTTTGAAATTTGCATATTTCCAAGGGAGGCAATCCCGTTTCATTACTTCCCCCTCCGAGAAGACTCGCCCCGAGTCTTTGGCCTGGGGACTACATGGGTAAGGCAACCCCGGTCTGGCAGTTGTCATCATCCCACCGCTGCCACCAAATGTAACGTGCAGCCGAGCCGAGCCACAGCAAACCCCGTCGGTGGAAAAGCATGCCCATCCACCAAGGGTGGTTTACTGCGCTATATACCCAACACTTACTCAATTCACATAGTCTCGAGTTTGAAATTTGCATATTTCCAAGGGAGGCAATCCCGTTAAATTACGTTATCTGCCTTTGTGTAAATTCTGTCACATTAGAAAACCTGATTTGGTTCAGGAAAAACTTGAATTGGCGTAACTGCTGCAATGATGCTTGGGACATAAAATATTAAAAGGAAATGCAAATTACTGGGAAAAAAATATGAACAATAATTAGAATGATGAGAATGCAGAATACTGTTTCATACTATTTATAAAGCTTTTTTCCAGTCTTATCTCAAATGAGCATGAAATTTATTGTGCTCACACATGCAAAAACCTTGAAATATTTATAGACAGAATAAGTTTTGTTGGTCTTTTTTTTTTTTTTTTTTTTTTTTTTTAGTTAAATTTGGAAATCCTTTCAAATTTCTCTATTTCAATATTTATAAGTGGTACATATAAATTTCATGCTCAGATGACTTGAGACAGAAAAAGCTCTGGACTCAAATGCTCAAAGTAATTGACAAATGCAGATTTAAATCATCATATTATAAAAGTGCTTTCTAAATTTTGCACACAGAAGCAGTCTAGCAGCTGAGACCTGTAGTTTTAAAACAGGTTTAAAGAATTTTTATAAAGCATTTGCCAATTGTTCATGAATATGTTTTAAAACTAAAAAATAATCATGTTTCATGGATGAATCATAGCATTAATCATTGTTCACAAAAGACACAAAACCAACCACATATTTCATGTTAACACAACATGAAGTGGTCTTTTGTTCCTCACATCAAGATTTGCAATCAAATACTTCTGTGCACCCAAAAACACAATAAAATCTATTGCAAAATAAATATTTGCACAATAAATACATTACGAAAACTTGCCCATGCGATATACAGAGATTTTTTAACCTTTAAAAATTGAAAATTTTCAGCTGAAATTTTTTAATGTTTTTCTTATTTTTGCTCAAAACACAGATTGTAGGTACATGTTACATGCCTTGGGGAGGCGCTTCTAACGAGTACCCACAATCTATGTTTTGGAGCAAAAACCAGAAAAATAGGTATACTCCTGCATACCCCAGTTTTACTATATAAAAGTGGGGTTTGAGGGGGTATAAATTACATGGACATGTTTTCCTAATGAAATAAGTTGCACAATAAATATGTGTAAATTACCACGGAGTAAATCAAATGAGCCGCCCCATGGGAAAACCAACAATCTGCATAGGCGAAAACAAAGAAGCAGATCAGTAACCACAAAGCTGATCAGTGCCTTTGTTTTCGCTACTCGGATAGTACAATTCCTCTTCTACCTAAATCCGAAAGGGGGTGTTACAAATGTGCCCACGCATGGATTTTCCTTAAATTTTACAAATACGTAGGTCATCATATATGAGCTACGAAAATGTATATATTGAATTAAATAATTAATTATAGGACTCAGGAGACAACCTTGGCTCACTCCCACAATGACATGATAACCGCCCTCATCTTTGTGTGTCCTAAAATTTAAGTTTTATAATTTTCTAAGATTTGTCAAGTGGATTGGCTCGAGAACATCCCAGGCATTATACTTATAACGTAAAATCATTTTACAGAAGTATTATATTGATTTCCTGATTAAATAATTATGAAATTTCTCATTTTTTTCTCCAAAATTTACAAAAAATACCAAATTCAACTTAAAAGATAAATATGTTCCAGTCTTTGTCAAGATACCATATTTGCATAAAAACATGCCATATATATCCTCTTGATATGAGAAAAATTTCATGATAATTCAAAGCCGGTAACATTGTCATTTTTTACGTTGTATACATGTAGGTCACTTTTCATAATTTTAACAAAATGTTGAAATTGCTCCAAATCATCACAAAAAGGTTTTGGATTATGACCATAATGCATATTTCTGATGCACATTGCGATAAGACAATCCTGAATGGCATACATGTAGTTACATTTATGTAACTGAGTGGTCACCTGTTGGGAAATAGCCATTCTCTTGGCAAACTGTACATTCTCTTTGTACAAGTAACTATTTGTTATTTCGCTTGTTTTCCACGTGGGATTTTAGGTTGAACCTTGGTTCTAATTGCAGCAGCTTCTGGTCATTGCTTACGTTTGCCAAAAAGATGTTATTCATGATGGTTTTCTACCATCTGTTTTTCACAATTGACTGTTTTCTTTAGGTTTAGAACGATATAAAGTAATTCTAAAATAGCAGTGAGACCAAATGGCTTACAGTTTGCCTTCAGTTGAATCAATGCTGAAAGCTCTGGACTCCGAATTATTCTATTGAGGAAATACTAGAGGATGTTTAATTTGTTTAACTGATAATCATATGTTATGCTTCTCGTATAGGAGTGAGACCATGAGGTCCATGTGGAATTGTCTCGTAGTGATAAACTGAATCTGATATTATTATTTCTCACTCTTGGACCAAATGTATTTTCTTGTAAAAGACACAAGTGGAAATATAGACAAATGTTCACTGTATATTACTTTATCATACTGTACAAATTCCATGTTTTAATTCTTTAGAGGGAAAGCTAGAGTACCTGACCTCCTATATCTCTTACTGTACCCAAATTTTATAACTTTGATTTTCAACAAACGATCTGATTTTGATCTTTACATGGGATTAAAACAGACATAAATTCTGTAAAGTCATATGCCATAAGTATTTTAAGCATTTAGCCTTCAGTCAAATGCAACATCTCTGCATTACATAGGTTACCCACATAAATGCTTGCAAAATAAACATCAAACCAAAATCTCCTATAAAATGTATGCATTTAGGCTGATTATGAAGTATGTTTCATCGTTAAAGCAAGTCCACTTCCTATATTCACATTCCTATGGATCTTATTCAGCATATTAAATGTATATTGTACGTTACATACATTACATCATTCAAAACTGAATATTAAAGTTTATATTTTCTTGGTAAAAATAGGTTTAATAAAGTACGTTCTGTCATACCATGACAAACGTCTTGTAGACAAATTAGTTTCCTTTCATACAAATACAAACATTAATCTGCATATTATGTGTTCTTATCGGTTGCACAAGCCTGCAAAAGTACTAAGATAGGGTTTGCATCAAAATAAAACATTGAATGATGAATAAATGTCAGAAAAACAGATTGGGTTATGAGCTTATAATCTTTTCTTGAGATTAATATCGCAGTACATGTATTGTGATGTTCAATGAAATTTAATTTCTTAATTTATAATGTTGTAACATGCTAATTAAATAAAGATAAGATGAATGCAATTGAACAGCCCCATGATTTAGCATGTGTATTAACTAGTTACATATAACATCCTTTTAAAATAAGAAGAAAAAGTTCAGCATTTAAAGATCGTATCATATGAAAATTGTTCACAGTACATGTTTGCGCTAAATGTAACATATGTAACAAATTGAAAGGGTTCTGAGAGACAACTTCTGAATTCTGGAAGATCAATAATACTGCATTTTAAACCCTGCAGTTATACTAATGTGATGTTTAAACACAAAACTTTATTGAAATCTTTAAATTATTTTAAGTCTGTCCAAATGGTAACTTATGTAACAGGGTATAAGGTCTGTGTGTTGGGTTTCATTAAAAGCATGCTATAATAATATAAATGACTTATAATAAGCCTACAGTAAAACTCCTACAGTCATAAATCATTTATTAAAGTACTTTGTAATTATTAGTGAACAAGTTAACATTTTGATGAATAAGGGTCATGTGTAATGAATGTAACAAAACACCATGTTACCGGTCCGCGATTTTCGTGAAATTTCAGGAATATATTTCTAACATATGTGGGCAGTTTTTATATTAAAATGGTGTCTTGACAAAGACTGGAACACAGAAAAATTTTAATTCAAATTCTACCTCTTTTAAAATAAGTAGGTGAAAATTGGGGTTACATGTACATGAAAATGATAGCTCCGCCACTATCTTGATACCAACAAAGTCATTAATAGTATCAGCAAACTTACCAATGACTGCTTTATTTCTGGAAAGCTTCCAACATTTGCTTCATGAATTGTTGGTCACTATAGAAACGTTTAAAGTGGGGTGCCCTTAGCTATCGTAGTGGCGTCATATATTACGTCATAATTTGCCAGTGGAATTGAATTTATAAGGGAATACACCATTATTATAGCAGTCATAACCAAGACAATTAATGCACATAATTTCATAAAATTCCATGCGTGGGCAAACTCCCATGTTAATTTCCCATACCCTGTAACAGGCCCTTTCAAGATTCTAGCTCTTTTCTGAGCTTGTACAGGTCGGTTTGTGTCAGGCCTGTTCGGAAACCACATTGTTGGTTTTCCCACGAGGCGGCTCAAATGATGCTATCTGTGATGTAGTCAGTCATTTGTATGCCATCACATGCAAAACCCTGCTGTCATGCCAGTATTAAATTGACAGCTATAAACATCATGAAACATGTCCGTGAAATGTATACCCCCTTAAACCCTACTTTTATATTGTAAAACTGGGGTATGCAGGGGTATACCTATTTTTCTTATTTTTGATCCAAAACATAGATTGTGGGTACTCGTTAGAACCCAACCGCCTCAACGAGGCTGTTCTAACATGTACCCACAATCCATGTTTTGAGCAAAAATAAGAAAAATATTAAAATTCCCCCCCCCCCCAAACGCCCCCCGCCCCCATGCCCAGTGGGGTCACAGGCAGAATTTAAAATCGCTATCCCACAGAAGAAATAACAGTCTTGTTCTAATGCACATTTAAAATTAAATTATCACCCTATTAGTGATTACAGTGATAACAGCATGGGAATACAAAATATAGGCAACACTTCTAATAAAATATAAGAATTAGAGATAGTTTTATGGTTTGTGCTGTTATTTTATTGTCTACGCGCCAGCGCGTAGACTACTCTAAGGTTTGAGATTGACCTACATACAAGACAACTCATACACCTCTCTACAATTGCAACTGCACGTTTGAGTCTAGTGGCTTGACCATCGTGTTAGTAGGATTCCGGGTCGTTTCGCCAAGGACCGTGTAAACACCCCCAAACATCCATGCAAACCTCCCTTTGGTTGGTAACATTTGTACCAATGGTGCAGTAGGTACCAAAATGGGGCAAATTGTTAAATTCGTGGAACTGGTGCATGATTGCATTCTATCTAAGCAACAACGGAATGAAATGAACCGACGGTATTGTGACGCTATATGGTCAGGTATGAAAGCTTTGACCGCGCCCCACCTGCCGTGTAGCCAATTACATTCTATCCAAGCCACAACGGAATGAAATGAACCGACAGTATTGTGACGGTCGATTGTCAGGTATGAATGCTTTCACCGCGCAGCGTTTTATTTCTGTTCAGTCAAATGCACCACGATGAAATGAGAGTACGGTCAAATTCTTTGACATTCTAGTTTATATATGAGAAGCGTAGACCAAGCTTTTTGTTAAAGCTTATACTTGTTATTTGAATGTTCTCACTACAATGCAACTTATACATCTGTCCTGACATGACTGAAAAATAGTTGACTGAGACTTTATACCACGTATCAAAGCAATTTATACCACATTTGTGTAATGGGTAAAAAAGGTGTCATACCCGATTTCAACCTTAATCATGAGAAAAGTTTGCTTATGCATGTGCCTTCAAAAGTATTATCCAAATGCAAGCCTGTGCACATTACGAATACTTGCCCATGCAATCAACAGATATTTTTGAGCTTTAAAAATTGAAAATTTTCGCCTGAAAAATTTTGATATTTTTCTTATTTTTGCTCAAAACATAGATTGTGTACCCACATAGATAAGATTGTGGGTAATCTATGTTGAAAAATATCATTTTTTTTTTTTTTTTTTTTTTTTTTTTTGCTTAAAATTTTCGATTTTTGACCTGAAAAAATTACTATATATTAAAAGGGCATGTTTTCGTAATGTAGGACTGTGTAATACAAATACCACTACTCATCAGGAAAACATGTCCGTGTAATATGTACCCCCTTATACCCCACTTTTATCTAGTAAAACTGGGGTATGCAGGGGTATACCTATTTTTCTTATTTTTGCTCTAAAACATAGATTGTGGGTACTCGTTAGAACCGCCTTGGCGAGGCGGTTCTAACGTGTACCCACAATCTATGTTTTGAGCAAAAATATGTATAATAATATCAGAATTTTTCTACTAAAAAATTCATTTTTTACAGCTTAAAAAATCTCTGTATATTGCATGGGCAAGTTTTTGTAATGTGTACTTTTTGCATTGGAAATTCTAGTGCCTGTTTATCATCAGGTTTGATAAATCATTTGTGTCAGACCTGGTCCTAACATTATAAAACTTTTTTTCATGCTCAACACAGCTGAGCATAAAATTTCGATCCCTCAGAAATTATTTAAAAACACTGAAATAGTCCAATTCAATTGAAATTTTTGGTGTATACCATCAAAGCCAGTAATTTATCTTGCTCATAAATGCCTAGGACTGTTGGCATTTTAACATTAATGAGCAGGATAAATTTTAGTCTCAGCTGAGCTGTGCATGAAAATGTTTTGTAACCTTGGGGCCAGATTTGCAAACCAAAGCAAAGTGTTTTGCTACAACAAGGCTCATGGTAAATGTGACAAAAATAATTTTTTAGGGCGACATTAACGTTTTCTGTTTTTAAAGGCTAAAAATGAAAGTTAAGTCAAAAGATAAAATGAGCCACGACGCGAGAAAACCGGTCTTCGGGGTTTACGACCAGGTCCGACACAAACCGGCCTGTACAAGCTCAGAAAAGAGCTAGAAGCTTGAAATTTCGGTTTTAAGTAGAATAGGAATTGTACTATCCGAGAAGCGAAAACAAAGGCGCTGATCAGCTTCGCGGTTACCGCGAAGCTGATCTGCGCCTTTGTTTTCGCATAGGCAATAATCCCGTTTTCTTACGATGCGGCTCAAATAACGTATAGCATTCCAAGCGTTTACATTTGTTTGATTCTTTTATAAAACATCCCAGTCAACAATAACAACTTTTTCGGTATTTGAACCAGTACTGTGACATGTACTTTTATGAGCTAAAACTATCTGGCTAAAGCACAACATGGTAGCCTTAAATCTCAAAGCCGCCAACCTTTGGTTGCAAAGTTTAAGCCGCTTGATGCTCTAGACTGTAACATCTTGGCCATGGCACTCCCTCATTACAAACGTTAAAATGAAGTTTGGAAAACTACACTATGCTATATCAAATAACCACTACCATGACGATGACCAAATACACCTCTGGCATCTATGTTATATGAGCCGTAACACGAGAAAACTAGTCTTTGGGGTTTCCGACCAGGTCCGACACAAACCGGCCTGTACAAGCACAGAAGCAGGCTAGAAGCTTGAAATTTGGATATACAGCCCCTTTCACTCGAGTTTGCCGTTTGAGCATTTGCATCACACAAGAAGACCATGTGCTCCGAAGATCTGAGTTTCTTTTCATGTTGTCCTCAAAGACATCTGGGTTGATTGATCTGCTGATTCGAGTGACAGCTTCAAACTAAATGACCTTTAAAAACGGCAAACTCGAGTGAAATTTTTAACTTCCTATGTGGAATTTTTTCCATGTAGATACCGATCAGGTAACTGCTTAAATTGATAAAATTCTGCTTTTGTCTCTATCCTGTTACAACTGTGTGTTCTTATTATGCGTTCTATATGTTGTGCAAAGAATTTTGAAATAAAAATAGGCTTTAACCAAGCAATTACAATGTTTTTATCAGAAGAGGTGACATCATTACCTAAAGATAAATGCTGAATAGATTTTAAGAACACCTGGCACCTGGGACACTGTTTCAGTTCTAAAATAGAATAAAAAGTTACCTGATTGACAAATAAACGGCAAACTCGAGTGAACAAATTTGATTGACCTAAATGCTCAAACGGCAAACTCGAGTGAAAGGGGCTGTAAGTAGACAAGGAATTGTACTTTCTGTGTAGCAAAAACAAAGGGGCTGATCTGTGCCTTTATTTTCGCCTAGGCAAAAATCTTGTTTTCCCATGACGAGGCTCATATATAACAATATTGTTGGGGTCTAAGACATTTTCTGTGTCAGCTATCCAACAGTAAACTAAGTGTATACATATATTGCAAAACTAGCTAAAATGACAATTTGGGATCCAGGAATGTTCTAATTACAGCCAAAATGTAGCAAATCATGTTATAAAGTGGCTGTGATGTTCTATAAACTAGTTTCATTACACATTTTATACCCATATTCACAGGGGTGATTCAAATGATGCTACCTGTGCTCTCTTCTGAGTAATTTGTATACCATATTACATACACAAACTTGCTTTCAAATGAGTGAGTATATTGACAGTCCTCTTCAGTCCTCTTTCTCTGACGACAGCAAAATCACTTGTATCATATCTACAACCCTTGACCACATCCTCGTACGATAGCAAGATTTTGCATGTGGTGGTATACAAATGACTTGGACGACAGCACATGCACCATCATTTGAATCAATCCCCGTGATATTTAAAATCATTAATCTGAACATCACCATTCTCATTTCTCTTTCCCTCAAGTTAAAGTCAATAGATTACTAAAATTAGGTCCACTACTGCTCAAATCAATGTCTAACTGCTCAGCGGCTGCTTTTTCATTCAAATCACCATCAGTGTCCGCATTCCCTTTATTTTCTTTTTCTTTCAATTCCTTCTTTTCATCACCATCATTTTCATTCTTTACTCCTTTATCGTTTGATACTTTATTCTTTTTACTACTCTTACTTTTATCTTTCTTACTTTTCTTTTTCTTATCACTCTTTTCTTTACTTTCTTTACCTTTACTTTCTTTATCTTTTGAATCCTTGTCTTTACCTTCTTTATCTTTAGTTTTCTTTTTTGTTCCACTTTTAGTGGGACTTGTTCCACTTTTAGTGAGACTTGTTCCACTTTTAGGGGGACTTTTATTTGTTTCTGTTTTCTTGTCGTCGTCGCTGTCTTTGTCAAGCTCGGAGAATTTGTCATGTTTCCATTCCTGTTCTGGTGGGCCTGACCGGGGTATAAATCCTGGTTTATATAGACCTGTAACAGATGTGTGAGTTATGTAATTCTCCTAATATTAAATGAGCTGTGGCGTGAGAGAAAAACAAAAATTTGCGGCTCAGACCAGGTCTGACACAAAACGGCCTCTACAGTCACAGAAGCCGGCTAGAAGCTTGAAATTTCGAATTTAAGAGGATGAGGGATAGTATTATATGTGTAGCTAAAACAAAGACACAGATCAGCTGTGCAGTTACTGCACGTCTGATCTGCGCCTTTGTCTTCGCATGCAAATTGTTGGTTTTCTGATGCGACTGCTCAATATGTTTGGTTTGAGGCTTTCAAGTGATGTCATGTTGGGATGGTCATATTAACTTAATCACACAGTGATGCTTTTCTTGGAAGAAAACCTGGGGAGGCCGTTTATCCATGTATAGTGTACATTTATTTGCAACTAAAGAGAAATAGCAATAGACACATTTTCCTGACCAAATCTTAAGGAATGAAAGTATGTGGCAGACCTAGTATATCATGAAAGATGAAGTACAAAGAATTAAGTATCATCCTAACACATAAAATAGGGTGTCCATTAACATTTTTATTGAGTATTTTTTTTTTTTTTTACTTTTTTTTTCTTTGTTTTAAACAGCCCAGTCAACAATTTTTCAGTCATGTCAGGATGTAGCAATCCAATTCCTGGGTATATACCAGTACTCTTGGGAGTTAAGGTCTCTTGCTCAAAGACACAACATGGCACCCCCAGAGGGAACTGAACCCAGTACCTTTGGATTCCCAGACTGTTCTACTACTAGACCACTGGTCCAGGCTCCCTCATGAGCATTTTATCAACCTCCATACTCTGTAAGTTATCATGTAACAGCAGGTATTCCACAAACCGAAATGATAAAATCATCTTACCTCTCCCCCTTCCTCTGGGCATGCCCCTCCCCCGTAGACCACCCCTGCCCCGCCCCCTGGCAGGAGGTCCAGAGTCGGGAGGATATTTTCCAGTAGCCATGAAATACTGCTTTCTCTCCCAGAAGTTCATGTCATCCCGGGCCCTCTCATCATGCTGAAACAAAAGGGAAATTTAAATTAACATGAAAGGCTAAATGAGCTGTGTCTTGAGAAAACAGGATTATTGCCTATGCGAAAACAAAGGTGCAGATCAGCTGTGCACTAACTGCGAAGCTGATCAGCGACGTTGTTTTCGCTACACAGATAGTACCCATTCATATATCATATATTTCTCTTCTACATTAACCCAAAATTTCAAACTTCTAGCTTTTTTCTGTGACTGTGCAGGCCGGTTATTGTCGGACCTAATTGGAAACCCCGATGACCAGTTTTCTCGATGATAATTAAGGGATAATTTTTTGTTACTTCTTCATTAAAACCTATGTTGTGGGTACTCATTAGAATCACCTAAATGCATTTGGAATTTCTCACTCATGAATTAGGGCTAGGTAATTGTAATTCTATCATTACAATCGGCTTTCACTAATTACAAATTTGAAAGTACTCAGCTGTAATCAGTAATAAACAGCTGTAATCAGTAATAAACAACTGTAATCAGTAATAAACATAGCTGTAATCAGTAAAAAAACAGCTGTAATCAGTAATAAACATGGCTGTAATCAGTCATAATCAGCATCAGTATTAAGTATATAGCCCAAAATGATTGTAATGTAAAATAGTCCATCAGGATAACATGTCCATGTATTGAATACCCCCTTATACCTCACTTTTATCTAGCAAAACTGGGGTATGCAGGGGTATACCTATTTTTCTTATTTTTACTCCAAAACATAGATTGTACCCACAATCTATGTTTTCAGCAAAAATAAGAAAATTATCAATTTTTTCAGCTGATGGGGGGGGGGGGGGTAACTACCTATATATGACATAGTAGGGATGTGCAGCCCCTTTTTCAGCCTCGCCTGATATATGAATGGGTTACCTTTTTCAAGTCAAAATATATGAATGGCCCCATTTTTCCATATTTAGTCTATGAATGACCAAATTTTTCGGACATCCATGTTTAAGAGCACTTTTTTGCTGACATACACAGCTCAGAAAGTCGAAATATTTGTATAATTATAATTTAATTGTGTATAGGTCAAAAGTTTGTACATGTCCGAGTCCCCCCCCCCCCCCCCCCATTCGTAATGTCACTTTGAACCACTTGTATGTACATTTAGTTTTAGTTTTTTTGTTTTTTTTTTTTTTTTTTTTCTCATTTTTAGATATGTACCAATTTTGCATTTTTTTTAAATGTACCAATTTGCACTTTTGTTAATTGATAGCGGCCTGTGAGTATAACTTCAAATTTTCTGCTTACACCCATGCAGAGATTAAAATTTCAATTATGGTTTTGGTGATAGAGCTTTACCAAATAATATGATGCCCCTTTAGGTGTGATCTCCGGCTTGACTTTCCAGGTCTCGAAGTTGAACTTTTCTGAAAAGAGAAAAAGGAATGCCAATTAGTTTTAACTCTCTTTGCAATCAAATGAAAATCACATGTACATATAACTCTATTGTGGAAAGTCCTTTGATCTGATAGGAAACTATACAATCCTGCAGTTAAAATGTTTTAACTAGCAAACATTTAAAGATATGACTTTTGAAGAACATAAACACGTTTTAACGAGATTGCTAAAACATCACTAAAATTTAATGACTGCCAAAATTAGTCTTAAGAATAAACTATATGTATGATTAATTAATTGGTAAGTACATACATGTACAAGACTAAATAGGGTACAAGTGTGCTTGAAAGAGTGTATTCGGATATGATTTTTACTATCAGATCTGTATTTTAGAACAATATAATATCAAGTGGAATTGCTCTCCACCATTCAGCCGTCCTTTTGTTAAACATGCAATGTTGGTTGTACAACTGGGTTCAGACAACCCAATTATCCATACAATTTTGAAAATGATCCTGATGGAAAAAAATGTCCTAAAATTATGTCAACTATGCAAAAAGTAACATGACTGGGTCATACGTGATTTTCAAATTTGTACATAGCTCATATTACTGACCCTGAAACCAAACTGTGGTACAAGTTCACTCACCTTGGCCTATATCAAAGTCTAACTCATCTCATTGTTGCAAAATAGGTGATGAGGCCATATAAACAGTTTGCTCTTAGGCTAATATTAAAATAACTTGTTTCCTTTTTTCCCAACTGACACTAAATAAATGTCACGACTGAAATAAATTTTTAAAAAATGTTTCGAACAAAATCTCTTTTTTATTTTCTTTTTCCCAAATACTGCATACAGAAGGATAATCTATCTACAGCATTCAGCGCTATCTTTTAGTTAAGCATTATTTGTGCAATGAATATTAATTTTAATGTAACAATTTACAATTAGCATTCAACAGTATGAAATCTCTGAAACTGAAAATTTCCCAACCGACCTATCCATACCCGAGAAACAGGGTCGGGTAAGATGAAACAAGAATATTTTACAGGTTGGCCTTATTGGGGTAAATTTTTGTGTGATTCGATGACATAGTTTTGTTCAAAGTGCGACAAATAAACTAGATCAAAATTTCCATGTACTTTCACCTGTACTTTATTCTTTGTTCTTATTATGGCCTCCTAAAGTACATAGGCTTGTAAACATTGCAAAGAGCATACTCCCAACATGACTGAGAATTTGTTGACTGGGATCACAAAAGTACTGTAAGTTCAGAAATGTTTGCTAGAACTTTAGTTTCATCAATATTTGCGAATAAGCCATAAAGTATATGCGAATTCAAGACCGCACGAATAACTAGGAAAAAGTAAATTCGTAAAATCAAAGTGACACAAAAATTCCGAATTCATAGTATGTCCATGACCAAATCTGTATCAAAGAATGTGGCAGGTCAATTGTTGTTGTAACACAGTCATATCATACGAGTTGGAATCGCGGTTGAAAAGTCGCGGCTAGTAGGTTTCTTGTTTTTTTTTACATCCCACTCAACAACAAAGATCATTTGGTCTTCCTCGGTTTAAAGTCTCATCATAAAGACTCAAGAAGACGACCTGGGTCAAACCCACAACATGGGCAGTTTATTACAGCTATATGCACATTCTTTTACTGGCAACTGACAAACGTGACTAAAATTCTTGAATCATTAGGAAACAAATTATGACCAATTCTCCAGGAATTAATAATCTAGGTCTACACATCAAATGAGCCACCTAATGGGAAAACCAACAATCAGCATATGCGAAAACAAAGATGCAGATCAGCTTCGCGATAACCCAAAGCTGATCAGCGCCTCAGATAGTACAGTTCCTCTTCTACTTAAATCCAAAATTCCAAGCTTCTAGCTCTTTTCTGTGTTTGTAAAGGCCGGTTTGTGTCGGACCTGTTCGAAAACCACATTGTTGGTTTTCCCACGAGGTGGCTCAAATGTTTTGGCTTGACCAAGATGGGACAGGACTGACTAGAAGCTATTCAAAATGTTTAACAGTCATAATGAAAGACCCTGAGCTTGTGTCCTATCAAGGTGTTTTCTGTAATGTTGGGACAGCCGATATCTTCAGCAACACTGTTCCATAAGTATCCCCAAGAGGCTGATTACCATTTATTAATATAGGGATCAAAAATGATTTTCTATTCATTAACATTCGCTAGGTCCCATAATGCACATTATTGCATAAATACCCGTGTCACACGATATTAACAGCCATATATTAATGAAAAGACAGCCATGTATGAATATAGCTATTCTTGTGCACGCATGCTTTTAATACATAGCTTTTATTTATGCTCCTTACCGGGCGCCACGCAAAACGTGCTAATAATGAGAAACTTAAGTCCGCCCCGAACAAGCATAATAAGAGCTGTCACAGGACAGCGTAGCTCGCCTGACTTGTGCTTTGCCACTAAACTTATCAAAATCTATGACCAATGACCTTGACCTCAAGGTCGCTCAGGTGGGTTGTGATGGTACAGCATAAAATTTCAGACCAATATCCACAAACATGCAAAGTTTCAACTTGATCCATCAACATAGAGATATATAGACTTCAAAAATCTTTAACCCAAAACTTTAACCAAAAATTTCTAAGGCCATGGCCTTGACCTCAAGTTCACCCAGGGTGGGTCATGATAGTTCGTCTCTCACTAATGAGAAAGACCATCATTATTTCTTGAATAGTGCTGATGTGTGTTGGTGAGTTCTTTGATGGCTGACTAGGCCAATTCTGGCTCTAAACTGTCGGTTGCAAGTAGAGCAAGTCAATGTCATAGAGTCTGCTGGTGGCACATTTGTTTTGGCTTTGCGCTCTCTTCGCTTTCTTTCAGCTTCACTTTAACAAAAAAATTCTAAGTCTGTGACCTTGACCTCAAGGTCACCAAGGGTGGGTCATGATGGTACTGCATAAAACTTCAGACCAATATCTACCAACATGCAAAGTATCAACTTGATCCATCAACATGTTCAAGAGATATAGACGTCTAAAAACTTTAATGAAGAAGTCACTAGAGCACGAAATATAGATCAAGGTCACAAGATCAATGTGAGTGCAAAGTCGGGACATCGAGGAGAAGCCATATGCAAGGTTTGATGTTTGTAGGCTTTATAGTTGATGAGATATTAAGGGTAAAAAATGACAAAGTCACTGGAGCATGAAATATAGGTCAAGGTCAGTAGGTCAATGTGGGTGCCGAGTCGGGACATCGAGGAGAAGCCATATGCAAGGTTTGATGGTTTTAGGCTTTATACTTGATGAGATATTAAGGGTTGACTTCAAAAATGACAAAGTCACTAGAGCACGAAATGTAGGTCAAGGTCACTAGGTGAATGTAAGTGCTGAGTCGGGACATCGAGGAGAAGTCATATGCAAGGTTTGATGGTTGTAGGCTTTATAGTTGATGAGATATTAAGATTTGGCTTCAAAAATGATAAAGTCACTAGAGCACGAAATATAGGTCAAGGTCACTAGATCAATGTGGGTGCAGTCGGGACATCGAGGAGAAGCCATATGCAAGGTTTGATGGTTGTAGGCTGTATAGTTGATGAGATATTAAGGGTTGGCTTAAAAAATGACAAAGTCACTGGAGCATGAAATATAGGTCAAGGTCAGTAGGTCTATGTGGGTGCCAAATCGGGACATTGAGGAGAAGCCATATGCAAAGTTTGATGGTTGTAGGCTTTATAGTTGATATTAAGGGTTGGCTTCAAAAATGACAAAGTCACTGGAGCATGAAATATAGGTCAAGGTCAGTAGGTCAATGTGGGTGCCGAGTCATTACATCGAGGAGAAGCCTTATGTAAGGTTTGACAGTTCTAGGCTTTACAGTTGATGAGAAACTAACAGCATCTGGGCATTGTACAAAGGAGTTCTAGATATTGACCTCTAGCCCCGCCCCCAGGCACGACCCCACGGGTCCCTTCACACTAAATCACAGAGGACCCTCATATGCAGCAATGTTCCAAATATGAATGATTTCTGGTCAGTGACTATCAAGATATAACAATTTTAAAAACTTTAACCGAAAGTGTGACGCGGACGTACACGTAAACGTACATGTAAACGGGTACGACCGAGGTGACAACAATAGCTCTGTGCACTTCGTGCAGGCGAGCTAAAAATGAATTTTTTTACGCATATGTAAATGTGATGAGGCTGTAAAATAAAGTGCACCATTATTGCTTTCGTTTGTGCAGAATTTGTGCAATAATAGCGATCAGAAATGATTTTGTCATTTATTAACATTCGCTCGGTTTTCAACACTCCCTTCAGGACCTAGCGAATGTTAATGAATGGCAATGAATCAAATCATATTTGCTCCCTATAGTCTGACTCCCTCAATGGGTAACTCCTCTTCCTAAATCAATGGTAGAGGAAGAATGGCCAAAGATATAATTTCAAGACCAAAACTTCATAAAGACTGAGCTGGACATGGGGTTTTCAATATACGAGCCTTCCCATGCAAAAAAACAACAATTTGAGTTTCCAATCAGGTCCGACATAAGCTTGCTTGTACAGTCATAGAAGCTGGCTAGAATCTTGAAATTTCAGTTTTAAGAAGAAGAGTGATTGTACTAACCATGTAGCGAAAACAGCTGTGCAGTAATCTGCGCCTTTGTTTTTGCATATGTAGTTTGTCAGCTTTCTCATGTGGCGGCTCATATATATACTGGTCATCAGCTTAAATGCACTCGTGGTTCTTAAATTATGTGATTGTTTGCACTACCATGACTACTGTAATGCTTTCCTTAGACCCATGAAGGTATGCAAACAGGTAACACCTTATCAGATGTATGTAGTTTGCTCACATTCATCTGTCTCAAAGTTTGTATTAAACAAAATCACAAGAAAGTTTGTATTTCAGACATGCAGATAATGTTCCAACGTTCCAAGCTGTTCAACAACAGTAGATAGCTAGTCTTGAAATTTCGGATCAAGGAAGCAGATAAATTACACTATCAGTATGTGGCAATGCTCTGACAGCTGTGCAGTTGAAGAAAACTAAAAACTTATTTTCTTGTGATGCTGCTTGCATTTAGGAATTTCAATAGAACATAAAATGAACTTATTCTTATCTTTATTTAAGTCAAGATTAAAAGCAACCAAGGAATATTCATGATATTATTACAACAGTAGCTTCTCAAAATCTTTGTATGCATTAAAAAGTAAAAACCTTTCAATACTACCTTTCATCAATCTCAATAAAACTAAAGGATGTGCAACTAATTTCTATTCATGCATATTGCTGTTGTTGTTTTTTTGTTCTTACATTGACATCCTGTTCTATTACACAACTGATAAGCATCAACACTTCAAATGATTGATTGTGTGTTGTTTTTGACTCTTGATATACTGTCAATATTTATCCAACTAAAGAAATTTGGAACACAAGTTTCTCTGGCAATTAGGCAACATCTTATTGTCAAAGGAGACCCCGTCTTGACTAAGTTGACTTTCACTGCAGTATTTGCACATGTTCATCCATATGATTTCAATCAAATATTGATATTACATCCCAAAGTACTGCAATAACCTGCAGGTCCAAAACAAAAATGCAAATGATTTCCAATATGGTATGATGCCTTGCAAGCCAATGCCCTCTTTAGTGTCTTTTCTGTCAAGTATTGGAATAGCATAAAATCATCTCAAGCAAATCATGCAAGACCCTCAAGTGTAATCAAATTATCCCGACATACTTCTAGGCAACCAATGGATCCTTTCCTACATATGGATATTATGACTGTATTCATCTTTTTTTTTTTTCTGAGGCTGTGCATTCCTTTTCGTCCCTTGTCTCAATACTCCTTTAAGTCTCATTGTAAGTTTGTCAATCATCTCAAACTTATAAAAATTAAATGTCCTTTGTTTGTGAACAATGTTGGTATAAATCGGTTAAAACAGTTTGCTTACATCTTCACCATGCATACTGTCACAAGACCAAAATAATGCCAACTACATCGTAAAATATAAAAAGAATCCATAAAAGCTTTTGAATCTTCCACTTTCTGATCTCCATTAAACTTTCCAAATAAAGCAAATCAAATTAACTACCATATTTGTTCTAAGTAGCGAACATGGCAACATGCTCCATTAATCACGCCATTAGAGTCTTTTCAAAACATTGTGTTTATACCATCACACTGGCCAGCTTGCATTTTTTTGTATTTTCCTTCAGTTTTGTAACCAGAATATCTTGGTAGGCGTATTGAAACTTATTCCCCAATAATCTATGAATAATTTGGACAGGTAAGAATATGTAAAACACATTGGCTGTATTTCCAGCATATTCAAATTCTAAAATGCCACTTAAAATTTTGGACTGGCATGTCGTATTCTTCCACCAGTTATTTCTCCATCGCTATACATCCAATCAAATATGCAAGTTGAAATCTACTATCCCCGATTGCAGTTTTTAAGTATTTTTCTTGTCGAGCTGAACTGAATTTTTTGCAACTTTCATTTTAGCTGTTCTTCCTTGCTACACCTACATTTTGGCTATAACACAGATCCTTGTTGGACACAAAATAAATACTTTAGACTGATTACCTCTTGCTTCCCGAATTTCATTATGAAAACTTGCCCATGTAATATACAGAGATTTTTTTCAGGTGCAAAAATTGAAAATTCCATCGGAAAAAATTTTGATTTTTTCAACATTTTCGCTCAAAACATATATTGTGGGTACACATTAGAACTGCCTCGCTGAGGCGGTTCTAACGAGTACCCACAATTTATGTTTTGAGTCAAAAATAAGAAAATTAGGTATACCCCTGCAAATCCCAGTTTTTCTATATAAAAGTGGAGTTTGAAGGGGTATATATTTCACGAACATGTTTTCCTGATGACATCTCCCTGGAACTATTGTGGAATTGCTACTTCACTGGATGAATTAGCTACTTTGGCTTCATTCCAAATGCAAATTCTTCTAAAGCACTGTTTTAGCCAACTTCCAAGTCTAGTATGCAGTGTCAAGTGTGTATGTAGCATTACGTCTGTAATCCTTTTCCAACTTGCTTCTCATTATGAAAACATGCCCATGTAATATACAGAGATTTTTTCAGCTGTAAAAATTGAAAATTTCACCAGAACAATTTTGGTATTTCTAATATTTTTGCTCAAAACATACTTTGTGGGTACATGTTAGAACCCCCTCGGCGAGGTGGTTCTAACAAGTACCCACAATGAATCTTTTGGAACAGTTTTTCTATTTAAAAATGGGGTATAAGGGGGTATACATTTCACGGACATGTTTTCATGATGACATCTCCCTGGAACTATTGTGGAATTCCTACTTCACTGGATGAATTAGCTACTTTGGTTTCATCCTTTTCTTGTTTTTTTTTTTTTTTTTGTGGAATGGAGGATTTCACATCTGCTAATTGCTTTTAAAGTAGATATACATGTAGATAATGCTGCTTCATTTCAAATGCAAAATCTTCTAGAACACTGTTTTAGCAAAGTCTAGTATGCAGTGTCAAAGTGTGCGGCATTTCGTCTGTAATCCTCAAATTTAAGTCCTCTGTACGGGCCCCTCTGTACCTCTGTACGCACATGGATGGCCAAGCATGCAGCATATATCCACTTAAATAATTCCTTTGCCATGATAGTTACGGTGTCCACCATATACATACAAGCAAAGATGGCCACAAAATAGACTGCTAATATGAAGTGAGTTGTCCAGTTGTGCCAAAAACGTGCTGCGACGAACATCTGCTTTTCAATGCGTTTCAAATTTTTTCTTGCAATTTTTCAATTACAATAGCTCAAGAATTTCACTTACATAAAAGGCATAGAATACATAATAGCTCCAGTCCCAGTCCAGATTTTGCTTCATAGATAGAACAGTTCATATTCATAAAATCAAGCCTTTAAACAGATTCTGTGGCTATATGCCTGGATTCCATGGAATATCATTGACCTGGTCCAGAGGTTATAAAACTTTTTTCATGCTCAACTCAGCTAAGCTTGAAATTTCAACTGCTCATAAAACTGAAATCGCCCAAATATATTAAAATTGAAGGTTTAGAACTCAAAAGCCTGTAATTTATCTTGCTAATAAATGTTAAAATGCCAACAATTGTTGGCATTTTAACATTTATGAGCAGGATAAATTTTAGTCTCAGCAGAGCAGAGCATGAAAAAAGTTTTATAACCTAAAGGCCGGGACTGCAATCCCCAATACAGGGTTTCTCGTAAAACTTCTCACTTGACAATATATTCAGTCCTATTCAGCACATAGTTACATTGCAAAAACATTTCTCATATACATGTATTTACAAATCAGAAAATAATAGCACATTTTACATCACTCATGTAGCATTTATCTAAAATACTTTTATGATTTTCAATTAAAACATGCAACATTTAGCAAACCTCAATCAGTGAAATTTTCTAAATCATTGAAGTCATTCAAATTCTGCTTGATTTATGCAAATGGTAATTTTGTATTAAACTGAACAACTTGAAAGCAAAAATCATGTAACATAACATAATTTATGATAAATGAACTTTTCCTATCTCATGAATAAAATTTCAAGCTAAATCCTGCACTCAAACAACTAGCTACATACAACCCAGTTTGTGTTGCACATGATCAAGAACTCAAAAGACAATTTTTCATTTAACACAGCTCTTTAATGGATTTCTCTTTCATCTGTTCTTTCATCTGTAACTACCTAGCTGAACGTGATTTGAGCCTTTGTGTGTAAAAACCAACAATTTTGGTTCCAACCAGGTCCCACACAAACGGGGCTGTACAGTCACAGAAGAAGGGTAGAAACTTGAAATTTGGGATATAAGAAGAAGAGAAATTGTGCTATCCGTGTAGCGAAATCAAAGGCGCTGATCAGCTTCGCAGTTACTGCGAAGCTGATCAGCGTAACTGCGAAGCTGATCAGCGCCTTTATTTTCGCCTATGCAGATTGTTGGTTTTTCCATGCGGCGGCTCATTTGGTGTGTGGCCAAAAATAAAAAGTGTGATTTTAGCACAATGATAAAGCTTTCTGTTTTCACTGTTTGCCAATACATCCTTTTTCTACATCTTGTTGATGGCTGTGCATGCAAGAAGAAAGTTCCTCACACTTGATTTCAATCATCAGCACCATCGAGGATTTTAAGATAACTTCAACTTGCAGTAGCCTTGACAATGCCCTGACATATTAACATTAGTCACCATTGCTCTTTTATTCAATCTCGAAGGCTTCCAATGCTCGAGATTCATATGATTAAATGCAATATGGAATGGCTTTGTATCATAAACTCATCTGTCCTTAGTAAAAATATTTCCTATCCAAGCAGTGGTGCATGTATTTGTAGGAAAATCTTCAAGCAGTAAGGCTGTTGCAGAGTGTCTTTATAGCTTCATTTCTCTTGTGAGGTCAGGAAATTCTCCGGTAAAACATTGTCCTCTCCCATGGCTTGAAATTGGCAAGATCAATTTTACTAGCAGGCGTACGTAGTACTCCCACCACAAAATAAATGTACCCTTCTTCCACTGCAAATTAGCATCATAAATTTCTCTTTAAGTCCCGACAAAATTCTCTTTTTGGCATGTTCTCCTTAATCATGTTTCTGACTAATCCCTTGCAAGATAATGTCCACTGCTGTGTGCCCTGCCTCGTCCTCTATAACTGCTCCCACCACGCCCTCTATATCCACCTTTCCTGTTGTAAAATTTCTCCCGATTTTCTTGTATAAATTCATTAACCGAGGGCTCAAGGTCAATTAAATCGGGAGCAATCGTAATTTCTCGAATCAATATTGAGATTATTCCACCTTTAAGTGTCGACAAAAGTCGGTCGTAACCTTCATCTGACAGCATCAAATCACCGTCCGGACTCTCCTTGTACAAGTGATTTTCCCGTAAAGTTATACTTGGGTATCGCAAATAGCTACCACCGTTATCCAGCACAAACCTTGCAATACGATCATTAACCTGATTACGACGCCGATTAATCGACCCTACATCTCCAGGTCCTAGCCAACGTGGCAAAATCATGGACCAAACAATCTTAACGCTTGGTAATTCGTTCAAAATGGCGTCCACTGTCATTCTGACCTCCGATTCCAGATCGTTCTCAGGCTCGTACAAGTCGTTTCCCCCACAATGCAATATAATCATAGCCGGCGTGAAACCTTTATCTATCTTATTATGCACGGCTTTGAGCACATCTCTGAACTTAAGTCCCCTCTTCGTGTACCAGTGCACCATGATATTGTGGGACTTCAGAAGTCCAAGGTCAGTTCCGAGGCTCGTGTTACGGCCAAGGTCACGCAGGTGATTCATCTCCCCGGTGCCAAAAATCCACACCTTCTGTATATCTGGGTCTGTAAAGTAAAGAATACTTCATCAGTTCAGTGAAAAATATAATGATATGCAAGTTGTGATTTGGCCTTAAAAATATTTGGTTATGTTCCTATATTCAAACTTAAAACCACAAAATTTGTTGTAAATCCAAGCCAAAAAGTCTATCGACATGTTTGAAATTACATAAAACTGGTGTAATAGGTTTTGTTGATTTCGTGTTGTACATCCCAATAACAGCTAAGGTCATACTGAGACAGGACCTCAGTTTAAAGTCTCATCTGAGAATTTGTAAGACTGGAGAAGCCTTGAATTGAACCAACCACTTCTAGCTAAACCAATAAATGATGTGAGCCGCGACGTGAGAAGCCGGTCTTTGGGGTTTCCGACCAGGTCCCACATAAACCAGCGTGTGCAGCTAAATAATATGTCTAGAAGCTTGAAATTTCGGATTTAGGAAAAAGAGGGATTGTACTATCCGTGTACTGAAAACAAAGGCGCTGATCAGCTGTGCAGTTACTGCACAGCTGATCTGTGCCTTTGTTTTCACATAGGCAATAATCTGGTTTTCTCATGATGAGGCTCATGTGAATCTGTTTATGACGCCTACCATTTTGTCTTGGTGTCCTAGCAGGAAGCCTAACATCGTGATCATTAGATATGGGCAAATCAGGAATCCTATCCAGGAAAGACGTTCTGCTGGGAGGGGACCTGGATCGGGAACGATGCCGCAGTGCATCTGAAGGGCAAAAAGTAGAAATAATCAAGCTTTTGTTATACATGTACATGTATATGATTGTTTCCTTTGCTTTGTTGTGGCTACGAACCTGTTAATGACGATTCCATGTTTAGTCCTTAATTATTCCATCTGCACTGTTCCTACGAAAAAGCTCTTGGGAGTCAGTTTACCAATACTATGTGCCCATTGTTTTATCAGTAAACAGCCACCCAATTGCTAGTGATAATTCTTCAAGAAAAGAAGCAGATAAGCTACTGCGACAAATCTTGACAGATATTCAAGGAAATCTGCTGATTTCAATATAAGTTGCTTTGTGTAGAAGAAAAATGAGCTGCATCATCAGAAAACCAACATGGTTTCTGAACAGGTCTGACACAAACCAAGCTGTGCAAGCACAGAAGATGGCTACAAGCTAGAAATTTTGGATTTAGAAAGTTGGGGAATTGTACTATCCCTGCAGTGAAAACAAAGGGGCTGATCAGTTTTGTGGTTACCGCCAAGCTGATCTGCGCCTTTGTTTTTGCATATGCGAAACCGTGTTGTATTGATGTGACTTAAATGTCTCAGTCAACAATTCTTCAGTCATGTCAGAACTGACCAACACATTTCTGGGTTAACTTATACACACCAGTAAGTCTGTCTTACTTATGGACACAATATGGATCCCAAATCTTGACCCCTCGATCCCGAGTCAGAAATTTACCACTACGCAACTGGGCTTCCAGATTAAAAGATGCTTTTGTAAAAGCTTATGAATGTTTGCTTTGACTTAAATCAGTCATGAGTGTGGATCTTTTTAAAACCTAGGTCATGTCTTGCCAGCCATACAAACAATAACTAATCCAATTCTGGCAAAGCACCTCCTTGTCTTTTTGTTTTATGGTTCAATGTAAACAACTTTTCAGTCATGTCATTTTCTGGGTATTAACCAGTGCTATTGTCAGTGTTTTGCTGAACTAAAACTAAACTCCGCATCAATGGGGTCTGAACACAGAGCCTCTGGATTAGGAGTCAGATGAGTATAGAGTTCTTTTAATCTTTGGATATTGGAGTCAGATTTTCTACCACAAGTCCTCCTCAATAATTCCATTTTGCAGAATAAGTGGAATGGTTACATTAGCTAACATTTTATCCTTTAAGTGTTTAAAGTAGCTTTGTCAAGTCCATGTTAAAACAACACTGGCAAATGACCTTACAACCCCCACTGACTACTGCCACTGTAAAACTAAATACATGTGTATCATAAAAGACTGAAGTAATTTTTTAACAAAACAGGCGCAAACATAAGACGAAAAATAGCCGATGTAGTCTGTCATAACTCCCTTAGTAAAACAGCCGTAATCATCAGTACAAAATTTTCCATTCCAGCTGAACTTTGATGCAGGATTTATTTGTCAGAGAAGCTGTATGTTACAGCTTCAACTTGTTTCAGGAAACGAACATAGAATCTATTGCGCATGAGAAAACAAACAATTTGGGTTCCAACCAGGTCTGACACAAACCAGGCTGTAAAGCCACAGAAGAAGGCTAGAAGCTTGAGATTTTGGATTGAAGAAAAAGAGGGATTGTACTATATGTGTAGTGAAAACAAAGGCGCTGATCAGCTGTGCAGTTACTGCACAGCTGATCTGTGTCTTTGTTTTCACATATGCAAATCGTTGAGTTTTCTCATACAAAGGCTCAGATACGAGTTCTCATGTGAAGCCCAGTTCTTAAATTACATCTTCTTGGAGAATTTTCCTCTTTTAGACCAGAGAAAAAACACTCATTCTTGTTGGTACATATACCTTGATCTAATTTTGTCACGATAGGACTCGAAAAATATTAAATATGCATCAAATTGCAAAAATAAAGTCTTTGTTCATTTGCCTGTTTTGAAGGGTTTAACAACTAAATCAACAAATATGTCGTGTCAGGATGGAGTCACCACTTCCTGGGTATTGGGGAGTTGATGTTTTTTGCTCAAGGACACAACACAACAACCCAGTGAGGATACAGCACAGGAACTCTTAAAAGTCTAATGGTTTACCACAAAGCCACCATGCTCCCCAAGTATTCTTAATAGTAAATAAGGAGGGAAGGTGATCTGTGTTCATAAATTTTTGTTTTGTTTGTTTGTTTTTTTTGTTGTTATTTTTTATTTATTTATTTTTTTTTTTGGCAAAATGAATTCAATTGATCCTGTATCCTATTGTACTGTGAAACATTTTTGCTCCATCTTATGTCATTTTTTATTTCAAACTTTAGTATGTACATCTACAGTCAGTCAACAGCGTAGATCATGTCAGAAGGGTCAGTTATCCTAACCACACTGGACAAGCCTCCATAGATGGCGATAACCACTCTTCAGTGCACCTTGCTCATCTTGAATCAATAGTTATAAAAATATCATTGCGATCAAATCTTCATGAAAGAAATGTGTTGGATATTGGGACTCAGACTCAGACACGCTATTGATTGTGATTGAGCCACAGGGTCCTTGTGAGCTCCTGTTCTCCCTCTAGCTGTTTAAGCTTGATCTTGTTTGACTTAAACATGGAGATCAAATATCATAGTTTAGAAGTCTTGTAAACCAAAACAGTCTTTATACCAAACAACATAAAATTTTAAATCATAATAATTTCCCCTATACCCAAGGACAATAACAACAAAATATGTGCTGTTCTTACTTAAAGGTAGCATCTTAAAACAAGAGCAATATGGTCATAATAATTTATTGTCAAATGGCACAACACTGATGAACAAATGAAACATATAGCTTGAATACCATAATTATTTTGTAGCATTTGAGAATTTGAGAAAACCAGAATTTCAGTTTTCTGACTATGCTTAACACAATCTCGGAGAGCTATAGATGATTTAAGGAAGTAAAGGGACTCATATATTGAGAAACATTGAACAGGATTACTTAGCTTGATTATGGCTTAAGTTTCAAATCAGCAATTTTTTTCAGCCACCTTGGGAAGGAGCTGGCATTTCCTCAGTCTTGGGTCTTTACCAGTGCTAAGGGATGCTTAAAGTGCCTTGCTCATTAAAGTGTCTTGCTCAAAGACACTACACAATGAAGGTAGGTATTGAACCCAAGACCCTTTGCTTTGCTGTCTTGTACTCAACCACAAGATCTGACGCTCAACTTACTATAAACATGCAAGAAACAGCAAAATCCTCAAAAGTATGATTATAAATGACCATGACAAAAACTTTATAACCTTGAGGCTTGCTTCAAAATTCGTCATGAGAAAACCGGACTTTTGCCCATGCAAAAACAAAGGCGCAGGTCAGCTGATCTGGGCCTTTGTTTTCGCTACACGGACAGTGCAATTCCTCAGCTCCTTGAATACAAAATTTTAAGCTTCTAGCCTTCTTCTGTGACTGTACATGTACAGACCAGTTTGTATCAGACCTTGTCGAAACCCCCAAAGCGGCTTTCTCACATCAGGGCTCTAGCAGCTTTTATCTTAAATCAGCCTCTTCTTGTATTTTAATTTTCATTGTATCAATAACCAAAGTTTTCTGAGAATCAGTGCAATTCTGAATCTGCTCTTTGGAGAACAGCTCTAACTGCTTTAACGGGAACATTTGAATCTGCCGTTTTGTGAAATACGAGATTTGAGTAGGTGTAAATGCGGCAATGGTTGTCTTCTTAAATGCACTAAGTTGTTGTTGACCAAATGCCTCGATTTGTGTTGGTGTTAAAGCAGCAATCTGTTCGGGAGTCATACTTTTGATAAGTTTCTTGGTCAAATCGCGAATCTGCAAATAACTCAGACAGGGGATTTGTTTTGGGTGAATCCCTTCCATGCTGTTGTTCTCAGGGGGCCATGTCTCGAGAAAAGGGAACAAGATACCCAGCCCCGAGACAAAGTAACGGATCCCATCTTTGAGATTGGCGATATATTTCTGCACACCGACCTCGCTCAAATGAAGATAGTTATCAGTATGACTCCTGAACAGCTGATCTTTACCATCCAATGTGAAATTGACATGTTTTAGATAACAACCATCATGCTCGTGAAAAGCCTTGACGCAAAATCTATTGATTCGGCGCCGTGATTTGTTCAACGATGACATCTGAATGCCCTGTCTGTTCCAAGGAGGCAAGACCTGCGACCAAACCAAGCGCACGCCTGGTATTTTCTCCTGTATTACTTTCAAATCTCTGTTCATGACATCGTAACAATCCGAGTTTTTCCCTTCACAAATGTCATTATCACCACACTGCACAATAATCATGTGCGGTTTCTCATTCGTTTTAAGCAAGAACGTAACTGCTGGCAAAATGTCATTTATGGTCATATCTGCTTCCCCGTGCCATTTTATCTCTGTGACATCAGCGTCCAGCCCTAAGTTTTTCCCAATAGGCCCCTCGGTGACTTCCTTGGCAATGTCCTTGACAACAGATGTACCAATAATCCAGATGATTGGTTTGTCCAATGGCTCAACTGTAAAAAGATGGTTTTAAGAAAAAAAGGTCTTTTCACAGTTAAAAAATCTTTTCTGGCTAAGTGGTAGAGCATCTGACTCCAAATTGATGATCTCCACTGACGGCACCATTTTGTGTGCTTGAGCAAGACAGACTAACTCCCAAGAGTAGTAGTAAAAACCCACGAAATGAAATCCCCTCCTAACATGACTGTAAAATTGTTGACTGGGATGTTAAACCTCAATATAAAGAATATTTCAATTCCGTTTTATGTGCAATAGAACAAGAAAGCCAAGTATTGAGACTGCAGCACTGTATGGAACTAAATCAAACCTTAGGTGTCTCTTGCAAAATCTTTTCTAGCTTCATTTTAAATGAACAAAAAGAACAAAGACAATAGTCCACATGAAAAATTAAAGAAATACAACAGCTATGAAGCATGTCTTACTGGCAAGCAAGACAGACATCCAAATACTTGTGCACCAGATAACCACCTGGTTTCATGCGATGTCAAAATGCTGGATTGGAAAACATTGGTTTTCGCTGGTAACCAAACAAGCAGAGAGTTGATTGCAGCCTGCAATTCAACACATTGACGAGCGATGATTCTGAAGGCCTCGAAGCTAAATTGCAGCACTGCAATTGAGCATAAGGTGTATTCCTCTCCTGATGATTCTGATGGCATTTATATGTTTTTACCTTGCCCGTAATAATATTCAAGATGCTATACAGCCATATTGTCAAGATTTATTGTGAGAAAACCAACAATTTGGATTTCTGACCTGGCCCCGAGGTTATAAAACTTTTTTCATGCTCATCTCAGCTGAGACTAAAATTTATCCTGCTCATAAATGTTAAAATGCCAACAATTGTTGGCATTTTAACATTCATTAGCAGGATAAATTACTAGTTTTCAAGTTTTGAACCTGAATTTTCCACTTATTTTGATTGTTTAAACATTTATGAGCAGTTGAAATTTCATGCTCAGCTGAGATGAGCTTGAAAAAAGTTTTATAACATCAAGGCCAGGTCCGACACAAACCGTCCTGTACAACCTCATGAGCAGGCTAGAATATTGAAATTTCGGATTTAAGAAGTATTGCACTATCTATGGAGCAAAGACAAAGGCGCTGATCAGCCGTGCAGTTACGGCTGATCTGCGGCTTTGTTTTCGCATATGCAGATTGTTGGTTTTCTTATGCAGTGGCTCATTTGTTACCTGTATGCCAAACAAGTGTGCAATAAAACTGTATAAAGACAACTGTTACATGAATATGTCGAGAGATGTTAAAATGAAATCTAAACAGTTTGAATAAACAAATTAGACCTCAAAATACCATTTTCAGGTATGAAACATTTTTACGCAGTTTTGGTTGTGATAAGAAGGGACTGTCTGTCTGACTGTAAGCTTTACAGCTTTTTTAAGCTTTACAGCTTTTTTACAAATCATGGACATACAAAAACAACAAAATTTGAACATAAAATACATTCAATTTCTTTAAACAGAGTAGTTTAAACCTTTATTTGCATTCTTCAAAATTTTCATCCCTTTCAAACCTTTTTCCTCTTCATCTGTAAACCCATAACATCTTTTTCTGTCTCTGTGATGACCAATGTAGGTCAGCTCGTAATGACCTTGACACTCAAACAAACTTATGCTTCATTTGTCTCCTGGTGGACCATGGTAAATCAAAGTCACCTAACAACTAACATCACAATACAACATCCACTATACTTCACCTCATTTCCATGGCAACGACGACCATTCTATGTCACCTAGCAACAACCTTGACCTTGGAAAACCAACTTTAGCTGTATCACCTTTTTTCTTGAAATCATGTCTTCGACAACCAATCTAGGTCATGCAGCACTAACCTTGACATTCATCTAGCAATGACCTTGACCTTACTACACAAGTGACCTTGACCTACCTGGTCTGTTCTTGAAGTCAGGTAACTCTTTCTCCAGGGATGCTCTCCCTTTCTCTGGAACAGAAATCACACATTTTTTTAACTTTTTTTTTTACCAAAAAATTAGAACAGTCAGTTCCCAACCAAACTTTTCTTGGGCAGACTCAACAGTACTTCAGCCCACAAATAACTGACTACTGAATTGAGTCCTCCGTGAAATCACCCATCAATAATATTCATTTTTAAATTGACCATTCAAATCAGAACATTAGCTAACGGTCAATGACGGTTAGACAACAAGGGATTAGACAAACAAACCAACATGTGCTTTTTACAGGTAAATATAGGTGCAAAATCACAATGTTTGTCTAAGGAAATAGTGGTGGGCGTGGTTATACCTTGCTGGCGGAGGAGTCAATTATTAAATGATTTAATTCAAAATCAAATGATCACCTGTTTTTAGCAAACAGCTGAGTTCATAATGATGTAAATTAATTCCAGGCAGATTTAATATTGGCGGTACTCATGAGTTCTATTTGCTAATTGCTATATACCTAAGACAATTTTAAAGCAATCCAAAACTAAGGTATGAATTACAGTACCTTTTCTCATTCTATCCTGGCTCCTACGTCGTTCCCTCAGTTCTGTTTTTGTAATGTGAATATCAGCACTACCTAGAGACCTTCGAGCTTCTATCTTTTTCCTACATAACAAGGGAGGGGCAATAACTTAGTATTGGTTGATTGATTTAGTGTTTTACTCCCTAACTCAATAGTAAAGGCCATACAAAGATGGAACCTGGGTTAAAAGTCTTATATGAAAGACTGGAGAAGCCAACGAAGGAAACCACGACCCCTGACTTAGCCAGAGTTCTCACTTGGAGTATAAATGAGGTCTTTCATAAAATGTTGGATTCTTCCTATACTTTACTATTGGGGCTTTTCAGAAAGTTGGAGTCAGAATCAAAAAGTTGGGAGTTTAAAACTCCTAATTTGGAGTATAGGAGAACTCTGTTAGCAAGGCAATTGGCTTAACCACCATACCATGTAAGCTTCTTATAATTAAGTGTACATCATAACATGTATACTGAACACTTTGCCACAAGCGTCACCGTGTTGTGTCATTGAGCAAGACACATTAACTCCCTACAGTACTGGTTAAACCCAGGAAGCATTTACTCCCTCTCGACATGACTGAAAAATCTGGGACATTAAGCCTCAACACAAACAAACAAACAAACTGTACACTTTGTTAACAAACTGTGATACAATTGTTCGTTCTTCAGGCTAATAAACATGTAAACACAAGTGCTTTATATTCCATGCAATTTAAAACACAGATGTGCATCTGAAAATGTTACGCACCAATCCCGCAGTAAAGCGCTGCGAATTAACACAGTGTTAGATATAAAACGAGGGTATTTTGTTATAGGCTATCAAAGGGAATAACTTGGAAGCAACATATACATGTCGGAAATGAGATACTTTGAAACTGACCAAACACAAGGCTCTTGACATAAAATCAAAATTGAGCTGACGCATGAAAAAACAAAGAATCTGCATGGGCGAAAACAAAGGCGCAGATCAGCTTCGCAGTAACTGCGAAGCTGATCAGCGCCTTTGTTTTCGCTACAGGGATAGTACTATTCCTTTACTTTCTAAATCCAAAATCACCAGCCTCTAACACTCTTCTGTGACTGTACAGCCCGATTTGTGTCAGACCTGGTCGGAACCCAAATTGCTGGTTTTCTCACACACAGACTTAATTATCAAGAACATCTGACACCAAGTTCTTACCTAGCATCAAATACATCCCGATCATCTTGGGATCTGTGTCTGCTTCTCCCGGAGTCCCGATCTCGTCCCCGATCATCATCAAGGTCATGATCCTCCCGGCGATGCTTGTTCAGGTTATGTCGGAGATCCAGGGGGTTTCTGGGACTGCGACTACGGGACCGGGATCTTTCACGTCTTTGTGTCTCTTTGAAAAGTCTTTCATATCTTGGATCAGGTTTGGGATCTAGCCTGCAACAAAATTGTGTACATTGTGTGGCTTAATATCCTATTTAACAATTTTTCAGTCATGTCATAATAGAGCCAAGCCTCCCTGTGTTTTAACCAGTTACGAGTAATTTGGAGAGTTAATGTGTCTTGCTCAATGACACAAACTGGTGCTTGAAGTTTTGAGCCCAAAACAAATCAATCAAGAATCTGACATTCTACCACTAGGCTGCCATACTGCCCACAATAAAAAAGAGAACTTAAAATACAATTGATAAGAGCCTCTTTGTGTAAAACTGCATTGAACAAAGACTTAGATTGGAATATCTCTTGTAATGCCATTGAAATATTGACATGGTTAACTTATCAATACTGTGGAAGAGATCTTTATCCAATAATATTAAACTGATAATTCAAAACAACCTACCTGACTGTTACCTCAGGATCATGATCTCTTGAACGCCTGAAAAGACATGATCAAACAGTCATGTGACCAAATAATAAATCAAAAGCTTCCAAATTAAGGGCTGACATTTGTCTTAAATATAACATGCAAAAACTCTTTTTTTAATATAATATTAAAACCTGGAGACTTGGAAAACTTCTTTTTAATTTATTATATTTAGATGGAGCAGTTTTCTCTGGGCCACTTCTTTTGATTGTTACACTCCTTGGGCCTTCTTTCTTTACCTTTTTATTTCAGATGAGGGCTATTTCCAGGTCCGGCTATACAGGTCTTCCATTTTTAAAATGATGTTTTGGCATACAAAAAGTACCAGAATGTCCAGAAAACAAAAATGCAGATTAGCTGCATTGTAACAGCCGCTGAACAGAGCATTTATTTTCACCATAGCTGGTACAATTCTATTACCTTTCTAAATCCAAATTTTCAATATCGTCATGCCATCTTGTACTTATACAGACAAGTTTGGAGTCAGACCTGGCACGAGTCATGCGACCCCTTTAATATCAGATTTTGTCACAACTCCATGGGATTAAAAAATGTACCCACCTTCTACCGGAATCTCTCACCATACGTCTGTCCGAATCTCCGTAATCTGCATCCCGTGTCGATCTTCCTCCTATAGTAATCTTGTAATCTAATGAATCACTATACTTCGACTTGGCTTTCTCTGTCGGTTTGACTGTTATGGTGCGCTTTTCCACATAAGCTTCTTCGTCAAGTATATCGTCATGGTGAAACTGTAGAATCTCGTCACGATCAAAGATTGGTCTGTGTGTTTCCTTCTTTGGGAACAACATTAAGAAATTCTTTGGGTTGAAATGATAGTCAACTGGTATATCTTCATCCAGAGCAACATGTGACGGTCCGCGATGTATCCCAATGGTGATGTTTTCCTCAAAATCGAACCCGCCTCGTGAGATCTGCTCCAGGGTTTGAAAACGTTTATCAAGCTTCTCTAATCTTGCCTTGTTCACGATTGTCACGCTTGAGATTTCTTTCTTTCGTTTCTCGATAGGAAACAGTGGCGCTCTAGAGCTAGATGGTTTGTCAGAGTACATCTTCCCGCCGTAAGATGAAGACGACTCCTTGTGTCTAGGAGACGGTGACCTTCCCCTTGGGGAATATTTCCTCTCCCTGCTTCCCTCCCTTCTCTCCTGACTACGCCCCGGGGAAGAATATCGCCGAGAATCACTCCGTCGCGGCTCATCTCGGTACTCCCTCTCATCTCTTGATCTGAAGAAAAACAAAGGAAAGACTTCTGATACCAAGGCATTGGTCATTGTTGGAAACTTGCAAAACAATAAGACACTGAATACTACAAACAATAAACCTATCTTGTAATAATTTTGCTTGTTCTTGTGAAAAAAAATACTTGTAGACATACAGTATATGGGATATCAATTTCCTTCTTTCTGTTTCAATTCATTTTGATTTTTTGTTTTATTTAGTGCCTATGTCCATTTGTTGATACAGTCATTTATCTTAGCAAATTAGCCACATGGTAAGGCAATCTCACAATGGTAGCTTACCAACTTAATTAGCTGATACTTGTTTCACTTCCAAACAAAGGTAAAATGCTCTTCATGAATCAGTACAGGAAAGAATGGTGGTAGAAATATTCAGGTGCAGATCCAGAATTTCTGGAAGGGGGGTTCAAATCCGATAAGAGGAGGGTTCGTTTTCAACACTTTACCTGATTTTTCACAAATTTCCACACGAATTGAAATAATTTGGTCCCAAAGGGGAGGGAGGCGGGGGATTGTTTCAAATTAACCACATGAACCCCCTCTAAATCCCTCACTGATATTGACATGACAAAATCTTCATGAAATAAATGTGCCCGACATGTGGGTTGAACTTTTTATTCATTTCAACATGAATCATATGTGCCATTGACCAAGCTACCTTTCAACATCATTATTTGCTTTACTATTTTTTTTTCTGGAATAATAACATTACAGTACCTCTTAGGACTAGGTGAACGTGACCTGTATGACGATACTCTCTTTACTGAGGAATCGGCCGCCACTCTCTTGACCTGCTGACCTCTTTCGTATGAATGTGACCTTGACCTTCTTTTCGGGGACCTATAAAAAAATTAATAAATAATAAATTGTGACATGAGGAAACCAGTCTTTACAACTTGAACAGATAATGAATCGACTCTACAGCCACAGAAGGCTGCTTGAGATGAGCCGCGACACGAGAAAACTCGTCTTCGTTGTTTCCGACCAGGTGTGACACAAACCGGCCTGTACAGTTACAGAAGCAGGCTAGAGGCTTAAAGTTTTGGCTATAAGTAGAAGAGGAATTGCACTATCCGAGTAGCGAAAACGAAGGCGCTGATCAGCTTCGTAGTTACTGTGAAGCTGATCTGTGCGTTTGTTTTCGCATAGGCAAAATTCCAGTTTTCTCATGACACGGCTCATTTTGGCTCTGGCATTGTTCTTGTTATGCAGTGAAAACAAAGTAGTGATCAGTTGTGCAGCTGATCTGCAGAAATGAATTCAAACTTACAAAAACATTTTTTCTTCATATAAAATATAAAATGAATCAGACATTTAGGGCAACAGATTCGGTTCTTCGAAGCGACTCAGATACCCTTATGCACCAGTCATTTGTAAGCACTGCCCCCCCCACACACACACACACACCTATGGGGAAGGGTGGGAGATAGCAGGGCTAAAGTGTGGGGCAATTACTTTTTGAGTGTCCTCAGTGCAGGGGAAATGACGGGCTTTGACATTAGGATCCTTACCCCAGGGAGATTTTCAAATGCTGAAGGCGGTGCAAAGAGCCAAGTTTTGACCTCCAGTTCACCCCCTCAAGATGGGGCTTATAGCAGGGCACTGAAAGCTGAAAAGTCATAATCCCCGCCCCTGTAGTCAGGGGAGCAGTGGTTACAAATGACTGGTGCATTACAAGAACAACAGGACATGATGGTTTTCAATATTATCTTACCTCCTAGGAGATGTCCGTCTCACAATTTGTCTTGGTGACCTTGACCTTTCATGAGGTGACCTTGACCTAAAAATATATTCTTAAATTGTTAATAGTAGCAATAAACACAGAAAATGATTGAGACCCAAACAATTATATTAGACAAAGGATTTTTTGCATTTCTAAGTTTTTATAAAGTTCAGAAAGCCAAAGTGTATTCAAGAAGGAAAGAGCTCAAAGTATGAAGAATGTTTGTTGTATTCACAATAGTTAACTGAATCTGGAGTTATGCTGCTCAGATGGTCATTTATCCTTATGTTCTAATTTGTTCCTAGGCAAGCTTCCCAGTTGCAGACTATCGGTACTTTGTGCACACCCTTTCACAGCTAAGACTGATTAATTGTCATCAAAATAAGGTCTGCCCAAAAAATAGTTTAGTTTCCCTTTTCTATTCATTGTAGACACAACCAGGAAGTTGTATTCAAAGACACAATATACATGTAACAAAGTTGAAAATGTGCTCCAAATTTGGAGTTAACGGGGATAATGATATCTATGAAATTATGCTAAACAAGAGGAGCAGCATTTTCTTCCCTATCCCCCCAACACACACACACACACCAAGCCCTTACTACTCACCTCCTTCTAGGGGGAGATCTTTTCCTTGCCGGCGACACAGATCGTCTCTTCTCCCGGGGTGACCTTGACCGTGACCTTCTGCTACTGTATGAAGGTCGTGGTGAATATGACCTTGATCTAGTTCTAAGGATATAGGCAGATTTACATGTAAAATGCAACATAGAACATAAAAAATCATAATAAAACTCTCTTTGGCCTTTTGCTTATCAACGCCATTCTTTTGCCATGATCTTGCCTGTAAGAACTTTTGTGTGCAGTTAAGACATCTTGATTTATTTGCAATTTCTTTTGACATCTTAACTTCATTAGCTGGAAGCCTAAAAACCCTGTAAAACAAAATATCCAACAAAAATTACATCTTTTGATAATAAATCAATTCAAAATTTGAGTGTGTGATTGGAGCTTTCACTGTCTCTTAATAGGTTTTCCCAACAAATCTAGAGACACAACGTCAAAGCGTGTGTCTTGACGTAGAGAAGTGTGTGACTTAAAGGTCAAGTTTGGATGCACTCAACATGTGTAATCTTTCCTTATTCAACCCAAAATTATTTTGATCAAATCAAACCATCAAGGTCGGCAACAAAACGTAGTGGAGTGTGGTTTCAACTAGATGGTTCTTTTTGATCAAAACAATTTCCAATTGAATGAAACAGGATTACACATGGTTGACACAACAGTGTTCCTTTTCAGGCGATTTTGTGGGGCCGAAATTCGGCCCCATTCCCCGTTGCAAAACATCTCCATTTTTACCAATTGGCCCAGAAAAATTCCCAATCAAAAATTCAAAGCAAGTCAGAACTTTATAGTTTTTTATAGTCACGATGACATTTACGTTTTTGCCTTAGTTGAGGTTAATATTGTAAGTAATTGTAGTCTAACTTCCTCAGATAGCATATCCTATGTATTTTGAGCGTGCTTAGCGTAAAATCCCACATTATTATCAGTTCTGGCTGCTATAACTTTACCAAATTGTAGACCATATCCTCCGACTTTGTGCCTATTTCTGGACAGCCAAGAAATGTCAGACTCAGACATGTTTCAGGTTGAATTATAAAGTATCACAACACCTCTTACATGTATGTGTCTTGACAATTTCAAATTATTAATCATGATTTTATTGATTTTTAGAAAGCAAAATATCACAAGTATTGATTTTTGGAAAAACAAATGTACAGATTTTAAGAAACAAAACATGAAAAGAAGTTTATTGCTGTGTTGCAACTAAGTGTTGTTACATAAAGGAATATTTATAAATCATTATTTCCATATTAAACAAGGAATTCAGTAAGGAATTTAACGCCATGATTTTCCCCCAATTTTTGCATTTCGTGCATAATTTTTCCCAATTGCAAGGGCCCCGCCCCCATTCCCAAAAATGTGAAAAGGAACACTGCACAGTTGAAAGCATTTTGACTCGACC
This sequence comes from Rugalucina vietnamica, assembly GCA_964017185.1. Classification (NCBI taxonomy): domain Eukaryota; kingdom Metazoa; phylum Mollusca; class Bivalvia; order Lucinida; family Lucinidae; genus Rugalucina; species Rugalucina vietnamica. The sequence goes on along the minus strand of OZ024879.1, from coordinate 11,748,225 downwards.
TTGATGTCACAGCAGGTGCCTTGACACGGTGCATGCTTTGACGTGTGAGCCTGGAGAGCAGCTTTCTGATTGGCTTAGCCCAGTGCCCCAAAAATGACAGCAAATGCCCAAGCTGCATGAGTAAATCTCACAGAAATTATTGATTTAAAGCAGGAAATCTGACATTTCGTATGAAACGACATCAGGCGACAAAAAATTAATCTCTCTTCAACCGCGAACTGCAGGTGAACAGGATTTCGTTTTTCAGAGTGAGATTCATGTTTGAAAAATTGACGTGTAAAGGAAAAAGAAAACCTCAGTGTGAGCATAGTTTGTGGCAAATGTATGTAACATGCAATCATTAACATTATAAAGTAGTATAATCAACAATAAACCAGAAAACAAAACAAAGAATACATTAGTTGCGAAACCTCACTCCACTATGTTCCGTTGCCGACCTTGATGGTTCTATTTGATCATACAATTTCCAAATGAATAAAACAGGATTACACATGGTTGACATGTGTTGAGTTCATCCGAACTCGACCTAGCTGACGTCACGGAGGTGCCTTAACGGGACGTCATGCGCTTTGTCGCGTGAGCATGGAGAGCTTCTTTTTGCTTAACATTATTTCCAACTTAAAATAAGCGCATAAAGAACAATCACGAGAACAAGAAAACATGTAAACCAAGCGTAAAATTATATCATAAATCACGGAAAGAGTTCTTTGAAAGACAATTTTTTCAACTGCAAATGATAGCATAAATCACGGAAAGAGTTCTTTGATAGACAATTTTTTCAACTGCAAATGATAGATAGATAGATAGGTAGATAGATAGATAGATAGATAGATAGATAGATAGATAGATAGATAGATAGATAGATAGATTAGATAGATAGATAGATAGATAGATATAGATAGATAGATAGATAGATAGATAGATAGATAGATAGATAGAAGATAGATAGATAGATAGATAGATAGATAGATAGATAGATAGATAGATAGATAGATAGATAGATAGATAGTACCAATGTCAGTACCAAAAACGGGAACGAAATGACCGATACGGTTGGGTTACGCTTATTGACCGTAACCTTAACTCATTATCCCTCGAGTGCCGCTAATTTGAGGCAGATTTCTCCGCATGCCACTTTTATGAGGCCTATAATTATTTTATTTACAACGCTTCCCGAGTGCCACGAAAAGTCGTCACATATGATTAGTCCACAAAATACGAATTTCTAGCTTTGTTTAAATTTCAACCAATCAAAATCGCGCTTACATCAGTAGTTGGCATATTTTACTACAAAGAAAACGAAAGTAGAACATTTGTTTCCGGAGTTAAATGCAAGTAAACAAGGATGGAAAACGGTGAAAATCTTGGGGTTTTAAATCGTGATTGTACTGGTGACACGCCAAATTCACAAAATTCCACAATGTATTTAAGCTGATACATCGCTTTGAAACCAGAGTATGCAGCATTTTCATATCTATCTAAGGTCAATTATAAGGGGAAAGGTTGTGCATTGGACGCTGACACTTAGTCAAGACTTGCAAGTCTTTATGAACCAATGTACTCCCCAACCTTCCCTTTTACTTCTGTCTTGCCCATATCTTTCAATAGGCCTGGGTTATTAAGGACAGGGTGAAGAATAAAATGCAAAATACAGGGGAACCTATGCCCAAATAGAACAGGTACTGAAGTCGAAATCTGGATACTGATTGGCTTAAATTTTGACCAGTACCGTACTGATTGAGAGCAAAATTATCTGGAGCACTGTAGATAGATAGATAGATAGATAGATAGATAGATAGATAGATAGATAGATGTCCCTCGAGACTTGAAGTTCTTGCCGCCGTGAATACACCTGAATGAATGTAACCTCATAGTATTTTAATATTTCGTTCCAACTTATACGAAATACGCACTTGCGCCTTTTCTATCTCTATTACAGAACTGAATGCTTTCGGCATTCTGACAGCGCTCAATAGCACTTTCAAATGCTTGAAAGTTTTCAACTTTTTGCCCGATGTGAAGTATATGAGCCATTCTGACGGTATGAATCAAGATTCGCATGCATGTCTTAAAATTGTACGGCGATTGAATTAGGTAATAGCTTAATTGTTTTATATTGCAGTTACTTACTTAACCATAACAAAAGTTAAAAGCATTCGCCGAATAATAATTGGCAAATTAAACAATTCCAATGTCTAACTTCAGGGGTTTAGCAGTAGAACAAAATAAATCAACACTTCATTACTGTTTTGTTTGTTGTTTGGACATTGAGGCGCGGACATCGTATTGATGGTTAAGCAACTAATTAAGGCTAATATTATCTTGTTATTATCTTCACGCATAGTTAGAAACTTTCATACTGCGAGTTGGCTTTATATCCTTTGATGTCGGTCAAATAAATTGTAGATATTGCACAAACACACTCTCAAATATAACAATTGAAAATTTCGTTCCATAGGGTTAGAAATAAATTTGAAATCTCTCAACTTTATACATTAACATTGTTTTCTTAAGTCTGTGTCTCTAGTCTTCCGTACCTTCCCTAGCCATTTAGGATACTTGCAATGATTCAACTTAAAACTCACCTGAAAATATTTTGTTATCGATTTTTAATCTGTACCGTACCTTTAGCCATTTCTGATATATAGGCTACAGATACGGTACCGTATCTCTAGCGGCAAGGCTAGGCATACAGTACCGTATCCCTAGCCCACAGGCTAATCTGAATCTGCCAAGTACTCCAAACACCTCATAAACAGAGTATTACATGGAGTGTGGTGGAAATGGCATTTAAATGAGAAAAAAAAGTAGCCAAATTTGGGTGTGGGTGGCGATTTGAATTTCAAGATGGGGTAGACTTTTGAATTTGGACAATTAATTGGTGTGTTTTGTTCTTTCAGAGTTCAAACAGTGAAATTAAAGATAAGGTCTTAGATGATAGTGATGGATGATAGACGGTACCGTATCCCTAGTCACTGCCTTTGTTTAAACATGCATGGAGATTGTAAATAACAGCTGAAGGTCTGCGACTAGAAAGAAAGAAAGAAAGAAAGACTAAGAATGCATGAACTGGAGTGTGGTCGAAACGGCTTGGGCCGAAACAGTGGCAATATCCTGTTTTAGTCCCCGCGGGGAATAAAATTTTTTGCAATTTGTTTTTCTTTAAATTACATTAAAATGAGGAGAAACCATGCTGATCAAGATCACCTAGACGCTTGCTACATATAAACGCACATATTATGTTAATTTGCTGACCAATGAAAACTTCAGAAAAAAATATATTTGGCGGGAATACTTACCTTTTTGCAATTTATTCCGTAAATATTCAATCAGTATAAATCTTATTTTGTTTGATATTGCAATTTATACCGTAAATATGAAAACAATAATATACTTTTATACGGAATAAATCGTATTGTCATTGATATTGCAATTTATTCCGTGAATGTGATCGATATCATCATGCAGTTTATTCCGTAAAGATTAGAAATTGCATTAGCTAAAATCCAATTAACGTAATAACCTTAAGACTTAACTAATTTGATTTATTCCGTGAAAGTTAAGTGTCTTAAAGACAGATGTACGTAATTGAAGGCGCTCAAAGGAACGTGCGTATCTAAGGGTCGAAACGTCATTTTTACGCCGCATTCGTAACGTCAGTTTTCGCTCGAAACGTCATTTCTAGCGTCAGTTTACGTTCGGAATACGAAACTATATCCATACAATTATGCAGAGGACTTCAGAAATGTAAAACGTTTGATATTATTTATTATTTTTGCTCAAAATATAGATTGTGGACATGTTATCCCGAAGAAAACAGCATTTTCGCGACAGTGAGCAATATTGAATACTAAACAGTGTCGGAAATTTTGGCGCAAAATCGACGTCGCGCGTAAAATGTACTGAATTCAGCAACGACTACCTCTCTTCGCACGCTTATAGCAGGAAAACGAATCCGGTAACTAAGGACTTTCTCGTTATCTATATGTAGTTCACAGTGCTTACACTAACTTTTTGAATCAGGAAGTCATGACTTCCACCCTTTAAGATTTGGAAGTCACAGGCCCAAAATGTGGAAGTCATAGATTACTCGCAGTGCCGTGTGTCAAGTGTGCATCCGCACATTAAATTAATTTGTCACTACATCTAAGAAGACTTCCAAGGTGAAAATTCTGTTGTGGTTCTATTTGTTTCATGTTTTAGTGTGGTTTTTGTAATGTTTGCACCTTTGATGCATGTATTCATATGTTACTAGTTCATGTAACTTAGTGGCCACCTTTAGGGGAATAGTCTCTCACTTTGTTCAGACAGGGTATGTATTCTTTGTACCTGTACAGCTAATGACTTTAAATATAGCTCATGAATATGTGAAAATTATTATTAATTTATGTATTTCATTTTTTTATTTTCATTATTATTATATATAGTTTATTATTTTTAGTTATTAAATCTATTTCATTTTTATTTTAATCCTTATAATAGTAGATCTATGTTATTTTTCATTTTCATTATCATTATTTGTTATAATTATTACTAGTGTCTGTTCAAGGTATTGAGTTACCTCCCTGAAATATTATTTTATTGAACATATTTTATTTTTATTTATTTATTATTATTTTTCTGTGTTTTTTTTTTTTTTTATCCTCAACTTGCTTAATAAGTTTTGAAAAAAAAAATTGTGCCAATTAGTAAAGATGGAAATATCTAAGTTCAAAAAAAAAATATGCAAAGTTTAAATGTTTTAAAATTGTGTATTAATTAATTGTGATGAAATTCCTTCAATATTGATATTCAAACCTACAGTGGACTAGTTCAATTTTACCCAATATTTTACCCAATATTACATTGGATTAGTCCAATCTACCTCTCTAGCAGTAAATATTGATCACGCTTGACCTTGATCTGTTAATTGTTTTGACACAAATTACTCTTCTCAACACTTTAAATGAGACACCTTTACACCCTGGAGGCATGGTCTCGTTGTCACTAATCCCTGATTAAGGTTCCTTATTACTATAATAATAGTGTTTTCTGCTCATAAATATTTCATAGATTTTTTAAAAAAAATGTGGCATGTTACATACCAGAATAATCCCTAAACCTTAAACTTTCATATGAATGATAATGTTTTCCAAAGGGAAGCCATTGTAATAGAAGTTTTTAGTGAAATTACCTATTTTTCTAATAAATTTCCATAAATAATCCTTTAAAATAAATTTTTGATTTTAATTGATAGAAACCTTTGTGAAGGTCTAAATAATGTTCTCCAACTAATTTGCAAGCTGAAAAATTAGCTTAGAAACGATTTGCATGAATAGCAGGTGCATCATCTTTATCAGATTTATTACTTTAGATAATATTGTCCGTCACTTATGCAAATACCTGTACCTTAAATATACCATGCCAAATAAATTAAGCAACTTTTACTTTGAACAGTGTCTTCATACGTTTTAGACATTAGGGAAGTTCTTCTGACAATATCTTTTATGTATCTAATAAGGGTCAAAACAATTGTTGTGTGTTGTTGAAGTAACGTTGGATTTAAAGTCCTCTGAGACATGTCTCAAATAAAACATAGATAAAATTATTTTGTACACTATATTTATATGCATTATAGTATGTACACGCTGTGTATACCTGTTAAAATAGGACAGGTAGTCTGTTCATTCAGGTAGAACATACATATACAGTATATTTCCATAGCCTTTTTACATAACAAATAAGCCCATTAATTTGACCTTGATTAGTCTCAAAAAACGGGCTTTTTGTTTGCAGATATTTCGGTAAGAATTGTTTCAAACAGAACAAAAATGATAGCAGTTGATAGATTTTTCTACTTACTAACTACCGTGCCAACACTCATCCCACAATATTTCTTATTTAAGCGTAAAACAATGCAAGAAAAATAAAAGCAGTTTTCAAACTAACAGTGCATTTCACTACCAACATGCACGAAAATGCAAATACAAATTCTGGTTATATTACTAGGATAACGTTTGTCATTCATAGCCCTTTCAGGAGATGTAATATCATGAATGATCTGTATCCCAGGACTGAGAACAACATGTTCAAAGTTTAGGGGGGGTTAGGGACTTTGTAAATATATCAATCCACGTTAAACAGTTTTAAGATGGTTTTCAATACACTAAAATAGGTAAATTTTCATCTCTGACGATACGTCGCGTGCCTTGCTGTAGGGCGTAGGAGGATTTTTGTGGAAGTCAGCTGACGTCTGCTGTGTCATTTTTCGACGTACGGGAGTCATTTCAGGACGTAAAAACGCCCAAAACGTCCACTAGTGCAAGCACTGAGTTCAGGAATTTCTCTAATGCATATCAGTTTTTTAAAAAATCCTACCGTGGATTTTTTTAAATATATCAAGAAAATTAACAAAAAGGGGGTCTAAAAATCGCATTTTACGTTGACGTCAATGTGATTTCGCTCTCAAATTTGACGATTTTGAAGGCCGATATCTCGAAAACAAGCTCGGAACGGTATCGATTTCTTCTCATTTTCGTATGTAGGACATCAAAATACACTCACATGCAAAAAATAAAACCAGAGGACCAATGGTCCTGTAAACGCTCACCTGAGATCTGCTGCATATACCAATAAACATGTTTGAATATTATGGTATTTAAGAGAGCCTGCCACATACCATTGAGCTTTAAGTGGAAACATCAAAATTTCATTTTTGATTGATACTTTACCATTTGGTAGAACTTATCAAGGTATGAAACTTTGTAAAAGCGTTTCGATTTTTTTCTTCAACTTTTGCCATAAAACCCCAAAAATGGTTTCCATGGCAATCTGTAAGAATCTCAGACTAAAAAACTGCAAAATTTACCAAAATCAAACACCCATCAGCTAATGAACTTCATTAGTTTGACATATAAGGCTTCATTTATACAACAGACCAGCCCCAGACCAATTGTATAAACCAAAGTTTAGTTTCAAAAAGTATGGGCATTGGTTGCTATGGTAACCTAAAAATGCATACTAGTTGTTCATTTGCGATATTGTGCTTTACTACACTAACAAATGAGCTTATCCTATCTAAAGTACACTACTCTGGGACAAGTGTAATATCACATTTAAAAGGGCTTGCATAGTCTAATTAAAAAAAGAAATAAAATTGGTTAGCAATTCATAAACTACAAAAATATTCAATTTTGAAAAATGGCAATTTTTCAAAATTGTTAAAAATAAAATTATTACCTGATTGTTATTGTTTATATATTTTAGAAGGAAGTAGATGCAAATAAATCTGATATAATAGCCTGATATGTTGCTGCATGTTTCATTTTATCCTCAGAAACATAGAACTGCTGCAAAGTCTCCATGGCAACCAGATTTTGCATAGCAACCGGTACTTTTAAATAACAAAAATGGCTATCTACTTAGAATTTCTATCTATATGTGTAGATTTAACCTCAAAAAGTCATCAGGTATGGTTCTCATGTATTGCCACATATGACTTAGGCTGCCATGAAATAAAGACATGGTGAAAAAATCACCATAGCAACCATTTTTGAGATAACTGGCATTTTATAAAATAGGCAAATTTGTTATTGTTTATAAATTTTAGAAGGAAGTGGATGTAAATAAGTCTGATATAATAGCCTTATGTGTTGCTGCATGTTTCATGTTATCCCCACAAACATAGAACTGCTGCAAAATCTCCATAGCAACCAAATTTTGCCTAGCAACCAGTACTTTGAAATGACAAAATGGTTATCTACCTTGCTTTTCAATTTTTGTGTTTAGTTTTGACTTCAAAAAGTCATCACGCATGGCTCTCCAGTATTACCACATATGACTTAGGCTACCATGAAATAAAGACACAGTGAAAAATCACCATAGCAACCATTTTTGCACAAAATAGTCAGCATTTTCAAAGATAGACATATTTAGTAAAATTGTGAATCTTCTTATTTTTCGGTGATCAGCATTCAATATTTACATGAGTAGCCATTTTTGACATTGTATGCACCAATACACTGAGTGATGCAAAAAGCACAGCAACCATTTCTGCATGACAACAGATATTTTGAAATATTGAAATTGGCAATATTTTGCCTTTTTGAGGACTTTTTATGTATAAATGCATAAACCCACCATGCAGACAATACTAAAATGTATTAACATGCCTGACATTGTAAGCCCTGAACAGTTAGAATTATGCTAAATTTACCATAGCAACTAATTTTTGCATTGTAACACGTTTTTAAATTTGAAGGCAAAATTAGCCTTCTAATGTTTAGTGTTTTTCCCCCACCTCGGTATTCACACTGATTGCACCATAAACCTGACTGTTGCTTTCAATTACCTATTCTAATGATATTGGTCACCCACTGTGTATCCTACGAAGACTTGTGTGACATGAAGACAAACTTATCCTAAGACCTGTGTCATTACATTGTAATTATTCTGACAAATAACTACGATTAAAAAAATACCCACCAGTAGCATCATACCATATTCACTCCATTTATTAAAATCACATATCCTAATAAGAAAAAAAATATCAATCCCGCATTTTGTGTTTTTGGAAATATGAGGCTTGACTGCAGTTTATCTGCTAAGATTTCCAACAGTTGGGCCCAAACTAGCTTTGGTGCTAAAAGAGTGAATAGTATGTTATGAATAGCAAGTTTAAATTTCTAATTTTTGCTATGGGAAAACACTAAATAAGACAAAATAAAGGTTTTTTTTTTTCATTTTTTTCTATCATGTTTGCTTTTAAAACTTCAAAGTCATTAAACATCAAACCAAGTAGCAGACTGGAACTTTTCCATCATTTTAATATAACTATAATAAGACAGGGTACACATAGTTCTCCAAGCAACATGATAAAATGCCCATGTCATTTATTTAAATTGGGGTGCTTATAGGTATACAGAATAGTCTTGCTTTTTGTAATATCCACAATTAGTGGTGCGAGTAAAACTAATAAGCATTCACAAGCAATTCACTTGAAAACTGCTAATTTTAAAGCATTAAAGGTATATGTACATGTATATTGCATGGGCATGCCATCATAATGGAATTTCAAAGTAAACAGAAAAAATAAATAAATATTATTTCATAATTTGCACCTCCTCAGTTTTCATGCCAAGTAGATTTAAATTTAATTAATGTAACACCAATCTGAATTATTTTATCTTAATAAATTAAAGCCCTGCCATCCAATTTAATAGCTCTGAATACTGTAATTCTTATTCAGATGGAAGTGACAAGTCTATCAGAGAGATTACACTTGTTTGCATCATTACAGTATCATTCAGTTCTGATGACAGTCTCTAGTTCTCAAACACTATTTTCACTCTAGTGCAACATCACTGTTCTAGCATCTCTGTTTCTGGGCCAGTGTTACCATCTCCTTAGCAGCTCAAAGCTCATGAATGCATTTCCCATCACATGATATGTTGTAACTTGAATGAATGCAGTCTCAAAGGCAACACACCTTTGGTGGCAGAGTTTTAGCAATTGGTATACCTGTATCGACATTTCATTTCTGAAACAAAGACACATACATGACATTACAAAACACAAGGTAGAAAAATGTCAACTTCAGATAGCAAAGTTAATCAAATTCAATATTAATTGAACAATAACAAAACAATGGAAACTTCCACTGTCAATGGATTTGCATCCTGAGACCAGAGGACCAATGGTCCTGTAAACGCTTACCTGAGATCTGCTGCATATACCAATAAACATGTTTGAATATTATGGTATTTAACTCCAGTGCAGGGGAGATTTATAAAGCCCTTGGGCCATTTTCTTTTTTCACAATCTTCAATATTCTGTCCATTTGCCAATTTCCTGCTGGCTTTTCCCTTCAAATGACATTTTAACAGTTTTCCCAATTCAAATGCATAGGCAACCCATGTTGACCTTGCCATAAACTTGGTCAAGGTCATCACAGGGTCATGATTTTTTAGCCATCGATGCTTCCCGCCAAGTTTCCTTGAAATCAGTCTATTGGTTTCAGAGAAGAAGATTTTTGATGGGTTTTTACCATATATGGGCATGGCGGCCATCTTTGTCATGTGACCTACATTATTTATATACACAATGATTTCCCCATTCTATAGATGCTTCACACAAAATTTGGCTTTGATTGGCCAAGCGGTTTCACAGGAGAAGGCATTTGAATATTATGGAAATATACATGTATATTGCCGCGGGGTGGGGGCACATGAACCCCTGGGGTCCAATTTTTTTCAGAATCATTAATATTCAGTCCTACTGCCCATTTCCTGCAAGACTTTCACTTTAAATTACATTTTAAAAGTTTTCCCATTCAAATGCACTGGCGACCTATGTTGACCTTGCCTTAAAATAGGTCAAGGTCATCACAGGGTCATGATTTATATATACATTGTAGTGCTTGAGTCATCGATGCTTCATGCCAAGTTTTGTTGAAATCGGTCCACCGGTTCTGGAGAAGAAAATTTTTTAAGGGTTTTTACCATATATGGGCATGGCGGCCATCTTGGTCATGTGACCTGGATTTTTTATATACATATTTGCTAACCCTTCCTATTGATGTTTCACATAAAATTTGGCTTTGATTGGCCAAGTGGTTTCAGAGGAGAAGATATTTGACTATTATGGAGATATACATGTATATTGCCCCGGGGAGGGGGCACATGAGCCCCTGGGGTCCAATTTTTTCAGAATCATTAATATTCAGTCCTACTGCCCATTTCCTGCAAGACTTTCAATTCAAATGACATTTAAAAAGTTTTCCCCATTCAAATGCATTGGCGACCTATGTTGACCTTGTCGTAAAATAGGTCAAGGTCATCACAGGGTCATGATTTATATACACATTGTAGTGCTTGAGCCATTAATGCTTCATGCCAAGTTTCATTGAAATCGGTCCACCGGTTCTGGAGAAGAAGATTTTTGAAGGGTTTTTACCATATATGGGCATGGCGGCCATCTTGGTCATGTGACCTGGATTTCTTATATACACATTGGTTCCCCCTTCCTATTGGTGCTTCATATAAAATTTGGCTTTGATTGGCCAAGCGGTTTCAGAGGAGATCTTTGAAATTGTGGACGGACGGACGGACGGACGACGGACGGACGCCGGATCATGGCCATCCTATAAGCTCACCTTGTGAGCCTAACGGCTCAGGTGAGCTAAAAAATAGGCCTAAAATGATAATATGTGTGTTTTTGATTGAATGACATTTAACAATAGTGTTGACAGGAAGGAAATCTTTTTTTTATTTTTAACATGGAGGAAAAATAGTCAGAAAACAAAATGGCTGACAGGAAAAAAATAATTTAGAAATCCTTTTAAACTGAGTACAGGATGCAGTGTGCGCAGTTAAAAGTGACTGCTTTTTTACCCCTGGTTGGATAATAAGACCCTAAAGTGATTGTTTTTTAGTATTGTCTAATGCACCAGTCATTTGTACAGAGGTTCGAGCCCCACATGAGACACATGTGAGACAAGCCAAGTTCTGCTTGCAGGTGTGCCAGGTGTTTTTTTCTCGGGGTTCCCCCATTTTCGCCTCACTTACTGATTGACTCGTCTCATATGAGCTGAAATAACCTTGAAAGGGACGTTAAACTGGAAAAAATGTAAAGAGGAGGTTGGGGACAGTTATCAGGAAAACGTATCCATGAAATGTATACCCCCTTAAACCCCACCTTTATATAGTAAAACTGGGGTATACAAGTGTTTACCCCTTTGTTCTTTCCAAAACACAGATTGTGGGTCCTCGTAAGAACCGCCTCAGTGAGGCGGTTCAAATGTGTACCCACAATCGATTTTTTTAGCATAAATATTAAAAGTATCATTTTTTTCCAGTGAAAATTTTCAATTTTTACAGCTAAAAAAATCTCTGTATGTTGCATGAGAAAGTTTTCGTAATGATTATCTCCACAATTTGGGGTAATTATCTGTGGTTTGCGCTTTATATATGTGAAAACAACAGTTCAATAAAAACAGAACCAAATGTAGGGAAAAATTAGCCATGGTTACAGCTTACAAATGATGGGGGCACAATTCATGACACTTCTTGGGGAAAACATTCATGTGTACAGTAGTTTCAACTAGGTGGTTTTACTTACCATAAAAAAATTTGAACCCATGGCATGCTTGTGTGGCAGGGTGTCTTGGGATTTAACGAAGCGGGTTCATCTTGTTATTCAACACTTGAAGCTTTCCAAACAAAGTATGGAATTACAGTCTATCATTCATCACTTGGGAGGTTTTCAATCAAAGTATAGAAATGACTGCATCTGGTAGATCTAAATCACAGGCCCTGAAATGATAATAATGCATTTTCAAATATTGTTACATCATTTATTGCCTCGCCCACAGTATCTCAATGATATACAGCAAAGTAGAGCATATATGAAAAAAGACACTGTGTGAGCCCAAACTGCAGTATTGTGTGTGACACAATGATGCACAATGACACTTTGTGTAAAACACAAAACACACAAAATACTTAGTGTAAAATGAAATATACACTTAATGTACAAGTATATCTAAATTACAATGAAACAATGCAAAACATAAATTCGGCTACTTAAATTTACTTACAAAAGTATTGCCTTATAACATGCAATGCAATCAAAGATGGCCCATATGCAAAAGGACATTCACACTTCACAGTAAAATAAAACGGACAATATTACCGTACAAATATACAAAAAAAAAATAATGTTTACAAAATAAATAGGTGTTTCAATCTCTGGGACACAATGTAGTGAATTTTAAAATCATAATTGACAAAAATGAATATAGTATTCTGTCTAATTACTACTAATTAGCACACATGCTCCAATAAGCCCACACCCTGGTTATTTCCGAAAAACATATGCATTGCACACTGCTCAACTAGCATGTTAGTATAAATTTACACAAATTTTACATCTACATATTATATTTAAACATGAAATTAATGATCAAACCCTGTTTGACAAATGGAACACTTAAATTTATTATCAATGAAATTTTTGACATGGTTACTATAGCAGTTTATGTGTGGTTTTGGTTCATAGTGTGCGCTAATTAGAACAATATTTCATTTGTTATTTTCAAATGTTAAGCACACTGTGCGCTAATTAGAACAAATATACAGTACATGTATTTGGCTTACCAGATAATACCGGATTGCAAGGCCCTAAAATAGCCATCAGAAAGATATCTCTCTCACTGTAAGTCTGTCACACTTGAAACTGTAAAATAAAAACATAGTTCTGTATCATGCAGGCATATATTAGTTGAAGCATACTAAAAATGAGTTAGAAAACTGTCATCTTTGCGCGAGAGATTTCACAAATTTTTGAACTAGGATTCTCAGACAAGAATGACTGTCACAAGTTTCAACAAAACTAGAACTTGCTAGATGTTTGTTTTAACTGGAGATTCATTCTTTTAAATATTAGATTTGAAATTCAATTTTTACCACATTGATGCTTAACTAGTGGGGAACCACAATTATCATTCCCACTGCACTGTTTTGACCAGAAATTGGCTGTGCAATTTACTGAGCACCGTCGAATAGGTCTTAAGAGTCATTTAACAATTTGTATTATTGATTACTGTAATGTTGGTGAAATAACTCTGAAACACACATATAAATACAACTGCATTTTGTACAACTACAATTGCAACTGCATTGCCCATAAATGTGGAAATACACTGAAATAAACATGCTTTTAAAAGAAACAGGCAGAATCAGAATTTAAGTATGACCCCTTAACATGAAAACAATGTGGAATAAAAGCACCCCTATATGAGCCACAATGCCAGAAAACCAGTCTTCGGGGTTTCTGACCAGTTACTGCACAGCTGATCCAGTTACTACACAGCTGATCTGCAGCTTTGTTTTCGTATCTAAAGGCAAAAATCTGTGTTCTCATGATGCAGCTCATATAATTAAAATGCAAAGACAGGTCTTAAGTACCCGGGTCCCCTTAAGGCCTTAACAAGGAGACAGATGAGATCATAAATTTAACATGCACCCTTTGTACTCAAAAAATTAAGTATTTGTTTGCTTGATAGAGTAGCCCTTTTCTGCAATGTTTGTAACAAGCATGATCTATTCAAAAAGTTATGTAAAAGACCACTGCAAGGAATTTCTGTAGTTGGTACTATGGTACAAAGAGCAAAGTTTTGACCTCCAGTTCGTCTCCTGGAGGGTGGGGCTCATAGCGGGACACTGAAAGCTGAAAAGTCATAATCCCCACCCTTCCCCATAGGTGGGGGAACAGTGGTTACAAATGACTGTTGCATTACTCAGGCTTTGTAACTCTTATTAATTACCACTTTTGATTTAAAAAAGCTAATACTTGTTTTTTTATTTATTTTAATTTTCATTTTATTTATTTATTTTTTTTTACTTATTTATTTATTTATTTTTTTTTTTACTGTTTACTGAGTCGATCAATTTCTGACCATTACCTCAGGAGCTGTGGAAATGTGACTTGCTCAAGCCCACAACTAAAGGCGCCCTGGCTGATGACTGACCGGGACCTCTGGGACCGGAGTCAACCACTCTACCCCTGCGCCAGTCCGCTCCAACATAAATAATAGTAAATGATAAAAATGTAGTATTATTTTGAAATGTCATTTTGATCAGGTAAATCCTCAAGATTCAAACTGAATTTGACTTTTCTGAAGTATCAGAAGCCAGAAAAGCCAAAATGTGTCAGTGACCTCAACCTACCATGTATTCAAATAGAGCTCAAACATGAGAATGCTGTTTCAAACAGTAGATTCTATCATTTTCTGCATGACAATTACTTAATCAGTCATTTTTCGCATGTTTAAAATCATTTCCTTGTTCAGGAATCCATATTGACAAATGGGCTGTTCGTGATTTTCATTTGAAGAGTTCCTCCAAGGGAGATAATATTCCTGGTAAAAAGCTGGCAAAACTAGCAAACTTCCCAGAATTGAGCACCTCTTATTGGGACAGTATGTAATTTGCTAACCATTTTTATTTTAAATTTCAATAACACAACATGTCCATGTTTGAATCACATAGTCGGTTTATACCAAAACAGTGTACTTTAGCTACAGAAAAGCTCCAAACTGGGCTCATATCAGCAATTTTTAACAGCCATAAATCAAGGTTTTGCACCCAGCAAATCTTACCTTTTGCATACTGGGTACTGATTTCACTTTGTAGTCATTCTTTTAAATCTTTCAGCTTAAACTGCAAGGAAAGTGTGGCAGAAAACTGTTTGATATACATAGGACAGAGATTCCAAATGACCCACTGCCAAATTATTGAAAATGTGTCAATTTTGAACTTTGATGGCCGTTGCCATGGAAACGGTTGGGTATTCAGCCGAAAAATCAAGGATCCGTACTTGATTCCATGAAGTAAATTTGCTGTAGCAATTTCAAGAAAATCTGCGATTTTGCACATTCCATCATTCCATTGACGAAGCTCGATGGTTTGTGGCAGGCTCTCTTAACTCCAGTGCAGGGGCAGATGAAGCCCTTGGGCCATTTTCTTCTTTCAGAATCTTCAATATTCTGTCCATTTGCCAATTTCTTGCTGGCTTTTCCCTTCAAATGACATTTTAACAGTTTTCCCAATTCAAATGCATAGGCGACCCATGTTGACCTTGCCATAATCTTGGTCAAGGTCATCACAGGGTCATGATTTATATATACATTGGAGTACTTTAGCCATCGATGCTCCACGCCAAGTTTCCTTGAAATCAGTCTATTGGTTTCAGAGAAGATTTTTGATGGGTTTTTACCATATATGGGCATGGCGGCCATCTTTGTCATGTGACCTAGATTATTTATATACACATTGATTCCCCAATTCTATAGATGCTTCACATAAAATTTGGCTTTGATTGGCCAAGCGATTTCAGAGGAGAAGAGGTTTGAATATTATGGAAATATACATGTATATTGCCCCGGGGTGGGGACACATGAGCCCCTGGGGTCCAATTTTTTTCAGAATCATTAATATTCAGTCCTACTTCCCATTTCCTGCAAGACTTTCACTTTAAATTACATTTTAAAAGTTTTCCCCATTCAAATGCATTGGCGACCTATGTTGACCTTGCCGTAAAATAGGTCAAGGTCATCAAAAGGTCATGATTTATATACACATTGTAGTGCTTGAGCCATCGATGCTTCATGTCAAGTTTTGTTGAAATCGGTCCACCGGTTCTGGAGAAGAAGATTTTTGAAGGGTTTTTACCATATATGGGCATGGCGGCCATCTTGGTCATGTGACCTGGATTATTTATATATACATTGGTTCCCCCTTCCCATAGATGCTTCATGTAAAATTTGGCTTTGATTGGCCAAGCGGTTTCAGAGAAGATGATGTTTGAATATTATGATAATATACATGTATATTGCCCCGGGGTGGGGGCGGATGAGCCCCTGGTGCCCAATTGTTTTCAGAATCATTAATATTCAGTCCTACTGCTCATTTTCTTCAAGATTTTTCCTTTAAATGACAATTTAACAATTTTTCCCATTCAAATGCAAAGGCGACCTATGTTGACCTTGCCGTAAAATAGGTCAAGGTCACCGCAAGGTCATGATTTATATACACATTGTAGTACTTGAGTCATCGATGCTTCATGCCAAGTTTGGTTGAAATCGGTCCAGTGGTTCCGGAGAAGAAGATTTTTGAAGGGTTTTTACCATATATGGGCATGGCGGCCATCTTGGTCATGTGACCTGGCTTATTTATATACACATTGGTTCCTCCTTCCCATAGATGCTTCATGTAAAATTTGGCTTTGATTGGCCAAGCGGTTTCAGAGAAGAAGATGTTTGAATATTATGATAATATACATGTATATTGCCCCGGGGTGGGGGCGGATGAGCCCCTGGTGCCCAATTTTTTTCAGAATCATTAATATTCAGTCCTACTGCTCATTTTCTGCAAGATTTTTCCTTTAAAGGACAATTTAACAATTTTTCCCATTCAAATGCAAAGGCGACCTATGTTGACCTTGCCGTAAAATAGGTCAAGGTCACCGCAAGGTCATGATTTATATACACATTGTAGTACTTGAGTCATCGATGCTTCATGCCAAGTTTGGTTGAAATCGGTCCAGTGGTTCCGGAGAAGAAGATTTTTGAAGGGTTTTTACCATATATGGGCATGGCGGCCATCTTGGTCATGTGACCTGGATTATTTATATACACATTGGTTCCCCCTTCCCATAGATGCTTCATGTAAAATTTGGCTTTGATTGGCCAAGCGGTTTCAGAGAAGAAGATCTTTGAAAATGGTGGACGACGGACGACGGACGGACGGACGGACGACGGAGCATGGGTATACTATAAGCTCACCTTGTGAGCCTGACGGCTCAGGTGAGCTAAAAATTCTACCGTGAGGTCAATTACGTACATCTGGCTTTAAGGTAAACGATTTATTGACTGTCTGCACACCATCTTTCAGAAACTGCATTTTTCAAAATCTCACTTTCCTGAAACACCACATGAAAAATATGACCATGTCATTTTCTTGCAACCCAAAAGTCCTAAAAAGTGCCGCAAAAATTTTGAAAATCGGTTCACGAATAAAATAGTTATGCCCAAAAATTAATTTGAATAGGCCTTTTGCATGTGCAAGGGAGGTAATCCAAACGCCTTTAAAATGAAAATCAAACGAATCTGTGGAATAATTTTAAGAGTTTGGCACTCAGCTATCCATACAATAGAATTTTGTTTTGGTTTGACGCATTTTTAATGAAAAATAACCAATTTAGATTTTTCGCGGGAAAATAGTTACTTCCCTTGTTGACATTTTTACAATGGAAAAAGCCCTATTCAAAACTATTTTCTGGCATAAAAATTTTATTTGTAAACCGATTTTCAAAATTATTGTGGCACTTTTTAAGACTTTTGGAATGCAAAATGGTGATGTGGCAATATTTTTCTTGAGGTCTTTCAGAAAAGTGAGATTTTGAAAAATGCAGTTTCTGGAAGATGCTGTTCATTTAGTAGGTCGAGTTGCTTATTATAGTGCCTCTAAAACAGATGGGCCGAACAGATCATGTGTCGATTCAGAGACAAAAAATAAAGCATTTGGTTACGCCGGCAAACCGATATTCGAAAGCTTATGAACCTTCTGTCTCTTCCTCTAGGCGATGGCTTTCTAGGAGGTGGCATTTTGACGGTTTTTGCAAATAATTATTTTCTCCACGAGTATTTTTTTTGACGCCATTAGCAGGAAAATTCCGACCAATGAAAAACGACCGGTGTTTACTTAAAATGAGCCTCCAAAAATTATCCGGATAAAATTATGAAGATAAAACCGATCGACTTAAGTTTCGAGTCATTTCGTCAACTGTTGATCGATGGGACTCGCCAGGGAGGACAATCCCCATCGCCACTACCACCACAACGTGATACAAATAAATTTGGACTCCTCTCCTCATACTTCTCCACTTTAAGGATGTTCGCTGCAAACATTTTTGGAATTCCGGTTTTTATTTTGTTGAATACGGCTGTGCACAGTAAAAATAAATAAATAAATAAATAAATAAATAAATAAATAAATAAATAAATAAATAAATAAATATTTTGAACAATCCATGAAAATTATCAATCTAAGAAACTTCATTTTTCACCCCATTTATATTTTTCATTATTTTATTCAAACACTATGGAGAAGTTTTACAAAGTGCGAAAATACAAGAAAAAG
Organism: Rugalucina vietnamica; assembly: GCA_964017185.1. Classification (NCBI taxonomy): domain Eukaryota; kingdom Metazoa; phylum Mollusca; class Bivalvia; order Lucinida; family Lucinidae; genus Rugalucina; species Rugalucina vietnamica. The sequence goes on along the minus strand of OZ024879.1, from coordinate 11,729,548 downwards.
TTTGATTCTACAACTATTAATTTGACACAATTACAAATTCTGCATTTTCTCGCATTTTCAAGTTAGTGGGTAGGGTTGTAAAATGACTCGTCAAATCTCGTAATCCTCTTCAAGTTGCAAATATTTGTAGTTTTTGGTACAAAATAGTCTGCTCCTAATAAATTAAATTACTTCTGAGAAATTACTAGATGACATTTTGCTCAGGCCAGATATATATAAAAGAAATTAAAATTAAATGAAATTTTCAAATTTTAAAGCGTGAACGTTCAGAGGTCTCATTCTGAGTCCTGAAGCTCGAAAAAAATCCTCACTACCCTATAATTATACACATAGGTATAAGTTAGGGAACACTTTTAGCACTTGGGGAAAGTTTGAAAAAATCCATTTTTCTTTCTTCTGGCGATACTGAATTTTTTATCGTATATATTTCATACTTTGGCCTAGCTACAGACCAATTTATGGAAATTCACAACATTTTGTCTTTGTGCTAAGGAGGATACAATATGCCATATTTGAAAAAGCCCACTTTTACAGACTACAAGTTTGCCTTTTTGCTTCTGCACTCCGCAAAACTCATTTTTTGAAAGCAAAACAGGAATAAAATGTTGAATCTCAGACCTAAAACTTCATGCTTATTCTCAAAACCAACTAATCATACAAAATCTCTAGTTTGCATTGATTTCTATGGAAAGCAAAATTCTTGGAAATTTTGCAAATAAAGCCGTAAAAGAATAATTCCGCTAGGACACTATAATCAGAACGTGCATGTTTAGATTCCTAAAGGGTCATATCGAATATCTGGCCTAACATTTACAACTTGCAAAATGTATACCCAAAGAACAAAACGTGATCATGAAACCTACCCCCGGAAAAGTATGGACCTACCGCCGTCGGTCAGAAAATGTAGAATTTATGATCAAAGTTCAACAAGCAATGTCTCAGCTTTATGCTTACGAAACATTACGACAATGTGAGTTCAAATAATGAAGTTATCGTAAAGACTAGCAGTGTGTTTCTGAAATTTAGCAAACATTTTCTGAATAAAAGATGGCCGTTCTCCGCCGCAGTTTTTGTTTGATGCTAACCATTTTAACATAGAAGCAACTTTGGATACTACAGATTTTGACAACTTTTCACAACATTTTTCATAATTTTTACAAAGAAAGATATTCACAGTCTAAAGTTGGTGGTCACATTATTACAGGTGTTCCCTAACTTATTTCCATGTGTATATTTTGTTTTCAAATCTTTTGTTTTATATTTTTGAAGCCAAAGAGAGCTGTTAAAATGAATTTGAATACTTTTTCATTGGCAGCGAACATCCGTAAAATGAATAATCATATACACATCAATCACAGTGTTCACACTCACCCCGAATATGATTCTGACGAATGAGGAGGGGGGATACTTACAAAAATCTGTCCCAGTAACAGTATATTCTAGAAGATTATAATTTATCCAATTGTAATTCATGGGCATAGATCTTTAACTGTAATATATAATCTTTAAATTATTCTATTTGTATACAGGACCTGTTTTAAAATTTTGTGAACTCAACAGAAACATCGGAGAAAAATAAGGAAAATATGGGATATACTTAAAAAACCATTTGCACCTGGGCTGTTAATAAACATAGAACACTGGAAGCAGTATTAAGTGAATGCTATATTAATATGACAAGTTCTACTTGAAGGTGTGCCAGGTGGTTTTTCTCGGGATTCTCCCGTTTTCGTCCCACCTACTTATTGGCACGTCTCACATGAGCTGTAATGATTTTGAAAGGGGCGTAAAACTGAATCAAAGTAGATAAATGCATAAATGAATATGCACATACAAAGGCGCAAACGGCCCAAAACGATCCCAAAACACGAAACAAATAGAATTACAACAGAAGTTCCACTTGAACGCTCATTATGCACCAGTCTTTTGTATCCACGGCCCCTATAGTGATGCTTTTGACTTTTTCAAATTTTAAAGCCCTGTTAAAAGCTCCGCCCCCATGGAGATTGGCAATAATGAGTTAGGAACAGCAATTTAGACTCAAGCAGAGACCGCGGTGGCCTAGCGGTAGAGTGTGAGACTCCAAATCAAGAAGTCATGGGTTCCAATGGTGTGCCGCGTTGTTCCATTGAGCAAGACATATTTACTCATTTTAGTTAATATGCGGGACCATGAAGCGGTAACCCCGCCTCGACCTGATTGAAAAAAATATTGACTGGGGCGTTAAACCTCAAATCAAACAAACAAAACAAACTCAGGCAAATTAAATAAGCGATCAAAGACACGTTTTCGTCAGTCATCAAGGGTAGAACCTCGTTGGCCCAGTGTTAGGAGGGCGTGGTCCTGAGTTCACCTCAGCCATGTAGTGTCACTCTGAGCAAGACGCTTTCAGCTCCCCCAAAGTGCTAGTTGCGTGTTACTCAGAAAGTGTTGGTTCCGTGTCGACATTGATAGAAAATTATTACTGTGACGTTAAACTTTAACTCAAACAAACAAAAGACCACCAGTCTGTTCGAGTGACGAAAATGATCCGCCAACTCCTTGAATTACAACTGTGTACATCTGATCCAAGTCATCGCTGCAGCTATTTCGCATGTGGGTATTTGTGCAAACGATCTGCATTGAGAACAAACCACGTTGTTTGGATTTCTAGTCAAGTTGACATAATTCTGTTAGATAAATCTGTCTGTGAAGGCTTAAAGTTGTGTTTGAAATTCAAGCCTTACTCCAACAGATGAAAGCAAAACTCAGAAAACTCAGAATGGTAAACTACATGCGTAATTCTTGTGTTATAAAAATCAAAATCACAATGCAATTGCGCCAATGAAGTTCTTGTTTAAATCGCAATTGATTCGGAACTGAGAAAAAATGATTCGGAACTGGAAAATCGGCGGTCTGCTTCAAAGTCGTCGTGTGGCACATAGCATTTTCACAATGAATCAAACTGAAGCTTATTATTTAGAAGAATGATTATGTTTTGTTTTGTTTTCCTGTTACTCCCATCAATCAATTTCTGATTATTCTTGGGAGGTGTACATTGTACACTCCGGTGTGTTTGCAGGATGAGCCTACATGCATGAGGATAGAACCTGTGTAGGGATCTTTAACCTGCACAGGGGATGGCTGTCCCTGCACAGGGGGCCTCCAGTTAACGTCCCGATCCGAAGGACGGCGCACTGTATCATGTCATTCCTGCAAATGACACGAAGGGAAGCAAGCTCGGACCAACAAATTTTCCTCGCCGCCGGCGGGGATCGAACTCGGGACCTCTAGCACAAGAAGCCAGTGCGCTAACCACTCGGCTATCTCGCTTCTCGTTTTGTAATGGTAAGGTCGAAAACTAATTTGCTCTGAGCATATCTACATTACATGTAATTGCTGGTTTCCAGCTTACAAATTATCAATATTGGTAAACCAGGTAACATGTAACCCCCCCCCCCCCCCCAGTTAGTCATTGGTCAATATTTGATGGTGTCCAATATTGACCAATGGCTAACTGAGGGGGTTTTACATGTTACCTGGATTTCTAATATTGATTATTGGAAAACTGGGAACCAGCAAATTCATGTGGATTTAGTGAAAAAAAAAATTATTTGGAAACCACTTCGAAAACAAAAGCGACCCGGAACTGGGAAAATAATTGTATTACAGTTCCCTGATCAGACGTATTCGAACTGCTGGATCCCACTCTTCTATAAGCAGATGTGATACAAAAAAAAAAAGAAAAAAAAAAAGAAAGAAGAAAAAAAGTGATAAAATGAAGAAAAGTAAAGTAGTGTTTGTGGGATAGAGACGACTCCGGTAAAAAAAGTGTGGCTTTTACCCGGCAATAAAATCAAAGGGTAGAATTTCAACTCCATCACCGCCTCTCACAAATTCAAGATGTCTGACTTTGACGCCTTCGGAGAAGATCCTCAACAACCACCAGCTGTAGAGGAAGATCCTGCAGCAGCTTTTCTTGCACGAGAGCAGGATGAACTGGCGGGACTAGAGGACGATAATTTTGGCGCAACAAACGACGAACAAACAGCACAGGAGCCTCAGGGTAAAGGGTGATTTGTCAACGTGTCCACTCCCCCTTTCCAAATTGGTCACAAGACGTTTCGCCCCCAAGACGTTTCCCCCCTAGTCGTTTCCCCCCTAGTCGTTTCGCCTCTATTTTCCACCCTAGTCGTTTCGCCCCCAATACCCTAGATGTTTCGCCCCAATACCATTTCCCCCCTAGTCGTTTCGCCCCCAATTTTTGTTTATTTATTTATTTATTTATTGATTTATTGATTTATTTATTTATTTATTTATTTATTTATTAAGGTCAAAGTTTATTAGGATAGCTAGCTAGATAGATAGATAGATAGATAGATAGACAAATAGATAGATAGATATCAGGTTTGGTGTGGTAATAAAGTGAAGACACTGGCTATCCGCACGACGGTCGTGCCGATAACGCCGCTTATCGGCACGACCGTCGTGCGGATAAGCGGCGTTATCCGCACGACAGGGAAATCGAAATCCAAATGTTTAGAAATGGATACATTTTAAGTTGATAAATAGTATACAGTGACTTCAAAACTGAAATAGATTATAACCCAAGCAGGAATTTTTAACTTTTTAATTAACAAAATTATTATTTTGCTGAAATTGGCTTACCAGTGAATTTACCTGTAAAATCAGCCATGCGGTATGCGTAAATGAGAGAGTAATTATCTTAAGCTAAATAATAACAGAACAAAGATAAGATAAGATACAATCATTTTTATTTCAAAATTCCATAAGGCTAACAAGCCCATGAGGATATAATACATACATAGATATTTGATGGCATACAGTACAGATACATGCAACTAAATCATATATTCAATTGACAAATAAACATCCTTTGATTTTAACAACTGAGTATAGGAACATTTCAGTAACACAATTAAAAGCATTTACAACGGTAATATTTTTCTCCGCTGTTAGAAATCTTCTGTGATTCAGTTTACTTCAGCTGGAATAATCAAAACGAATTAGTTTTCCTATTCATAATTAACAACAATGTAAATTACGAATGTATTTCAGTAGCTAAACACATAATTAATTCATTTGATGACAAATTAATAGTTACATGCATGCATATGCTTGTTAGCAAATCTCAAACTCCCGTCGTGCCGATAGCCAATACCTGTAGCATTGGCTATCCGCACGACGGTCGGGCCGATAACGCTGCTTATCGGCACGACCAACGTGCGGATAAGCGGCGTTATCGGCACGACCGTCGTGCGGATAGCCTCAGCCTAAAGTGAAGGTGTGGAAAACTTACGGTATAATAATGACTTAATGAGCAGAATTAAAGTCATTAATTGAGCCTGTCCATGGGAAAAGGTACAAGTTGGTCACAAAATTCAAAATTTAGTTTTTTGCATAAAACAGTAGGTAAATACCATAAGATTAAGTTTTAAGTAATTTTATAGCCACATTTTCAATATAACTAGTAAATGACGTCATCAAACGAGATCACCATGGTGACGTTTTACGATATTTTATGAAATTTTAAAGAATCCTTTCAACAGTACGTTTCAGGTGTCAGTGACCTCATTGAAACCATAGTTGATGTATTATGATTGTCAACGTGGATGCTGGAACCAATTAGCTATTGAAATATTTTACAATTTTATTTGAAATCTTATCGTTTCCATGGCAACACTGGTTAATTTTGGGAAATTGGTATAAGTTTTGGTATAAAATCAGTACCTATGTGTATGTTCAATACTTAAGCATAGTTTAAATTAAATTAAAGTGATTTGCACAAGCATCACCACTGAAACAGTTGATAGTTCTGTTTATGCAAATATACTCATTTGAATATTCATAAAGGTAATGTCATTAATATTCATTAAATTCATTTTCCGACCTCAGTTTTTCTGACAAATGACATCATACTTGGATCACATGAGCACACACTTTTGTGTTTTATTTTATCTGCATGCAAGACGTTAATGGTAGCACTTGTTTCAAGTAAGAAGACAACAATGCCAAAAATGTTGACTTACAGTTTTGTTTACCTGGCTGTTGCCATGGTAACCTTAGATTGTCATTATTCAAAAGAAAATCTCATGAAATCTGTAAATGTACCAAAGTCTTATCTAGTTTTAAAGCACCCTTAGTATTTAGTAACAAGACTGATGCCAAACTTAAGTCAATAATGCTGTCAAAAATCAAGATATGCAAATAAAGATATGTAAATCAGCTTATTTGAATATTCATATATAAGCGTTTAAGTACATACATGTATTTAAGAACTTACACAAATCTCAATGTTAAGATGTAAAAATAGTAATGAAGAGATTATATGAACAAATTCAAGATAAGTGAACAGTTATATTTTTATTTACATCATCTCAGCATTACCATGACATCATTACCATAGCAATCAATGTTTAAAGCGAGGTGCTGCTTAAACATCACCGATACAGATCAGGTCGTGTCGGGCCAGCCGGCTATAAATTTGTTGGACCTTTGCCTATCACCCAGATGACATCTCTGATCCCGAGATTGATAATCTCCCAAAAATAGATAGTTAAATAAAATAATCCAACTTGACCCCAGAAATAGGCTAGGGTTTTCATTATTAATATACAAAACTCTGGTAGCATAGGTCAGCAAGACACATACCGGGTATTATTATTAATATTATTACTTTAATCATATCATTTATAAAACTCATCATGTCACAATCTGATGTGAAAAGGTGTCAGTTACAGACATGGTTGCCATGCCTCTCTGGGAATGATTTTCAAAGTTTCATAGCTTCGTGAATGTCATCTACCTTTTATTATGGCCAAGTATGTCCCTACATGTACATGTTTTTCTCTAAAATTTGAATATTTTAGTGTAATTTGCGCCAACAAGGTAAGAACTTCCCTGAATGTTTGTGTATGACTTATACAAATTTATCTTGTGGGAGTTTGAAGTCTTGCTTTAATTTTTAATTTACATACTCTCTTACACACATAACAGCATATTATACTCAGAGATAATGATGGCATAGTATCTATACATATATACATAGGAATGAAAGATAAATACTGTCTTTGAAAATTCAAGAAACAGTAAGTTCACTTACTTATTTGGATAATCCATTGAAAAAACTCTTTTAAATTTGATATTGTGTCTACTTTGTTATACAAAGTGAAATAATGACAATACCAAGTAGCCGTTTGTATCGTTAGCATGTCTTATGAAACATTGGTTGCCATGGAAACAGAAATGCTTTAACTCTGCTAACAGAAATATTTTTTTCTTATTCTTGTTTTGCATCATAAGCAACTTTTAAATCTTAGGTACATGTATTTGGACGATTACCTACAACGTTTTGGTATGATTTTTGCATTTTACTAATATTTATGTTCAACTTATGTCTAAAAATGGTAAAAGAGCTATGTTGCAATGAATATTCATGACTATGCAAATGAGTTTATTTGTTTATGGTGACATAATGATATAGAAAATTTATTCTCTTTAATCTTACACCAGTTTTGCTAAAGTGAGTTGAGTATTAGGTAAGTTATGGTTGAATAATTATTTGCTATGTCAGCTCTGTCTTTGAAATATTGGTTACCATGGAAACATAATTCTTTAAATATGGTATATTACCTATATTGATTTCCTTGTATTTTGCAATGGACAATGTCTTAAATTATTTATATCCAGTATTTAAGTACTGACGACTTGTATTTGACGTTGCCTTTAAGTCTAAAGTCAAAATAATATGAAAAAGTTGGAATAAAAAATGGATTATTAATGAATATTCATGAATATGCAAATGAGCTAATTCAAAGTTACTATCAAAATAATATAGGGCAATTACTGACCTTTCATTTGATACTATCTTTAAGAAAATACATTAAGTACAAGTATAGATATCACAGTTTATTATTTGCGATTTCACTTCTAAAATTGTGCTACTGGTTGCCATGGCAACGCAAATGATCTTGTGTTGCCATTAGCAACAGACCTAATATTACTCAGATTGATATGCTGAACAATATCTGCACCAATGCGAATTAATCTCAAAGGCTGAAAGGTAGTTTTGATAAATATATGACCAATAAATGACATTAAATCTTTTGAAATGAATTTTCCAGAAAATGAGGATTTGTGCCAACTTGTACCTTTTCTCACGGACAGGCTCAATTATTGTCACCGACTTCTGAAAGATGATTAACTAAAGTGTGAAAAATAGATTCCTTATTCAAGGGTTGCTTTCCGAATCCTATGGTTTTGTCGGCATGTGGCAGGCTTTGTCTTTAAAAGAACTTAATGACTCAGTGGAATTTTAAATCTAATTATCTTTTATTCAGCGATTTATTTTAATAGACTGATCATCGGGTATATACTAGATGTTCAAATTCATTTAAGCATCATTCATCATTGAATTCTCTATAATGTCTGATCTGTGCATTGCATGTAATAAGGTTGTCGGAAAACGCCAGCACGACGTTACTTGCGACGCCTGTGACCGATGGCAGCATCGCATATGTGATACATGTAATAAATATTTAATAATAAATTATTCGTAACATCATACTTTTGTATATTTTGTATATATCTAACAATATCCACCTCCCCGAGTGGCCAATATTTATGAATGGCCTGGTACTGGCCGGTAACTAAGGGTTAGGTACCCATAAACCTTACCCTTAGGCTGATGTGACAGGGCGACGATGCTCCATCATAAATTTCTTTTCAGATATTAATTTACAAAAGCCAGCGAAATGACATGTCTTTTGCAAACGAACTCTTTTACAGCATTGATTGCCCAAGTGAACAACTTAATGATACTTTACAATACGAGTTTGAATTTTTTATTGCCTAGCATAATTATTTACATTAAGCAAAATGATGTACATAAGGTAATTATACTATATCTAAATACTATAGGGGGCGAAACGACTAGGGAGGCGAAACGACTAGGGGGGGGGGCGAAACGACTAGTGGGGGCGAAACGACTAGGGGGGAAACGACTAGGGGGAAACGTCTTGGGGGGCGAAACGACTAGGGGGCGAAATGGTTTGGGGGCGAAACGTCCCGGATTCTCCAAATTCATGAAATTTTCTGACGTGTCAAAATATACGATAAGATGACTCACTTTCATGAATGATGATATTGTAAATATCTATTCATTTTTATTCACATAGCTGTTATTTCTATTGCATTCAAAGTTTATTGCTTTGGATATTTTAAGTCGTAAAAGTGGGAGGGATTATTTTACACAAGTTTAAGCTTTTCTAAAAAGCTACATTTCAATCTGTTGCGCCTCACGGTGGTTTGGTTTTCAATATAACACATTAACATGGACATGTTATTATAACATGGATTCACTTATAAAATGGTCTGTTTCTATTTACCCCAAAGATAACAATAATATGAAATAAAGGCACGCTGCCTTATCTGCAAACACACACGATAAACTTTGCGCTAGAAACTTAACATTATCATTATGGTCGAGTGTATCCAGCTGTCCAGTGAGCGAGAGATGGGGAAGCGAGGGAGGGAAGGAGCTATGAAGGTAGTGTAAGGAGGGAGGGGGTAGGTAGTGTAGGGAGGGAAGGAGGTAGGTAGATAGGAAGTGTAGGGAGGGAGGTAGGTAAGTAGTGTATGGAGTGAGGTAGTGTAGGGAGGGAGGAAGGTAGTGTAGGAATGGAGGTAGGTAGGAAGGCAGTTAGGTAGTGTAAGGAAGGAAGTAGGTAGTGCAGGGAGGGAGGTAGGTAGTGTAGGAAGGTTAGTATGGAGAGAGGGAGGTAGGCAGTAAGGAAGGCAGGTAGATAGTGTAGAGAGAGTAGGAAGTGTAAGGGTACTTACATGCAGGGAAGGAGGGAGGGAGCTAGGTAGTGTAAAGTAATGTATGGAGGGAGGTAGCAGTCTTCACGAAAAGCGTCGGTCTCTCGGTCATTTCTGACAAATTTTGAAACTGACCGGCGATTTCTTTCATGTTACTGGTCAATCCGTCCGACGAGAAAAAGGCCAGTTTATACTATAAAATTGTCATCTCGCCTTTTCAGCAACGAATGCTAAAATAAATAAACTTTTTTCCGATTGTTTTCTGCAGTTTATTGAGATGCGTGCTTGTCTAATGGTCATGTAACATTACAGTAACACCTTAATTATCGATATCAAAAGACGGTAGCCGATGGAGTTTATTGAAAACAAATATATGATGCGCGCTGTCTATCTTGCACGATAGTACCGCCCACTTGGTCATTTGGTCCAGCCTTTCTATTAAATATTCATTCCTTGTGATCACTAGCTACCAATGGAGACCAGTATTGAGAATCGCTTCGGACCTTCGGTTGACGTCACTGAAATTTACCCATCATTGAAACACGTGAACAATTATGCCGGGTCAAGGTTCAACACAAAAACATGGACGACATAAATTGATTTGACTCGCAAACAATTTGTCTTTAATCATAGGATTTCGCTATCAAAAGTGGTTAGTAATATTTGTTTTCGCCGACTTTAATTACACATTGAATACTTTATTTCAACACCTCTTTGATCTTCTTGTCAGTTTGTGTAATTAAAATTACTGACTTTAAAAAACAAAAGCGATGGATGTAAAGAAATTAATTTATTTCTGCAACTCAAATTTTTCGTATGTTTTTGAAGTGCCGATCTAAAGCATATATCATGAAATTCGATCTTCATTCAATCATTAAGGTAACATGAGTAATCGTAAGGCAGATTTTGGTACTCTCGAAAAGGAGAATAAGCGTACGAATTCTTTTGCTCATTCGTGGAAAACAACGAGCTTACGAAGCTTTTTTTTTTTTTTTGGTCATTTTTTCTGTCCGACAAATTTTTTTCTGACCAGCAAAAATTTTCAGTCTGTCGGACAGCTGTCCAGCAGCTGTTTTGAAGTTTTCGCGAAGACTGGAGGTAGGTGGTTACTTACTGGTTAGGTAAGAAGATATGTAGGTAGTGAAGTGAGGGCGAGGTAGGGTGTATGTAGGAAGGGAGGGAGGTAGGTAGGTAGTGTATTTTTTGTAGGGAGGATGGGAGGTAGGTAGGAAGGGAAGTAGGTAGTCAGATAGCGTGGGGAGGGAGGTATGTTGGAAGTGTAGGGAGGGAGGTAGGTATGAAGTGTAGGGAGGGAGGTATGTAGTGTAAGGAGGGAGGTAGGTATTTAGGTCGGTAAGGAGCATTGTAGGTAGGTGGGTATTGTAGGTAGGTAGGTGGTGAGGTAGTATAGGTAGGTGGGAAGGTAGTGTGATAGGTAGGCAGGAAGTGTAGGGAGGTACTTAGGGAGGGAGAGAGGGAGGTAGTGTAATGTAGGGGGTGCTGCAGGTAGGTAGGTGTGTAGGTAAGTAGGTAGTGGAGGGAGGGGGTAGGGGGTGGTAAGGTGGTAGTGTATGGAGGTAGGTAGGGATGGGGTAATTAGATAGTGTAGGGAGGGAGGTATGTAGTGTATGGAGGTAGGTATACAAACCTGCAGGGAGGGAGATATGTAGGTATTTAGGTAGGCGGAGAGGTTGTGTAGATAGGTATGCAGGTGCGTAGTGCGATAGACAGGTAGGGAGAGAGGGAGGGAGTGTAGGGAGGGAGGGAGGGAAGCAGGGTTGGGGTAATTAAAATTGTAATTGTAATTAATTGCAATTTAATTACATTTTTCAAAATAATTGAAAATAATTGTAATTCAGTCTTTACTTTAATTACAATAATTGAAATGTAATGAATTACAGTGTCAAAAAGGGGTGTAATTAACAATTACTTTCAATTACTTTGAATTACTTTAAAGAAAACATCTCTTACATCTACATTGTATATTTAGAGCTTATCATTTTAAGAGTGTACTGCAGATTATTCTGTTGAATCTTGTTTCCTTGCATGTATCATTGAAGTATATGGTAAATTATACAGTACTCAAATAAAATAGTTTACCATTGAGAAAAGTTATGTTACAACAGTACTCAAATTTTGTCTCTTCATCTATAAAACATGTTTCTTCATTTACTGATAAAATAAAGTCTTTGGCACTTTTAACAGGTTTTATCCTTCCCTAAAAACGGATGACCTTAGAGCTATTTATCATCTTATACACACAATATAACATTAAACAATAATCATCAAAGGAAGTGTGAAAACTCAAATAATCATTATCTTTTATTTTTTGTCCTTGATTGGTGTATTGTCTACAGGATTCCTTGTTGTTAGTTTTTCACACCTCATTGACAGATTCATAATTTAACTTGTCACAAAGTTAAACTGCTGCTTTTCAAAGTCATCTTGAATTTCTAATTTATGAAAGATGGAGTGAACATAATATCATGTTTTCAAAATGGGAAACCGATGGAAATTTGGTCAAAAATTCTTTAACATGTTTCTATGATTGTAAGATACATGCACAGTCAGACAGTATAGTCCTTGTTAGCACGTTTAATTTATGGCCCTACTGACATTTTGCAGTTGTAGGACAGCACATGTAGACATTTGACCCTTTAGATGTTTTACACAGTCATGACATTTTTTTATTTATTTTTTTTTTTTTGATTTGCCATTCATAAGAAACCAGCTGTGATCATTCCCCCCATCTTTTATCAGTAAACCAGTGTCACAGTCAGCAAACCTATCTTGTTAGAATTTATAAAAACATTTATAATGTTCTTTAGCGTGAGAAACAACAACTTTTCAGTCATGTGAGAACAGATATACTGCTTCTTAGTTATTAAATGATGATATGAGGAAATATTATATTTGCAAATAATCTTTTGACATTTGATGGGATACATATGTTAAATTTATAACCATATCATTGTATACACCAGTGGATTCAAACATCCCCGTGCAGTGGGGGCAAAAAGAAAAAGGAGACATGCAGTACAAAAGGTTCTCGGTCTGTTTAATTTCCATTTATGAATATTTTTGGACTTAAAAGTTTCAAGCATCTCAACACTCGATGCAAAGTAATTGTATGTAATGAATTACATTAGGCTAAGTAATTGTATGTAATGAATTACTTTCCTAAAATGCCTAGTAATTGTAATTGTAATTTAATTGAACAAATGTCAATGTAATTGTAATTCAATTACTTTTCAAAGTAATTGACCCCAAGCCTGGAGGGAAGGTAGTGTTTCCCCTAGCCACTTTTACTATGGCGCCGCGCCATGCCCTTTTTCTCCAGCGCCATGCCCTTTTTCCCAGCGCCATGCCCTTTTTCTGAATCTACATTCTGTGCCCTACATTTTGGTAAAAAGTTTGTCAAAATAGGACAAAAAATAAGGAAGTTACAAGATTTTTTGCTTGAAGTCTGCAGAACCAAATTTGGCAAAATTTATGATCATGACTTCCACAGTTGTTGATTGCTTTAATCCCTTGATTATTGTCACTTTATTGCAGTGGTAATGTTGATAATAACTCAATGACAATTACCCAATTTGACACCAAATGAGCTGTTAAGCAGAAAAGGTGTGAAAAATGAATGTCCTACCTGGTAATATAAGTGTGCCAGTTAATTAGTTTCAACTATCAATAGTTTACAAATCTTGAGTGAGGTTATCTCATTTTGACAAGCATTCAGTATTAAAGTAATGTGAGACAGAGGAAATTTTTTTTTTTCTAAGTTGTCTAGATGGTAAAAGTGAATCCTGAAATTGAGGAAAGAACAATTTAAGATGAAAAGCAAATTTATTAAAACAGAGAAATTATATTAAGTGTTAAATTTAATGACCTGTGCTTAAATGTGCCCTCATAGCATGATATGGGCCACTTAAAAAGTGCCCCTTTGCTTGTCGTCGCGCGCTAAAAGTGCCCTTTTGACATGTTGCCGCGCGTTAAAAAGTGCCCTTTTTTAGCAACCTTACCATGCCCTTTTTTGGGTCTGGGGGAAACACTAGAAGGAAGATAGGTATGGTTGGAGGGAGGTAGGTAGGTAGGCAAGTAGTTTTGGAAGGGAGGAAGGGAGGTAGGAAGGTAGATGGAATCCCCCCACAGCTTTCAAAATTCTTTATAATTAGATTCTTGCTCCATATCTCCTAAAACCCAAAAAAATCATTTAATGTTGTCATAGAGGGAGTTGACTTGGGTGTGAGCTGACTTGGATGGGAGTTGACGGATGGGTGCGAGTTGACGGATGGGTGCGAGTTGACTTGGGTGCGAATCAACTTGGGTGCGAATCAACTTGGGAGACAGTTGACTTGTGTACGAGTTGATTTTGGTGCAAGTTGATGACTTGGGTGCGACTTGACTTGGATGCGACTTTACTTAGGTGCAACATGGGTGCGAGTTGACCTGTGTACGAATTTACTTGGGTACGAGTTGACTTGCGTACGAGTTGACTTTGGTGCGGTATGTAGGAAGAGTGACTCATAGAGAGAGTTTTAGTAAGAAGGAACGGGTCGAATTGACCTGGTATGAATCTTATCTCAAGCACGATATCTGTGTGAATAGAGAAATTGGAAAAAATTATCAACCAATGAAATTACTCGTTTCTGAAGAACCCGTACAAAAATGGCTGCGCTCTAAAGCTTAACCGTGCAATTTGAATTTCAAGCTATGTCTATGTAAGTTTATCCTATATCACGTATAGCCTTAAAGCAAACACGTGTGTTTGCTATAAGGAGGTTGACCTGTACTGCTATATGCCCTGGCGGACATTCTAGGCAGATGTGCGATAGGTAGAAAAAAGCTAGAGGCCATTCAGTGCTACCAGCAGTGTATGTCCTGCGGTGCTGAATGTCTCGAATCCATAGCTGAAAGTACCATGTGGAACTAATTAGGCTTTGGATAAGATTTCAGTACTATGTATTTAAATCAATTACCGCTAAGTCAACAAACCATCTTAGATTGAACATACATTACTTCCACTTAATCGACCACCGCTAGTTACTTTCTATAGTTAAATAACTGAAGTTCATAAGTGGCTTAATTGACAAATATGACTTGATGCAAATATGAAGGCTAAATAATGAAGCATTGTTTGATCCATTGCTTAATGTCCCACCATTCAACAGCGATGACCATATCGGGACAAAAATAAAATTAAAAAAAATATCAACAGCAAATTTTCAAATTTTACAGCTGGTACAAAAAATCATGCTTTCGTAGAAAGTTTCAATTTTTACAACTGTAACTAAGAATAATCTATGTCTTGCATGCCGTTCATGTTTTCTTAATGTGTTTCAGGAGATGGTTTTGACCCTTTCACAGGTGGGGGCGAGGATGACCAGCAACAGTCAGGGGATTTCTTTGGCGGTGGAGAACAAACACAGGTAAATGGCATTGTAATTAAGGGTCATTAAATGAACTAAGAAAATCTGATAACTGATAAGGTCTCAGTTTCTATACATGTATTCTTAATGAATGCAACCTGTTAATTATGGTAAATGTTTTTGAAATGGACAACAGAAATACATCATCTATTACATGTAGAAATTTTATTGAAAATTTACAGAAATGAGTATTTCTCACTCGGCTTACAAAATGTTTTCTAAGTATAAGTACCTAATTGTCAATTTAGTTTTTTCCCACCTCTGTTTTTGGAGTGGGAATTTCTTTCTGATTTTGTGTTTTCCTGACCATTGCCTACTTGTACCTTTTTATATTTTAAAAAAGTTGAAATAGAAAAAAAATGACTTAGGGTCCTCAGTGATCAGCATTTACCAGCATGTTCTGGGTCTGCAAATGAGTCTGTAAGATATCATTTTAATAGTGATTTTGACGTTCTGAAGTAAATTTTGGTTACAGGTAGATAGTCTTGTGTGGTCTTGCATGCAAATTACCTACTGTTTCTAGATGTAAAACGAAAGCCACTGCCTTAAGAAAAATACTTTGATTTTGGCTGATCCTTTTGTTGTGGCAGTTTATGTTACGAAAACATGCCCATGCAATATACAGAGATTTTTTAAGCTGTAAAAATTTGAAATTTTCAGTAGAGTTTGTCTTATTTTTGCTCAAAACATAGATTGTGGGTACATGTTAGACTATCCACAATCTATGTTTTGGAGCAAAAAGAAGAAAAATAGGTATACCCCTGCATACCCCAGTTTCGCTTAATAAAAGTGGGGTTTGAAGGGGTATACATTTCAAGGACATGTTTTTGTGATGTGTCTGTTTTGTGGAGAGAACATTCCAATATTGCTCAACCTCATTACAACACACCATATTGATGATTTAAATATAAAACTCCCATAATGATTATTTTGCTGTATGCGCCCATTGTAAATAATTTCATTACGAGGCGACACATGTTGTTTCCATACGTACTGGGTCAAAGATGGTCTTGTAATGAGGTTGACCTTTTAATACTTGTTAGTACTTTAAAACAAAAGTTCTGTTTTGCTTTTTCATTCACCATTTTTGCATTATCGGCTGGTTTCCTGCTTACAAAAATCAATATTGGAAAAACAGGTAACCAGAACCCCCCTGACCTCAAAGGTCAGGGGGGTTCTGGTTACCTGTTTTTCCAATATTGATTTTTCTAATGCTGGGAACCAGCGGATAATGCAAAAATGGTTAATCCCATACATGTAATTTGATAGTATGTCCTTGATGATGTAGTAGTAAATTGTGTTTATTTTATTGAAATTGCAGACATACTGGGTAAAGTTTTGCTATTTGCTTAACAGAAAAGAACAATTATATGTGATAGCTAAAAAATAATTAAGATATGATCAGTACACATAAAATATTGTCATTCTTTGCATGTTTTTGAACAATTCTGCTTGATAATTTAGAAATATGCTAACCAGAAATCAGAAAGAAAACTTTGTGTGTTCTCTTTTAAGTTTTTAGTACTTAGAAATTTAATCTTGCTAACCGATAACTTGGAAAGTCATCCTGATTAAGTCAGGGTTTGAAGACAATTTTTTTTTTTTTTTTTTTTTTTTTTTTTTTTTTTTTTTTTTTTGATACAAAGAAGTTTATTAGCATAAAACATAATACAATGTTTATAGCCAAATGAAGCATGCAAATAAAAATTAAAGATTGAATAAAGATTGAATCAGATATTCTGTGCATGCATGCCTTATTGCCTTTGGATTTTGCTTTGAAGAGCTGTGAAGTTGGCAAGGAAAACTTTGTCGTTGAAACATTATATTTTGTCATTATCTCATAACTGCATTCTGGACATAGTAACATCCTTCTAAGAAGATGCGTCTAGAGAAACTGAATCTTGCATTGAGAGAAAAATTAAGTGACTAAAATGAGCAAACAACAAACTGAATGTCATTTTAGGCCATATTATTAGAAATACAGTTGTATTGGAGTGCAGTGCCAAGTGGTATAGCAACAGCCTCTAAATAGAGTGATCCGGTTTTCAAATCCCAATGCCAGCCTGGCACCAGGTTGTTTAGCCATGTTTCACCTGGAAATCTATGTCTAGCTATGTTTTTCTGATGATACATATGAAGTGGTTGATCTATCCTAATCAGGACTGAAAATTATTGCCTGGGACGCTAAGCCATAACTAAATAAATAAACAAAAATAGCATATGTATCAAGGATCTTGACTTTTGCATATGGAGAAAACAAAAGAGGGTCTGAAATGAGCAAACATAATTAATTTAAGACATGATATTAGAAATAGAGAGTATGCATGGACAGCAAAGTTTTCCTCATGTGTTTGTGATGATGTAACCTAAGATTGAATAATGTGTAATAAAACAGGAACCAGTCCAGGAAGACAGTGGGGAACCAGTGGTAAGATCTGCATGTAGTAGAACTTGGAACCAGCAATAGTAGTGCTTGCGACGAGGTTATAAAACTTTTTTTCAAGCTCAGCCCAGCTGAGCATGCTCATAAATGTTAGAATAGTCAAAAATTGTGGAAAATTCAGGTTCAAGACTCAAAAACTAGTAATTTATCCTGCTCATAAATGTTAAAATGCCAACAATTGTTGGCATTTTAACATTTATGAGCAGGGCATTTTAACATTTATGAGCAGGATAAATTTTAGTCTCAGCTGAGTTGAGCATGAAAAAAGTTTTATAACCTTGTGCACTTTTTTATTTTTCTGTTACATAAAGAGTATGTGTCAGATGGATCTTCATGTGCAAGTGATTTTTACAATAAATCTTGCATTTCATATGCATAGATGTAAGATTCCAGATATTTTTGTTGTCAGTGTTTCATCAGATCTAGTGTAACATTTAATTTTGAAAATTAAAAAATCAACACATTTAAAATATCTTGCATGTAAACCTACCTTCATGTAAGCCTATGATGGACATACTTTTCGATCCAACACATACTCTGTATGACTGTATTATCTAACCAAGTTAGAACCTCAAGAAACCAAGCTCAAGAAATAGAGAATCCTGCATGGGTGGACTTTGTATTATGTTGTTTTGTTATATAAAGAATGGTTATTCTAATGCATGTGGATTTGTTGCAAATTCAGTAGAGCAGACCCCTTCGCAATCACTCAACATTTTCAGAATAATTCAACAAGCCAACCTTTTTAATCATATCCATACAAACTCTCCTGTATAGAAGCACAGAAAATGTTCATGAAAAGTTTAAAAAACAAAATAGTGGATATATTGTAATTTTCAGAAACCAAGTGGTTGTACCACAGCATGTTGCCTCCTAGAAGTGCAGACAAAAATGCAAGTCTGACTATTCCTCTAAAGTTATTAACTTAGTCTTAGGTTAAAGTTAGTTTAGTAACTGACCTATCTAACCCTTGATAATGCTATTTACATGTACATGCATAATAGGATCCCCACCAAAGGAAAAATTTGTCTAAAAGCTTGTCAACATGTTCAATACAATATACATACACCATAACCTCTTTATAACGCTATTATTGGTGTCTAAGCCAATTTACATGTTAGCTATCCAATCCGTGTTATAACGAGAGTAAAATGTATAGACATATTGCAAAAATAGTCTAAAATGGCCAGTGATCAGTGTTATATCCAAAACCGTGTTGTAACGAAGCATGTTATAAAGAGGTGCAGCTGTATCAGTCTGTTTAGGCATAGAAGTTATTTTGGATTAAGGAATAAGAAGTTAGATTATACAATATACACATATGTATTATACAAGAAGCAAAACAGCTGATCAGTTGCATGATATTTTTGGAGCTGATTTTCTCCTTTGGACTGGTCACATAAGAAAACCTGTCTTTAGGGTTTCCAACCAGATCTGACACAAACCGAGCTGTTCAAGCACAGAAGCTGACTAGAGAGTGGAAATTTTGGATTAAGGAAGTAGAGGAATTGTACTATCCATGTAGCGAAAACAAAGGCGCTGATCAGCTTCGCAGTTACTGCGAAGCTGATCTTCGTCTTTGTTTTCGCTTAGGCAAAAATCCGGTTTTCTCATGACGTGGCTCATATATGCAAGAGATGCTCATAGTTGTTGTATCCTTTTATTAACCTTAACTTGATTTGATTTCATAATTCACAAGGCTATACCAAATAAACATTTTAGAAAGTTTTTTTGTTTTCACCTGTAAAAATTGCTGTAATTTGTCCTGACATGACCATAGCTGTTGATGGGGCAATAAAACAAATCAGCTGACAGCAACATGTTAGTTAAGTTGATAGTATAGTATTAGTATTACTACATGCACTTGGTCTGGAATACATGTACTTAGGTTGAAATAAATAACCATCCCAACATGACCTCAGCTTCTAAGTGTCGTAACTGAAGACGGTTACAAAATATACCTTATGTTATACCCTTGTCTTTGTAGACAAATGGTCCCATAGATGGGTATTCAGCAATATCACAGGCTGACAAACAGAGGGCTGAGCCTGAACAAATACGTATCTGGAGGGAGGAGAACGCCAGGAGAATACAGAAAAAAGGTAAGAGCTAAGTTTTACCCAGAATAAAGATTAGTTCTGGATTTTACCCTCGAGTACTGCTGGGTTTTACCCTCGAGTAAAAATAATTATGCAGAAACTTAAACAATATTAAATCTTCTTGAGTTCCTACCAAGTCGCCAGGTGGGAAAGAACCAGACCACAGCATATACTTGAAGAGTAGGATTGCCAGCTCTTTCCAACTATTGTGGCCACACAGCAAACTTCATCAGTAAACACATGTATGCAACACACAGGCAGAACCACCCTGGAATGGTCATTAAACAATTTTCTAAAGCGCTTTTATCATGAGAAATTCAAAAGTTTGAAGTGGTTCAAAATTCAGCATTTGCATGTTAATCTGATGACTATTTTTAGATGAAGAAGAGGCAAAAAGAAAGGAAGAATGGAAAAATATTGCGAAGAAAGAGTTAGACGACTGGTACAAACATCACGATGAACAACTCACCAAAACAAAGGAGAACAATCGGTAAGGACAATAATTTTCCCTAAATTTTAGACTGTAAAAATTTGGATTTATGCCCCTAACATATGAAGTGAAATTACGGGCAACATTTGGTGTTCAGGAGATATTACATTTATACTGTGATAATGTAACTAATTCAAATGGGCACCCACAATATATGACAAATTTTGGCGAGCCTGTTCTCTTGTATAGAATTCTCTCCTTTCCTGCTAACCTCAAGTCCTTGATTACACCAGTGTGTATTCTTGCTTTGTTTCACCCCATGTATACGTGATGCAACCAAATAAATTGATACCGCAGCACAGGGCGTGATGAAATGGAATGTGGTAATTCCAAGCCAGATTAGTTCGGCAACAATGTACAGTGAAGAGTTGATTGCTTAGCTGTGGGTTGTTGCCCAATAAATCCTGCTTCTAATCATTGCACACAATTTTGTTGTTTGTGTCTTGAGATCTTGCATCATTTTGTACTGTAAGAAATTTGGTTGCATCTTGGGTATACAGGGTGTGTTAACTGCCTCATTCCTACGCTATCAATCCTACAATTTTACTTGCTAACATTTTTCTCTGCTAACCCTTAACTGCTGAACTGCCTAGATTTGCACCATTGTGCCTATTTTTTCTGCTATTAATCACACAAATACATGTAACAGATATGAGCCACGCAAATAGATGTAACAAATGAGCCGCCTCGTGGGAAAACCAACAATATGGTTTCCGATCAGGTCTGACACAAATCAGGCTGTACAGTCACATAAGCAGGCTAGAAGCTTGAAATTTCGGATTTAAGAAGAAGAGGAAGTGCACTATCCGTGTAGCGAAAACAAAGACACTGATCAGCTTCGCGGTTACCGCGAATCTGATCTGCGTCTTTGTTTTCGCATATGCAGATTGTTGGTTTTTCCATGAGGTGGCGGCTCAAATATGACATAAACCAACTATCGTCAAGATTTTGCGGCTCAAGTCATGGCTCATTTGCAATTTTACCATTATCACCTTCATTTTTAGTCTTTAATTGCTTTCATATTAGCTTTTGCTTTATTGCATTTTACAAGTTCCTCCTCAATGCTGCTCAGTTCAATAACTTTTGCACTTCATTGTAACATTTAGCTCTTTTTGCTCCCAAATCATGTTCATAACAAATTATTTGCTGACAAAACTGTAACTGCATTTAGCATGCTTTAAGAGTAAAGTTAGTACTGCAAATGGAACAGAAAAATGCTAAATAGCAAGACGAAGGCACAGCAAAAAAGATATTTTTCTATCTGATGCTGGATTTATTACTCCAATAGCAAGAAGAGGCATGGCAATCTGGGCCCAGTTGTTCAAAACTAACGACGTCGTTAGTTAACGTTTCGTTAAAATTTCGAACATTAATATTACAAATACACTGTTATTTTTGTTGAAAAAATGTGACAATCCTTTGCAGTGCAAAGGATTCTCACATTTTTTTCAATAAAAAATAACAGTGTATTTGTTACTTTAGCTGATATTTGCTTAACAAACTTATGTCTTAACGATATCGTTAAGCTAACGATGCTTTGAACAACTGGGTCCAGGTTTAACTCTTAACTATAACATAAAGTGTACCTCAAGGATGTTAAATACAGTTCAATGTATTTGTATTTGCACATTTTCAATTTTCGTTATAAACCAACTGCAGCTCTATGTGTGCTTGTATTTTCACATTCCAATTTTTCTATAACCCAATGCAGCAATGGCCCGTAAGTTAACACTTTAACCTAGACCACTTACTTGATCTCACCAATAACGTCAAAATTTTGAACTAAACTAACTAGACACAAGTCTATTTAGTGTATATACTCATTCAATATTTTCATCTCAGTTCAAAATTTGTAATATACCGTATAAGAAGGGTTTTCCGTCTGGACAGGTCCGAAAAAACATAAGGAAAACATGTCCATGACACTAACATGTATACCCCCTTGAACCCCTTTTTTATATAGCAAAACTGGGGTATGCAGGGTCATACCTATTTTTCTTATTTTTGTTCCAAAACATAGATTGTGGGTACTCGTTAGAACCGCCTCGGTGAGGCGGTTCTAACCTGTACCCACAATCAATGTTTTAAAGAAAAATATTAAAAATATCAAAATTTTTCATTTGAAATTTTCAATTTTTACAGCTGAAAAATTTCTCTGTATTTTGCCTGGAAAATCTTTTGTAATGATTTGACCAAGATGTTATTCTATTACTCAGTCAAACAGAAATATTTTAAAAACCTGATTTCCTAATGTGGACATTTGGTCAGATAGTTTTGATTTTTGGATCCATTATAATATTGGTGAGGTCAACCTTCATATTTTATTGGTAAATTGTGCTAATGAATGTTGAATATGTTTATTTTAACACCAGTCTCTGGCATATTTGTCGAAAAGAAATAAATTTCAACACATAAAAATGTGTTCCAAACTACAACAGTCGCAGAGATTTCAAAGAATAGTTATGTAAGGGATTGTCCCAGCACATTTGGCAGATATGAATCTTATGAGTACTGGGCTATGTTTTATAGAGAGCAAATCATCACCGACGCCTCGATAGTTAACTAGTTATATGGCAACAGAAATCTGCCAGAGACTATTTTTAGTTCAGTGTCTTACTAATTTGCCATTTTGTTTTTAACTGGTAATGGCATTGTGTAAATGTTGTACATATAATATACCAGAGTAAAAAAATATAAGCCACCGCAAGGTCCGACATAAACCAAGCTGTACAAGCACAGACGACAGCTAGAAGCTTGAAATTTCAGATTTGAGAAGAACGGGGATTGTACTTTCTATGTAGCGAAAACAAAGGCGCTGATCAGCTTCACAGTTACCGTGAAGCTGATCTGCGCCTTTGTTTTCGCACATGCAGATTGTTGGTTTTCCCATGCGGTAGCTCATTTTGTTTGTAACTGGTAATGGTATCGTGTAAATGTTGTAAATATAATATACTAGAGTAAAAAAATATAGAATAGGTAAAGCTCTCAATTGAGTCCTCCGTCAAACCACCCATCATTAATATTCATTTTATATTGACCATTCAAAGCAGCACATTAGCTAACGGTCAATGACGGTTAGACAACATGTGGGTTAGACAAACAAACCAACACATGCTTTTTACAGGTAAAATAGGTGCAAAAACACAATGTTTGTCTAAGGAAATAGGGGTGGGCGTGGTTATACCTTGCTGGCGGAGGAGTCAATTATTAAGGTTTAAAACAAGCAAATTTGCCGTCTGCTGTTGCTGCGATGTATGAACAGTTTTGCATTTCACTGCTCAAACTCTCTTAATAAACTGGTTTCATATTTTATTCCTCATCTCTTCATTGAAGCATTAATGAAGGAGGAAACAAACCGTTCAGTTGTTCTTGTTTTGTTAGTTTGAGTCGTGTTATAGATTTGAGCCACCTCGTGGGAAAACCAACAATGTGGTTTTTGAACAGGTCCGACACAAACCGAGCTGCACAAGCACAGAAAAGTGCTAGATGCTTGAAATTTTGGATATAAGTAGAAGAGGAATTGTACTGTCCATGTAGCGGAAACAATGACGCTGATCAGCTTCGCGGTTACCGCGAAGCTGATCTGCGTCGTTGTTTTCGCATATGCAGATTGTTGGTTTTCTCATGAGGCGGCTCATTTATTGACCCTTTTAATTTTTCTAAAAGGATTTCGTAAGTATTGTGATAATTAATAAATGAGGAAAAGGGACAAATTATGTATTTAATAATTCTTTTGTTTGGATCCTTTTCTAGGGCCCTTTTTTGGTTGCTTGATCATCTGTTCTACTAGAGATCTTAAGACACCATACCTATAATTTCAAAGTCTACTGTCTTGTTGTTTTCACTTTAAATAAGCTGCCATTACAAATTGCTTGCTGTTTTCACTTTCTAATGAAACATTTTAAAGCATGTTCATAACGAAAACATGCCCATGTAATATACTGAATTTTTAAAGTCGTAAAAAAATGAAAAAAATATCGGTAGAAAATATATGATATTTTTCTTATTTTTGCTCAAAACATAGATTGTGGGTACATGTTAGAACCGCCTCGGCGAGGCAGTTCTAACGAGTACCCACAATCTATGTTTTGGGACAAAAATAAGAAAAAATTATTATAGGTAAACCCTTGCAAACCCCAGTTTTTTTCTGTATAAAAGTGGGGTTTAAGGGGGTACATATTGCATGGACATGTTTGTGTGATGTATCTTATTCCCTTTGTTTTTCAGCATTCATACTTTTTGTCCAATTCTATCTGTATTGTTTCAAGAAATATCATTGTGCATGCAGTACTTAGCATCTTTTATCCTCAGACTATGATGACTTTTGGGAACTTAAGGCTATTTTTCAGTTCTTCATATGAGCCGCCTCGTGGTAAAACCAACAATGTGGTTTCCAAACAGGTCTGACACAAACCGCCCTGTACAGCTACAGAAGGAGGCTAAAAGCTTGAAATTTTGGAGTTAAGAAGAGGTGGAATTGTACTATCCGAGTAGCGAAAACAAAGGCGCTGATCAGCTTCGCGGTTACCGCGAAGCTGATCTGCGTCTTTGTTTTCGCCTATGCAGATTGTTGGTTTTCCCATGGGGCGGCTCATATATTACAGAATACATGTACATGTGGTAGTAAATGTTGTGTTTGCATGAAACTACTTATGTTTGGTTAAGGGTATATAATTTAAATTTTAGCAGCATATTATTGGGTACTTCCAATGCCATTGATTGTAGAACTGTTCAAGCTGTGTTATAAGAACAGGAGTCACATTTGGCACAAACTGATCTGAACAACCTTATAGAATACCTCAAGAAGATTTCAGAATGTTTCAGATTTAAAAACAGAAGGATTTTACTATTCATGTTAGTTTATTACATATCCGCTGTCAGTAGTATCTATGTCCTTGTTATGTCTTAAATAGAGGATCTTACACGAGTGGTCATTTCATGTGAAATTTATTAAACAAGCCTTCGGGGAGTTTAATAAATTTCATATGAAATGACCGCGAGTGTAAGATTCGTTTTATCATATGACTTTCTTAAATACGAATTTATTGCCTTTAAAGTGGACATATTTCCAATGAAAATTAACATTGTTGTTATGGACGTCGTCAATGACGTTACGTTTTCCCGCAAAAGTGTTAATACACGTGTGGTCTTAACACTTGTATGACATGACATTGTCCACTGGAAAATAGGGACGTCATATGATAAACAATTTTAACATCTATACTGGTAAATGATTTTTTTTCTTGTTTTTCTTTGAAGAAGTGGTAAAAATGGAAATCAGTAAGTGAAAATGAGACAAAATCACAAAGCTAGTTCTTTCACAATGAGCCTCATGTTTCAAAAGCAAACACAGCAGATGCTGAACAGGCTGTTTATTCAAGAACAGTCCGTTCTGTGTCTTTACAAGTATAGAGGCTTTGAGTGATTCAAGGCTCGTTGTCATTATGAAGACTTGCCCATGCAATATACAGAAATTTTTTGAAAATTTTCATATTTTTAATATTTTTGCTCAAAACATAGATTGTGGGTACACGTTAGAACTGCCTTGCCAAGGTGGTTCTAACGAGTACCAACAATCTTTGTTTTGGAGTAAAAATAAGAAAAAAAAGGTATACCCCTGCATACCCCAGTTAAGAAAGTGGGGTATAAGGGGGTATATATTACACGGACATGTCTTCCTGATGTATGATTGCAAAAGATACAGAAAGCTGCTTTGTGATGAGTCTACAGATTCTACCCAGAAAATAGAATTCGGAAAATGAAAAAAATGAAAAGTAACATTTCACCCATGCATGCTAACCAGAATTAAAGGTTATTTGAGCGAGAAAGAAGTTATGTTTTGAGATTTTTTTAAAACCATTACTTCAAAAAAGAAATACAAATAACCAGACGAAGCAGTGGAATAAGACCCTAATATAAGACGAATGAATTTTCCCATTGTTATCACAGTCTGATTTTAATTGGCTATGAAAAAAGAGTCAGTAAGTTTTGGTTTTGATCATTAAAACCATATACTATATGATTATACTTTATAGTAGTAAACTTTTAACTTTTCAACTAAAATCTGTTACCCAAATATTCTAACATCGGAAATGAGTTGTACATTTCAATTTCTTAAAAATAACGCATCACCCAGCTTGTGGCTTATATGCATTTGATGCATGGTAGTGTTACGCATTCTGTCACAATTTTACTGTTGAGTATTTTTTATCCAAACTTCGCATAAAAAATCGCAAAAAGGTTTGGCTATCGGCGACGGAAATAATGATAGACCTAAGATAGTTCTGGGTGGAGCTATCAGGTCAGTTCCGTTACTTTTTGATCAACCCATGTATTCTGTCTACTAAAATATGAGCCGCCTCGTGGGAAAACCAACGCTGTGGTTTCCGCCCAGGTCCGACACAAAGCGGACTGCACAGTAACAGACAACATCTAGAAGCATGAAATTTCGTATTTAGGAATTAGAGGGATTGTACTATCCGTGTAGCGATAACAAAGGCGCTGATCAGCTTCGCGGTTACCGCAAAGCTGATCTGCGCCTTTGTTTTCGCATATGCAAATTGTTGATTTTCCCATGAGGTGGCTCATATTTTAGCTGTAGCATAAGAAAACCAACAATCGCAAATGCGAAAACAAAGCCGCATATAATCAGCTGTGCACTAACAGCACAGCTGATCAGCGCCTTTTTTTTTCGCTACATGAATAGTACAATTTCTCTTCTTTTAAATCCAAAATTTAAAGTTTCTAGCCATTTTCTGTGACTACACAGAAGGGAATTATGTTGGACGTGTTCGGAAACCACATTGTTTGTTTTCTCATTTCGTGGCTGATTTGTTTTCCATAGTTTTTGCTTCCCTAATATATCTGGTTCCCTGTATTTGCAGTGCCTCTGAAGCAGCGTTCATAGAAGATCGGGACCAGACCCAGCCAGGGGAGGAGTGGGAGAAGATATGCCGATTATGCGAGTTTAACCCGAAAAACTCGAAAAATACGAAAGATATTTCCCGAATGAGACAGATTCTACTGCAGTTAAAACAGACCCCTCTCGTCCGATAGACTATATCATTGTTGTCTAGGTCGTGTATTTATCATTTATGAGCCATTGAAACAGAATTTTGAAGTTTGCAAACCTTGGCGGAATAGATATTTGTATTGGTTGCTAGCTGTTTGACACTTGTACCGATTGAAAAGAATATTGGTAGATGCTCCATTACACATTACGAAAACTTTCCCATGCAATATATTGAGAATTTTTAGCATTAAAATTAAAAATTTTATTGGAAAAGTTTTATGGATCAACAATAAGAAAAATAGGTATACCCCTGTAAACCCCTTTTTGCTACCGTTATATAAAAGTGGGGTATGAGGGGGTATACTTTTCATGGACATGTTTTCCTGATGGTAGTATTAATCATGATGCTCAGATCGGGTTTATTAGCAAACTGGCCTCACCAGTATTCTCTAAGGAGCTGGTACAAATTACAAACTTAGACCAGTGCTCATATATGTTGGGGGTGTGTTTAGAGGCTAGAACTTGTTTTGTGCAATAGTTTTACAGTCATATTTCTCGATGTGGAATTCTTAATATTAAAAAGATGTTTAATGGAAGAAGTGTGATTGTGCTAAAATCAGCTGTATTCCCAATGGTAGTTCTTTATCCTCGAAAAATTCAAATCATGAAATCAGAAAAAGTTCTATTGTAACAGTTATTTCACTTTTAATAACATTCCATTATTATCTTTAAGGTATTTTTTTCAAAAGACCCAAGTTCCTTTTGCTGTAATCACATAAAATCAATGTGAGAATGTCAAGCACATTTTGCGTACATTTATTTTATATAATATACTTCATTATAATATGATTGTTGTACAAATGATTATCAGAATAAACTAGTAAAAGTGATACAGGTTTCTTTCTGAACTTTAATTCTGAGCCATTTTAATACATTTGAGCCGCTGCGTGGGAAAATCAACAATCTGCATAGGCGAAAACAAAGGCGCAGATCAGCTTCGCAGTTACTGCGAAGCTTATCACCGCCTTTGTTTTCATTACACAGATAGTACAATTCCTCTACTTTCTAAATCCACAATTTCCAGCCTCTACCATCTTCTGTGACTGTACAGCCTTGTTTGTGTCAGACCTGGTCTTTTCTCATGCAAAGGCTCATCATATATGATCTTAACATTATAGCTAAACCTGCAAGTTCATCTCTTTTAACTAAGGATGGGAACGAATGGCAAATATGCTATTCGAATATTCGTATACATTATTCGAATGTATTCGAATATTCGGATAGAAAAATGAGATTTCAACTCGGAGAGACGTTAGAGTAGTTCCCTTACCCAAGGTGTGTTGCTAGCGCTGTGAAGAACTTCCAAGCACATGACGGCGTTGATGGCGGCATTTTGGATTTGTAATGAATGTCTTTATTCTTTAAGAACTATGAAATGAATAATTTGGTTGTGTAAATTGGAAGAAACCTTCGTGATTGGCTGTATTTCAATTAATAATAATGTTTGATTGGTTTGCTGTTTTACTGTAACACTGTCGCAATTCGTTCTGGGTGGCATCTTCTACTAATCGCTTGTTTAAGGTGTCAATTACATGCACAATAAATCAAACGCAGACCGTTCACACCTTTCAAAAAACAAACTCGTCTGAGACAGGTAATGAATCGACTTTTGACTAATTAAAGTAATTGTTAAAACAACAAAGTGTCAAACTGGCAACGCAATTTGCAAGGGTGATACATACCGACTTTCACGGAAAATTGCGTTAAGAGAGAAAGGCGCCGCGAAAATGAATGCGAATTTTAGGCAAACACTCGAGAGAAAGAAGAATGAAAAATATGAACATGAAAAAATACGAATATTCGAATTCGGAAACGCATTCGAATATTCGTTAGAAATACGAATATTCGAATGTTCGAATATTCGTTCCCATCCTTACTTTTAACCATTCGATCATCTCACCGCTGTGTCTGGTGTTGGTTCAAGCCCCGCTCTGGCCACGTGAGACAAGCCAAGTTCTGCTTGCGGGTGTGTCAGGTGGTTTTCCTTTGGGGTTCTCCCGTTTTCGCCCCACCTACTGATTGGCCCGTCTCATATGAGCTGAAATAATCTTGAAAATGAAGTTAAACTGAATCAAAAAAAAAAATCATCTCTTAACAGATTTTCATATCCCTCCCAACATCACTGAAAAATTGTTGACCAGGATATTAAATCTCAAAACAAGCAATATATTTAGATTTTCATATGATGGAGCTTTACACATTGTACCGAAGACAACCTATGAACAATGTTTCAGAATGAGCATTACGAACGCATGCCCATGCAATATACAGAGATTTTTAAAGTTGTAAAAAATGAAAATTTTCAGTTGAAAAATTTTGATATATTTTCTTACTTTTGCTCAAAACATACAAATTACTTATTTATATTGACTTGATGAAGTTATGCGAGTACTCAAGATCTGATCATTTCCTGACCTTGGGTCAATTACAGGCAAACTTTGCTATCTGGAAAACCCTACTCATGTCAAATTGATCTCACACGTGACCCCTAGGCTCCCTAGTGTCTCTGCCTATATGAGCCCTGATGCGAGAAAACAGGTCTTCGAGGTTTCCGACCAGGTCCTACACAAACTGGCCTGTACGGTCACAGAAGAATGCTTGAAGCTTGAAAGTTCAGATTTAAGAAGAGGGTTTGTACTATCCGTGAAGTGAAAACAAAGGCGCTGATCAGCTTCGCAGTTATGGGAAGCTGGCCTGCGCCTTTGTTTTCACATAGGCAAAAATCCGGTTTTCTGATGACAAGGCTCATATGTTATCAACTTTGCTTTATGTCGAAACTGGTTTAATATGGCAAAAACTCCACTGTGTCAAAGTAATACTTCATTCATATTAAAATTTAGACTTGAATCGCAGTTAGCACTTGGCCACCATAGCCAAATCATGTAGGTAGCAATTGAGGACCTTGGCCAAACAAACGTAAGCAGAATTCTCACAAGGATTTTGAAAATTGGAGAAAAAATGAGGTATTTTCTGAAATGTTGGATTCTTCCCATACTTTACTATTGGGGCTTTTTAAAAAATTGGAGTCAGAATCAAAACACTGGAGTTTAAAACTCTGCTAAGTCAACCATATTCTCAAAGACCAAATCTCAGAACCATTGGTCCTTTGGTAAAGGCATGTTTCTCTAAAGCTTTATGCCACTTTCTTCTTCCGTATGATGGTCAGGATTCTAAATAGAATGTACCGGTACTGTTGACCAGCTTAAATATATTCAAGATATTTTCACTCAAATCGATACAAATCGGTAAAACAAGCATATAAGCTGTGTCATGAGAAAACAGGATTTTTGCCTGTGCAAAAACAAAGACGCAGGTCAGCTGTGCAGTAACTGCACAGCTATCAGCGCCTTTGTTTTCGCCACTCGTATAGTACAATTTCTCTTCTTCCTACATCCGAAATTTCAAGTTTCTAACCATCTTCTGAGCCTATACAGGCCGGTTTGTGTCGCACCTGGTCGGACACCCTGAAGACCGGTTTTCTCGCGTCGCGGCTCATATAAGGTTGATGATTTCTGCCACAGTCCCTCAATCTATTCTAACTTTGTATGCACGAAATGGTCAGAAGCATCTCGCTTTCTTGGCAGTTAGCCAGTACTATTAGGTGATTTGTGGGTTTTCCATTTTTGAAAGTTTTATAATGGGTAAAATTAAGATACAAGAAATGAATTAAACATATGACAAATTTAATTGTTTTGAGCTGCCGCATGAGAAAACCAACAAACAGCGTATGTGAAAACAAAAGCGCAGATCAGCTTCACAGTAACTGCGAAGCTGATCAGGGCCTTTGAGAAAACCAACAATCTGCATAGGCGAAAACAAAGACGCAGATCAGCTTCGCAGTGACTGCGAAGCTGATCAGCGCCTTTGTTTTCGCTACTCAGATAGTACAATTCCTCTACTTTCTAAATCCAAAATTTCAAGCTTCTAACCATCTTCTGTGCTTGTACAGGTCGGTTTGTGTCGGACCTGTTCGGAAACCACGAGGCAGCTCCTTTGTAACCAAGCCTTCATGACAGACTGTATGTATTAAAGCTTAACGTCCCTATCAACTATTTTCTTGTCATGTTGGGATGGAGTAAAAATCAATGCTTTCTTGGATTGTACATATACTCTGGTGGATAAATGTTTCTCGCTCAAGGATACAACCCAGCAGAGGCAGGTTTTTAACCCATGGCCCCAAGGTTATAAAACTTTTTTTCATGCTCAAATCAGCTGAGACTAAAATTTATCCTGCTCCTAAATGTTAAATTGCCAACAATTGTTGGCATATTAACATTTATTAGCAGTGTGATATAGACAAGAAATTTCAATTTACATGGGCTATTTCAATATCTATCGACAATTTAAACGTCAGTCTCGGGTGAGTTGAGCACGAAAATTTTTAAAAACTTGAGGAAAAGATTGTCCAACATTCTACCACTAGACGATTTGGTTATTTAGACCAGAAATTTCAATTTACATGGGTTATTTCAATATTTATCGACAATTTAAACCTCAGTCTCAGGTGAGTTGAGCACGAAAAAGTTATATAACCTCGAGGAAAAGAATCGGGGTCCAACACTCTACCACTAGACAAACGCATACCATGAAACTGTTCCTGGCACTGATGATGGTTTTGACACTTTGCAAAGTTGCATGGCAAGGAACCTTGCTACTGACAGTGGTAGGCACTGTGACCTATCAATGAGAAAGCACTCCGAGGATTACACAGTTCTGAACTTGTTTCTCCAAGGAACCTTGCTACTGACAGAGCTGTGTCCTGTGCATATTCAAAGAGAAAGCACTCCAAGTTCTGAACTTGTTTCTCCAACAACACGTTTTATGTACTGATATATCACAGTTTCACTGACAAACCACCTGCTTAATGTCACTAATGTATCACTTCTTCCGAGCCTTTGGTTTGCCCGAGACCTTGGTAAGCGCCGCGTCAGCCTCTGGTACGAAAGTGTCTTTGGCTTTACACATCTTGTCAAGTCTTTCTAAAACATCTAATGCATTTAGTCTCTCTGTCTTGAAGATAACTCGGTGGCCGTCATCTGAAAAAAATCATGCCAGGGCTTATATTTGAGCCGCCTCGTAGGAAAACCAACAATGTGGTTTCCGAACAGGTCCGACACAAGCCGGCCTGTACAAGCACAGAAAAGAGCTAGAAGCTTGAAATTTTGGATTTAAGAAGAAGAGGAATTGTACTATCCGAGTAGCGAAAACAAAGGCGCTGATCAGCTTCGCGGTTACCGCGAAGCTGATCTGCGTCTTTGTTTTCGCCTGCAGTATGCAGATTGTTGGTTTTCCCATGAGCCGGCTCATTTATGTACGAGATTTTCATGAATTAATCTTAACTAACTGCTCAAATGTGCCAGACATGTACATAAATTTCGGCATATTTACATAAAATTTAATTAATAATTTTATCAACAACAATTATTGATCTTTAGTTACTCTCTTGTGTGTGTGCAGGGGCGTAGCCAGGAAATGTGTAATGTTGAAGCCCAACACCTTTTTTCAGCTAAAATTACTTGTTTTTCATAATTTTTTCTCTGAAAGACCCGGGGAAATACCATACTTGAAAAAATCACGTTGAAGCCCGGGCTTCCAGGCGTCCGCCTGGATATGCCCCTGGTGTGTGTGTTTAGTTTAAATGATTACGCTTAAAACATACACGTAGCATAATATTAAGCAAGAAGAGACTGTGCAATAACCTAGTGGTAGTCTGGGACTTTTCAATACAGAGTTCTTGAGTATGAAAACAGGTGACAAGTAGGCAAAGATCAGGAAAAGGCGCAATCAGAAAAAGATTCCCACTCCAAAAACCGGGGTGGGAAAAAAACCAAACTAACAATCAGGTACTTATACCATGAAACATATCGTAAGCCGAATGAGCAGCTATTTTCCCAATAGGTGGCCACTCAGTTACCTAAACTTAACTAAAAATATGTAAACATACATAAGGCGCCAATAGCACAAAAAAATTTTTAAACACCAAGACATAAAACAAAAAGAACCACCACAGAAGTATCGCCTTGGAACGATCAGTAACACAAAGTTACTGGCGGGCTTAAACCGGTTTTACATGGCCATAACCTCACCCTCAGCTTCATAACATTTAGTTAGTTCTTCGGTCCTCGTGGTGAATCTCTAACTAGTCAATGAGTCATCAAGAACAAACAAATAAATCACGATAAACATTCTGATGAATCAAAATCCAGGACTCACAGATTGTGTAAGCTGCACGAGGATGGAGATCCCTGGGCGCCGAATAACTTACTAGCTCCGGAGCAAAAGAAAAACACCAGTTGGACCCCGGTGGGCCAAGCAACAGACAAGAATACGCATACAAGAAAACAGGTGACAAGTTAGCTCATCTGACATACATGCTGTACCCTATGGGCGGTTTGCTTTTATTTTCTCAGGGTGAGCATTTGCCACCACCAAGACATTCATATGTACCAACAGGGTATCAAACCCGCAACCTCGGTATTGCTAAGCGAATACGCTATCCATTAGGCTACCACGGCTGACACAAGAAACCCTGCATAAATTTTGCATATGCGAAAAAAAAAAAAAAAGATGTCCCTTTGTTTTCACTATAAAATGGCACATCACTCTTCCTATATCTTTAATTTCAAGCTTCTAGCTCTGCAGTGTACTGGCTGGTATATATTAGACATGGTAAAAAAAAAACACACACATGAAAATCAGCTCTTCAGATGATGCAGCTCAAAATGTTTTTAGCCCAAGAACTTACTGAACACAATGTCAATTTCAGGTGGAGATCTGTCTGCCTTAACATCTACTTTACTCTTGGCTGAGCTGGTCGCCAACACAGCTTTAGTGTTCAAGTGGAACAGCACCGTTCTGAAACAGAAATAATTATTTGAATTGGTAAAATCATCAGGAAAACATGTCCATGCAATGAATACCCCCCTGAACCCCACTTTTATAAAGCAAAACTGGGGTATGCAGGGGTATACCTATTTTTCTTATTTTTCCTCCAAAACATAGATTGTGGGTACTCGTTAGAACCGCCTCGGCGAGGCGGTTCTAACGTGTACCCACAATCTATGTTTTGAGCAAAAATAAGAGAAATATCAAAAATTTTCCACTAAAATTTTCAATTTTTACAGGTGAAAAAATCTCTGTATATGGCATGGGCATGTTTTCATAATGTGAATTTTAATATTCAAACGCCCTAGAAAATTTGCTGTACATAGTCTTGTATCTAAAGTTTTATCACAAGATTTTTATCTTATTTTCATGATGACATGGTGCTTACATCAGGAAAGCATATCCAAGAAATGTATACCCCACTATAATATAGGGAAATGGGGTTTACAGGGGTATATAATTTCTCTCATTTTGATCCAAAACGTAGATTGACCATACATGTACTTGTTAGAACCACTTCGGTGAGGGAGTTCTAATGTGTACCCACAATCAGAGCAAAATACTTTTAAAAATATTAATTTTTTGGCAATGAACATTTTTAATTTAGAGAAAATAAATGTATAATACATGGACATGTTTTCGTAATGTTACTGCTGTGTTATGGAATGATTTTGGGAACAAACCATCTCAGGCTCTGACACTGAACATTCAAGTCTTGAAATTTCTTTCAATCATTAAAATTTGTGTCAATCATGGAGACTGTCAGACTGGAATACAATAGTCATTATTCTTACAATATTACAAATCTAGTATTTTACTAAATTATATAACATTTTATAAAATGCTAAGGCCTGAATTAAAAGAAGATCTCCGCCGAGGTCGATATCCCACCTGCATCGGGCAAAATAACTAAAAACGTGAAATATAGGTCAAGGGCACCAGGTTAAGGTGTGTTCTGAAAGGGTATGTGAAGGACATTTATTATGCAAGGTTTCACACTTGCAGCTATCACTGATGCAGAAAAAAAAAACTTTGACGTAAAATTATCAAAGTGAATGGACCATGAAATATAGGTCAAGGTCAGTGGGTCAAGGTGCATGCTTGAAGGGTATGTCAAGGACAATTGCTATGCAAGGTTTCACACTCCCAGCTATCACTGATGCAGAGAAAAACAAACTTCGACGTAAAAATTGACAAAGTCAATGGACCGTGAAATATAGGTCAAGGACAGCGGGTCAAGGTGCATGCTTGAAGGGTATGTCAAGGACAATAACTATGCTATGTTTCACACTCACAGCTATCACTATTACAGAGAAAACAAAACTTTGACGTTAAAATTAACAAAGTAAATGGACCGTGAAATATAGGTCAAGGTCAGCGGGTCAAGCGGCGTGATTGAAGGGTATGTCAAGAGCAATTACTATGCAAGGTTTCACACTCGTAGCTATCACTGATGCAGAGAAAAACAAATTACGTAAAAATTAACAAAGTCAATGGACCGTGAAATATAGGTCAAGGTCAGCGGGTCAAGGTGCTTGCTTGAAGGGTATGTCAAGGACAATTACTATGCAAGGTTTCACACTCACAGCTATCACTATTACAGAGAAAACCAAAATTCGACGTAAAAATTAACAAAGTCAATGGACCATGAAATATAGGCCAAGGTCAGCGGGTCAAGGTGCGTGCTTGAAGGGTATGTCAAGGACAACTATGCAAGGTTTCACACTCCTAGCTATCACTGATGAAGAGAAAACCAAACTTCGACGTAAATGTTGACAGACGAACGAATGGACGGACGGAAATTTGGACTCCTATATCGCACCCTGCTATAAGCACGTGCGATAAAAATTGTTTGTTTGTCCTTTACCTACCCAGCATTTTAGAATTGGGGGTAGGTGGGGAAATTATTATATTTTGCTTTCAGTAGACAGTGGACAAAAATACCAACATGTCATGGTTTTATCTGATAAATCTGTTAACACAGTCTACCAATGTTCTTGGAATGTATGATCACTTGATCTTTTGCATTCATTGCAGCAACAATGTTCTAAACAATGCTTTTGGTAGACAGGATGCACTTGCAGCAAAAATGTTCAATAAAGACCAAATAATGAAAGAAAAAACAAAAATACCTCACAAAATTGCAATATAACTTTTTTTTGGTGTGTGTGTGTGTGTGTGTGGGGGGGGGGGGGGGGGGGGGGGGGTAGCGGGTAGATAGGTGGAGGACAAACAAACAAAATTTTATTTTCAGCCTAACAAGTAAAATGTTTGTTCAAAGTTTGCCGAGTAGTAAAACAAATGCCAAATTATTGCTTATCATTATAACCCATTCATTGACACAATAAGTTAAGCTTTTCTAGTGGGATCAGACAAGACCTCATCTTGATCTCTCGGGATTGACGCTTTGGATACAGTGATGGCATCATTTCCGCAAACGGTTCTCGTCAAAGGCTGTTCCTCGCAATACTATTTCATATATCAAAAAGGGCTTGGCATGCACTTGTCAACAATTTATTATTCTTTCATATGCAAGTAAGATTTTTATACACACACTTTCCGTCTGCACCCTGGAAGCCCAAATATAAGGGTCCCATGCGTCCCCATTTCCGCACACCTGTCCCCAATTCCACAAACGCAATCAGATCAGTAAAATTCACATACAAAGAAGTGAAGGAAACTCTTCTTTGTGTATAAAATGGTTGAAGAGAACTATGACAAGGCGCATCGTAGTATAATACACTTCCGCTCTGCCTAAGACCTAACCAAATCAATGGATCATGTTCGACGAACAACGTTATTACAACGTATATTCCAGATTTTCACTGGACCTGATAACCAAGTAAAAAGTTGTTTGTTTTTTTTTTTCTTGATGGATTCCTGTTCTACAGGCATTGTCTTAAAGAATCTGACCGACGACACTTTTTCATCATTGAGGGTTTTGAGAAATTGAAGATGGCGTCCAATATGTCTGCCAAAACAGGATTTTCAACTATAATTATTATTAGTTATAATGATTTTAAATATGTTTGTGCTTATTTTGTCATCAAATCATGGATGATGATTAAAGGTGAAACTTCACTCGTTTTGAGAAGACTGTGAGCATCAAACTTTTCAAGATGGTATCCGAAATGGCCACCAGAAATAGATTGTTCAACCAAATCATTAGTAACAATGATCAAAATGTAATTTCTGTATTTATCTTGAAAGTATGCAGTAATGGTTTTCGTCAACGTTAGAACATAGAATGTTCGCCGCAACTTGACGTAAATTTTCACAAAGTAGATAAACCATATATGACGCATAGGACAAGGACATCACGTCAAGGTTATAGAGTATGTCAAGGACAACATCTAAGCACGGTTTCATGCGTACCGCTTTCATTGCTACAGAGAAATATAGAACGAATTGTGGACGGACGAGCGCTCTTGTTATGAATGGTTCTTATTTGTAAATACGACTCCTCGAAAACAAATGCCCTACGAAGACCCTACCGGATTTGGGGATGGGGGCTTAGTTCCCTGCTCTCTGAAAGAAAATTGCCTTTCTCCCCAGCTCCTAAGAATGTGTTCGTCAAATCCCTGCTCCCTGACACACACCCTTCCCCCCCCCCCCCAGAATCAGGCTAGTTCTCCATAGATCCCTGACAATAAATTACCCCCCCCTCCCCCCCCGATCCCAAAAGCCATGAGAGGCCCCCACAAAGCCTGGAGTAAGGATATGCACTGCTGTACATGCACCTATTGTCTGTAGTAACAAAACCATGTTGGTCCATGCATTTTCAATTGTATTAAGGCCGAGTAATCTGTGAATTATTATCGAGCAACATAATTCCTAGGTCGGCCCAACCATTTGTACAGAATTCCTCTTTTATTAACATGACTTTCCTGGTCATTCTGGACACGAACTGCCGGGGTTACATAATTCCATGTTTACATGAATTGTTGGTAATAAGGTGTGCCACAGTCAACATTTTTACAGTCAGTTTCGGCCGGAGCTACCAGCCTAATGCACTAGACATTTGTAACCACGGCCCCACACTCGAGGAATAGCGGGGACAATCCCCACTAAAGCCCCCGGGTGACCCTGTGGGGACTGTTTGTTGGTAAAACCACTGCTGTTTTCCCCCGCAGCCTGCTATATTTTTCATTTTACATTTTCATGGCCCTTTTTGCATTTATAAAGAAAACCTCGGGTATTTCCCCAGCACTGCCGTGACATAATTTTGATCAAGACCCCGCTCATTTCCACTGCTACCCCCGCCCTGCCCCGGGGGTGGGGACCGTGATTACAAATGACTAGTGCATAACCCAAAAGCTGTGGGAAGTTTATGCGTCTTGCTCGAGCCTTTGATACGACGCTCTACCACCGAGCCACTGCGCTCCTCCCATGTATATAACTATTGGTGAAAAATGGGAAAAGAGTCGAGAGTATAAGATCTACATTATTTATCTTCTCTTTCTGAAACAACAATTATAATGTGGACACTGGAATAGCATTATCTATGGATATTCGCTTAAAGGTCATTCAAATTGCCATCATAGCATCATGAAAATCAAGTTTGCGAAACTGAGGATGCACCGTGCCCTTCTTTGATATGGAATAAAGTTTTACAGCATTTATAAATTATCAATTAATTTTCATGAATACATACCTGACAAATTTGTCTTCCTTCCTGGAATACAAATGTGTTGTACAATCCCAACGTGTAGCAGCAATTACGCCATTAATTGGATGTCAAAAAATCGAAACGTGAAAAGCGACTAAAAATAGATTTATGAATTTGACATCACGCTATTGTGTTGAAGACAACGATTAGATGGCGCAATATTTTTGAAATTCGATTTCGCTAATCGAAAGAGGAATAAAAATGGATTATAAAAACACATAAACGTATTTTCTTTCTGGAAGGTAAGGCATGTTGAATTGCGATTGAAAGTGGGAGTGTGCGGATCTGAGGACAGAGCGGAAATGATGCCATCACTGTAGTGGGATATCATCAGTCTTAAGCTGATTTTTGGCATAACTATTCAGATTGGATGCGTATGAAGAAAGCAAGAGCATCCCGCATGATATTCCAAGAACCCATTGGCCAACTGTGACATGTCAGTGCATGAAGCACTACCTGACAGTGCCAATGTCATGAAAGCTATCTGAATACTATCGCAAAAACTTATGACATTCACCTTAGTGCTAACACATTTTGCATGTAGGGGTCAAATCTGTATTCAATGCTTTTGATAGGGCGAATATGAAAGTCTTTCATTAAGATTGCAATCTTCTCCATCATTGTAAATGTTTTCTTTTTGAAGACCATCCGCTTATAAGTCCGAGGATCGTAAATTTGTGCCATTTTCCTAACAGCAGCCATGTTGACTTTTCTATGGACTGCTCGATTGCCAAAATGGTGCTACGAGTTACCGCAAAGGGTCGATCAAAAAGTTTCGCAATAAATGGGTTGATCATTATGTTCAGAGGGGTTCAGAGGACACTTAAAATATAAAACCTGGAATTTTCTTTCAAATAATGTAGCTTGATAGAACCACGCCTGATTCTCTGATCTCCTCTGCTGAAATGTCCGATGACTGTGTGTCCAAGCAGTGATCTATAATACAATGTAAA
Source organism: Rugalucina vietnamica (assembly GCA_964017185.1). Lineage (NCBI taxonomy): Eukaryota > Metazoa > Mollusca > Bivalvia > Lucinida > Lucinidae > Rugalucina > Rugalucina vietnamica. The sequence goes on along the minus strand of OZ024879.1, from coordinate 11,689,692 downwards.
TCTACTGTCCCTGGTCCAAGTTCGCATCTCTTGTAAGAGCCAGGGTCTGATTTCCCTCCGGTGAAGTATTGTCAATTTGGCGATTCACCAGTAAACCATTCAGATTCAGATTCAGATTCGTTACGATCATCCACCCACAACGTACGTATACCCGACAAAATAAGAAACGCAATGGTATGCCTAATAATATAATTCATCAATTTTTCATAAATAGCATAATAGATAGCACAACTACATGATTTTTATTCAGTGACACATTGCGTATCTTTTAAAAACTGAGGACAAAGCGTTGCTCCAGAAAATCGACGGTAAACTGGGTGGGTTAAATATTGAAGTCGCATAAAATGGACCGTTTTTAATTCTCTCTACAATGATTTCTGCTGGATTTTGGAATGTATAGGTACTCTGGTTCATGCTGGTTCAAACAGCATGCATTCAGGAAATGGCATAGTTGTGAAACTCAGTTAATTACAGTGATAAATGATTGGGCAAAAATATTGGACAAAAAGGGTCAGGTTGACACTTTTATTTTGGACTTTGAAAAAGCTTTTGACACCCCTCCACATGAACTTCTTAAAAGCAAATTGTTTAGTTATGGTATAGGTGGAAAGACATTGGAATGGATAAATGCTTTTTTGTGCTTCAGGCAGCAAAGGGTAGTAGTTAATGGTGTTAAATCTGACTGGGCCCCAGTTGTGTCTGGTGTCCCTCAGGGCACCGTTCTCGGTCCATTGTTGTTCTCCTTGTACATAAATGACATACCCGTTGGCATTGACTCTCAAATCAGGCTTTTTGCTGATGACTGTGTTTGTTACCGTGAAATTAAAACAGTAGAAGATACATTGAAACTTCAGAAAGACATTGACCTTTTAGGGAGCTGGGCCCGAAAATGGGGCATGAGATTTCAACCTGTCAAATGCAACATGATGCAGCTGACAAATAAGCGGATAAATAAAATTGAGGCCTCGTACACCCTCGAGGGAACGGTTTTGGAAAATGTTGATAGCATTAAATATCTAGGTGTAACAATTACAAATGACCTCAAGTGGAATACCCATATCAATAATATCTGTACTCAGCCAACAGAACACTTGGATTCTTGAGGAGAAACTTATTTTCTTGCCCCCAATATGTTAAAGAAGCAGCTTATAAAGGACTGGTGCGCCCAGTCCTGGAATATGGAAGTTCTGTTTGGGATCCTCATACTAAATGCCTCCAGGAGGAATTGGAGAAGGTTCAGAATCGTGCCGCTAGATTTGTAACTAGGAATTATACTTTCGAGGAAGGTAGTATGACTGGCATTCTTGAACAACTCAGATGGGAATCTCTCAAGAAAAGGAGGACGGATAATCGACTTATATTACTATACAAAGGTCTGAAGGGTAAAGCCAGAATACCTACAGATGACCTTATCCCAAAGACTAGGCGTTGTAGAAATAGCCACTCCAAGGCATTTCAGCTTCCATCTGCTAGTATAGATGCCTATAAATGTAGTTTCTTTTCCCAGACTATCAGGGACTGGAATGACCTCCCTGACTCTCTGTTTTCTACTGCTGAAATGTCAGATGATTGTGTGTCCAAGTTCGCTTCACTCGTGCGTTCAAGGGACTAATTCCCCCCCCCCCCCCCCCATCCGAACCCCCTGGTGAAATAATGTCATTTGACGTGTCACCAGTAAACTATTCTGATTCTGATTCTGATTCTGATTCTGATTCTTTCCATCTTTTATCTGCATTTGTTCAAACACGGGGTCTAAATCTTGACAGCTGCCTCTGCAACAACGATTGCATACCGGAGATAAACCTTATAAACTGAAACCTTTTCAGGAAAACATGTCCGTGCAATGAATAGGCTTTTAACCCCACTTTTATATGGCGAAACTGGGGTATGCAGGGGTATACCTATCTTTCTTATTTTTGGTCCAAAACATAGATTGTGGGTACTCGTTAGAACCGCCTCGCCGAGGCGGTTCTAACGTGTACCCACAATGTATGTTTTGAACAAAAATAAGAAAAATAACATTTTTTTTTCTACTGAAAATTTTCCATTTTTACAAAAATCTGTATATCACATACATGGGTGTGTTTTCGTAATGGTCGGGTATATATACTGGAAAACTAAAGATGGTAAACGCTATCCTAGCTCTTCGTATACATGTATGCACATGGGCATCAGCGCCAAAGAAGACAGCGTGACAAAGCCTAGATATTACCCCTAACACATGGCTTTCCCATCAGTTTAACTATATGAGGCATATGCATTTATGATCTTTTATTGCCTATATTAAATATATGTCTAATAACGACACACGCTTGTCGACGGGCCGTGCGACAACTCAACCACTCCATTAAGTTGCCGCACGTTTCATAGTGGACTGTCACGTTCGGTAGCCGCAAGAGCAGTGACTAAACGATATGTTCGCGCGACCAACGCACGGCCTGTGATATTGACTGAAAAACTTCCCGCCCTAAAACCGACAATCTAATCTTGCGGGCAACTCACGGTTGTACGTAGTGCGTCTTGCTTCTTCCTAACATCGCAAGGAAAGTGAACATGTTGAAAATTCACAATACTCAGTGCACGTGTGACGTTGTGGTAGTTTACGTGCCGTGCGTCCTTATAATGAACCAGTCATTTGTATAACCGATCCCCCTAGGGCCGGGGATATCGGGGATACAGCGGGGCTAAAATACCGGGACTTAACCTCTGATGAGTCCCGGCAGTGCCGGGGATGTGCCGGGGTTTTAATTTCCCGCCAATACATGGTCACATTAATTCAAATCAGATATTAATTGTATTTTTTAACATTTAATTTCTTTATTTTTTGCCCCTATTTAATTTGCAAATGTACCTGTATATACATTTACATGCAGAAAGTAAAAAAATCAAGCCCCACTCTCACATTTTTTCGCTCGAACAACATTCAGATGTTGTTCCATATTTTTGTCAGCCCCCGGGAAGCCGGAGCTTTCAGCAAGGATTTTACCACAAATCTGTCCCGGAAGTGCCTGGCATTTTGCGGGGCTTTAAAAACTGAAAAGCTAAACGCCCGGCTAGCCTGTCACATAATTACGTATTCTGTATGTTTGTAAATTCACAAATTAAGCCTGTCGTGAGATTAACAACAACCAATGGTCATTTTAAAAATTTTCTCTAGAAAACTAAATTGATAAAATCGAAAATCATGAAGCACATCATTTATTTATTTATTTATTTATTTATTTATTTTATTTATTTTAAAAGTAAGAAAATTGCATTTTTTTTTTTTTTTTTTTTTTTTTTTTTTTTTTTTTCACGAAAATAGGACTCGATCTGTATTTATTTATTTTCTTCACTGTCATGAGTAGCAGTTTTTTTTTTTTCTTTACACTATTTAATCATGTTAATTAACCATTGTTCTTGTGCATACACCAATCAAGGTCGCACTCGGTCCCCTTTCTGCATCGCACAAAAAAACTACTATTGGACAATTATGTATTCGTTATGCAACTGTTACGGAAGCCATGATTGGCCGATAAATGCGATCACGTGGTGCATCAAAGAATGTAGGTCAGTGTAACAGTTAAGAGATAGGTACAAAGACTTAAGCCGCCATTTGTTTACAAAAATCAATTTCGATGATGTGCGGCTGAGGATTTTCATTTTAAAGGTTTGTTTTTACTGTATTTTATTGTGTATTTGGTTTCGATTTAGATGACAAACGTTTTAGACGATATAATTGTTCTTTAATTGGTACTAATTGTTTGCCAGCGCGTGCGGGTTCGCGCCACTTCGGACAGGTGGCCATTGAGTTAATTGTGCGATTGAGCAATTATTACGCGATTGATGCTCGAATAAAACCTTGAAATATATGGCCTTTAAACGCGTTTTTCAGAAAATTATCACGCGGGTTGCTTGTAGAAATCATTATCTTATTGTTTCGTACCCTTTTCGAAGAAAATCAACGAAGAAATCGACAGAAATTGTCTCTTTTTCTGAAGTGACCTCAACACAAATCTGCGCAACAGGGTCAATACGACATGCAGGAGAAATGAGTTCAACGAACGCACATGGTTATTTGAGCTAGCGGCTATTTATATGCGGTCAATGACCAGCAATCAGCTGTTTATTGGTCAGTGGCAAGCATGTGGCCATGTAATTTACGAGATTTAACGAGCTGAATCAATTTTCCGGTCTGTTTATCAGCATGTGACATGTATAGGGCGGAATATAAAGTGCGTGTGAGTGTTTATTACAGGTATACGGACCTATTTTCTTACCTGGCTGTAAACCTGCTAAAAGGCAGAGGCAGGTTGCACTAAAATAGGTAGTAGGGACAAAAGATTTTTGCAAGGGAGACAGGGTGGATGTTCAATCTGCATGATCTGTACTATCCTAATTTGTCAATTCAATTCTTTATTCAGATTGCCAAATACATTTTAGCGCATCCAGAGGGACACCTTGAACAATAACAAATTACACACTAAATTTAGGAGGTTTTGATAGTGCAAACTGGCCGACCAGAATGTGAACTGGTGCAGTGCCCATACAGTCATACATACAATGGCCCATTGTAAAATCGAAGAGGTCCTGGTTTCAAGCCCCACTGATGATTTGTATTGAGGCTTAACGTCCCAGTCAACAATTTTTCAGTCCTGTCGCGACGAAGCCAACTCTGGGTTTAACCAGTACTCTAGGGAGTTAATGTGTCTTGCTCAAGGACACAGCACGGTGACGCTTGTGGGGATCGAACCCAGGACCTCTCGATTTGGAGTCCGACGCTCTACCACTATGCCACCGCACTCCCTGTCCCATGGATGAGAGGTCCTGGTTTCAAGCCCCACTGATGGCAGTGGGGCTCTGTAAGTTCAACATAGTATTAGTGTTTGTAAAACATCCGAAGAAAGGAGGCTCTGTATGACATGAGTGAAAAATTGTTGAATGGGATGTTAAAGTTTGTGTTAGAATCTACTGGCCACAAACGATAAAAAAAAACTAACTAAAATTTATTATGATTGTGCTCTTTTCATCATGACCACGCAAGTCTTAGAATAGGAATGTGCAGGACTGAGGGTATGGAGATTGGACTATCTTTGCCCCCTTGGGCCTTGCCCTTGGTCCAAAACTAGAGTTAGAACTAACAGCCTCAATGACATTATTTAATGGCATTCCATGGACCTTCCATATACAACAGCTGGCATTTTGTCCAATTTTAACGACCATTTTATTAATTTTAAGTTGAAGGATTATTTACTACATGTAATTTAAATTTGCTGTTCATCAGCTTTCAGTGTGTATCTTTTCATCATAACTGACAAATCAGTTGAAAAAAATACAGATGGAAGCTAGGCTTGAGGCACACCATCTGTCAACAATAAATTAATTTTATTTTCAAATGATATAGCTCTGATTTTGTAAAAAGGCTTTAACTTTATATTAAATGAGGTCAGTGGCCTAAAAAGTTAATGATATAGATATACATGCTCATTTTTTATAATGATAGGAAAGATACATGGGAAACTGTTCTTCGGTGACAGCAAGTTGAAGCTAAATATACAAGTATCAGTTTTGAAGGTTGTCAAGCCGATAATGTTCAGCTGAAAGAGACAATTTTTGAGCACACATCTATAGATACAGGAAGAAATGATCAAAATTACATGTGTAGACAGATATTCACCTTAATGATAAGCCTTTCCATGTTCCAGCTTTCCATATATGGATTGATATCATGAGAAATCTTGGCTTTTGGGTTCTTGATACAAACCCATCTCTACAAAATTTAAAGCTGGCCCAACCAGCAAGGCTTGAAATTTGGATTTGTAATATGTTCAGTAGGTTTTCAATTTTTGCCATTAATTAGGTGCACAGAAACAATAGGGTGACCCCGGGGATGAACTTCATCTTCACAGATCACAACTGTTTCCCATGGCACTGCTCCTTAATGAACATGGAAAATATGTGACAAGTATTAGTTTTTTCTGCCTCAGAACCAGATAGCAGGTTACTGACCTACTGGTCATATGGTATATTAGCAAAATTGAGAGAAAGCCTGGCTTTGGAGCTCATAGTAGTTTTGGAAATAAACCTGTTTGCGCAGCCCACTAAAGATGGTTAGAAACCGCAGTTTTCAAATTCATAAGCATGAATTATGCCGCATGAAATAAAAATTGCTTATTAGCTGGCATGGTAGCGCATGTGAACGGTGTGTTTGTCTTTCACATGTATACATAAAGCAGGTTTTTATTTCTGGTAATGTAGGATATATTGTAAATTATCATGAAAAAAAAATCATGAGGTTGTTCCAGGAAAAAAAAATGTTGCACATTCTTATCAGCGTCAGTGGAGACTCAGAGTATCATGCAGTAGCAAAATGTATAAATTTGTGATTTCGTAACCCTAGATGCACCTCTCTTTAGAGAGTAGATTTGTTAATATTAAAGTATTTACATCTTGGATGTTGAAAATTTTACAATAGTTTTTTTTTCTCAAGATTTGCTTACTTAATGTGGTGGATAAGAGAAATTGTGTAAAATAGATGCTTTTTATGAGTGATGATCTTGCTAGATCCAATATTATTCTGGCTTGTCTTGGATAATTTTATTGGACAAGACTTTTATGATCTTTCATATAAATGCTGGACATTTATTGGAATACAATATTTTTTACAAGACAGGCGTATGTGACGTTGTGGGGATATAATTAAGCTTCATGCAACTGGTATGATTTATTTAAAATTATTTTATACTCTGTATTTTATTGAATATGATTCAATATTCTACATTCACAGTAAACAGTTTCAGTACCCATTAGGGTAAGCCATAAGGCAGATTACCAGTACATATTGCACATTCTTTTGCCATTAACAGTTACTGTCAACTGCTCTCAATGAAGCAATGAAGCGGAAGAATAGCCTAGGCTAAAGATATACATGTATGCATATTCTGATTATTTTCTTGACATGACCAAATACTGTTAGGAAAAGTTCGCAGGACAGCTTTCTGCCAGACTGCAATTTTTGAAGGACAGAACCCTGTTTTGTAGGACAGTTCTATACTGTTTTGTTGGACAGTTCTATACTTGATAATTGTAATTTTGTCAGACATAATGAAATTTTGTTGGTTTTGTCTGACAGTCCGGCACTTTGCGCGAACACTGGATTTCGGGTTCAATCTCTAGCTTCACTAGTTTTTAGCTCACCTGAGCCGTTAGGCTCACAAGGTGAGCTTATAGGATGGCCATGATCCGGCGTCCGTCCGTCGTCCGTCCGTCCGTCCGTCCACAATTTCAAAGATCTTCTTCTCTGAAACCGCTTGGCCAACCAAAGCCAAATTTTATATGAAGCATCTATAGGAAGAGGGAACCAATGTGTATATAAGAAATCCAGGTCACATGACCAAGATGGCCGCCATGCCCATATATGGTAAAAACCCTTCAAAAATCTTCTTCTCCAGAACCGGTGGACTGATTTCAACGAAACTTGGCATGAAGCATTGATGGCTCAAGCACTACAATGTATATATAAATCATGACCCTGTGATGACCTTGACCTATTTTACGGCAAGGTCAACATAGGTCGCCAATGCATTTGAATGGGGAAAACTTTTAAAATGTCATTTAAAGTGAAAGTCTTGCAGGAAATGGGCATTAGGACTGAATATTAATGATTCTGAAAAAAATTGGACCCCAGGGGCTCATATGCCCCCACCCCGGGGCTATATACATGTATATTACCATAATATTCAAACATCATCTCTGAAACTGCTTGGCCAATCAAAGCCAAATTTTATGTGAAGCATCAATAGGAAGGGGTAATCAATGTGTATATAAATAATCCAGGTCACATGACCAAGATGGCCGCAATGCCCATATATGGTAAAAACCCTTCAAAAATCTTCTCCAGAACCGGTGGATCGATTTCAAAGAAACTTGGCATGAAGCATCGATGGCTCAAGTACTACAATGTGTATATAAATCATGACCCTGTGATGACCTTGACCTTTTTTTACGGCAAGGTCAACATAGGTCGCCAATGCATTTGAATAGGGAAAACTTTTAAAATGTCATTTAAAGTGAAAGTCTTGCAGGAAATGGGCAGTAGGACTGAATATTAATGATTCTGAAAAAAAAATGGACCCCAGGGGCTCATCTGCCCCCACCCCGGGGCAATATACATGTATATTACCATAATATTTAAACATCTTCTCCTCTGAAACCGCTTGGCGAATCAAAGCCAAATTTTATGTGAAGCATCTATGGAATGGGGGAATTAATGTATATATAAATTATCTAGTTCACAGGACCAAGATGGCTGCCATGCCCATATAAGGTAAAAACCCTTCAAAAATCTTCTTCTCCGAATCTGGTGGATTGATTTCAAAGAAACTTGGCATGAAGCATCAATGGCTGAAGTACTACAATGTGTATATAAATAATGACCCTTTGGTGACCTTGACCTATTTTAGGACAAGGTCAACATAGGTCGCCAATGCATTGGAATGGGGAAAACTTTTAAAAAGTTGTTTGAGGTGAAAATCTTGCAGGAAATGGGTAATAGGACTAAATATTAATGATTCTGAAAAAAAAAATGGACCTAAGGGCTCATATGCCCACACCCCTGGGCAATATACATGTATATTACCATAATATTCAAACATCTTCTCCTCTAAAACCACTTGGCCAATTGAAGCCAAATTTTATGTGAAGCATCTATAGGATGGGGGAACCAATGTATATATTAATAATCTAGGTCACATGACCAAGATGGCCGCCATGCCCATATATGGTAAAAACCCTTCAAATATCTTCTTCTCTGAAACCAATAGATTGATTTCAATGAAACTTGGCGTGAAGCATCCATGGCTGTAGTACTACAATGTATATATAAATCATGACCCTGTGATGACCTTGACCAAGTTTATGGCAAGGTCAACATGGGTTGCCCATGCATTTGAATGGGAAAAACTGTGAAGGGAAAAGCCAGCAAGAAATTGGCAAATGGACAGAATATTGATTATTCTGAAAAAAGAAAACGGCCCAAGGGCTTCATCTGCCACTGCACTGGGGTTAAATACCATAATATTCAAACATGTTTATTGGTATATGCAGCAGACTCAGGTGAGCGTTTACAGGACCATTGGTCCTCTGGTTTGGTTGAGAATTTAAGCTAGGTCTTTGTCTCCATTTGACCTTATAGCTCTTGAATATAGTATGTAAATCTTTTTCAACCAACCAGCTTTGTGAAGTTTCAAAATGAGGTACTAGTTGGTGAAATTTGATAGGCTTTAACTCATTTAAGCCTGGCGTCCCTTTTGTGGGACATAGGCAAACTGTGACGCCGCAGAAGGCAAACAGGATAGCCCCAGATATGACGCCGCAGAACGCGGCGTCCCATCTGGGGCTATTCTGTTTGCTTAGAGAATTTTCATCGAAAAATTGAATAAAATTTAATAAAGTCACTCCTGACGCCCCTTAAAATGAGTGGACTCACCCAAATGATAAAGAAGGGAAAATCCATTCGTCAAATATCGGTTAAACAGAAGTCCTTTATTGAGACTAGAACCGAGGTCCTTATTGAAGCCAAGATTCTTATCAACTCATTGAGGCTTGACATAATGTCCCTTTGACTTGGACATTATGTCATATGACCATGACTTTACTCTTCTTATGGCCAATACCATTGATCATGAATTTAGTCTTCTTATGGCCAATGTCATATGACCATGACTTTAGTCTGCTCATGGCCAATTTAGTATAACCATGACTTTATACTTCTCATAGCCAATTTCGTATAACCATGACTTTATACCTCTCTTGGCCAAATTTGTATAACCATGACTATATACTTCTCATGGCCAATTTCGTATAACCATGACTATATACTTCTCATGGCCAGTTTCGTATGACCATGAGTATATACTTCGTATAACCATGACTTTGTACTTCTTATGGCCAATTTTGTATGACCATGACTTTATACCTCTCATGGCCAATTTCATATGACCATGACTTTATACTTCTCATGGCCAATTTCTTATGACCATGACTTGATACTTCTTATGGCCAATTTCATATGACCATGACTTTACACTTCTCATGGCCAATTTCATATGACCATGACTTTAGATTTCTCATGGCCAATTTCATATGACCATGACTTTAGATTTCTTTGGCCAGTTTCCTATGACCATGACTATACTTCTCATGGCCAATTTCATATGACCATGACTTTATACTTCTCATAGCCAGTTTCATATGACCATGACTTTATACTTCTCATGGCCAATTTCGTATGACCATGACTTTATACTTCTCATGGCCAATTTTGTATGACCATGACTTTATACTTCTTATGGCCAATTTTGTATGACCATGACTTTAGATTTCTTATGGCCAATTTCATATGACCATGACTTTCTACTTCTTATGGCCAATTTCATATGACCTTAACTTTAGATTTCTTTTGCCCAATTTTGTATTACCATGATTTTATACTTATGGTCAATTTTGTATGAGGCGTCCCCCGTGGCCGAGCGGTTAAGAGCGCTGTTTCTTAATCACTCGATCATCTCACCGCTTTGTCTGGTGTGGGTTTGAGCCCCGCTCCGGCGACATGTGAAACAAGCCAAGTTCTTGCGGGTGTGCCAGGTGTTTTTTCTCGGGGTTCTCCCGTTTTCGCCCCACCTACTGATTGGCCTGTCTCATATGAGCTGAAATAATCTTGAAAGGGACGTAAAACTGAATTAAAAAAAATATTGTATGACCATGAATTTAGACTTCTTATGGACAATTTGGTATGACCATTACTTAAGACTTCTTGTGGCCAATTTGGAATGACCAAGACTTTAGACGCCTTTTGTATGACCATGTCTTTATATTTCTCATGGCCAATTGACTCCTCCGCCAGCAAGGTATAGCCACGCCCACCCCTATTTCCTTAGACAAACATTGTGTTTTTGCACCTATATTTACCTGTAAAATGCACGTGTTGGTTTGTTTGTCTAACCTACGTGTTGTCTAACCGTCATTGACCTTAAGCTAATGTGGCATTGTGCAGATTTGAATGGTCAATATAAAATGAATATTAATGATGGGTGGTTTGACGGAGGACTCAATTTCATACTAGTACCAGAACTTTAGACTTCTTATGGCCAGTTTTGTATGACCATGACTTTAGACTTCTTATGGTCAATTTCATATGAACAAGCCATGACACATTTACATACCCATTGTAATATGCTTCTTTGCTGTCTGATTATAAAGTGCTTTTGCATTTATTGCATATACAGGAATAATTCTAGTTTTTAAACCGTAAAATTGACTTAGAACATAATGGCTACTGATTAAGCTGTGCCGCCTAAATTTATGTCTTATTTGTTCACAAACATGATAAACAGGTTAATTTCTCCTTATAACAATGCTAAGACTGAAGATAATAATCGAATGGTCAGCGAACCTGCATCCAGTTTGTATGTCACATTGCCTTCAGCTGATGTCGCAATACAAAGAGTGCAAAAAGATCCCTTTGGCGCTATTTTTATGCCATTGTCAAAAGATTTCTTTGTTCCTAGAAAAATTGTCAGCATTTTGTCATAAATCTGTATTCCGTGCAGAAAGACACACCTGATGCTGTCAAAGAAAAAAATGAAAGTGCTGTTCTGACTTAAAGTGCACAGGCTTGTGCGAACATTCGTTCGCATTTGGATACATGATTAATGCGATTTGGATATGTCTTGCCGCAGATATCTGCCGGCTTTAGCCCATAGGAGCCTGATTTCCCATAATTTTTCCGTATGACTGAAGTCTTAAAACATAATTCGGCATTGTGGACGGATCCGGGCCTGCATTATATTCATACATAATTTCCTCTCACCACTCAACACCACCTAACATACTTTCTAAAATTTGAGAATTGAACATGGACTATACCGTTATCTACAATGTATATACAATGGGTAAAGTCCACACAGCCTAAATGGGTAAAAACTGTACTGGACATTCTGCCTGTCATTGATTTTTTTTCCTAGAAATTGCAGTGGCCAGCAGACAATAGGATCAAGTAGATCAAGCAACTGAGTTCCAGTTAAAAACATGTTTTTTGTGGTCATGATTTTCCTAAAGTTTAGGATGCTCTGTAATATCACAAACAAGCTCAGATACAAAGTAAGATGCATCACTACTATAGACAAGGTCATGTTCCTATTTTCTCAGTTAAGCCTCTGGCATTGTGGTCAAGCTACAAGGGCCATGTGTTTTAGCCCAGACTCCAGTGTATTAGACTTAAAGGGAAACATTACTAATTGATTCCCGCATATGATTTTCATGAAACTTTACATGCTTCAAGTTACTTGTATCCTTGGACTAAAATCGAAATAAAAATGGGGGGTCACTGGCCTCGTTTCCATGGTATCAGAACTTTTTGGATGTTTCTTGTGTATTTCAGAAAACCGCTTTAGCGTACATGTGTTTTAATCCATATGTTATTACTGCAAAAACAACTTAAACACACAATGAAAATTATTTTTCTTACACTTTGATACTTTTTCCTCTTAAATTTAGGAGATTACTTTTCCGCCATTTTTTCAAACCTGAAAAAAAATACATATTTTTGCGATATCTCCTAAACTATTCATATGATTTTGATTAAATTACACCAACAGATAGGAAACATTGTAACCATTTAAAATTTGAAATAAAAAATGGGTGTCACTGGATTGCGTCGGATAGAGGAAAACTGTTTAATATTCCCACTTTTTCGTTATTAAACGCCAAACGTTGCACTGACGTCGCGTATATTTATGCGACGTCATCAACAGCAAAATAACCGTTTTTACATATAATTAACGTTATACACGAATTTGGATATATCAATTGCCACAGAACTTTTTAAAATAATCTCAAGTCTTCTATAAAAATTCTGTCATGAAAGTATTTCTAAGGTCATATTCTTCCTCTTTTACGGTTATAAGAAGAGCTGTTGATAGTTACTGATGAAAGGAATTTGCACTAAGTACTGGTAATTATGTATTTGTTTTGGGAGGCTTTTCCAGGAACAGTGTGGCTAGGATCAATGAATGTCCTCGGATTTACTGTGCACATAAAGCATCATCTTTTTTCTGTAATAATGCTTTGTAGTGGATAACACACTCGCTTGTCACCTCTTCAGCCTGGGTCCAAATCAGGGTCAAAGCATGAGACAGGGTAGTGGTCACACATCCAACATGGGTGACTTCAAGAACGGGTATAAAAGTTAAACAAGCTTTCTGTATAATATACAGAAAGCTTGTTTAACTTTTATACGTGTTCTTGAAGTCTTTAATAAACTAAAATAAATTATGTTTAAACTTTTTCAAATTTTCATCTCAAAGGCAAACAAATTTAATACAAAATTCGTTTTAAGTCCTAAATTTTTTACAAAGCTACGGTAGTCTGTCGATGCTTAACTAGGTCTCCGCAATTGTCCAGCCATTTAATTACTGTCGTTCCCATGTTGATGCTGAATGTACTGTTGCGGAGTATTGGTCATTGCGGCCGATGCCGTGGCTACGTGCAGAATTGATCGTAAATTTCTGCTGCCTCAGATAAGTGTGTCATCAACAGAAAAATTCTTATATTTGAGCTACGTCTTGAGAATGTCCTAATTGTGCTTGTGCTAAAAAACATTATCATTGCGTGTGCATGCTCAGCTGAGCTAGTGGACAGGCTGATCCACACCTTCGTAGGTTTATAAATAAAACATTCATGTGTTTATCTATCTTAAATCGCTAAATGACCATTTATTGTCTCGCCATATCAAAAACAATGCTGAGTCGTTTATTATATGACGAGTCTCATTTCATTATGAGGCTTTATTCACCAGATGTGCTTCATAAAGGACTGCTAATAAGTAAGACCAGAACGCAAAAACATAAATGTTGAAAGCGTGACTTAACATTAACTGAAAAAAAAATCCAGCAACAGTCGACTCTTGTTTGAATAAGAACGAGAAAAGCAAAAATTTTGGTTTCTGACCAGCTCTGACACAAACCAGCCTTTACAGTCTAGGAAAAAGACTAGGAGCTTGAAATTTTAGATTTAAGAAGAAGAGGAATTGTACTATCCATGTAGCAAAAAAAACAAAGATGCTTATCTGCTTTTACTGCTCAGTCTGTTTTATCTCGTGATGAGGCTTATAAAAGAATGCAAATAAGTAAGTCCAGAATGCAAAAACATTAATGTTCAAAGCTGACTGAGAAAAAAAATCCAGTAAGAGACTAGTTTAACTAAGCATGTTTTGTTGAAAGCCAGACTATTAAACATTCAATAAATTTATAAGATAGAGTCGTTTTAATATTGCCATTTTAATTCAAGGTAAATGGGTGCTCTTCTGGTCTCTTCTATTATAAATGGGAGAGATTTGAGCTGGCCGTAATCATCAATCCATCAATCAGGCCAGAAAGAGGTGGCATCTGCCACTACGATTGAAAAATTGTTGACTGTGATGTTAAAACCACAAAATATACAAACAATTAACTTCTTGATTCTCGTTTCAGATGATGGAAAATGAGGCGAGGGACAAAGAATTTATCCGGTTACCGGCGACAACCGGGCCTCGCCCACATCGCTGCGAAGTGTGCCAGCGATCATTTCGGGAGATGGCGACACTGCGGAAACACGAGCAACTCCACCGTGCTGATCGACCGTATATTTGTAACACCTGCGGCAAGTCATTTCTGTGGTCGTCGAATTTGAAAGTTCATGAGAGGGTGCACACGGGTGAAAGGCCGTACAAATGTAAAATTTGTCATAGGTATGTATGTATGACTCACAATTGTAAGTTTGTACAAGTTCCATATTTACGATTTTGGTTGAGAATTAAGTTTGTTTGTTTTTATCTGACCAAGTCTTGATTAAAATGTCCTGTAAAGCCAGAGAGTAAGGCTGTGTGCTTGAAACTTCAGATTTAAGTAGAAGAGTAATTGTACTATCTGTTTAAGTGAAAACGAAGGCGCTGATCAGCTGCACAGTTACTGCAAGTAGATCTGTGTCTTTGTTTTCGCATGAGCAAAAGTTTGATTGAGACAAATTTGGTTCCAACCAGGTCCTACTCAAACCATGTATTAAAAATGTAAAATTTGTCATGGATACGTTTGTATTATTCGGTTGAGGTAAATTTTGAAGGGCCGTCTTAAACCAGACTATAAAGCTACAGAAGCTGTCTATAGAGGCTGGAAGCAAATTCAGATTTGTGACGATGAAGGGTTAAAAAACAAAGGCAGTGTTAAAAGTTAGAAAACAACCTAAAATAATGAAGTCACATAGCCATTGTTTTTTGTGAGGAAAATTCTTATGTACTGTTTGGAATAATTACACCCAATGTTAAATGTCTTTAGTGTAATTAGTGGGTTTGGCGGCTTGGGTTTAAGTAAATTGTAGCGTCATCAAAAGAAAACATGTCTTTGGGTCGTCTGACATGTGGCAGAGAATGGTTAACAGATTTACACCTTATGTTAAAAGTTAATTGTTTCAGAGATCTTCTGCAAAGTATATGGCTGGTCATCTATGTACATGCAAAAATTTTACGTGTAATGTATGACTTCCGTGTAAAGTAAGGATAGGCAGACCAGGAATTGAGTAAATCTATTATATTGGATGTATATTTAGAATTATAGTTTAAAATAGTATTTACTTAGCTTCAGTCACACAAACAAACCATTGAAATTAACCGAATTCATGTACGCTTCTTGGAAAAACGTAGTACTATAAGCATTTATTTGTGCCCTCCGATCAATTTGTTACATTGTGTTGGTTTATATAGGTCTTTTTGATGAGGACAATGCTATCATCTTTTGCCTTGTCATTAAAAAAAAATCAGCTGTTATCAAAGTAAATGAAAATCTGATTGTGTGCTTCCTATTGGTACATGCAAATTGAAAGATCTATTTTTTTTCTCACTACTTTTAGTACTTAATATGTACTTAAGTTTTTCATTCTTAATAGAATATGTATTTATCTTCAAGATACTGTACCAGTTGTTTATGACTGAGGACTGACTGAACCTTGATAGCATTTTGTACAATTGTACAAAAAAGTTGGAGAATGCACTTCTTGTATATTATACTAGTATATACTTTTATAGTTCCCATATCTGCAACACTATAGTGCAGTTTTCAATATAACGCGGCCATGTCATGGCTTCCAAAATGGTCTATTGTAAATAACCTCATTGTAACACGGTTTCGATTATAAGACAGACCCTAAAAACAGCATTATGCTGAGGTTGACCTGTATAAAGCAACCTTTCTCATGCAGATCCCCGTCTCACACCTAATTCAATCAGAGTGACAGAGTAGTCTGTGAATATCTTTTATTTTCTGTGAAAATCGAAATTTATTGCTATATCCCACTGCACAGAAGTCCCAGTTAAGTCTACCGTAAAAACTAGAAATTGTGCCATATTAATTATAATGGCAAGAAAAAATGATCATTTCTGATTAATGAATGAGATTTGGAAAGTCATTTCATAGGTCTTCAGATTTTTTTTATTTTATTCATTTGATTCATATCAATGTTTATTTGACTTGCTGAGTCTAAGCTAGCCAGGTCCAGACCTTTTTTCACGCTCAACTCAGCTGAGCATAAAATTTGAACTGCTCATATATGACGAAATATCTCAAATATTTAGAAATTTCAGGTTTAGATCACAAAAGCCTGTAATTTATTCAGCTTATAGATCTTAAAATGCCAAGTTGCCAACAATGGTAGGCATTTTAAGATTTATGAACAGGATAAATTTTAGTCTCAGCTTAGCTGAGCATGAAAAAAAAAATGCAATGGCCAGTTAAAATCCCTTGTTATATAAGATGTTAAAATCCCTTGTTATATAAGATCATCTGAAAAAGGTCTTTCAAAACATTACTCATTTATAGATACAATCGTCATGTAGGTGTCTTTGCGGGAGAGGGTAACTTGAATCTTTCTACCCTTATTTCCCTGCTACTCATATATAGTTTTTGTGGAAATTAGGGTCCCTTTTAGGGACCCATATCATAGCCCATAGTTTTGTTAGTTTATTTGTTAGAAAAAGTGTATTGGATTAGGTCCAAAGTTTGGAATTTCTCTGGTAGTCTAACAAATTTGTTTTAAATTGAAACATGTAAGAAGCCAGCGTAAATCAATATGGCTCGGTATTCTTAGACTATCAGATTGATTTGCTGTTGAATTTCATAGTCTAAACGTTGCCCATAGCAGACAATAGCCTAGAACAAAAGATTTGATGCAGATTTAGTCATATTGCGCTACCATAAAAGTGTGATGTCTGTTCCTCAAGATTAACCCGTTTATGACGAATGGACTTGCCCATCATTATCATTTGGGTTAGCCCACTGTTATTTTTAGGGACATTAGGAGTGATTTTAAGTTTTTATACCATTTTTCGATGAAATTCCTATAGCAAACAGAATAGCCCCAGATGGAACGCCGCGTTTTGGGGCTATTCTGTTTGCCTATGTCCCACAAATAGGATGCCAAGCTTAAATGAGTTAAATACTTGTTTGGGGGAAAAATACATTTTGGTAACTATGCAGTATAATGCACCAATCAGTTGTAACCACACCCACCACTACTTCAAAGGAATCCTAGGCTATTGTTCCCAGGCTAAAGTGTTATATCCATATCCATAAAACAATGTGGTGTTAATATACAATAGAAAACAATGGCGCTGAAAATGGCTGTTTAGTCCATGCAACGTGACCTTTAAGCAGGGGTTTGCTGAAAGAAATCACTCCCCCCCTTCCCCCCCCCCCCCCCCCCCCCCCCCCCCCCCCCCGCAGCCTTGCCATTCCCAGGGGAGCGCTAATTATTGAAAGAGATAGACTACCTTTATCAAGATTCTTCAAATGTTTCTATATAGTTGAGTGAACCATGATCTGTCATTTCAGATGTTTTACGCAGTCCAATGATCTCCGACGACACGAGAGAAACGTCCACATGCGCGGCAAACTGTACAGCTACAAGACCCCCGTACCCAGACAACCGCAACCCGCCATGAACCCCGGCCACATGAACCTCGCTGCGTACCAGGCATTTGCCCTCCAACAGCGAGCACTTCTACAGCATGCGCTGTCTTACGAGAGTCTAATGCAGAATGCCGCGGTGGCAGTCACAGCTCCGCATTTCATGCCGCGGCCCGAGCACCTGCACCACGCCATGGCGATGACAAAACAATCCGATGTAACCGTATCTACCTCAACCCCAACCAATGCTCATTTACATCAACCTAGACTACCTCACGTTGAAAGGGACGGCTCCTTTAAAGTTGAACAGGTGGATACATGTTGTTTGGTTTTGAATAATTTGATACACTGTTGAAGCGGTCATTTTAAAATAACCATCCTGTTTCTAGTAGCCACAACTATTGTATTCGTTCTTATTAGCGCACATGCTCCAGTAAGCGCACATCCTGGTCTCTTCCGAAAAACGTGCATAAGCACACACTGTTCGACTAGCAAATTGGTATTTTATACCAGTTTAACATATTGCCATATTAATTGCATTCAAACTTTTTTCTGAAATGATCAAACAATATTTTGCGACGGTGAGAACACTTAAATGACACCATCATTGGTATTTTTGACCTGGTTATTGCAGCAGTTTATGTTTTGTTGTCGTTCGTAGTGTGCACTAATTAGAAAAATGTTTTGTTACCTTAAAGTTTGAGATTTTTTTGAAAAGTTAAGCACACTGTTCAGCAATTAGAACAAATAGGGTAGTCCTCATTTACATCAGCTGGGACTACCTCACATTAAAAGAGAAAGCCCATTTATAGTTGAACTACCTCAATATTCAAACAAATTAAAATTGAGCCCTATTTAAAACCAGTCTGACTATGCAAGAATAGCAGAATACTGGCTCAAGAATATTCAAGAACTTGCCAATTATTCGGATATTTCTGAACTTACAGCACTGGTAAATGAGCTATTTTAGGTCTCAGCTGGACTGATATTGTACACAAGGAAGGATCCTCAAAATCATTTGAGCAACGACGTGAGAAAACCGGTCTTCGGGAGATCCGACCAGTTCTGACATAAACCGGCCTATACAGTCACAGAAACAGGCTAGAAGCTTGAAATTTCGGATTTAAGAAGAAGAACTGTACTATCCGTGTAGCGAAAACAAAGGCGCTGATCAGCTTCGCAGTTACTGCGAAGCTGATCTGCGCCTTTGTTTTCGCATAGGCAAAATCCGGTTTTCTCATGACGCGGCTCATTTGATATACAGTAATTAATTATAAGCTGCATCTTAACACAATCAGTAGTTTGACAAATGTGACCGTCAAAGACACGTCGGCTAGGGTAACAGCCATGTCTAATCAGTGTACGCGAATTGCTCACGTTTCACTTTATGACGAGCATTAAGTTTTAATATTCTCTATGAACATAGGACTGAACATGCCAAGTAGATGCATAGATTAACTTGGGTGTTCCATTACACAAATGGCAGACTTCAGACTTTGTCACATTGAAGCTCATAAATATGATATATGGCTTTTAATTTTGCTTTTATACTGCCCTGATAGGTAATTAAATGTATAAAACAGATGTCCAACATCATAGGAGCCTAATTGCTTGAAAATCTATATTTGGTGTTTTTCATCCGGCAAGATACAGAACTATGAGATGAGCTTAGAATGGTTGTTAGTTTAGATTAATGAAGATTTTACCAATTAAGCTCTGATCTGCATCTTTCTTGTGCTAAAATAGATTTAAAGGCTGTAGTCTCATGTTGCCGCTCGTATGTTTTAAAAATGTCATTGCGATATTTAATTTGGTAGCCACTAGCCAATTACCTGTTGGGAAAACTCTGTAGGCTATTCTTTTGATCTTTCGCAATTAGAAATGTACCAGGAGCACCTTTACATCATATCTAATTATCGCTAATTGACAAGGTGTTTTGTCGAGACTTTTATCAAATTTCTGGGAAGGTTTGTTGACGCAGAGGCGTCAAGTCGCTCCATTGTTCCTTGTTTTGATTATGTTAGATTGTGTAACAGTTTGTTAGATTTCCTTTTAAAGGAAATATGAATATAGCTATGTCAAGCAAATTAAATTATTATGGTTAAAGAGCACCAATGATATATTGTTTGGAAAAAACAAATACAAAGGTGTAGATGTTAAATAGGTCAGCTTTGTATGGGGCTTTGATGACTTGTCTTAAAAATACTGACAATATACATGAAGATTTAATTATCATTGCATAATTGATCATTTTCTTCTATTTGAGCAGGTAACTCCGCCGCCACATGATACCAGCAGTCGTTATGAGAGGGGAGATAACCCATCAAATCCAGAGCGAGAGGATCCCTATCAGAGTCCCAACCAATCACATTTTTCCCCAGAATCAAACAAGCCCCAGTCGCCTCAGACCCTCACTTCGACGACCTACGGGCTCCAGAATGGGCGTCATCCCTCGGGAGAATCTCATGAATCCCAGAAAGAAGAAAGCCCCAGAAGCCCAAGGTCCCAAGAGTTTGATCGTCCACGATCCCACAGCGGCGGGGAATTTCCAAGATACTTCAACTACCCAGGTGATCGACCACTGTCAACTGATCTACCTCAGACGAATCATAACTCCGTCTTTAATCATCACGGGCATCATAACTCAGACAGCGTAATGGATCTGAGTATGAACAAGTCACTGTCAAGTCTGGACTCAGAGGATGGAGACTGGAAGCACCGACAGTCGTTGAAGAGCGTCGACTCCGAATCGGAGTCCGACTCCAAACGTCACGTGACGACGACCTCAGCCACGCCCACGGCCGACTCGGGAATTCATCATTGCCCGCATTGTAACATCTTCTTTCATGATTTCACGATGTACAACCTTCATCAGAGTCTACACTCGCCAGTCGACGAGGATCCGTTCCTCTGTCCATCGTGTTTGAAGCACTGTCAGGATCGTATTGAGTTCATGTTTCACATCGTGTGGCACGTGAAGTATCCACATACGATACCGAAGTATCAGTCGTTCAAGGAGAGTTATCTACTCAGTGAAGCAGATCTAGAAAGCACGGTAAGCAGCTTGATATCTCATTTACTATGTGTACTGTTGTTTTCTGAGGATTTAAAGTCATTGCAAGCAATTTAAATCCAGATCAGAAAGGATGAATATGCCTAAGTTATTAAGTATTTAACTGAATAGGTTAAAACTTATTTAAGAAGAAGTATGGTGGATTGATTTTTAGATTGTCTTTCTATCCCAAAAGGAATAGTTTGGTCCTCACTCAGTCACTGGCGGTACTGTGTTGTGTCTTTGAGCAAGACACATTAACTCCCCAGTGTACTGGTTAAAACCCAGGAAGCGGTGGCTCAGGACATGACTGAAAAATTGTTGACTGGGACATTAAACTTCAATACAAACAAACGAAATGATAAATAAATTTACCGTGGACATGATTGTGTTATGTCTGAAATACAAAACGAAAAAAATTCTGATGATTGATTTTGTAAATTTTAAAACAATTACATGTACGAGGGTTGGGATTTAAGTTCGTAGACTTTTGCCACTGATTTTCTATTACATAATTTATCCAATATTTGATGCATTATTATAATGAAACAATGTCTCCTTGTCTCGTTTTTACACTATTTTTCAAGAAATATTGCGCAGGGCACATAAAACTTGTCTCCGTAGCAACGTAGGTTTCGCAACCCGGGGCACGTCGTATTTTAAATACTTCGGAAGTTTTATCGCGTTGAAGAACAAACCATTAGTTAACATATTGTATACCAAAACTTGAGCTAAATCAGTTTGAGGCATTCTAGTATCATGCTGTTAATTCCATATAATTTTTTAAGCATTATGTCGACGACTTTATTTGTTATTGGAGAAAATGTAATGCCAGTCGCGCTCCTTGGGAAAGAAAAATGGCGTTAACAGGCAATGTCGAAGCAAGAGCAATGATCAAATCTTATGTTTGAGAAGCCTAAATGCCCACAGAAACATTCAAAATGATAGGGATTTGTAGTACAGTTGTAGAACAGATGTTACCTGAAATATTTGAATTGTTTGAAAATTTTCAGATGGACGCATTTGAATTTTAATTGATGAGAAAAACACACACCTTCAACTAATCTACAAATGCTGCGGTCAACATTCTCAATTAAAACAAAATTATACATGATACACATAAGATTTGTTATATCTGGCGAATGTAGTATTTCAACAATAATAACGAACTAACCCCTGAAGGAAATATTCCAAATTAGTAAAGGTATGGTGTGTTGTATGGTTCCTAACAAGGCATTTTATTGCTGACATTTATTGAAATTTGACGTAGTTTTGACGTCAAAATTTCCATGACGTGCCCCGGGTGATGGCAGATCGTTGTGTTTAATTCATTGTTGTGTTGAAACTGGTATGAGTAGAGCTATGCTTAATAGCTTATATGATAGGTAAAAGAATGTGTTTTCAGATGACATCATTTTTATTTCTGTGTGACAAACATCTGAAGTTTTATAAAGAAAGTCTACGAACTTAAATCCCAACCCACGTATGTATATTTATACATAAAATTAATCTATGCTGTTTTGTTTTACAGACTGATTGACTAGGAAAGATGAGAGATCTCTTTGTAAAGGGGAGTTGGTCTTGGTTACCATGGTAATGTTACTATAGCTTCATCGGCTTCATGCGTATAAATCAAAAATCATCGTCAAGAATCTACCAAAGATCCCTGATGTCTGGTAGGAATCTGGCCTAGTATAGTAAAATACAGTTAGATATTGTCTTTGTGATAATCATCCGTTCCCTCTGACATTACATTCAGTGGTATGGCGTGTGAGCTGGTAAAAGCGTCAAGAAAAACATCAAATGAAGTTTGGAACATGGGCCATCCTATGGGTAAAATCTGGTTGATGTCTGATAGCCACCACTAGAGATGAAACAAATCTCATCATCATTCAGTAAATAATTTGTTTTCAAGAACTTTTTACAATATTTTGAAGATCTCAAAAGATCTCATTGCCATAAAGTAGCTGATGATTGGCTGGGTCATGTCATGTGATAGAAATTCATAGAATCTGATTGGTGAATCTAATCATGTGATACCATAGCTTTCAGTTGTAAGAGATGATATGATTGGTTTAGACACATCATGTGCTTAATGAGCTTTTATACATGTAGAAATAAGATGTAAGAAAAGACATGTTTTTTATAGAATGTGCAGATTATTTTTGTAGATATATTTAGTTACTGCAGAGAACCGATTTCTCAATAATCATTAATGCGGGTAATAATTGTTGCAAGACTTTTTATCAAAAGATTGCTGTTAGAGCTCAAAATGTTTCCTTGTTATAAAAGGAAAACATGGCAGTATTTCATACTGCTTGCTTTAACAAAAACAGCAAAATATAACAAAATACCTCAAATTTTATACTGTGTTTGACTCGTTGACAATTTTAGATATATTACTTGACTATTATAAACGGGTTTAGATGTATTATAGCATTGTTTCAATTGATTTAATAATTTGAATTACGGGTTAACATGTACATCATATCATTATGTAATCAGATTAGGTTACAAACATTTTGAATATGTCCATATACAGTACAATTTTGAGCCACCTTACTTAGTTGTAAACAAGGGCCATGAGTTCAAACCCAGGCTTCTTAAGTTTATTGGATGAGATTTTAAACTGAGATCCAATTTCCAAATGACCTTTGCTGTTGAGCAGGATGTTAAACATGAATAGCAACACCACTTAGCAATGATAATTTTGGATGGACATATTCTAAATGTTTGTGACACATAATTTCATCGGTCATGCATTTGTATATTTTGTTTTACCACAATGTCTTCACAATAGAGATAGTGCCATGTTTATAGTGTACGCATAATGACCCCTTTATAGTTACATCATCATTATGTGAGCCTCGACGCGAGAAAACCGGTCTTCGGGGTTTCCGACCAGGTCCGACACAAACCGGCCTGTACAAGCTCAGAAAAGAGCTAGAAGCTTGAAATTTCGGATTTAAGTAGAAGAGGAATTGTACTATCCGAGTAGCGAAAACAAAGGCGCTGATCAGCTTCGCGGTTACCGCGAAGCTGATCTGCGCCTTTGTTTTCGCCTAGGCAAAAATCCGGTTTTCTCACGATGCGGCTCATGTCATAATATGTGGTCTCGGCTTCAATTGGTGTTTGATAAACAAAAGTGTTTTTGTCTCGAGTGAAATTTTTACTGCTCTTGAAATAGGATTGATCCTTCCATTTATTTATGCTCTGTACCACAGCTATGGATATTTCACTGAATAGTCAGTGTATATTACCTGATAATTCACTAAATAACCAGTGCATTATTTTCTAATAATTCTCTGAATATCATGTGCATAATTCACTGAATTGTCATAACATATTTCATATAATTAAATGTTGATAATGGGGTTATTTCCACGAAAATTTTCTTTGACTCCCTCTGGATTATGCCTAAGATTTTTTGTAGTAGCCAAAACATAAGAACTAAATCTTTGTTGAATATCTCTAAGATTGATTGACCAATTAAAGCGGAGACTGCATGCAAAGTACCATCAATATCATTCCAGAATCTTTATTTGAGCTACTTTTCTGCTTGCTTTTGCTTTTTAAAATCTTTGCTATTTTTCCATCATTAACATTAGATTTGAGCCACCTCATGAGAAAACCAACAATCTGCACGTGCGAAAACAAAGACGCAGCTGATCAGCACCTTTGATTTCGCTACACGGATAGTACACCTCCTCTTCTTCTTTAATCTGAAATTTCAAGCTTCTAGCCTGCTTCTGTACTTGTACAGCCTGGTTTATGTCAGACCTGTTAAAATACCAAATTGTTGTTTTCTCATGAGGCTCGTTTGTAGACTATCATCAGAATCATATAAGCAGGGTAACATGCTATTTGTTGTGTTCAGAGTGTAGTACAGTCTTTGTTTCAAAGACTTTAAAGAAAAAAATAAGATTTTTTATTAGAACTTTTAAAATCTGAAATCTTTGTGTTCCACGATTATAAAATCAAAATATAGCTGATTAATACTAAACTTGGACAAAACTGTCAGTTTATTGAGTTTGAACCATGCTCAGTAGTAATCAGTTATACATATATATACCTGGTGAAAATTGACCGTGCCATAGAAGTTAGTGACACAAGTGTTCATGCTCAATATTGTCTTGATCATATGACATCTATTGTAGATTTGATTGGTTAGAATACATCTATTATTGATTTGATTGGTTAGGATTCAAATTTCATTGATTTGATTGGTTAGATTACATCTGTCATTGATATGATTGTAGGTTAGATTACATCTATCATTTATTTGATTGGTTAGAATACATCATTCTGTCATTGGTTTGATTGGTTAAGATTATTTGCATGTTTCGATCATGTGACAGTTACCTTCATTTTGATTGGGTCTGTAAAGACATGTGCATGAAATTGAGCTTTATATCGTTACATCATACTTACAAAGATCTAATATCTCAGATTAAGTTGAGTATAGATGCACTGCGAATTTGTAACATGGGTTTCTTGGGGCATTCTTTATTTAATTTCTTACCCGAATGCATCGGCTATTGGCATCCAACAAAAAGATAGCAATTTGTTTGTCTGTCTTATTTTTTTTTTTACATCAAACCAGAAATAATTTTAGCCATTTTAAAGATTTTGACAAGTTAAAATACTTCTGAACACTTAAATAAGCATTCCAATTACTTTAAAAGATATATTATTATAATGTTAAGATATTCATGAAATCATTTTCGGAAAATATGCTTAAAGAAAATCGGTTGCACACTGGAACAGCGATCTGAGGATTTTATGATATTCATTTTCATCCTGGCTTGTAAATAATGTGCTTGTATATTACGATGTGTTACCTGTACATGGTTTTCATTTTACATTGTTCATTTGTTACGTTTGTTTGTTATGTTGTATAGAAGTATATATGTCATGAAAAGTGTGATTGGACACATTCGAAATACAACTTTTCAGGGAATTTCCTTCAGTATCAGTATACACGTTATGTGCTCTTTACGACTAAATGTCTCTTATATAGTTATACCTCAAACCCTTTATATGATATATATAGAATGTTGAAAATTGAAATGCCTAAAATCGTATACACAGATCACCATAAAAATCTTTCAGATATATATGCCCATTGCTTTAAAAGAATTTTTTAATGTCACTCTAATGATACCCGAAGTGGATAATTTTTTGGGGTAAATGTACAAAAGTATCCCAAAATTATCTCCAGGTACCTTCTAACGTTGACGTCTAGTCTACTAACTACAATCATAGACTTTATAGACAAACAAATACACTGTTACACTTATACATGCCAGATAGCTCTTAAAATTGAAAAACTTTAATCAAACTACTAGTAAAAGATTTTGTAGCCAATATTTTTTCTGACTTGCAACATTAGTACATTTAGTCTAAAAACAAAGTATCTGTTTACATATTTTGGCTCTTTTTTTTTTTTTTTTTCTTGGCCTGTTTTATTAAAAAAAGTTTATTTTGTTGCCATGAAGGTGGTGTTGATTTGAATTTTGGACATCCTCTTTATCATATATTGCTATGAAACATAATAAAATGATGATGAATTTTTTTTTAAAGGCATTTGCAATAAATGAGAAATAAATCGTTTACGGATCACTGGCTAAATGTGAACTCACAGATACATTATTGTTAATTTTTTGCCTTTAAATGTCATTATTAAACCAGGTTACAGTGATAAATATGAAAATGTTATAATATTCACATCAATGATATGTTTTTAATATGCAATATTTTGTAATGAAAGAGTTAAAAAAATAATTGAGCTGCATCGTGAGAAAACCGGATTTTTGCCTATGCGAAAACAAAGGCGCAGATCAGCTACTTTGAAGATCAGCTACTTTGAAGCTGATCAGCACCTTTGTTTTTGCTACTTGGATAGTACAATTCCTCTTCTTCCTAAACCTGAAATTTCAAGCTTCTAGACAGTTTCTGTAGCTGTACAGGCTGGTTTGTATCAAACCTGGTTGGAAACCCCGAAGACCGGTTTTCTCGCGATGCGGCTCAATTTTAGATTGATAAGAATTTCAAAAGAAAAAAAAAACACACATTAAAACCATGTGTCTTATAAAATGGGAGTGTTACAAGTACAATGATAAAATAAAAAGTTTCCAAAAAAATGAGAAACACCCCAAAAATTTCCGAGTCACTTTAAAACTCGAAGTCTTAAACCTATAAATCATGTGAAAATTCTTTTTGGATGGTAAAGCATGTAGGCGCTGATCAAGTGTCTGGTCTCAGAATATTCTGACAAAATCAGTATTTTTCACTATAGTTTTCAGATTTAGAAAAGTACAAAAAGTTCAATCAATGTGGAGTTTTCAAATCCCAAACAATTCAACACTTAGCAAATATTGAAATATTCCATTTTCGGTGCTTCATTACTTATTTTAACAGAAGCATGTTAGCATTGTATAATTGCTATTGTATGGTTCATGTCAGAAGAAAACCTTCATATGGCATTATTTCAAAAGAAAAAAAAAATAGATCAGCCTGTCATGTGAAATATATTATTTTCGCCATTATTTGAGCCGCATCGTGAGAAAACCGGATTTTTGCCTATGCGAAAACAAAGGCGCAAATCAGCTTCGCGGTAACCGCGAAGCTGATCAGCGCCTTTGTTTTCGCCACTCGGATAGTACAATTTCTCTTCTACTTAAATCCGAAATTGCAAGCTTCTAACTCTTTTCTGAGCTTGTACAGGCCGGTTTGTGTCGGACCTGGTCGGAAACCCCGAAGACCGGTTTTCTCGCGTCGCGGCTCATTTAACTCATCAGTACATTTCTAGAGTGTTTGTATTGTAGCTGTTTGTCTAGCTCTCAAACCTATCTACCTCACGAACTTCAAATTGCTTCAAGAGAACGCCTTTTATGTTTTTTACTTGTATAAAATCTCTTTTTACTTTGAACTGTTTTATAAAACATGTATTGTAGTTGTTGTCAGGTTGTCGAAAATGTGTATTTGTTGAATTGTCAGGCATGAAGTATGTTTGAAACGAGACAGAACATGTCTAGTTTGGGTGTTGGAAATTAACCCAACAAAGATGGGGATTACCCTTGATGATATTTGAAATTTTTAATTATGAAAGTGAAAAAAGATGCATTTGATACACCTAGGCAAGTCCCTTTCCGAATTGGCTTACCCTAAAGAACAGAACTGAAAGCGGCCCCCGTGCTGAGCGGTTAAGAGCGCTGTTTCTTAATCACTCGATCATCTCACCACTGTGTCTGGTGCGGGTTCGAGCCCCGCTCTGGCCACATGTGAGGCAAGCCAAGTTCTGCTTGCGGGTGTGCCAGGTGGTTTTTCTCGGGGTTCTCCCGTTTTCGCCCACCTTCTGATTGGCCCGTCTCATATGAGCTGAAATAATCTTGAAAGGGACGTAAAACTGAATTAAAAAAAAGAAAAAAAAAGAAAGAAACTTTGCAACTTGAGCTAGGGGCAGGTTACAGCCTTTAATTGAAATGAACATTTTTCTGAACTGATTTCTTGATAGTGAAGCATCAAACCAGGATTGGTCCTTTTCAAAACTCATACAGTAGGAAATAATAGTTACGTACATATTGAAAGACCCCAGCCCCAGATTGGCACATGTATAGTAAGGATTTGTACTCAAGAAGACATGAAAAACTTTTAGTGACATGAAAAGCTTTTAGTGTTAAGGGGAATGTAAATATTTTTCATAAAACTGTTCTAAAAGTACATGCCATTTTTCACAGCTGTTAATTTTTTACATAAAAATAACATTACAGGTTAAAAACCTTTTCATTTTCTCTTTGATGACAGCTGTAAAAGCATATAAAATGATACTAATTTATATTTTCATATTTATTTTGTATGTTAGTGTCCTTGAATAACTCGGTGTTTACCATAAAAATGCTAAAATAGCAAACACTGATGGGTACCCGAAAACTACGCTTTTACATTAATTAATAAATATTCATGCAACAATATTTGAGCCGCATCGTGAGAAAACCGGATTTTTGCCTATGCGAAAACAAAGGCGCAGATCAGCTTCGCAGTAACTGCGAAGCTGATCAGCGCCTTTGTTTTCGCCACTCGGATAGTACAATTCCTCTTCTTCTTAAATCAGAAATTTCAAGCTTCTAGCTCTTTTCTGAGCTTTTACAGGCCGGTTTGTGTCGGACCTGGTCGGAAACCCCGAAGACCGGTTTTCTAGCGTCGCGGCTCAAATGAAACTATATACCCATGGCAGCCAGTGATGGTCTCTGATCCTTGGGAGACTTTCTGATCAAGAGTTGGCAAAAATTTGTCAAAGGCTTGAATATCCCAAAACTTGTCGGGATAAAGGGAGCGACGATTTGATTTAAAAGTGTGTGTGGGGAGGGGGGGGGGGGGCACAGAATTTTGCCTGAAAAAATATCTCAGACATTGTTAATTCTATTGTACCTATTGTATTTTATACAAATAAAAAGACAGGACCGCATCACGAGTGAAAAAAAATATTCAGTCCCAAAAACATTCCCCCCCCCCCCCTCCAATGGTCACTCCCTACAGATACTATTACGAGAGCAATACCCCATCCCAATTCAAAATTAGGTTCCCCATGTCAGTACACTAAGTATTTTTGCTATGGTGAAATTGCACTTAACTTATATTTTCAGATTTGATGTTAGTGTCCTTAAATACCTTAAAGCAAATAGCATGAGAAATTAGGTCAAGTTTACTACAAATACACTCTTAGCATCATGTATAGATAGTGTTTTGCTAGTTGCCAAGTCAGAACATTCATAAACATGTACTACTGTATTATTCATGTTTTAGTATGTATAAGTATAATTGTCTTCAGAAAAAAAAAATGTAATTGTAAAAAACTGAAAGCAGTTAAAAATGGGGGCATGTTCAATCATTTTGAAATTTTGTAATAACTTTGGTAAAAAAAAGTTATCAACCATATACATAAAATGGGTCACTGACTTACTATACAACATGTGCTGTACCTTGAGAAAAAATGTTTTTTTGTGGGTTTCTAATCAGGTCAGACACACTCGATTGAACAACCACACAGGGTAGAAAGAGGTTCAAAAAGTAGAATATCTGTGTAACAAAAACAAGGGCACTGATCAGCTGTTCAGTTACTGCACAGCTGATCTGCGACTTTGTTTTTGCATAGGCAAAATTTGGTTTTCTATGACGCGGCTCATGCGATAAGAGAATGGGGTGAATGTACTTTTTACATGCTTCATGCTTGGCATTGAATAATATTACTACTTCAGCATGAGCATAGCGAAATACCTACAAACTTAAACGTGCGCCAGTAAGTTTTTACTGCCAGTGGTAGAAGAATGAAGGATAATTCTGTTACCTGCGACAAAGCTTTGTTATTGGTAGTAAGAGAAATACTGAAGATGTATGATTTTCTCTTACTCCATAACAATGCTCTGTTGCAGATAACTGAAATCATGAGGTGGTCATGTGATTTTGTAGGATTTTGTTGTGTGCTCGGTCTCAGTTTACTTTCCCAAATGTGCTGTGTTTCCTTTGGTATTTAGCTAAAACTGGGCAAAACCAACATTGTGACTTCATTTAGAAAATGCAGATAACCATGCAACCTTTTGTCCGACAGTTTTTTTCTGTTGCTCCAAAAATACAGAATTCTTAAAACAGCATCTGTGTCCACAGGGAGTTTTGGATGTGCTTCTATAGTATTGTGCCACTCCCCGGCACTATGGTATTACACAAATGCAGCAGTATTCAAATTATTGATGTGAATAGTTTTTGTTTTTTGATCTGCACTCATGGTCTTTAATAGTGTTTTATTTACGCTACAATTGGAGTCTTTATGGTGGTTTTGTCCTGCTTTAACCTTGTTAAATACCAGCTTTTTCGTTAGTGTATACTATCATTGTTAATGATACTTTGAGCATGATTTATACTTTTTATACAGGTAATGTAATGATGAGCCTGTGCGTGAGAAAACCAACAATTCGGGTTCCGATCAGGTTCAACACAAACCGGGCTGTACAGTCACAGAAGATGGATAGAGGCTGGAAATTTTGGATTTAGAAAGTAGAGGAATTGTACTATTCGTGTAGTGAAAACAAAGGTGCTGATAAGCTTCGCAGTTACTGCGAAGCTGATCTGCGCCTTTGTTTTCGCCTATGCAGATTGTTGATTTTTCCATGCGGCGGCTTATGATGAAATATGATAGTTTTTTCACATTACTTTTCTTTATGAATGAAAATTGAGCTTTCGCACCTGCCCATTTGTACAATTAGATGAAGGTTATGGAAAGAAGGTTGGAAATATGTAAGCCCATAAATTTGATATAAAAGGGTATGGGTAACTCCATGTGCTCTGGGTTCCTTGCCATAAAACCCTGTTATCAAAGATTTTAGCCATTACACTAAAATGACTTTTTATGCTCAAAAAACTTTTTCAAAGATGTTGAAACCTCCATAGTATAGTAGTAAAGCAAGAAACACAGATGCCCTGTAAACTGGGATTAGTAAATGCAAACTCGCACTTCTTCATTTTTTTGTTTGAAGTTCGAAATGGAAGTTCTGTCCCTATATAAGCTTAAAGCTGTTGATTGGACATAAAACCATATCAAGACCAACACCTTCTTTTCAAAATGGAATGTTGATTGTCAAAAGGTATGGTGCAAAACAGACAAAAGCAAGAATTATTTTTCAATTCGTTCTGCCATTAGAAAAAACATGATTTGCGACACATGCAGTTTTACAGGTGGGTACAGCTACAGGGGTCTAGTAACAAGTTTTAGAGAGTGTCTTAGCTGAATGTGATAAGAAATGAAGACTTCTCAAGGTGGAGAAATGATTGTTAATTGATCACCCTATATACCCATGATGCAATCAAATTTTTTACTGCACAAATATTTTGATGCAACATCACACACTGTAATGAAATGGATTGTGTTGATTTGTAGCTGGATCAAATCGGCAACAACCTACTGCAAACCAAGGCTCTCTTTATGTTGGTTGTTGTTGCCAATGTGATTTGGCTTATAATCAACACACTCCATTTTGTCATGTGATGTTGTATCAATCTGTGCAGTAAGAAATTTGGTTGCATCATGTGTATATAGGGTGTAGATGTCAGGCGAGATGACAGTTGCCGGTGTGTTGAAACAAGCAGCATGTTTACAGTATTTGGCCACCATTGTGCTAATAGAAATTATTGAATTGTTCATAAATGGTGTTTTCACATGCATGTGATAATTGTTTTTTATACAGGGGTGCAAATTTTATTGATGCTATGCATTTTACATGTGAAAAACAGGCCTAAAGCCGCCAAAATATTGGTTATATTGATTTTTGGGTTAGATGTCCATTTGACATGATAAAAACTTATCTAATTTTATATAAAAAAATTTCTGCACCTTTGATTCATAATACAATCAATTTCTGTGCACCACGACGATTCATATTGCGTCAATCCAAAATATTTTGAACCAAGGTCAGTGAGCGTGTTTTCCGAAAATGATACACTTTTAAAGGAAAGGTCATTAGTACAGAGCTGTGTCATGCGAAAAGACGTTGATTTTCCAATAATCGTTTTTGACTGGACAGTTTATCTCATTCAGTCACAATGTTCTATAATAAATCTACCCTATAACTGATCTGTATCTAATTGATTGCCTCTAAGTTTATGATAATGATGTAAATCAAGAAAAAACATTGATAAATTCATTGATATAATTTCCTTTTCTCTGGACATGACCATTTACTGCACTTGTGTTCGGATGTTAAGAACAAACTTCAATCAGAAAGAATTTGTTTGATGTGTATTTTTGACTTCCGCATTAGTACAATTTGATCTCGTGACCTAAAATATTTCATTCACAGGTCTAGTTTTCTCATGTTTGCATCACCGCTTTCGTCGTGCCTTTGCGAAATCGATTGTAATGTATTATAAATGGCAAGATGTTATGAATCATAATCCTTTAGGTACATGCATATGCTCCTTTTAAAAAAAATAAATGATTATGACAGAGAAAAGAGCAGCGCGCTCTGTGTTTGCACAGTTTATCTGAAAACTCAATTATTTCTCTGAGACAGTAATTTTGTCCCCTTTTACTTCAAAAATTCAGTTCTGTAGTGTTCTTAATAATTGTAAACCCTACTTATTTTGTACCGTTAGCCTTCTATAGAAATGTAGTTACAAGAAACCCTTCTCATAAAAAGCCAGGAATCAATGAGCCGATATCAAATACATGTATCAAGGCTAGCATAACTGGTCAGATTTCATCGTGGAGAAATAAACAATATGGGCCACAACGTGAGAAAAAGTACCGTCGGACAATTTTTGAGTATTAGAAAAACAATGTTACTTTGAATGGTATAATGTTTCTAGAATATGTTAGTCCTTATTTGGCTGGGTTATTCAACTTAGTTTGTGAGTTATGACCAATTTACTATATGAACCCAACAGACGTCATTGTCCTGAAAAATGACGTCAAAGTTGCGTAATGCATTTCTGCATGTTAGCAGTGCCTTCAAAACTCGATGCATTTGCGTAAAATTGTTTAAGCATGGATCCGAATCTCTAGTTAAGATGGAAGCATATCATCATTGCAGTCAATCCGTCGAAATTATTTTGTGTATGTTATGACGATGTGGTTGCTATGGTTACCGTTTAACGATAGATATAGGAAAATTATGTATATTATGGGCTAAAACAAGGGCAGATAACTCCAAATATTGAAAATAAAATTGTTGCATAACTCATTCATTTGGTAGCCCGGTGTTCAAAGGTTACAAATACAGTGTTATTTCTAAAACATGGAATAGATGATTTTTCCACTTTTTTTGCCTCTTTCTACTAGTAATGTCAGTATGTCCGAAGGTACATTTTGTCGCGTTGAGGTTCATATAAGAATTGTCCAGTCAATGTTTTATGTACGATATTATATTGATGAAGTCCATGGAAGTCAATATTTGCATCACGAAAACATGTCCATACGATACAAATAGATTTTTCTCCTGTAAAAATCAAAAAATTTCATTGGAAAAATTTTGATATTTTTAATAGGTTTGCTCAAAACATTGATTGTGGTAACGAGGCGGTTCTAACGAGTACACACAATCTGTGTTTTGGATCAAAAATAAGGAAAATTGGTGTTCCCCTGCAAACCCCAGTTTTTCTACATAAAAGTGGGGTTTAAGGGGGTATACATTTCACGGACATATTTTCCTGATGTATGCGTAATGAAAAATTAAATTTGAGACAACCGCACCATTTCTTTGTTATTCATGCTCATTTCATTAATGTTGATGCACTGTAAGAAAATGGACATTGGCAAAATTACTGCAAACATACAGTAACTTAGTAGGACGTACAGTTCAGGATTAATTTCTCTATGTTGAGAAGTGCAAACAGAGACTATTTGATTAGACTGTTTCTATAACAGCAGTTTTATCTGGGTGTGCAATGTTTTGCTATCTAAAATATAGGAAATAACTTTTTTCGAAAATTTGCTGCTATGGTATTTTTTTCTGTAAATATGGGTAAATTCAAAATTTTATGATCGAAAGTACATTCATATTAAAAGGTGCAGATTTATTTTCATTGCTCCTAGATTTTAGTGACGTTGCTTGCTTTGAATCAATAATATCTGTATAGCTTATGGACAGATGGCTATTGCATCTATTATTTGGAAAGAAATGACCATATAAACCCAATAACCCTTTTCGAGAATCATCTGAAAAGTTAACTTGTTTCTAAAATTAGTATAAATGCTAATGTCATTCAGAAAATTGCCAAATGGACGTTTAAGTTTAAGAAAAAGAAGTTCAGCATGACAAATTGTAGCTCTCCTTATCATATACCGGTTGATCTAGGTTTACATTGTCGGTACGATTTCAAAAATACTAGTACAGGAGAAAACATCTGTGTCATTGTATTGCGCAGAATATTAAATAAAGAAATACTGTTCTAGAAAAAGTAAATTGCCCTAGTTACAAGAAACTTTACTAGTTATAACTATTATAAATGTCAATGGACTCAAGATTTCTTGGACAGCATAATTATGATATAAAAAGTAATAATGACACTCTTGTAGCAAAGAAGTGATGATTCTACTTTCTGACTTAAGTTTTAAGGCATTTTTGCAGCGTAAACCCTACAGGGTTTGAAAATGTCAGGTTGTTGGCTTTACGAACATTTATAAGCATTACTCAGTAAAGTACCTCATTAATGGAGAGCTTTTGGAAGAAATTTAAGCCACCACTCTATAACTTAAATTTCACATTATTTTAGGCTTTTCCGAAATATAATCTTGGCCATCGTTCGCTTTTGTTATACCTACGCTAAACTAAACTGTAAATGTGTCGGCTATTGTTTCACGTAATCCGGCAATTGTTATTCCGTCTGATGCCAGTTATGTTCGTATATTTTTTTCTGAAACCGGTAATTGCGAGTAAGATGACCCATCATTCGTTGGTCACATCATTTTGTTGTTGGTTGCTTAGCAACGAATTGTATAGTCTATCATTTCTGCGGATATTTTTCCTGTTTGTTGCGAAAGTGTGATGTCTTATGTCTATATTGTACATAACAAGTGTCAGGTTTCAGAAAGTAGGTGAGACAAAAAGTAGTTGCAAAAGAATCTGAAAGTGTGTGGGTATCCAGTGATAGTTAGTGATGATTTGGCTTATTTCAGCATTAAACTATATGTTGTGGGTACTCATTGGAATCACCCCAGTGAGGCAGTTCTAATGAATACCCACAAAGTATGCTCTAAGGATAATAGATAACTATCCGTTAATTATCATGAATACTCAGCTTTAACTTTTTGCTGATCGTACGTCTTTAAAATAAGACTATAGACTTCTTGTAGTTTTATAGAAAGAATTGAGCTGTCGCATGGGAAAACCAACAATCTGCATAGGCGAAAACAAAAGTGCAGATCAGCTTCGCAGTAACTGCGAAGCTGATCAGCGCCTTTGTTTTCGCTACAGGGACAATTCCTCTACTTTCTAAATCCAAAATTTCCAGCCTCTAACCATCTTCTGTGACTACAGCCTGGTTTGTGTCGGACCTGGTCAGAAACCCAAATTGTTGGTTTTCTCATGCACAGGCTCAGATAAACTTTTCAATACCCAGGCCTAGATTAGAGCATTATATTTCTACCAAATATGTATAGAATAAACTCGGTTGCTAACAGCAAACTGCTTTGAGCTCCATTTGTCCTGAACTTGTAGATTTATTTCCCTTGTTAAAGATGGATCATCTCCCTCAATGACGCAAAAGACGAGACAAGGCGTGTTTCAGGGATAATGTAAAGATCATGTATTTTAGAATTTTTCCATAAAAATGTTTTATGGGAATCTTCAGCAAGGACTTAGCAAAAAAAGCAACCGTCTTTGAATTATTCCAAGACAGGTTTTGACAGTATATATTAATTCTATCGTGTATTAGAAAAGTAATTTGTCTTCTAAAGTTGATTTTAGAACCATTTTTTGTTCATCAGACAAATGAGGCACCTCGTGAGAAAACCAACAATCTGCATATGCAAAAACGAAGACGCAGATCAGCTTCGCAGTAACCGCGAAGCTGATCAGTGCCTTTGTTTTCACTACATGGATAGTACACTTCCTCTTCTTCTTAGATCCGAAATTTCAAGCTTCTAGCCTGCTTCTGTGTTTGTACAGCTCGGTTTGTGTTGAACCTGTTAGGAAACCACACTGTTTGTTTTCACACGAGGTGGCTCAAATGTGCTTTTCAATATGTACAAGACTGTATAGATTTTCCGTTTTTTGTTCTTGAAAATAACAGGGTTTTTCCCCCAAGAGAGTTAAGTTGCCGACTTCTTTTTGTTCCGACTGTTGACAAGAAAAAAAATATCGCAGACATAAGGAAACAATAATCAGTTTTATGAAAATCTTTATACAAACAATGAAGAGTTGATGAGATTCTGGGATTAGCTCACAGTGTTGTCAGTTATTTTCAGTTTCATACTTATAGTTAGTACAATCATACTTATAGTTAGTACAATATTTCTATTTCCTTCTTTTGAGCTGTTATAATGTGTTACTGGGTATTACTTTTTTGTCTGAAAATGAAAGACCAGTTTTCTGCTCGACGCTTCTCAATCAAAAATTCAGGATAGACATTGTTAAGATTTTCTATTCAAAGTTTCGCTCCTAGTTTTTTTGGTTTTATTCAAGAAAAAGAGTTTCCAAGAAATTAATTTAGAACCTAATAATATAAGGTCTATACCTGAGGTAAACACATTTGAGCCACATTATGAGGAAACCAACAATCTGCATATGCGAAAACAAAGATGCAGATCAGCTTCGCAGTAACCGCCAAGCTGGTCAGCGCCTTTGTTTTCATTATATGGAGAGTAAGATTCCTCCACTTTCTAAATCCAAAATTTCAAGCTTCTGGCCATCGTCTGTGACGGTGCAGACCAGTTTGTGTCGGACCTGTTGGAAAACCACATTGTTGGTTTTCTCATGTTGCAGCTCATTTATGTTTCTTTATATGTAATAATGTGGTTTGCTTTTGATCATATTTGTTGATAATGTCTCGAACTTTGATAATAGTAGCCCTTACCAAATAGATGTATTGTAATGGAAACTTCAAAGCAGAAAGATTTTTTAAATTACTGTTTACTATTCTGTGGAGACTTGGGGTGAAAGAACTTGTTTAGAGCTTTTACAGCCATTGAAAGATGTACTTTAGATTTTCGCATTCTTTCATTTTGGTAACCAATTTAGAACAAGACAAACGATGGTCAGTAACACAGTTCCTGCAACTACATTTCCATTATCCTATTTAGCCTACAGACAAATCAATCGGGCAGAGACAGATGTTAGATTTGTACATCTTTTTTCATGCTAAACTCAACTGAGCATGAATTTCAATCTTTGCATGAATAGTTAGATAAACTACAGGCTTTCCTGGTTTAGATTTTCAAAGTCAAATCATTTATCCTGCTTATGAAATGTTAAGATAATAACATTATTTGGTATTTTAACATACCATAAATGAGCATGATCAATTTCTTGAGCATGAAAAACAGTTTTATACCTCAGAATCTGTCCTAAATCATTGATCAGATCCGTTCTGATCTATATTGCCTGTCTGTCTGTCAGTTTCAGTTTTAGGACATCTTGTTGCTTGACGTCAATTTTTATGGTATGTAGAAATGTTCCGGTGTAAAAGCAGAGACATTTATGGTCATATGAGTCACGACGTGAGAAAACCGGTCTTTGGGGTTTCCGAACAGGTCTGACAAACTTGCCTGTGCAGTCACAGAAAAGTAACAAGAAGCTTGAAATTACAGTTTTTAAGAAGAAGAGAGATTGTACTATCTGAGTAGCGAAAACAAAGGCCCTGATCAGCTTTGCAGGTACTGCACAGCTGATCTGCGACTTTGTTTTTCCATATGCGGAAATCCTGTTTTCTTATGATGCAGCTCGTATATTTCGCTCTTTTATGATGGATGAATTCTGCTTGCAAGTATTTTATGAGAATTTTCCCATATGCATAATTGTAAGACTCTTATTATGAGAAAACATGATTTGCTAGCATGAAAGGTGCTGTCAGCCTTTGCTACCGCAGTCTTGTTGGTCCCCATTTTTGGCTGTCAAGATTGGATAATACCTCACTTTGAAAAATTCTGATTAAGAACTAAGTAGACAAATAGCAACTGATCCCACATGTATAATAATGAATCCAACTTATAACGAAATGCATCAAGCATCTTCTCGATAGTTAAAGCTTTCATGTCACATCATATATGGATGTCACATTATATGATCATATTAGTGATGGAAGCGCAAAATGTGTGTTTGTTTTTTTTACCATATGAGCATTGTTTCCAGAACTTGTCGCTAGGTTTATATTAGGTCCGTTTTAAATCAGTCCATCTGCCCTCTAAAGATGGCTGGATCATAAAATTTAAGATTTTAAAAGTTGAGGGAATTGTATGTCTGTTAAAGACAAAAATCATGATCAGCAATGCAACTGTTTCACAGTTTAAAGCAAGCATGTTTTCTCATGATACACCTCATAAATGTCCAGTGAAGTCTGTTAGTTCTTCATATATATCATGTTAAATGTGAAATTAGTATGTTTTTATACCAATCTTTTTATATAAAGTATTGCGACACAACCGATCTACCTCAAATTGTCCTCGAATCATGTCTGAAACATTAACAGTGATTTCTTCAGACCGAAAGGAAGCTTTTTCATCTTTTTTTACTGGTTATCTGGTAGGCACAAGTTGCTTTTGAGCATGAATAATTAAATGTGTATTAAAGAAACTTCTAAGCTTTTTGAAGTTCCTTGACTGCTGGGAGCAATTCAAAGAAAAGAAAATTATAGGAAAAAAGATTTTGTAATTTCCATCTTCGAAAAATCATAATGCTTTATGGGTATTTATTAGAAATTCCAGATTTCAAAAAGTACCCATTGGTATGAAATACCATATAGCAGTAAATCATTTGAAACACTGCAACACATAAATTGCAAATAATGCAGATGTGTTTCTTGAAAATTAATACATTATATTTGCAATATTTTTGCAGACGTTATAATGCTGTCTGCTCTATAGAAATTTTGCATGTCACGTCCATGTTTCAGACATGTTCACTAAGACATGAAACAACTCCAATCCATGACATTGTGTTATGTAAATACCATAATACGATTATTATTGTATTTGTGTATAGAATATAAATGAAGGTTGTGAGTTTTAATCATGTAGAAATCAGTATGTACATGTACACGTATGTGTTGCTTTCTGTTGGTGTTCGTTGCATCATCTGCTTTATGTTTTGTCAAATCAAAAATTTTCTCACATTATTTTTTTTTTTCCTTTTTTTTTCCTCCTTTTTTAGATTTTGCACAAAGTGAATTAAGAACCCAATTAGAGCATTTATAAGCTTTTTAAGCATCCCGTAGATACCTCAATGGCGCTTATTATTTGTATATTTTGGGCCTAATTCATGTAGAATGTTTAATGGTAAATAGTTTTGGTTTTGTTTTCCATATTCAAAATTTTGTTCATAATGTATCTAGTCTATAATGATTTAATTTCATTGAATGACTGAGGTTACTTGAAATTTAAGAAATGTTATAACTATCAGAAACTTAGAAAGATCAGAGATGTTGAAAGTAAAAGAAATGGGTCAATATTTAGAAATCAGAGTATAGTCAAAGTTTAAAATCATGAAGAATTTCTGAAAGATCTTGACCCATTTTGATTGTGGTTTATAATACTGGTTGTTTCTGAAGCGGATGTAGAATCATCCCGGTGAAAGAGGCAAATACTACTCTGCAATTTCATTGGCCAAAATTGAAGATGTGGTTATTTTGCCTGAGGCAAATACCACTCTACAATTTCATTGGTTGAAATTCAAGATGTGGGTATATTGCCTCAACTGCTTTTAAGTTTACCATGCGTCTGGGAAGATGTTGACCTAATCTGTGTTAAAGAGGTGCTTATTGAAAAGATATAAAACAAATTGTTTCGCTGGTAAAATCATTGCTTTTTATATTATACATGTACATGTATGTGTGTGTGTGGTTTGGAACATCATTCATTTGTTCTATTCACATTACCCAGAGTAAATCAAGTGGCAAAAATCACTGACGAGCCTGTGCGTGAGAAAACCAACAATTTGGGTTCCGGCCAGGTCTGACATAAACCAGCCTGTACAGTCACAGAAGATGGTTAGAGGCTGGAAATTTTGGATTTAGAAAGAAGAGGAGTAGCGAAAACTGCGAAGCTGATCTGTGCCTTTGTTTTCGCCTATGTAGATTGTTGGTTTTCCTATGCGGCAGCTCATATAGCATACTAATATGGATACCTAAAATGTTATAATCATTTAAATTAGAAAATATTTTTGAGATCAGCCAAACCTGTTAACAAACCATTTTTAACACAAAAATTGTTCTGGATTGCTAAAAAAGTGATAGATGCTAAAATGTTGATCCTATAGCACAAATCAACTGTGTTTGATTGCCAAAAACGTGTTAGCATTCAAAAATATGTTTTTTTACAGTCAGAAATGCAATTTTGTCAAAAATTGTTTGTTGACGATGGCCACCTATCCAGTGTGATGCCAGACAAAGTGTTTTCCTCTGGGTTTAGACAAAACATGATTGAAAATTGTTCGTTAAGCATTAGTTCATATCATTACTGGTATACCTTATGTTTTATCAATAACAGATAGGTGCTGAATTATTATGTAAATTGTAACATAAGGTGTTTATGTTGTTTTCATCATCGTCATTGTTGTCGTGTTTATCGCTTTCAGTTGCTGTTTTGTATTTTGTACAAAAAAAGTTTTCTGAACATGATTTTTTTTAAGTCCCTTTTTCACAACTTTTTGTAAAACAACCTGCAGATAAGATTTGCGAGTTTTTAGCATTTTGTCTAGAAAAAGATTTTATTTCATTTTGAGGGAAAATGATTGTAGGCCTGTAGTTTTCATGGAAATAATTGTTAGATTTCTCGTAATACTGAGTGAGAAAGATAGATAAATATGTTTTTACAGGTAATTGTTATTTTTTGTTAAGAAAGCATAGACTTGTGATGAAATCTTGAAGTTTTCTGTGTGATGTGCACAACCTTAAGTGTGAATATGAGAATTACTTGAGTATGGCGATATTTGTTGAAAACTATTTTCCTTAGCTGTGATATATTGCAAATTTTCAGTCCCTTGATTTATTTTTCTGAGAAATATATTGTACTATATGTGGAGAAAAGGGGCTGGAAGTCTGCGATGCTTTGCCAATTTTGAAAGGTGAAAGAAATACATGGCCGATAATGGGGAAAACTTAAGATTTTGTCCATAATGTACCGTAACTGTCGATACAGTAGTGTAAGATTTGTTAGTGGTGAAAATTGAAAATGTCATCAAATTGCCTAAAAATCAAAATTAAAAATATAAATGGTTCTATGTAAAACTGCTTCAGTTGCAGAAAGTTTGCAGTTTTTCTCTTTCAGTGACAATAATTCAGATGTGTAGCGCTGTGTTTATCAGTCATGGCAAGAGAAGGATTGAAAATTTTCCTGTAAACTTATTTTGTAGCGCTGTGTTTATGGATAATGTTCAGTACTCAAGCTTATGTGTTCATCTTTGCTTAAAAATTGTCATTGTGTGATAAAACTATGGTAACATTTGGCAGAAAGTTAGACATTTGTATTAGATCCCTACCTCAATTGCAATGCATTTTACTTTAATGGTAAAGTGCCATTTAATTGACTATATAGAGTCAAAGCAATGCAGATATGAGCCGCCTCGTGGGAAAAACAACAATGTGGTTTCCCACCAGGTCTGACACAAACCGACCTGTACAGTCACAGAAAAGAGCTAGAAGCTTGAAATTTCCGAGTAAAGTAGAAGAGGAAGTGTACTATCCGAGTAGCAAAAACAAAGGCGCTGATCAGCTTCGCAGTTACTGCGAAGCTGATCTGTGCCTTTGTTTTCGCCTAGGCAGATTGCTGGTTTTCCCATGAAGCGGCTGATATATATGTATGCACATTGATTGAACTATATTTCAATAATTATAGTTAAAAATATAAAAAGTTTAGAAAAGCATATATGTGATAAAATAAACTTAATGATTGAATAACATATCACATTATTATAATAAAACACTGTCCCTGGATTTTCATTACTTTAGTGCCTTTCCTAGAATTCCTAAGGAAAGTTTTAATAACATAACTACCTCACTCATTTTTGCTCATTTAAGATACTTTCACAGTTTTTGGCTGAAGTGGGAACAGCTCATTTTAACTTCTGTGAAATTCGAAAATGACTTTTTAGCTAAAATGTACATGTAGATGGTTGCTTCAAGGACTTTTGTCAAGATGGTACTAACAAATAACGATCCCAATGATAAATGGGTTATCCTATACTTAGAACCCAGTTTCAATCATTTTTGTCGATTGACAATGTAGCTTTCACACTTTAGCCTTAGGCTGTGTTGAAAATCCAGCCGACACTGTTCTTTTTCTATTCATTTACTAACTAACTACCTCAGAATTATAAAATGCATTTTTCTCATATGATGTTCTATGAAATAACATGATAAATGCTTTTGTATAAACGTTTTTGACATCCATTGTCTTACACTTTGGTATATTTTTAGAAAGAATGCATTCCGAAGGTGCGGTAATAATACTTCGGCATGTGAACCAGGTAAATAATTATAAACCTTAATATTTGCCAAGGAAAGCATGTGGCATATGTGCTTCATTGTGTCTGACCTTATCAATGGTATGTCACTAAGGAATATGTTGTTTTATCATACATTTGAAAAGGCCTAATAGTTTTGATTAAGTATATAATTATCTTGAAAAAAGAAATGAAATTTCTCTGATACAACAGAGCAACAACAGATGATGTAGAAATTCACCAGTCATTTGTAACCACTGCCCCCCCACCTTCGGGGAAGGGTGGGGCATAGCCGGCCTAAAGTGTGGGGTAATTTTCAAGTGTCTCCGCAGTGCAGATAAATGACGGGTTTTGACGTTCGGATCCTTGCCCCAGGGAGATTTTCTATTGCAAAGGGCAGGGCAAAGAGCAAACTTTTGACCTCCAGTTTGCCCCCTGGGGGTGGAGCTCATAGCAGGGCACTGAAACTGAAAAGTCATAATCCCAGCCCTTCCCCATAGGTGGGTTCCAAATGACTGGTGCAAAATAGATGTCGAAAATAGAAATAGATGAAGAAAAGATGTAGAAATACTTAGACTGACTGCAGGTTTGTGTTTTGGAAATGGACAGTGATTTGTAGGCGTGGCCTACTCCACAAACCACACCCCTGTGCTGGGGGTATAAACCACTTCATTAGCATTCCAGAAATCCACATCATTTGCATAATCATGAATATTAATGTGCCATATAAAACTTCATTAAATTCCATTGATTCATTCACAGGAAAATATATAGCGCTGTAACAGTTATATATGTTACTTTGTCTAATTTTCTGCCACATGTTACATACGTTACCATGTTCTATGTTCAGCATTTATATAAGTAGAATCATGAAAATGTTATAGATTAAATCATTTACTGGACATTTGTTGTGTTTTTCATTGGTATTCCCATTTTAATGAGTCTGTTGATTTGCTGCTTTACACCAACTACAAACAGCTGAAGCCATGTCTTGTTTTTTTTTTTTGTTGTTGTTTTTTTTTTCCAAAATATGTTATGGTGATCTAAGTAAGAATAGAGGGACCAGGAATCGATGCAATTAAATTTAAAGTCCCAACATAGACACTAGGTAGGAAAGAAAATACATAAAACACAACAAAACATTTTTCAGACAATGCAAACGAAGAGCAGAATTACTAGCTCTTTCCCAATAAGGTAGCCATCCGGCTAAGTTTCAACCGGAACGAAAGGCAACGGGCAAGACAGAGAGGCAGGCACAATAAACAGTATATGAAGATAAACCACTTTTCCTGGGACACCAATTATCGTTTTTACTGGGGACAAGTATAATGATGATTAAATGTGACACCGGTTATCGTTTTACTGGGGACAACGCCGAAAACCTGCTTTGATTGTGC
Source organism: Rugalucina vietnamica (assembly GCA_964017185.1). NCBI lineage: Eukaryota > Metazoa > Mollusca > Bivalvia > Lucinida > Lucinidae > Rugalucina > Rugalucina vietnamica. The sequence continues at coordinate 11,645,132 of OZ024879.1, read as the reverse complement.
AGGCTTAGCATGGCTGCTACGTTTTACCAGTGGTAATTAAGTTGCCTTCCTGATTGGGAGGTCGGGATCTCATCCCCACTGGCGCTGTTATTTCGAAAACTTGCCCATGCAAAGAGAAATTTTTCAGCATTAAAAATCGAAAATTTCATTGGAAAAAATTAGTTAATTTTAATATGCTTGCTCAAAACACACAATCTATGTTTTGGAGCAAAAATAAGAAAAATAGGTATACCCTTGCAAACCCCAGTTTTGCAATATAAAGGTGGGGTTCAAGGGGGGTATGCATTACACGGGCATATCACTGGCATGTCTCTTTGTCGTCATATACTTAATAGACCCCCCCACCCTTAATAGATATGTTTAGGCACCATTTGTTACATTGGTTATTTGTAGCAATTGTTTAAGAATGAAAACATGCCCATGCAATATACAGAGATTTTCAAAGCTGTAAGAAATGAGAATTTTTAGTAGAAAAAAAATGACATTTTTAGCTCACCTGAGCCCACCTGAGCCGAAGGCTCACAGGTGAGCTTATAGTATACCCATGCTCCGGCGTCCGTCCGTCCGTCCGTCCGTCGTCCACAATTTCAAAGATCTCCTCTGAAACCGCTTGGCCAATCAAAGCCAAACTTCATGTGGAGCATCCTTAGGAAGAGGGAACGAAAGTTTATATAAATGGTCCAGGTCACATGACCAAGATGGCCGCCATGGCTATAAATAGCAAAAACCTTTAAAAATCTTCTCCAGAACCAGTGGGCCGATTTCCACGAAACTTGGTATGTAGCATCGGGGACATGGGCCCATCATAGTTTATATAAATCATGACCCTAGGATGACCTTGACCTATTTTACGGCAAGTTCAACTTGCCGCCAATGCATTTGAATGGGAAAAAATGGTAAATTGCTATTTAATGGGTAAAACTTACTGGGAATAGGCAAATGGACAGAAGATAAATGTTAATGGAAAATTTTAGCCCCTGGGGGGTTGTCTGCCCCTGCCCCGGGGCTATATACATGTATATTTCTATAATAATGAAACATCTTCTCCCCTGAAACCGCATGGCCAATCAAAGCCAAACTTCATATGGAGCATCCTTGGGAAGGGCGAAAGAAAGTTTATATAAATGGTCAAGGTCACATGACCAAGATGGCCACCATGGCTATAAATAGAAAAAAACCTTTAAAAATCTTCTTCTATAGAACCAGAAGGCCAATGATTTTGAAACTTGGTGTGAAGCATCAGTGACTGGAGCTCTACAAAGTTTATATAAATCATGACCCTTGGATGACCTTGACCTATTTTACGGCAAGGTCAACATAGGTCGCTCATGCATTTGAATGGGGAAAAGTGTTAAAATGTCATTTGTAGGGAAAAACTTGCAGGAAATGGGCAAATGGACTTAAGATTGATGATTCTGAAAAAAATTGGACCCCAGGGGTATGTCAGCCCCCACCCCGGGGCAATATACATGTATATTACAGTGATATTCAAAGATCTTCTTCTCTGAAACTGCTTGGCCAATCAAAGCCAAACTTTATGAGGAGCATTGTTAGGAAGTGGGAATGAAAGTATATATAAATGGTCATGGTCACATGACCAAGATGGCTGTCAGGGCTATAAATAGCAAAAACCTTTAAAAATCTTTTCCTCCAGAACCAGAAGGCCTATGATTTTGAAACTTGGCATGAAGCATCAGGCAATGGAGCTCTACAAAGTTATATAAATCGTGACCCTTTGATGACCTTTACCTATTTTACGGCAAGGTCAACTTAGGTCGCCCATGCATTTGAATGGAGAAAATTGTTAAAATGTCATTTGAAGGGCAAAACTTTCAGTAAATTGGCAAATGGACTGCAGTTTTATGTTTTCAAAAAGAAATTGACTCCAGGGGTTGCTCTGACCAAGCCCTGGGGTTATATACATGGATATTACCATTTTAGTCAAACAAGTTTATTGGTATATATCTCGGGTTTCAGGTGAGCGTTTACAGGACCATTGGTCCTCTGGTTCTTATTTTTGCTCAAAACATGGATTGCGGGTACACGTTAGAACCGTCTCGCCGAGGCGGTTCTAACGAGTACCCACAATCTGTTTTGGAGCAAAAATATGTATACCGCTGCATTCCCCAGTTTTGCTATATAAAAGTGGGGCATAAGGGGTATTTAATTCACGGACATGTTTTCCTGATGCAGAGGCTTACAAGCAGCGCTTACCGGTATATGTTTCATGACCGTCTGTTGACATTAATTTTATTACACGATACCTTAACTAAATTTCTGACTACATGTAGCTCATTACATTCTAACGATCTATGTTTTGAGCAAAAATATTTAATCTGGTGAAATTTTCAATTTCTACAGCAGAAAAAAATCTCAGTATATTACATGGGCAAGTTTTCTTAACGTGTAACAATTGTCCAAGAATCAAGACTCATCGTCTGATGCTGTTGGACTAATGTGACAATTTTGGCAGCTAAGAAAATGAAAAACAAACACCAAATCTAGGCCAGGTCATCTAGAAAGTGTAGGCTATTTGCATCTCAGCGCCGATAAATCTGTCTTAGGGCTGCGGCTGGGTTTAAGGCTGAAACTGACATGCGCAATTAAAGAGTTTTGCAGGAAGCTTTGAGTTGTCCAGTTGTCGGGATTGCTACAGAAAAAAAAAAGATGGAAGAAAGTCCGAGAAATTGAAGATAATGGCATTTCGGCTCGAATTCTGATTGCGATTTCAGTTGTTGAAGCACGTTTCATTTTGTAAATGCTCATTGTAATAGCACAATATGAGACAATAATTGAAAAACCTTCCAAATATGTTTGTTTTCTTGGAAATGAATGGCTTAATAATATGAAGAAAGAAACAATAAGTTCTGTGATGATTCATTCCCGTTATTTCTAAATCACGATTAGTCTATTTAGCAGTTTAGTGGTGATGAAAAACGGAAAAGAAAAGAACAGAAAATAGTGAATAGGCCTACGCATATTCATCAGGAAAACATGTCCGTGCAATGAATACCCCCTTAAACCCCACTTTTATATAGTAAACCTGGGGTATGTAGGGGTATACCTATTTTTCTTATTTTTGCTCCAAAACATAGATTGTGGGTACTCGTTAGAACCGCCTCGTCGAGGCGGTTGTAACGTGTACCCACAATCTATGATTTGAGCAAAAAATAAGAAAAATATCAAAATTTTTCAGCTGAAATTTTTCATTTTTTAAAGCTTAAAAAATCTCTGTATATTGCATGGGCAAGTTTTCGAAATGAAACTATGGATGGTATAGCTGTACGACATTATAAGTTTTTGACTACATGTAGCCCTGTGACAAATGGGCACACTCACATTTTTTAAGTAATATCATTCATATTATTACATGATAGATGTTAGGTCAGTGCCTGTGGATCACATTGTGCCATGATTGATGCGAGCAATGTCAAATGGTCTTGAATTTCATGTTTTTTATGCCTTTCATTGGGGGGGGGGAGGTTGCATTGCCTAGATTATGACACTTTTTATTTGTGTATCATGATATGTGAGTGTAACTTAAAACCATGTGAACAGAGCGAACAACCTAAGCAACTGAGAAACACATACGCTCTCGAGCATACGCTGGAACAATTCTGAACAATGTAACCATTGTATAAATTCATAATACACGAACGTACGTTTCCCGGCGTTAAAGTATATAATTCCCGCCGGCTCGTAGAAAGCTTATACTTGCATAATTATTACAGTTGTTTCCCTTACCCGCAAAATACTTAATGTATTTGGTTTGGTTTGTATGCTTCCTCCTTTCTTTCACAAATCAACTCTTATCGTATTTGGTTACAAATTATAGCTGCTTGCATTTCTTACATTTTTATACATGTTATTAATATCCATGTATTTAAATGGGCTTTTTAGGTAATAATGCAAATTACAAATGCACCTTATGTATTAGAATTTATGAGATTATATAGAGTATACATTTCTCATATTACCTTGCATATGCGAACAACAAAGGCACGGGAAGAGGTCCCCAGTTGAGGCCCTTGGTCGCTTCTGGGTCTTCTTCTCTGATCATTCTTTAGAAGAGAGATCGGACATCTGATCTCTCCTCTCCACTCTTCCAGACCCTATCTCGTCTTGAAACCGAGATCACAGGTTTGATCCCGGGCTTCTCCAGTCGTTTGGATGAGACTGGTCGAGTTCCCATGACAATTTTCCAGGACAAACTGCTAACAATAACATACTGTGTCTAATTTGTTAAGTCCTGTTGTCTACTGGTTGGGACTAAATCTACTGAAAAAACGTGGTTTTATTTGAACCGATTCCTTGCCGGTCTTTTATTATATGGCAAGTGATGAAATATAGAGAAATATGTATTAAATATAACCAATATTTGAAAAAGTTATATTTTCACATGTGAAAATATAAAAAAATTATATTTTCACATGTGAAAATATAAGATTTGGGAATACGCAAATTACGATTCCACCGTTTCATTTCTGATTTATACATAACTAAATTTTATAATCTATGCTATTGTTGACGCAATGAACGTTCACACAATAGCGACGTAATGACGTGACGTAATGCCGTCATTTAAGATTTTGACGTCATATGCTTTAGCGCGCAACGTTACAATGACTACATGCAATATAATAAAAAGAAAATTCAAGTTTTTGTCGTGAATATGACTTTTATTTCATCTCGTGAAGTGAAAAATTATATATTTCAGTCGTGCCTTCGGCACTCATGAAATATAAAAATTTTTCACTTCACTCAATGAAATAAAACATATATTCACTCCAAAAACTTGAATATCCTCTATATATTCTCAAGTACTTAAATATTAAATATATATTAAGATTTGCAAACGGTGGGTACGGTGTTATTGAACGTCACAGTAACAACCTCACCATATTTATTTATTTATATATTTATTTATTTATTGTTATGAGACTACATTTTTCATATGGGAAGTGCCATTTTACAGAGTCTTTGTGGGATGCGTTGTACTGTACATATAGGCACGTCGGAAGCTTTGAATGCGGTTGGCGGTTTTCATGGCACGACCCAGCGTTATTTTTTCTTCCTCCTTTCCAAGTGCAATAAATCTTTAAGGGAATAAAATTACGATAAAAACAATGCAGTCTGACGCAATGAACGAGGGTATTCATTAAAGATCTTATAACAAGTAAGCATATCTTCTAGTTTTTAGACCATACCGGTTACGAACTGGTGGCTGGTGGCTTCAGAATGTGGCTGCCACTGGCTGGTGCCTTCAAATTTCGTATGGACAAACTAAACGCGTTAATCGTACAGTCCATGTAACAGACAGCAATTTGCGTCGACTATCTTAGACCAGCATTTTTGGATACTTTTTTCAAGACGGACCTCATGTGCATTATTACAGTATTTTATCACCCAGTTTTGTCCATATGTCATTAATTTTCATGACTTTTATTAACACATCAAGCTAAAATCGCTTTATTGATAAACCAATTTCGCCCATTCATCTTTATTACGTATTTAAGGTTTTTGTTTCGTGTCATATTAGGTCCGAGGACTGCACGTATAATTAATGAGAAAATTAACATATTTCCTGTTTCTGTACTCGCGAAGGACACGATGCCTGTTTACATGGGGTGGAACGTTTTTGTTTTCAATGTTGTTGATTTCCGTGTTTGAAGGTGCAAAAAGGTAAAAGTAGGCAATGATCAGAAAATGGCGCAACCAGAAAGTATTTCCCACTCCAAAAACTGGGTGGGAAAACTAAATTGACAATCAAGTAACTTATACTAAAAGAACATAGCCGAGTGAGCAGTTATTTCCCAATAGGCGGCCACTCAGTTACCCGAACTTAGCTAAAATATGAAAACGTACAGGATGTGCAAAAAAAAAAAAAAAAAAAAAAAAAAAAAAAAAAAAAAACATGAAACAATTAGAACCACAACAGAAGTATCGTCTGCATAATGATAAGATTCGAACGTTATGCTAACAATTCATTACTGTACGCGTTCCGCTACAACGCGATGTCGTTTAAGATAAGAGGATTGCTAAATCCGTTGTAGCCGCAACAATGCAACCCGTCCTGAATTTATTGAGATAGTGAGACAATGAATTAATAATAAACATGTTCGTCATTGGAACCAAACTATATAGTACTAAAATGACTATCAAATATGAAATACGTTTTGACTAAACGTCCACGGTGAACAGTTCTGACACTTATCGACATTGCGGGACGACGTCTTATCCTCAACACTTAGTCCATGCCTACACGACGTAACCTCGTTCGGGTAAATCAGTATTCGGTGCCCACTCTTTCACAAGTATCTGTCAACTTAATGAACCTATTGTCACACCCAGGAATAAACCTGCGACTTCTCAATCTTTCGGGCCGAAGAAATTGCGATCCCTGGTAAAATAGTTGCCAACGAGAACAAATGTGGTCAACGACCCTTAGCCAATTATGATCAATTAACAATTTTATGATCATGCAAATCGGAACGCCCTTGTGACGTCAAAACTTGTCATATTATGCAGCCGTCTTGCAAATCGACTTAATTTTCATTATGTAAATATTTTACGAGCCTTTGACATATTTAAGGTCATTTCGGTCGAGATCAGTGACCTTGCCTGGGTGGTTTGCCCTTGTTCGCCGAGACAAACGCCACTTAGATAAACCGTCGCCAGAAAAGCATCTTGCAAATGCTTTCGAATACAATATCTTGCAAACACCTGCAAACAAAATCGCGAACGGTATGCAGATGATTCGTTACTACGCGTCCCGCTTCAACGCGATATTAAACGTTCGCAGTTAGCCAATTTCTACTATAGTTTTATGAGGTCTCCATGGACTGAAACAACCAATAAAGTCGATCGACTGCAAACGCTGGTTTTCGATCATTCTTGTGCAACTGTATAAAATGCGATCTGTGACATTCAGAATGCCGATTTGAATCCTTCTAAAGCTTCCTCATGTCGCTAAGTGCTAATTCATATTCACAAAATCATCTTACAAGCAATTTATTCCTCTAGAACGCAGTTCCGCCTTGTTGTTTATGCTGATTTTACTGTTTGTCTACCTAAAAATGTACACATTTAATTGTTTCGCTTATCATTAATGAGTTCTTTCTCCACAAAACCCACCTTTCTGATGAGAAACCAGAAACTGTTTTGAGTCACTGTTCGAGTCACAGTCAGCCTTAAAACGGCAATTTTGTAACTATTCGAACATTGGACAACAGTTACGCTGATTTAATGATAAATGTGTGCAAATGCTTACGCCGATGTACGCATTGGTCCGATTTAGCGCGTAGAAGACTTCCTATTTTCTCCTGACTTGATTCAATTAGCATTTGATTACTCCTGATTCGCGATAAAACCAGACATTTAATGGCACTGCGACATTGTAGCATATGTTAATAAGCGTTTTCAATCAGATGTTTACGGCGTTTAGACGTACGTGACGGAAATTTTTATCTGCACTCAATGACGTTTACGTCGCATCAAAGATCAGCGAAATCTAGGTTAAACGAGGTATAGCTCATATAACAATAATTTTAATGAATTGGTGTACTATTTAATATGTGCGAATACATTATCTAAAAGTACTTTGACTGATGCACGTTATAAATTATGTCATTATCATTGTCATTGTCAAAATTAATTTCACTCATTTAGCCTACATTTTTGTTTGTTTATTGTTTATATGTTAACAAGTACAATGCCGGGCACGATAGCTCTGTCGGTATAGCGAGGCTGCTTAAAAGCGATAGCGCGGTCGACGTGCGCTGTGATCGTCAGTAAACGTAAAAGAAGTGATGTGTGTTAAACTGCATACGAGCACGATTGTGAGAAGACATGACGAAGAACCACCACCACCACCACCAACAACAACAACAACGCCACCGCACTCCCTGTTTTATATATTACAAGTATTTCGGGGAAAAGCTTCATGTCATATTCAAGGAAATCCTTATCAATTTTGTACTTTAAAGTACACTCTGGACAAAGCAATTACAATGATGACCACTAGTAGAGTTATTCCGGTCTGATAAGTTGCCAGACGCCAGTAGTCTAGCCAGCCAACCGTAATTTCTGAGGCCCAACAGCATGTGATTCTCGCCATGAGAAAACCAGCTTTCAAGGTTTCCGACCAGGTTTGACACAAAGCTGCCTGTACAGACACAGAAGCAAGATAGCTAGAAGATTAAAATTTCAGATTTCAAAAGAAGAGAGGCTGTACTATACGAGGAGCGAAAACAAAGGCGCTGATCAGCTTTGCAGTTACTGCACAGCTGATCTGCGCCTTTGGTTTCGCATAGGCAAAAATCTGGTTTTCTCATGATTTGCCTTATGTCATGGTGCTCAACGAAAATCAATGGATATTTTCTTATCGGAAATATAAAAGAATAGAGCCGCCTCATGGGAAAACCAACAATCTGCATAGGCGAAAACAAAGACGCAGATCAACTTCGCGGTAACCGCGAAGCTGATCAGCGCCTTTGTTTTCGCTACTCGGATAGTACAATTCCTCTTCTACTTAAATCCGAAATTTCAAGATTCTAGCTCTTTTCTGTGACCGTACAGGTCAGTTTATTTCGGACCTGTTCTGAAACCACATTGTTGGTTTTTCCACGAGGTGGCTCAATATTGTCCAGTATAGTTCCATATAAGTCAAGTTTATTTCCCAAATGCGCGTGGGATTCTTTTCTGGAATATGAGTGATGTCCGAGAAACTGAAAATTGAAAATATAATACAAAAAAGTAAAGTGAAAAACGTAAAAGGAACCAGAAATGTTCACTATTCCCGTTTCGCCTACTCATTCAATATGAATGCATAACCAGAATCGAATGTCGTTTTTAAAAATATGCAAATATATTTTAAAGTTTACCACAGAGAAAAAAAATACTTTTATTTATTTATTTATTTTTGTTTTGAAGAAAAAAAAAGATTATATAAAGCGTTTGTGCAAGCATACAAACATTGCAAACTCATTAATTGTTGATCTGAATTAAATTTATTTTTATTTTAACACTTATTATTAATTAACTTATTAGTATATAGTACTTATACGGATAATTTGGTCTGTGTGATACTGGTGACGTTTCTTTTTTTGTATAGTCTATACTGGATTTCACCTCGACCTAATACAGCTGACCTCGCACTAATACTGTTGACCTCGTATCTATACGGATTGACCTGCTATCTATATGGAAATCCCTGCTTCTGATTGGTCAAAATTCACGTGCAAGGTCACGTGCCGCGTTGAATGAGTTGAGAGAAAAAAATGGCGGCGAATCAGCCGATCAGTAAAATAGAGAACAAACAAACAAAAATAATGTCAACATCTTTGAAAAGAATGTCAGACATGGGCGCTAAGAATGGCGAAGATATGTTTGATGTGTTAGAGGATGATATGGAACGATATGGACTTTTGACAGTTAATTAATAAAAATCTCATTAATCAAGTTATTTCGTATTGGACCAATTACAGGTCCTCGGTCAGCTGTATTGGACCTCGGCCTCCGGCCTCGGTCCAATACAGCTAACCTCGGACCTGTAACTGGTCCAATACGAAATAACTTGATTAATAACATTATAAAACAAGTACAATATTCAAATATTTATATTCACTGTAAGCATGTAGAACAGAAATAAATGATAATAAGACAAAAAATGTTTGCAGACAACAAAGTGCAGAGTAGGCGAAACGGGAATTCATTTAATGTCCAGAGTAGGCGAAACGGGAGTAGGCGAAATGGGAATAGGCGAAACGGGAGTAGGCGAAATGGGAGTAGGCGAAACGGGACTAAATCGCAAGATCATTAGGTCCGCGTTACAAGCTTGAATCCTGGATATTTATCATGTATAGACTAATTATAGTGATCAACTTTGATGCAATTTACTGCGTGTCTCGATATGGATGGATGTATTGGTTGGACGTAAACTAAACCGGCACCGTTTAGATATTATAGTAACCAGAAACATTCGGGGGAATGTTTTGAGAACTACTCGAATTGTCGTACAAAGTAGGCGGTGTCGAAGATGATCACATGGCTTCCGGTCCCAAGACGGTTCGGTAACAACGCTTTCGCTCACAAAGTTCACAACGCGTCATATTTTCGTGTGCATGTTTTCCCAAGGCGGAGAAAAGTGACGAATGTGATGAAAACTAATGATATCTGCGCACTGTTAAGTTCTTGTCGGTCAGTGATTTATAGGTCAGTGACCCACTTTCTCTCTGACATACGCTAGTAGGTAAAATGAGCTGGATAATTGGAGCAAATGCAAAAACGCTATGTGCGTAAGCGGCAAAAATGCTCTTAACTCCCTAGCGATGTGACTTCGCATTGGATGAAAATACCCTCAAAAAGTGTTGTAGAGACTGACTAGGAAGTGCCAGTCTGTGGAAATAAGCTGTTCGTAGGGCCGTCTTGCACACATTATATTATTATGATATTGCCGTGCCTTGTCATCAATATGCGCTTTGTATTTTTATCTCGGCAGTTAGACCTTGAAAAATGAGCCACTTTGAGGTTAAAACGTTATAAGCGCTCACCGAAAACTCGAAAATGCCAGGCCTTTCTCACAGTCTGGTTAATAGAGCAGTCATTATTATATGTCAGGTTCCTTCAGACCAACGTTGATCAAACTGGACCGTAGGATTAGTATGAAGAGCATTCATATGCAGTTGTGTTTTGTCGACGAGGTGCCTCAATTGCTTGAGCGTAAAAATGAGCTCAAAGTACATTCTCCTATATACCGAATACTTTTTTTTATTTACATTTTGGCAGGTTTACAGTACAACCATGTCAGGTTGTTCTAGTACAGTGCATGCAAACCAAACTGATGAGCTGCTGTAACCATACCATGGGATTACTGCAGCTGACAAGACCTTAGTGCAGGTACTCTGACTTTCATGGGGTCGGCGTAGTCGTAGCCCAGGAATTGGTGGGGTATTTGGACCTTCATCGGGGTCAAAATTGGAGGTTTTCTCCGCTTGCCTTGCAGTTCGTCAATTTCTCTTTCAGTCGTGTCGGTTCCGTTTCCTCAAAAATTAAGACCCTCCCCGCTTTCTAGTCTTGCAAACTCATAGGGTCGCCGATTTGACTTATTCTCTTGTAACTTATTAGGATTCACTGTATCAGGCGGAGAAAATCGAATCGGGTACCTCTCACATGCTATTTCAATACTGTACCACATTTCGGTATTGTTGCTTTACGTCCCAGCCAAACGGACAGGGTCAGATCTTCTAAGCGAATATCCAGTAATCATGAGGACGGGTAATCGATTATAAGATTTGCCTGGAGGCACAAGCAGTCCATATCTCACGGCCCAAAAGGACGGGGACCCACCTTGCACTAAAACCCGACAGGATGAATGTTAGTTGTACACTTACATACCAATTGACACCGATCTTCTCCTTCTTCTTGTAATCAAGCAATCTAACGTGTTTCAGGCGACTAAGTCGGAAAAGCGCCTAAGTGCACACGCTGCATGCCAATTATCGATATTTGACCAACGCCGGAGTGAAATAGCTAACTCCGAGGCCATAGCCAACGCCTGAGGAACAGTGTGTGAAGGGCTGTCAACAAAACTATGAACTATTTTATAGAGCAAGCGGATAATGTATTTGCAATGATTAGTTAATGTTGTAAGATGGATTTGCTTCCAAATAAAATTGACATCATGTTACATTATTTTGTCTGAAACATACAAAATACAAAACACGCACAATTTTGTGGTTTTGTCCGTCAAGATTGATTTAGAAGTCAACAATTCTTTAAAGTCAAAACTTTTCATTCTCTATTTATGGTATAATTTATAACTCATATTCGCTGTACAAACTGTTTAACTTAAAGCTCATTTCTAACGAAGCATTTAGACATTTTTCGCCACTAAAGACTCCTTGTTGAAAAAAGAATGGGATCGCCAACGCCGGAGGAAGGTTAGATATGGACATGACCAACGCCTGAGGATGATAACGTTTGCACAGAATGCTATTCAAAACAAAAACTATTTTTTACTCGACTTTTACTTGATAGAGTGGTAGCAATAATATTTGGCAGCTACACCTGTATAATGATACATACGTGAAAGCACGTGCGCGGTTATGGAAATACCGTGATGCATTTTCCTTCCGTTTAAAGCACATACGAATGTCCATTACCGTGTTTTAATACTATTCGTATTTAAAAAGCATGACATGAACATTTAAGTTATGCGTTGTAACGAAAGGTTTTCTGAATCAATATGAATGACTCGACCGAGTGAAACTGTACAATCTAAATGCCTGCAAAAGAAAATAAAACTGTGCTCTTTTAGTGTATGTTGCATTGCATGTCTGTGGCGAATCTAGCAAGCCATGATTTTGTTTCAATTGAGCCGCATCGTGAGAAAACGGGATTATTGCCTATGCGAAAACAAAGGCGCAGATCAGCTTCGCAGTAACTGCGAAGCTGATCAGCGCCTTTGTTTTCGCTACTCGGATAGTACAATTCCTCTCCTACTTAAATCCGAAATTTCAAGCTTCTGGCCTGCTTCTGGAACTGTACAGGCCGATTTATGTTGGACCTGGTCGGAAACCCCGAAGACCGGTTTTCTCGCATCGCGGCTCAATTATTGCTCGTTTGTATCTTCGTGTACAAAAATATTTTTTATTTCTGATAAACTACGAATTTGAGACTATAAGTGTAACAAGATGTCCTCAATTCTATGTGTAACAGAAACGTGCGCGCGCGATCCCACGCCAGAAGGTAAGCATCTTGTAGGAGATTATAGGCATTACAGACCATTATGGGGTGAAAGTAAATATGATTTCTTGATAAAAAAGACCATCAAATCTTGAGAACAAAATCGGGCGTTGTAGTTGGTCTAATCTCTTCTCTAACATTTCCTCCGGCTGCAGTCGTATCTTACTCCGGCGTTAACGTTACCCTCATTTCCTCACTAAAGAGGGTCTGTTAATTAAATGCATGAAAATGTTCAAAATATACCAAATTCAAGCGTGCTTTGGTTCTGTTAATGTCAGATATATATTGTTTCTTCCATATGCACAATTTCAACCACCATTTTCGTACAGAAACACGCGTTTAGCTGTTTTAATTAGGTTGTTGTATTAACGTACATCTTTCATAAATTTATCAGTAATACGAATATCGTTGCGCCTAAAATTGTTTTGAACAACAAGCTCATTGTCATAGGAAGATATAGAATAACAGAAACTGAGTAAAGAGCGTGTTTTCCAATTTATTTTGACATTTTTAGAAGAAGAGCACTATCTATTTTCCTCAGGCGTAGGCGTTATCCTCGGAGTTGGCTATCCCACTCCGGCGTTGGTAAAATATCGATATTGGCATGCAGAGTGTGAAGTGGGGGAAAAGGATAAAAATGCGCTTATCTGGGAATAAAGTTTTCTGCGCTTTAGTAAGAAATGAAAGAAACTTTAAGGCACATCTTCAGGCTACATTTTCATACTTAATTCCTAGAGGCACATGACGTCATAATGACGTCAGATCGACGTCGATGCGACGTCATGACGTCGCATCGACGTTGATATGACGTCATTATGACGTCATGTGCCCGCTGGCTTTAGCAACAGTATGATGGTACCTTCGAAATTCGGTGTAGTTAATATGTAGCTGTAATGTACAGCTCTCTATAAAATCTTAGGATCAAAATAGTTCATGTACACATGCAGTGACACATGCTGAACTAAAACACAAATGAGAAAACATTCACTTTCATGTTTCAACAAAATTATCCTTGATTAGAATCACTAAGGTAGGATTTTCAGCCAGACTGAAAGTCCTTTCAAAATTCGGTGTAGTAGTAAACAAGGCTCAAAATAAAATTATCCTGTGGTGCCTGTACAGCCTAATTTTCAACAATTTGTAGAGCTGGAAATCCCCAAAGTACTCATGATAATTTGAATTATCTATCCTGTCTGGTTTGTATTTGAATTTAATCTCGGGGACTACCTTTTATTAGGGATTTGCTTTTGTTCCATGTTGAAAAAATGAGTACACAACTTTAAATGCTTGTGGAATTGCACACCATTGTTGTTGAGATACAATTTTCATACCATTTTAAAGTGCAAACATCAAGGTTTCAACTGGGGGTTAAAACTTCTCAGAACGCTTCACAAAAAGAGAGAAACTTTAAGAAACCTAAATTACCCCGAATTTCGAATTGCCCCGAATTTCGAACGTTCCGCCATACAATACTAATCATACTTTTTCTCAGCATTTTGCACATATTTTAGTATGATTTCCTCCAGCAGGTATCCGTTAATTCTTTTACTTCAACGTTGTCGCTTGCGTCTATGCGTTAACAACCTGCATGCTTTATGTATGACTGATCCGGTCTTAAAGCAGGAAAAGCGAGGTAGCTAGAAATTGCGGTCGGTGATCATGGAGACATATTGTGAAATATTCTCTCAGGCTGTGTCGTACACTTAAACAAGTTGCAATATAGAACATTTTTTTCTCATTTAGTCGCATTTCCTACATAGTCTAAGCGCCTGACGGAAGTGCCAGTCTCTTTGCAAGGGAAACAAGTCAATATGATTACTAGAGAATACTCCAAACTACTTAAGTCCCCTGTATCTCGTTTCGTGACAAAACTTCAAGTGCGTCCAACTTAAGCTGAGACTCAGATCAGCGGTTATTTTCCACGACGCCCACACGCCCCATCACGAACATGCTGATGGGATCGCTTTGTGTTCATAAAGGCCCCATAAATTCTGAACTATTCTGATTTATTCATATCCAAAACGATCAACCATGCACATCATTTATAGAACATCCCTCGTAAATCTTTTCGGTATTCCGTAGAGGCTAGCACCATTTTGTGTTCCGGTTTATGGAAAAAATATAGCAAGTTATACCATGTTATAAAGGGACGCAGCTCTCCTTCAGGCACGCAGATCTACTAGCCAATATACCATGCGCTATGACTAATAAAACAACACATAGAATTTTTATTGATTAGTTTTGAGTCCATCTACTACGATTATGGCATGTTAGATGTGAACCTATCATCTAGGATCATCTGAGCCGCGTCGTGAGAAAACCGGACTTAAATTGCCTATGCGAAAACAAAGGCGCAGATCAGCTTCGCAGTAACTGCGAAGCTGATCAGCGCCTTTTTTTCGCTACACGGATAGTACAATTTCTCTTCTCCTTAAATCCGAAATTTCAAGCTTCTAGCCTGCTTCTGAGCTTGTACAGCCCGGTTTGTGTCGGACCTGGTCGGAACTTCCCGAAGACCGGTTTTCTCGCGTCGCGGCTCATCTAGCATCGAACAAGT
Source organism: Rugalucina vietnamica (assembly GCA_964017185.1). Taxonomy (NCBI): domain Eukaryota; kingdom Metazoa; phylum Mollusca; class Bivalvia; order Lucinida; family Lucinidae; genus Rugalucina; species Rugalucina vietnamica. The sequence goes on along the minus strand of OZ024879.1, from coordinate 11,629,831 downwards.
TTTAAAGAAATTTCGAATAAAATGAAAGGTAAGTGGGTAAAACATTTTCTGCATGTCCTGGTTGTTGTTAAAGACATTGTCCGCAACAGTGGTGATGAAAGTAAAATAATTTAGTGCAATTTGCTGACTTCCACAAGGCCCCTCCTCCGAGAACATCTAAAATCTTCTACTTACTTTTCTTTCCATTTGTCAACACACATCCATGGGGATGCTGTACAGCGTTATGTAGGGTTGAAATAGAGAAAACAACATACTCATGAATTGTTGATGATGAAATTTTATTGCTTGCAATGCACATGCTACAGTTTATAGATTTCACTCAGACTGGACCATGTCCACACCACGTTTGATTTCTGAAATAAAAGTGGCTTGCTTTTCTATTGCATTGAGCGCACGAAGTGGAGGTTATATATGGGCCTGTGCTTGAGAAAACAAACAATTTGCGTTCCGACCGGGTCTGACACAAACCGGCCTGTACAGTCACAGAAGCAGGCTAGAAGCTTGAAATTTCGGATTCAAGACGAAGGATTGCAGCGAAAACAAAGTCACTGATCAGCTGTGCAGTTACTGCACAGCTGATCTGTGGCTTTGTTTTTGCCTATGCAAAATGTTGGTTCATATCATATATACCAACATATATCAGCAGCTAACAACATGTCGAAATCTTATCTCACATGAAACTGCAACTGGACTTTAAATGTCCGTTCCACATGTCACCCACTTATTCATTATCAAACAAACATCTGTAACAATCACGAACAATGCAGCTTTAACAAAAGACAAATACGAACAGATATCAAAATAGATGCGCCATGATATGCTTTTAACAAAGAGTAAAATAACAACGGCAAAAACAATAACACTTATGCATTTAAAACATTGGGGAACGCCACTGGTAGAGCGTCGAACTCATGTGGAAGAAACCTATTGCCGCACTGTGTCCTAGACGGCAAGATACTAAAAGCTGAGCCGCTGCACGAGAAAGCCAACAATTTACATATGCGAAAACAAAGACGCAGATCAGATGTACAGTAACTGCACAGCTGATCAGCGCCACACGGATAGTACAACTCCTTTTCTACATATAGACAAAATTTCAAGCATCTAGCCTTCTTCTGTGATTGTACAGCCCGGTTCGTGTCGGTTCTGGTCGAAAATTTAAACTGGTTTTCTCATGCACAGGCTCAGCTATCATAGTGATGTTTTTTTTCAAGGTCCTTATGTCTACTCAACGACAAAAACATATTAAAAATAATACAAAACATATTACATCTCTTTTTAACTGTATAAAGTAAGTCGCGTTTAACGTGAGAAAATTGCAAAAGCAAATACATGTACATGTGCAGATCAGCTGAAAAGCTCCTTTGCTTATGCTTCATGTTCTACATGCATAATCCTTCTTCCTGAAAGTTTAGTCTTTGTCCATAATAAGCTTTGAAGATGCCGTACACTTATGGACACGTTCAGTAGCGCCGAAGACAGGATAGTGCCATATGGTTATGGTCATATTCATTTGAAAATAAATTTCATACATATTGCCACAAATCATATTATGCTATCGAATTTGCAGATGTGATATGTATAAAAAAAAGAAACTGACAAAACTGAACAACATATAACGTTTCGAAACAATGTAACGTGAGTGATACAGTCCTATTCAGTTTTCATCTCTTTTGATTTCATGTATGAAACTGGAAGAGAACAAAACGAATTACATCGAACTTAAGGTAGCTTCATATATCATAAAACACAATTTGGACAAAATATCTGCTGAACAGCTTAATTTGTATGTTGTAAGTTAGTTAGTGAAGGAATGACCGAAAATAACGTTTACTTATGGTGCTATTTCATTAATAAACAACCAAAAAGATCCATTCGAAAAGCAGGTGTTAAATGATCACCGAAGTCCATTTATGAAGGAACATAAACAAACATACACCCAGTTTTACGCCTTGACTAAACCCGGTGTTTTGAAGAAACCTACATACGACAAGATAATCAAGAAATACACCAATATGCCACTCCTTCCTTTTCACGATATTATGAAACATAATCATATTAGAAAAAAAGTGATTGATGAAGATGCTTTTCGTACAAATGAGCCGCCACATGGGAAAACCAGCAATCTGTCTAGGCGAAAACAAAGGCGCAGATCAGCTTCGCAGTAACTGCGAAGCTGATCAGCGCCTTTGTTTTCGCTACTCAGATAGTACAATTCCTCTTCTACTTAAATCCGAAATGTCAAGCTTCCAGCTCTTTTCTGTGCTTGTACAGGTCGTTTTGTGTCGGACCTGCTCGGAAACCACATTGTTGGTTTTCCCACGAGGCGGCTCAAAATAATGACGTCGATCAGGAGGTGCAAAAAGTTTTACAGTAAGGACGGCACGTTATCTCGTTTCTTGTACAATCTATCACTTAGTATATCACTTGTACAATACTGTTTCCTCGCTTATAGGCATCAGGAAACATGTCCGTGCAATGTATACCCCCTTGAACCCCACTTTCATATAGAAAAACTGGGGTTTGCAGGGGTATACCTATTTTTCTTATTTTTGCTCCAAAACATAGATTGTGGGTACTCGACGAGGCGGTTCTAACGTGTACCCACAATCTATGTTTTGAGCAAAAATAAGAAAAATATCATTTTTTTTTTCAGCTGAAAATTTTCGATTTTTAAAGCTCAAAAATATCTGTTTATTGTATGGGCAAGTTTTCGTAATGGGTATTTGTTAAAGTTAGGTCACTCCTCCTGTTCTAAGCCTAATGATCTCAGTTAGTTAGAAAACTCATCGCCATCTTTTGAGTGTGTTACCTCTTGTAAAGCGGTTCGTGGTCGTCACTCGAATTTCACTGATTCCCATTATGTCCGCGTTTTAACACGTAAATGAGAGGTAGAAGATATACAGTTCAGATTTATTCCGGCTTAATTTCTTTTTCTTTTCCCTCTTTATTCTCCTTGTTCTCCTTATTCTGAGTCTGGGCTTCACCAGCTTTGAGAAAGTCAGGTGGATCCCGCTGTTTATACGATGACTGTCCCTCAGTCGCAATAGTACACCTTTGTTTTAGTTGTTCCAACTTATTCGGGAAGGTTTTCAACTTATTGTCTGACACATCAAGTTCTGATAGACACGGTAACTTACAAATAGATTCTGGTAACGTTTCCAGTAGGTTATCTTTCAGATCTAGCTTTTCCAAGCTTGTCATTTTGACAACATCAGATGGTATGGCTGTCAGGTCGTTGTTTGCAGCTTTCAGGATTTTAATCCTGTACAAGTAAGGAAGATCCATTGGTACTGCATTTATGTGGTTTTTTGTTACATTCAGTTCCACCATGGATGCTAGAACGTCCCAGCGATCTTCAGGAAGGGACAGAAGCTCGTTGTTAGAAATATCCATCCATACCAGCTTGTTCAGTTCTCCGAAGTTCTCTGGGAGCTCGACCAAGTTGTTGAATGAAACATTCAGCCATTCCAAATTATGTAGACATGTCATTCCCTCGCAGAACTCGCTGAGCCGGTTCTGTGACAGGTCCAATCTCTTCAGGTTCTGCATATTTCTGATGTTGTCAGGGATTGATCCTATGTCATTATCACTCAGATCTAGATCTTCAAGCGCTCGCAGTTTTGTCAGCTCCTCGGGGATCGACTTCAGATTGTTGTGGCTCAGTTTCAGGGTTTTCAGTACCTTCATATGACAAAAGCTGAGTGGTATTTCATCTAGTTTTAGAGACGATGCATCTAAATGAACCATGTTCGACGCATACTCCCTTTCTCCAAGTATTGCTATCACCGACTTAGGGTCCTGTGACGGTAGATACAGCGGATTTCCCGCTATACCAATGGATATCAAAGTCTTTGGAACAATAAAGTCAGTTAGTGTATTGCCAGATACATCCAATTTCAGCAAGAATCTTAGAGATTCTAGTGATTTGGGTAAAGCTGATATTTGGTTATGACCAATATCCAAGGTTTCAAGACTTCTCAACCTCTTCATATCTTGGGGTAATCCTTGTATCCTATTATGTGACACATTTAATGTATGTAACAACTGGTTTTCACCCAATGTCTCGGGTATTTGTGTGAGTTTGTTGTTTGCAGCATGAAGGTGTTTCAGTGTTGAAATTTTATTCAGGGAGTCCGGTAACAACTTGATATAGTTTCCAGAAATATCTAATGACACCAAGTTCTTTAACTGTGAAACATCTTCTGGTACCTCCGTTAAAGCATTGTTAGCCAGGTTAAGATTCTCAATTGTTTTCAGTTTGTGAACTCCAACAACAGTTTGTAGCTTATTGCCAGAAAGATCCAGCTCTTTCACAGCTCTGAGTTCATAGAAATTAGCAGGTACCGTCTCAATCTCGTTGTTACGAACCGTTAAAGTTTGGAGACGTAGTAGCTTATGTGTGTCCTCCGGTAGATTCTTTATGCAGTTATCTGACGCGTGGAGGAACGTCAGGGCGTACTCTAACGTGCAAACCTCGTCGGGTAACGTCGGGATTTTGTTGTGGCTGATGTTAAGATAGTGGAGATACTTCAGCAGGCCCAGCTCTCGCGGTAGATCCTCTAGATCGTTATGGGAGAGATCCAACCAGGTCAAGGTCAGAATGTTGTTGATGTTGTCTGGTACCGCAGCAATCTGGTTATACGAAACATCTAGAACTCTCAGACATGGGTTCTTGACATTCGCATCAGGAAGCTCACCTATTTTGTTATGATGAAGGATCAGCTTCGCTTTCAACTCGTAGATGTTCTTCTTGAGGGATCTGATCTGGTTGTGACTGACGTCCACCAGTTCTAGCGACGTCGACTTGTTGATCGTTTTCGGGAGTGCCTTTATCTTGTTATTCGACAAGTGCAGGTACTTCAGCGCTGGGGCTTTATTGATCGTTCCCGGTATCGCCTTTAGAGCGTTGTTTTCTGCGTTTATTATGTGCAGTTTCTGCATTTTGCCCACTGTCGCGGGAAGAGCGCTTAGAGCATTATTCTGAATAGTCAGAGACTCTAGTACCTCCAGATCTGACACCGTCTTGGGTAGTTTCTTCAACCTATTGCTCTCGGCTCTCAGTTCTATCGCGTTTAACATTATCTCTTCGTTTTTCCAAATCTCGAGTGGCAGGGTTTTCATACTCGCTGTGGAAAAATTCAGGATGACCTGTTTGTTCTGTTTCAGAATGAATCTCCGGAGGGGAGCGGCAAGGGCGCTGATCTTGCTGCCCGGTCCCATCGCAGGGATTATCTCCTCCTTCTCTTGCTTTTTACTCATTTTTCTGGTTTATCTGAAAGAATAAAATAGAAAAGTAAAAACATATGTCGGAGTTTTTAATCGCATTGTACTCAAAACTAGCCAACGGTACAAGCTCAAGGGAAATCGGCTGATTAAATGGTTACCTTTATGATAAGTGTAGTTATATCAATTAATAGTGTACGTCCACGGTTAACAGATACACGGTCAGTTATACCAGCTATACTGTTCCTGTGCAAGCCTCCTAGAGGCAGATAAACCGTACATAGTGCACATTCACTACTAACTGAAAACCTCTTTTTATAAAACATTGTAAACTTATATGACAACGGAAGTTCAGATATGCTTTTAGGTTTAATATCTACTACAAAAAGCCTATAAAGGCCTATTGCTCCTACGTCTTCTTTGGCATCAAGGTAAGATTAACTTATCACAAAATGACAATATAAACTATTTAAACTTTAAAACCATTTCAATGGTTTTGAAATATATCGATCAGTTATTAAAATCATATTTAAATCTACCGTTATTCTCTTTGGATTAGATTTCACTATGCGTTGCACAACGTTGCAGAAACGCATTAACTTATGTATCGGTTCATAAAAGCCCACTCGTCCAAAAAGACAAATTTCTTTCACTTAAAATGAGCAATTTATTAAAATTTCAGGCGTATAATTGTGATTTTGAATAGGACCTGCTCGTCTTCAATAAACATGTTTTTAGCCGCTGCATGATAAAACCAGCAATTTGGGGTCCCGAGCAGGTCCGACACAAACCGAGCTGTACAAGCATAGAGGATGGTTAGAGGCTGGAAATTTTGGATTTAGAAAGTACAGGAATTGTACTATACGTGTAGCGAAAACAAAGGCGCTGATCAGCTTCGCAGTTACTGCGAAGCTGATCTGCGCCTTTGTTTTCGCATATGCAAAATGTTTGTTTTTTCATGACGGGGCTCAAAACATGTTTTATAGGAGATCGTTATCTTACGATCATGTTTCTATTCAAAAGGAACTATTCAATGGTGCGCAGTATTGGAATAAGATTTCAGGTGTTTCGGTCAATACATTTTTGAAAAATGACAAATATTATTAATAAACTTTAAATATTTAAAGGGTCGATATTGTTTAAGTAAATCATCACAGTAAATGCGAGGTGTCACTTAATGGGTTTAATGGGAAGGTACAAGTAGGCAATGATCAGGAAACGGCGCAATCAGAAAGAAATTCCAACTCCATAAACCGAGGGGTGGTAAAAACTAAAATGATATACATACGTACTTATACCAAGAAAACATATCGTAAGGCGAGTGAGCAGCTATTCCCCAATAGGCGGCCACTCAGTTACCCGAGGTTATTTGTCAGGGATGTGCCCACTAGACGATTGAAGCTGCATAATCATTTACAATCATAAATGATTGGATTTTATTTCTCTCTGGTCACACACATGTTAACATGAGAGCTATGCTCTTTAGCGCAGGCACATATATGTAGAAGAAGAAGAAGAAGAAGAAGAAGAAGAAGAAGAAGAAGAAGAAGAAGAAGAAGAAGAAGGAGGAGGAGGAGCAGAAGAAGAAGAAGAAGAAGAAGAAGAAGAAGAAGAAGAAAGAAAGAAAGAATAAGAAGAAGAAAGAATGAATAAGAAGAAAGAAAATAACTCAAAAGTTGTAGTAGATACTACAAACTACACGCACGAATGGTATGAACAAGTTCAGTAAAATGTAAAGATACCTCGATATATCCCTGTTGAAAATTCCATAAAGCAGCAAAGCCCTTTAAATTTTGTTCTCTAGTACTTAATGGAAAAAGTCGAAAGCACTTTTACGTAGAAAGATTAATCCATCGTGTAAATAATTAATTTGTTTTTCTAAACAAAGCTAATGTTGCATGTTACATTATTCTCTGGTGATATAATATTGAAGTTTATCCTCATGGGACCTTTGAAAGTGTTTCAATTGCCCTCAGTTGGTGGTTGTTATGTACTGGACTTTTTATTTGACTCTCATGTGGACGACACGAAGAAGAAGAAGAAGAAGAAGAAGAAAATAATTAAAGATTAAGCATTAAACCAAACAATTGGGCAACGCTTTAAGTGTTAAGGGCTATAATTGGAAAATTTTAAGGCCTGCCATTTAACCGTTCTAACAACATTAAGTAACATGTTGTACTGAGAACTAGTAGCCCAACCCCATTGCTCAAAAATGGTAACGTTTCGATGAAATTTTAAACTTTTAGAAAAGCATCACGAGACCGCAAAATGGTTGTAATGTAAGAGCCAGTTCCAACCGATGGAATAACAGGATTTTCTCTTGTCTCAGACTGTTATTAATTGCGTACTTATTGACTTATTTCCGGAGGAACGAAGATCCATATTTTCTCCAATTAAAACGAGCTTCTCTTTTCTTTTTTTCTTTGTCCATGCAATAAAGGCATAGATTTTTCGTTCTAGGAGAACAATAGAGAAGACTGCAACGGAAGTATGACGCCATATTGTTTCCGGTATTGTGTCAGTCGGTGCCAATGCAGTACAGTGCCATAATGATTACAATAATTGCATGGTTGTGGTATCGAATTAGTGCTCACTAGCTCTTATTTACTTTCTAATTATTTACTTTCTGGAAAAAAAATCGTTTGATGGGGTTCAAATCTGTTTCAATAATAAGTAATTCAGTAAATCTGTTCTATTTGCTTTGAACACCATATCCAATTTTTGGCGTAACGGTTATCATGTGTAACTATGTTTTCGTCGAAATAAAGTGCAAACGAAGTCTGAAAGACCTGATCCCCAGGTTATAAGACTTATTTTCATGCTCAGCTTAACTGAGCATGAAATCTCAATTGCTCATTATTACAGAAATAACTAAATGGTAAAAAATTCAGGTTTAAGGAATAAAAGTTAGTCACTTGTCCTGCAAATAAATGTTCATTTTAACATTTATGAGGATAAATTTTAGTCTCATCCGAGTTGAGCATGAAAAAATAGCTTTATAACCTCAGGACAAGGGTCAACTAGATGTGTCGCACAATTTTGAGTATCGTTTCTTCTACGTCTAAACGTAATTCTCTGGAAAGGCAAGCCTTTTTGATCGCAAACCTTTTCGAAATGTTGAAGGATGGCCGATGCCAGAAATTTTATAATTATGATATATCGCGGGGAATTTACCTTCCTACACAATAGACTAGTGGGTGGATTAACTAAATCTGATTAATCTAACATTATGTACGTTATTTGATTAATCTTAAACCTAAATCTTCCTGTTGTAAACTATACCAACTGCCGATAAACCCACTGGAACGTTAATTTTTGTTTAGATCTAATGCCCCATTTACAACTAGGACATTATTTATATTCTCATTACGAAAACTTGCCTATGCAATAGATAGAGATTTTTTCAGCTGTAAAAAGTGAAAAATTCATCAGAAAAAAAGATATTTTTTTATTTTTGCTCAAAACATAGATCGGCGAGGCGGTCAAACGAGCACCCACAATCTATGCTTCGGAGCAAAAATAAAAATAGATATACCCCCTATAAACCCCAGTTTTACTATATAAAAGATGGGTATAAGGGGGTAAACTTTTCATGGACATGTTATCCTGATGTCTTTGTTGGGACAGTAAGAACATACTAGTCACGCCAATTAATTGCTAAGAACCAACCTGTACGAAACGGATTGAATGTTATGCACCAGTTGTATCCCCGGTCCCATTGGCGGTGGTGGGGGTTGGGGAGTGGGTGTTGCAAAGCCGGGGTCTTAAGTATCGGGATTTAACTTCCGATGAGTCCCGGCAGTGCCTGTTAATTTACATGCAGAAATTCAAGTCACTCCCTCATATTTTTCAACAGAACAACTTCAAGCTGTTGTTTCTCATTATTGTAAGCCTCCGGGGCTTTTAGCAGGGATTTTACCACAGCTTTGACCCGGCAGTACAGGGCTTGATGAGATCAAAAGAGAAATCAGGGAGATTTTTCTCCCATTTCAGGGAGATTTATCAACAAGTAGCCCAAGTGCAACGATCGCTCATCTGAGAGTCAACAAGTACAGTCACTGGACAAAGTGATTTTTTTCTTCTTCTTTTTTTTTTTTTACCATAAATGGGTTTGACGGCCATCTTGGTAATGTTTAAGGTTTATGGCTGCAATAGTTACCATAGGATCATTGGTCCTGTAAACGCTTACCTGAGACCTAGTTGTCACTTTTCCCCATGTTTCCATATTTGCCTATGTTTCCAAAATTGACCTTGACCTAATTCAATCACATACCCTCATCTACTCTATTAGTTGTTTGCATCTACCACTTTTCAGGTCTCAGGCTGCAAAAGTTTTCAAAATACCCATTTTTTTTCACTTTTTCCAATGTAAAAGCCTATGTTTCCCAAATTGACCTTGCCGTAAAATAGGTCAAGGTCATCCAAGGGTCATCATTTGATCAAACTATGATGGACTGGAGTCCCAAATGCTACATACCAAGTTTCGTGAAAATCGACTTGCCGGTTCAGGAGAAGAAGATTATTTGAGCGGTTTTTACCATATATGGGCGTGGCGTCCATCTTGGTCATGTGACCCGGATTTGGCGATCAAACTTTCGTTCCCCCTACCCATGGATGCTGCACATAAAATTTCACTTTGATTAGCCAAGAGGTTTCAGAGAAGAAGATGTTTGAAACGTGTGTATGGATGACGGACAGGCCAAGGTCATGAGATGACCTTGACCTGAATTAATCACATACCTTCATTGACTCCATTAGTTGTTTTGCATCTACCACTTTTCAGGTCTCAGGCAGCAATAGTTTTCAAAAATCCATAGTTTTCACTTTTTCCCATGTAAAAGCCCATGTTTCCAAAATTGACCTTGCCGTAAAATAAGTCAAGGTCATCCTAGGGTCATCAGTTTATCAAACTATGATGGGTTGGAGTCCCAAATGCTACATACCAAGTTTCGTGAAAATCGACCCGCCGGTTCTGGAGAAGAAGATTTTTGAGTGGTTTTTACCATATATGGGTGTGGCGGCCATCTTGGTCATGTGACCTGGATTTCGGGATCAAACTTTCGTTACCCCTATCCAGGGATGCTGCACATAAAATTTTAGTTTGACTGGCCATGCGGTTTCAGAGAAGAAGATCTTTAAAAAGTGTGTATAGACGGCAGATTAGCCAAGGTCAAGAGATGACCTTGACCTAAATTAATCACATACTTTCATTAGTTGTTTTGCATCTACCACTTTTCAGGTCTCAGGCTGCAATAGTTTTCAAAAAATCCATACTTTTCACTTTTTCCATGTAAAAGTCTATGTTTCCAAAATTGACCTTGCCGTAAAATAAGTCAAGGTCATCCCATGGTCATCATTTGCGCAAACTATGATGGGCTGGAGTCCCAAATGCTACATACCAAGTTTCGTGGAAATCGGCCCGCCGGTTCTGGAGAAGAAGATTTTTGTGTGGTTTTTACCATATATGGGCGTGGCGGCCATCTTGGTCATGTGACCTGGATTTCGGGATCAAACTTTCGTTACCCCTACCCATGGATGCTGCACATAAAATTTTACTTTGATTGGCCAAGCGGTTTCAGAGTAGAAGATCTTTGAAAAGTGTGTATGGACGACAGACAGGCCAAGGTCAAGAGATGACCTTGACCTAAATTAATCACATACCTTTACCTTAATCACATACTCCATTAGTTGTTTGCATCTGCCACTTTTCAGGTCTCAGGCTGAAATAGTTTTCAAAAAATCCATAGTTTCCCATGTAAAAGCCTATGTTTCCAAAATTGACCTTACCGTAAAATAGGACAAGGTCATCCCAGGGTCAACATTTGCGCAAACTATGATGGGCTAGAGTCCCCGATGCTACATACCAAGTTTCGTGGAAATCGGCCCGCCGGTTCTGGAGAAGAAGATTTTTTTGGTGGTTTTTACCATATATGAACGTGGCGGCCATCTTGGTCATGTGATCAAGATCCCGCGAACAACTTTCGTCCCCCCTATCCATGGATGCTCCACAAAAAATTGGCTTTCATCGGCCAAGCGGTTTCAGAGAAGAAGATGTTTGAAATTGTGGACGACGGACGGACGACGGACAGACGCCGGGCTGATTGGTATACTATAAGCTCACCTTGTGAGCCTTCGGCTCAGGTGAGCTAAAATAGGACAATTTTTGATTCATTTCAGGGAGATTTTGAATTTTTGTTTAAAATGTGGTACTTTTTAGAATAATTTTCACCAATTCTGTCTCATTTCCTGGAGTCTCCCTGATGATGACGGAGGTATCACATGTAATGAATAAATGCGCGTCCATGACATCAACAAGTCGATAAACTCTCAGAAGTAAACTAAGGGGCGACAACCCCCAAGCGTTGATGCAGTTATATGGGATCTAAGTTCATGGCAAGTGGGTTAAATCGTACGTATAAAGTTTTAGAATTAAAGGATTGGTGTTAGACAGATTATTCATCTGCCAAATGCAATATTATACAATGGGTTTAATTCCATAAGTGGGGTTAATTCGGTAAAGTGAAACACTTATTACCGGTGTTGAGATCAATTTCTTACATGTCTATGATGCAACATTAGACGTACATGACGGACGTCCAAAATTGAAACAAAATGGCGTCTGACTTACGATGCAAGTGCTATTAATATGCACAGAACTGAATGCACAGGGCCGCATATACTACTTACTACCCATGCATTTGAAATGCGAGTCTTTGGCAAGTTTCATAAATTGTTTCTTACATTTGATAATTCTGATTAGCCCAGCTATACCTGTACATGTACATATTTATCAGTGACAATTTATGGCTGTATAAGCAATTAACTGCGTACGTAAACATGCAAGACACTTTAACCCCAAATGTGCATTTAAATAAAAATTTAAAAACTTATTTCTTTATTCTCTTAGACTGTACTTTACAGGTCCATTGCGTCTATTTTTCGTTGTTTATATAATTTTGCATATTTGTTATTTGATACATGATTTGCATTCTTAATCGCTCAGGCAAAATTCAATCATTTGGCAAAAACAACAACATTTTGAAACCGCACCCATTTTCCTACCATCAGGCGTTTAACATTGATATTTGATCGTTCGATTGACATTTTCTATTAAAAATCTCACAATGAAAGGCCACGACCATGATTTTAAGCATTTTATGGCCATTATAACGCACATTTGTCAATATTATAAACTTTGATTTGCGTACTTTTATAATAGAATGAAAACCCTGAATTTTAACATAGAGTATGTACATGTATCTGTCTATTAATTATGCCGCTTTCACACTAGAGCACGATCTGTTACGATCGCCACGATTGACAAATCGTAGCTAATCGGGACATTTTGCAAAAATTTCACGTTCTGATACGTTCTGCTGCGAGTTGTTGCGTTTTGATACGATCTGTTCCGATCTGATACGATAGGCCAGTGATCGGTCAAAATTTGGAGCCCCGGATAGATACGATTAGTTGCGTTCCGATACGATTATTACGATTAAGCCCCCGATTCCAATGCGATCTGATGCGATTATCACGATACTTGACCGCGATTTGATACGGACTGATACGCGTAGATGCGTTCTGGTACGAGTCTCAAGAACTGATACGATGTGTTGCGATAGATTACGACTGTTGGGTTGATTTTTGGTGATTGTGGTCACGATTGTGTCACGATGAGACCACGATTGGTATATAAACTTCGAAAACAAACATGTACCTCATTGTTTTTAATCTCTGAAGACGAAATAACATTGATGATGGAAGGAGTTGAGAATGAAGAGAATGCGATATTTACATTATTTATGTATGTTTATGATAAAGCCTTATCCTTCCCCTTTCTACCTCTGCCTCTGCTGTCATTTCCTGGCAACCTTTAGATTTCTAATTAAAAATGAAAATGACCGTATTAATATTATTTTTCTATTGTTGATCAAAGAATAAAGTCAGTTATCGTGCCAGATGTATTCAATGTATTGACAATTCGTAACAGATCGTAAGCATCCGTAGCAAAAGCGTGGCGTGTCGTGTCTCATCGCATTTACTCGTATTAGATCGCATCATATCGCGAGTTATTCTCATCGTCTCGTAGGAAATCTGGCCAGGCAATTTTCTTGAATCGTATAAACAGACCGTAACAATTCGTAGGAGATCCAACTAATCTCACCAGATCGTAGTGTCACCGCGATTCAGGAACAAGATGAGATACGATTTGTTGCGATTTGTTACGACATCATACGATCTGATGCGATGGCCACGATGGTCCCTCCAATCGCGGTAATCGTGGCAAAATTTTTGGCAGCCAAAAATTTTTCCACGATTAGCCCGATTGTCACGATTGACATCAAGATGTGATACGATCTGATAAGATTGGATACGATAGTCCCGATTGGTCCACGATGAGCACGATACCAATCGTGGTCGAATCGTGATAAGTGTGAAAGCTGCATTAGAAAACACATTTTCCTCAAAAACTAGTATTTATTTGTTGAATGCAAATAAATTTCAGAATTTCTAAAACGAAATGCTCTCAAAAGTCTCATCACACATAAGCTGTAGGCTTGCGTTTATTTTCGAAAAGCAGCTTTCTTTAAATTATTTGTTGTTTTTCGTTCGAGTCGCCAGTTAAAGTCCCGACATGTCCAAAGCTGTTGACTGGGACGTAAATTAAGAAATCAAACTAGCAAAAACTCATTTTCGCAATCAAACGCAAGTCTACATCGAGAGACTTTCGCTTATGTGTGACGAGGCCTTTAGTCTTGCCACTGTCCAAATTCCCAGTTCAGTGTTTATATGGTATATTATAATGTGACGGGATAGCCTCCCTGGGAAATATGCAAATTTCAAACTCGAGAGTTTGTGAATCGAGTAAGTGTTGAGTATATAGCGCAGTAAACCGCTCTTGGTGGTTGAGCATGCTTTTCCACTGACGGGGTTTCTGTGGCTTGGCTCGGCTGTTCGTTACATTTGGTGGCAGCGGTGGGATGATGACAACTGCCAGACCGGGGTTGCCTTACCCATGTAGTCCCCAGGCCAAGACTCGAGACGAGTCTTCTCGGAGGGGGAAGTAATGTGACGGGATAGCCTCCCTGGGAAATATGCAAATTTCAAACTCGAGAGTTTGTGAATCGAGTAAGTGTATAGCGCAGTAAACCGCTCTTGGTGGTTGAGCATGCTTTTCCACTGACGGGGTTTCTGTGGCTTGGCTCGGCTGTTCGTTACAATACTTCCGAATTCCAATTTCTAATGCTCAGTGATCTTGAAAACTGTTAGGTGTTTTCTTTAATACAAAATGACGCCCTTTAACGACGATTAACAAAACATTTTTACTATAGAGAAAATTAACAAAACTAAAACTCAAGTCATGACAAGTGTTACTGACAGTAAAAATTGAGCCGCATCATGAGAAAACCAACTGTGGTTTTCGAACAGGTCTGGCACAAATCAGGCTGTACAGTCACAGAAGCAGGCTAGAAGCTGGAAATTTTGGACTTAGAAAGTAGAAGAATTGTACTATCTGTGCTGCGAAAACAAAGGCGCTGATCAGCTTCGCGGTTACCGCGAAGCTGATCTGCGTCTTTGTTTTCGCATATGCAAAGTGTTGGTTTTCTCATAATGCGGCTCACTTACTATTTTCAAAAATATTGATTTTGAAGATTATAACATTGTAACGAAAATTTGGTGGGTGTAATAGCGACCCCCCAGATTCGTGCGTTCAACGAACCTTTTTTATTTATTTATTTATTTATTTATTTATTTTGTGAAGAAGCAACCAGCTTTCAGACCGTGGCATATAATTGAGCCGCGACGCGAGAAAACCAGTCTTCGGGGTTTCCGACCAGATCTGACACAAACCGACCTGTACAGTCACAGAAGCAGACTAGAAGCTTGAAATTTCGGATTTAAGAAGAAGAGACATTGTACTATCCGTGTAGCGAAAGCAAAGGCGCTGATCAGCTTCACAGTTACTGCGAAGCTGATCCGTGCCTTTGTTTTCGCGTAGGCAAAAATCCCGTTTTCTCACGATGCGGCTCTCATGTATCTTTCGTTAAATTAGGCCTAAAATGTGACACCAGAAAGACTAGAAATGCCCGGGACCGAATCGTTCTGTCATAATGTTTGCATTTTGTGTGTCTGTTGCTGAACACACTAATAAACAGATATGGGTTCGCGCCTCGCACGGGGCACGAATTCATATGTGAGACAAGCCATGTTCTGCTTGCGGATGTGTCAGGTGGTTTTTCCCCGGGTACTCCGGTTTTCGCCCCACCTACCGATTGATTCGTCTCGATATGAGTGAAAAAGCTTGAAAGGGACGTAAAACTGAATCAAAAAAAAAAAATAATAATAATAAACAGATATGGTTATGTATACACAACGCAATTGATTGCTAATTTGATTGAATAACTTTAATTAATTTTTCTTTTTATGGCTTTAAATGATGTTTATTGTATGTAATCAAATGTAGGGTCCTTGATTGGAAAATAAAATTATTCTATTGTATTCTGTTCTTCCTATACTATACTGATCTGCATCTTTTTGGCCCCTGCCCCGCTGCCCCTTTTTGTCCCCTGCCCCGCCTTGCGACGATGAGGCCTGAACGTTAACGTCCCTAACCACCGTGCCAAACGCTTTCATAAATTAACAAAAACCACAAGACATAAACGCTTTTGCTGCTGAGCTGAGGTTTTCTACAGCTGAAGATAAAAAGTATTTAGAAAGAAATAAGTGCGAAAAAATGTTTAGTTTGATAAGAAATTGAAAGATATAGGCCTACGAACGTGTCGACTATTTACATATCGAACAGTAGCATGTTAAAGCAAGTTAACAAAGAAGTATAGATTTTAATAGTAAGTAAACAAAGAATCTTATATTAACTTACCTATTAACTTGGCCAACTATGGTTTAATTTTAAGTTTTTAGTTATTTTCAACGTTTCCTTCTTGTTTATTTCATTTTATGAAATTGCACCACGTTTCTACATTTTCACTATTTTTGTTTCATATATTGACTTTGTGTCCATTAGCTAAATAGAAACTAATAAAACTATTCCAAATGTAATGTTTTCTTTACAAAGTTTTGACAATACTAGTAGGATATTGAACTGACATTTTAGCGGCCTTAACAACAGGGGAAATAATCCAGGTAAACCAAAATAGGAAAATGACGCATTGGTTGGTTTTGTGTAGAACAGTGGTGGTGTAAGGGGGATAAGTCATGATAAACCTAAATAGTTCAGTCAGTTTATACTGCTGTTTTCTCTTGAAATGAATCGACTTCATTGGAGTTTAAGATTGCCTCAAAATGCTTAATTGACATTTTGTCAAAAAAAAAAAAAAAAAAAAATAGGAAAACAGCAAGCAGTTCAGTGTCTTACAGTATGCCTAGACTCATGCCATGCAATTACCTACAGAATCGAGTCTTTAGCATCTATAAGAACGTAAAGTTTTAGCCAATTTGCTTTTAGGACAACCTTTTGTGTGATGTTTTGGTGAACTGAATCTCGGATCCTAGACTAAATGTAACGCCCCACAGCATAAATTAACTCAAGGCGTACTATTGCACTGAGAAATTCGGCTTTAAGTTTAAATCTTATTTATTTGAGCCGCCTCGTGGGAAAACCAACAATGTGGTTTCCGAACAGGTCCGACACAAACCGGCCTGTACAAGCACAGAAAAGCCTGAAATTTCGGATTTAAGTAGAAGAGGAATTGTACTATCCGAGTAGCGAAAACAAAGGCGCTGATCAGCTTCGCGAAGCTGATCTGCGTCTTTGTTTTCGTCTATGCAGATTGTTGGTTTTCATTAGAACCGCCCAGCAGTCAGTGACGCGGTTCTAACATGTACCCACAGTGTTTGAGTAACAATATTGAAAATATTACATTTTTTCCAATGAAAATTTCCACTTTTAATTCTGAAAAAAATCTCTGCATCATGCAAACATGTCCGTGAAATGTGTACCCCCTCAAACCCCACTTTTATATAGTAAAAATTGGGGTATGCAGGGGTATACCTATTTTTCTTATTTTTGCTCCAAAACATAGATTGTGGGTACTCGTTAGAACCGCCTCGGCGAGGCGGTTCTAACGTGTACCCACAATCTATGTTTTGAGCAAAAATAAGAAAAATATCAAATTTTTTCAGCTGAAAATTTTCAATTTTTAAAGCTAAAAAAATCTCTGTTTATTGCATGGGCAAGTTTTCGTAATGTATATGGCATGGGCGTGTTTTCGTAATCGGTTATACTGTAACAGTAAATTTAGTATAAAACTGGCAAAACACTTTTTAGCTCACCTGAGCCGAAGGCTCACAAGTACCAATCAGTCCGTCGTCCGTCCGTAATCCACAATTTCAAAGATCTTCTTTTCTGAAACAGCTTGACCGATGAAATCCAAATTTTGTGTGTGTTTGCGGGATCTTGATCACATGACCAAGATGGCCGCCACGCCCATATATGGTAAAAACCACTCAAAAATCTTCTTCTCCTGAACCGGTAGGCCGACTTCCAAGAAACTTGGTATGTAGCATCGGGGACTCCAGCCCATCATAGTTTGCGCAAATGATGACCCTGGCATGACCTTGACCTATTTTAGGGCAAGGTCAATTTTGGAAACATAGGCTTTTACATGGGAAAAAGTGAAAACTATGGATTTTTTGAAAACTATTGCAGCCTGAGACCTGAAAAGTGGTAGATGCAGAGAACTAATGGAGTATATGAAGGTATGTGATAAATTTAGGTCAAGGTCATATCTTGACATTGGCCGGTCTGTCGTCCATACAGACTTTTCAAAGATCTTCTCTGAAACTGCTTGGCCAATCAAAGTGAAATTTTAAGTGGAGCATCCAGTGGTAGGGGGAACATAAGTTTGATCGCGAAATCCGGGTCACATGACCAAGATGGCCGCCACGCCCATATATGGTAAAAACCACTTAAAAATCTTCTTCTCCAGAACCGGCAGGCCGATTTTCACGAAACTTGGTTTGTAGCATTTGGGACTCCAGCCCATCATCGTTTGGTCAAATGATGACCCTGGGATGACCTTGACCTATTTTACAGCAAGGTCAATTTTGGAAACATAGGCTTTTACATGAGAAAAAGTGAAAACTATGGATTTTTTGAAAACTATTGAGGCCTGCGACCTGAAAAGTGGTAGATGCAAAAAACTAATGGAGGAGATGAAGGTATGTGATTAATTTAGGTCAAGGTCAATTTTGGAAACATAGGCTTTTACATGGGAAAAAGTGACAACTACATGAACTAGGTCATTTTACAGGACCAATGATCCTATGGAAACTATTGCAGCCATAGACCTGAAACATGACCAAGATGGCCGTCATACACATATATGGTAAAAAAAAAACATGACCAAGATGGCCGTCATACACATATATGGTAAAAAACACACACAAAAAAAACAACAAAAAACACTATGTCCAGTGACTGTACTTGTTGACTCTCAGGTGAGCGAATGTTGCCCTTGGGCTACTTGCTTTAATAGTATGCTTGACTAAATCTGTTTCGACCAATGTGGAAAATATATTTGATGCTTGAAGTGACATTCTAGTACTCTTGCAAAAAGGTTGGAAAAGAAAATCTATGGCATTTTTAGCTCACCTGAGCCGAAGGCTCACAAGGCGAGCTTATAGGATTGCCATGCTCCAGTGTCTGTCGTTGTCCGTCGTCTACAATTTCAAATTTCTCCTTTGAAATGGCTCAAACTTCATGTAGAGCATCCAAGGGAGTGGGGGGGGGGAGGGGGGCGAAAGTTTATATAAATGGTCCAGGTCACATGACCAAGATGGCCACCATAGCAAAAACCTTTAACTAACTGTCTTCAAGGCCTATGATTTTGAAACTTGGCATGAAGCATTGGAGAATGGAAGTCTATATAATTTATATAAATCATGACCCTGGGATGACCTTGACCTATTTTATGGCAAGGTCAACATACATGTAGGTCGCCCGTGCATCTGAATGGGGATTCACCACTTTAGCATTTATCTGCTGGTTTCAAGCTCACAAGAAATCACTATTGGAAATACAGGTAACCAAAGCAACAATGACCTCAGGGTCACGGTGGTTTTGGTTACCTGTTTTTCTAATATTGATTATTTATAAGCTGGAAACCTGCAAATAATGCAAAAATGGTGAATAATTGTCACAATATCTTTTGAAGGGAAAATCAATAGGGAAGTGGGCAAATGGATGGAACTTTTTATGATTCTGAAAAAAATTTGGACCCCAGGGGCTGGTCTGTCACCACCCCAGGGGCAATACATATGTACATTACCATAACAGTCAAAGATCTTCTCTGAAACAATCAAAGTCAAACATCATGTGGAGCATCCTTGGGAAGCATACATGTGATACCTCCCTCATCATCAGGGAGACTCCAGGAAATGAGCGACAAAATGATCTAAAATTTGTCTTAAATAACCCCCTTTTACAAGAATATTTTAAAACCTCCCAGAAATGAACCAAGAATTTTCCCTATATAATCTATACATTTTTCAAAAACCTCCCTGAAATGAAAGAAAAATCTCCCTGATGCCACTTTCAAACTCATCACATGTATGGGGAAGGGGGAACAGATAGTCCAGGTCACATGACCAAGATGGCTGTCATGGCTATAAATAGCAAAAACCTTTAAAAGTCTTCTTCTCCAGAACCAAGAGTCCTATGATTTTGAAACTTGGCATGAAGCATTGGGGAATGGAGTTCTGCAAATTTTATATAAATCATGACCCTGGGAAACCTATATTAAGCCGTAGGTCGAACATGCATTTGAATGGGGAAAATTGTCAAAATGTTGAAGGGCAAACTTGAAGGAAATGAGCAGATGGACTGAAAATTTATGATTCTTAAAAAATTGGGCTGGTCTGCCCCCACAAAATGCAATATACATGTACATGTATATTGCCATAATATTCAAAGATCTTCTCTGAAACCGCTTGGCCTATCAAATATGAACGGGAAACTTTAAATATATGTACATAAATAATCCAGGTCACATGAGCAAGATGACCATCATGTCCAAATGTGGTAAAAACCCTTGGCCTATCAAATATGAAGGGGAAACCAATATGTACATAAATAATCCAGGTCACATGAGCAAGATGACCATCATGTCCAAATGTGGTAAAAACCCTTCAAACATCTTCTTCTCAAGAACCGATGGATTGATTTCAATGAAACTTGGCATGTGGCATCTGGTACTTGAGTACTAAATTATATACATAAATCTTGACTGTGCGTTGATCGTGACCTATTTAATGGCAAGGTCAACAGAAGAAGTTGCGTAGGCATTTGAATGCGGAAAACTATTAAAATGTTATTTGAAGGGAAAAACTTTCTGAAATGGGCAAATGGACAGAATATTTATAGTCCTGTAAAAATTTGAGCCGAGGGGGTTCATCTGTCCCCGCCCCGGAGCTATATTCTTGTATCTCAAACATTTTTATTGGTATATATATCAGACCTCAGGTGAGCATTTACAGCCCCGGGACCATTGGTCGTCTGTTTTTTTTTTTTGTTGTTGTTTTTTCATTTTCTTATAAGGTTTTGTAAACATCTTGCTAAAGATATTTTTGTGTTTAATCAATATACATGTATATTTAAGTGATTAAAACACTAGCAAATTTATATATTTTTTTCTCGAAAACTAAGCGAGGGTGGCCTGCCATGTCTCAGTGTACCCCGTGAAGCAAGATAACTTAACCTCGAGGGTGTAATTAGCCTGGATTTTACTAGGCCATTTATTTGTCAGCTGCATCATGTTGCATTTGATGGGTTGAAATCTCATACCCCATTTCCTAGCCCAACTAAGGGATCGATGTCTCTTTGAAGTTTCAATGTATCCTCTTGGTTTCACGTTAGCAAACACAATCATCAGCGAAGAGTCTTATATCAGGCTCGATGTCAACTGAGATGCCATTTATACAGGTCATATGACAATAAGAGATACCAGTCTTGACAGTCACTGTAACAGGCTAGAATCTTGAAAATTCAGATTTAACAAAAAGAGGGATCATACTATTCGAGTAGCGAAAACAAAGGCACTGATCAGCTGTGCAGTTACTGCACAGCCGATATGCGCCTTTGATTTCTCATTGGCAAAAAACCGGTTTTCTCATGACACAGCTAATGTTGTTATATTCAGGAGGTTATTTCCTACTTTACAACCCACTAAACAGCTATGGTCATACAGAACTGAAACCCTAGTTTAATGTCTCATATGAAAAACTATAGAAACCCATAAAACAGTTATGGTCATATGGCGATGAATCCTCAGTTTAAAGTCTCATATGAAAAACCACAGAGACCCACAAAACAGTTATGGTCATACAGCACTGAAACCCTAGTTTAATGTCTCATATGAAAAAATATAGAGACCCACAAAACAGTTATGGTCATACAGCACTGAAACCCTAGTTTAATGTCTCATATGAAAAACTATAGAGACCCACCTAACAGTTATGGTCATACAGCACTGAAACCCTAGTTTAATGTCTCATATGAAAAACCACAGAGACCCACAAAACAGTTATGGTCATACAGCACTGAAACCCTAGTTTAATGTCTCATATGAAAAATTATAGAGACCCACCTAACAGCTATGGTCATACAGCACTGAAACCCTAGTTTAATGTCTCATATGAAAAACTATAGAGACCCACCTAACAGCTATGGTCATACAGCACTGAAACCCTAGTTTAATGTCTCATATGAAAAACTATAGAGACCCACCTAACAGCTATGGTCATACAGCACTGAAACCCTAGTTTAATGTCTCATA
The DNA here is from genome assembly GCA_964017185.1 of Rugalucina vietnamica. Taxonomy (NCBI): domain Eukaryota; kingdom Metazoa; phylum Mollusca; class Bivalvia; order Lucinida; family Lucinidae; genus Rugalucina; species Rugalucina vietnamica. The sequence continues at coordinate 11,607,812 of OZ024879.1, read as the reverse complement.
TGAAAAATTATAGAGACCCACCTAACAGCTATGGTCATACAGCACTGAAACCCTAGTTTAATGTCTCATATGAAAAACTATAGAGACCCACCTAACAGCTATGGTCATACAGCACTGAAACCCTAGTTTAATGTCTCATATGAAAAACTATAGAGACCCACTTAACAGTTAAGGTCATATGGCAATGAATCCTCAGTTTAAAGTCTCATATGAAAAACTATAGACAAACAGCTAAGGTCATATGGCAATGAATCCTCAGTTTAAAGTCTTGACCCACTTAACAGCTATGATCATATGGAGATGAGACCTCAGTTAAAATCTCATATGAAAGACTATATAGACCCACTTAGCAGCTATGAACATATGGAGATGAGACCTCAGTGAAAATCTCATATGAAAGACTGTAGACCCAATAAACAGCTATGGTATATAGATGGCACCTCAGTTTTAAGTCTCACTTAGAGACCCACTAAAGTCTCATATGAAAGACTACAGAGTCCATGGATCAGACACTGTGAGCCCTGGTTTAAAAGACAAGCTGCTTAACAACTACACCACTGACGCTTCTTGAAAGTATTAAGATCTTACTGGTTATTAAGTGCACTTTTTAATATATGATGTTTGTTTGAATGAGATGTGGTTAAATGGAGACAACATCCGGACATGACCATAGCTGTTGCCAGTTGAATGGCAACAGCAATGGTCATGTCAGGATGTTGCCTCCATTTTATGGGACTTCTACCCAACATAGTGATGTCAGGACACCAAAAATGTGCTTGAAAATCGAAGAAATAACCACCCATGTAAACCAAAAAGCCTTTTATGTATGGATGGTTTGACTTGAACTACTTTCTCAAGGCCCCAATGGGCGTAGGCCATGTTTATTACATCAGGAAAACATGTCCGTGCAATGAATACACCCTTAAACCCCACTTTTACATAGCAAAATTGGGGTATGCAGGGGTATACCTATTTTTCTTATTTTTGCTCCAAAACATAGATTGTGGGTACTGGTTAGAACCGCCTCGGCGAGGCGGTTCTAACCTGTACCCACATGCTACGTTTTGAGCAAAAATTAAAAAAAAAATATCATTTTCTACTGAAAATTTTCGTTTTTAGAAACTTTAAAAATATCTGTATGTTTTTGTAATGATGTAAACAGGACCTAGGCTTTATCAGGAGGCATCATAAACACTGATGAAGAAAACATAAAAAGTTAGCAACTGTTATGCATGAAATTTTAATCAGAGCATTTTGACACATCATTTTCACTATTTACAATGCTATAAACACTAAACATGCCAACACATACTACAGCTGTGCCAGGGAAAACCTTACAAAATTTTCTAACTTTGACCTCTGAAAGGAGCAAAGATCAGAAAAAAATCCACTTGACCTCTAAATGAGCAGAGATCAGAAAAATCCATTTTGATACAAATCTGTTGAGCTCAGGTAGGTATGCTTGTCCAAATTTGACCTTTGACAAACACATGTTTAGAAGAGTCAAAATAGTTTTCTATGTAAAGTCTTCAATCATTCTTAGGTCCAAACACTAGAGTAGAATGTTTATTCAAGTTGTACATACAAATTATCAGTGCTATAAACACCTTCTGAAATGTTCTGGCCAGAAAAATCAAGATTCTTTTTCACAAAACTCGGACTATGCAACAAACTGTTCACAAATTATAGTTCTGTTTTTCCCTAGCAAACATTGCACTTGATACAAGTATGTATTTCAAATTTAAAGAAAAACAGTTTCAACATTTAAACATACTTTCATTCTTAAATATTGCCGTTTTATTTCAACCACTAAGAACAGACGAGAGTCACAAGACTACAAAAAATGACAATAGTATACTGTTTTAAGTTAACAATTACGAACATAAACTATGAAAATTGACAATATTAAAGGCATTTCCATCTCTCATTCATTTTTTTTTTTAATTCAGTTTTACGTCCCTTTCAAGATTATTTCAGCTCATATGAGACGGGCCAATCAGTTGGTGGGCGAAAACGGGAGAACCCCGTACACTATCCAAGAAAAACCACCTGGCACACCCGCAAGCAGAACTTGGCTTGTCTCACATGTGGCCAGAGCGGGGCTCAAACCCACACCAGACACAGCGGTGAGATGATCGAGTGATTAAGAAACAGCGCTCTTAACCGCTCGGCCACGGGGGCCGCTCTCTCATTCATTTGAACCAACTTCTTAAAATCACTATATCAGCATGACATATCACATCGGACAACTCATAACATTAGGAAAACTTGCCCATGCAATAAACAGATTTTTAAGGTTTTAAAAATTGAAAATTTTCTACTGAATAGTTTTCCTCAAAACACAGATTGTGGGTACACGTTAGAACCGCCTCGGAGAGGCGGTTCTAACGAGGACCCACAATCTATGTTTTGGAGGAAAAATAGGTTTACCCCTGCATATCCCAGTTTTACAATATAAAAGTGGGGTATAATGGGGTATTCATTGCAAGGATATGTTTTCCTGATGGGCCCTAGGCTTTAGTTCAAATCCTAAAGCAGTATCTATTCTATATGTAAACTGTACATACAAGCTGTTTTTCAAATAAATACATGCATAATTTCACCAAATATCAGACAAAAGCCATGTTTTCCTTTCATAGAATTTGCATTCAAACTTGACCCAGGCATAACCAAACATTAACATGACCAAATATTACATGTATATTTATATAAGTATTAATCTTAAGTAAGGAGCACATACTGTTTTGCTTTCATTGGCCAAAACAGCATGAGCAAAACATGAAAATTAAATTAAGTCATGTATTAGTTTACATCGTTGACATTTTAAAAATCATTTTAATAGTATAATAACCCAACATTTTAATTTTAGTTTTAAACATTTTCACATATATACATCTTTTATACATTTTCATACGTAAACAAAAACACTACAATAAGTTAAAGTTGGACAACTATTCATTCAAATACACCTTATGTGTAGCAAAAAAGATGTGTGTACCCCTTTTTTTTAGTTTCCTTCATATTTGAGCCGTGAAAACAAAGGCGCAGATCATCTTCACAGTAACTGCGAAGCTGATCAGCCCCTTTGTTTTCACTACTCTAGTAGTACAATTACTCTCCTTTCTAAATCCGAAATTTCAAGCTTCTAGCCATCTTCTGAGACTGTACAGACCCGTTTGTGTCGGACCAGGTCGGAAACTGGAAGACCGGTTTTCTCGCGTCGCGGCTCATATGGGCTAAACTTTGGTATAAAAAAGAAAAACATTACATTTACGATAAAGGTGATCCTATTTAGCATTACAATTAGAGGTTCCTTAACCCATATATGAGCCGCGACGTGAGAAAACCGGTCTTCGGGATTTCCGACCAGGTCCGATACAAACCGGCCTGTACAAGCTCAGAAAAGAGCTAGACGGTTGAAATTTCGGATTTAAGTAGAAGAGGAATTGTACTATCCGTGTAGCGAAAACAAAGGCGCTGATCAGCTTCGCGGTTACCGCGAAGCTGATCTGCGCCTTTGTTTTCGCATAGGCAAAAATCCGGTTTTGTCACGATGCGGCTCATATGATGAATGGACTTGCCCATCATTATCAGTTGGGTGAGTCCACTTTCATATTTAGGGATGTTAGGTGTAAATTATTATTTTTTTTTCTCCATTTTTTGATGAAATGTCTCTATGCAAACAGCTATTCGTTTGCCTATGTCCCATAAAAGGGACACCAGGCTAAAATGAGTTAAATTATCTACTATTTATTTGGGTTTTAAATATTTTTAATTCTTTTTTCAAAAGATGTTTAAGATAAAAACAACATATTTAACAATGGACGGCATTTGGAAGATATGAAAAATGTGGTTTACACAAAATGAATTAATGATAATGTTCCTATGAAAACAAAGCAGCTGACTGGTCTAGGCAAATCAATCTCAGCCATACAATGTGGAAACACATGAGCTGCATCATGAGAAAACCAACAATGTGGTTTGAAATAAACCAAGCTGTACAACGACAGACGATGGCTAGAGACTGGAAATTTTGGATTTAGAAAGTAGAGGAATTGTGCTGTGTAGCGAAAAGGAAAACAAAGGCGCTGATCAGCTTCACAATTTCACAATTACTGTGAAGCTGGTCTGCGCCTTTTGTTTTCGCATATGCAGAATTTTGATTTTCTCATGATGCAGCTCATATGTGTACGCATTCCAATAATTTTACCCAGTCTGTCCATTCATTATAAAATGTCAGCTTAATACCACAAATGAGCCGCCTCGTGGGAAAACCAACAATGTGGTTTCCGAACAGGTCCGACACAAACCGGCCTGTACAAGCACAGAAAAGAGCTAGAAGCTTGAAATTTCGGATTTAAGTAGAAGAGGAATTGTACTATCCAACTAGCGAAAACAAAGGCGCTGATCAGCTTCGCGGTTACCGCGAAGCTGATCTGCGCCTTTGTTTTCGCCTATGCAGATTGTTGGTTTTCTCATGAGGCGGCTCAAATTGTTCTGCTGCTTTTGTTTAATAGCTTTCAAAATGAGTGAAACACATAGTAAGAGGACCTGCTTTTTGTGTATATGTGAAAACAAAGGCACAGCTCAGCTGCTAGTAGCTAAGCAGCGCTGATCAGCCCATGTGTTTTATTACACAGATAATATAATACATCTTCTTAAATCCATTCAATTTTATTGCGGAAAATCCCGATTTGAGTCCAACATATGATCTGAAACCCCAGGTCCCGAGTTTATAAAACTTTTTTTCATGCTCAACTAAGCTGAGCATAAAATTTCAATCTCTCATAAATACCAAAATGGCCCAAATATATTGAAATTGAAGGTTTGGAATGGCAAACCCTGTAATTTTGGCATTTTAACATTCATGAGCAAGATAAATTTGAGTCTCGACTGAGCTGAGCATGAAAAAAGTTTTATGACCTTTGGCCCAAGTCAGGATTCTTCACAAGTATCTCAAGTAATAATACAAATGAGTATGAAAATGTGAGCATGAAACACACTGGTTATCCAGAGACAAGCCAACATGACAACGAATGCAGATGAAAATCAAAATGCGACGACAGCTCATAAACACGTCTGGGAACAACTCTCTATGGATCGGAATGATACATGGAAAGTTGTTCCCAGATAGGTATCCTACGTAGTCTTATACTGATTTCATCTGTGTTGGTTGTTCTGAGTCACATTAGTTGTCCCTGGATAACCAGTATATGAGCCGCGACGCCAGAAAACAAGTCTTCGGGGTTTCCGACCAGGTCTGACACAAACCGGCCTGTACAGTTTCAGAAAAAGTCTAGAAGATTGAAATTTCAGTTTTAAGAAGAAGAGAAATTGTACCATCCGTGTAGCGAAAACAAAGGCGCTGATCAGCTTCGAAGCTGATCTGCGCCTTTGTTTTCGCATAGGCAAAAATCAGGTTTTCTCACGATGCGGCTCAATTATGATTGTTATTAAAACATCATCACACATACTGTACAAATGTGAACACTCCTTCAATTTGGACAAATCCTTTCTCTTCAACATTTAGAATTGATTTATTTTTTATATATTTATTTATTTTTTTGACAAATGACTAATTTTTTTCTTTTATATATCTGACATGTACTTTGGCCCGCAGAGGTGGTTCTAACGTCTACCCACAAACTATGTTTTGAGCAAAATTAAGAAAACTATCATTTTGTTTTACTACTGATTTTTTTTCTCATTTTTTTTAAAACTTTCAAGACCCGTTTACACATTCAAGATTTTCTCTACCATTCACCACGATTTCTCATGGTCAGAAAAACTGTGATGGATCGTGATGAATAGTGGCGAAAAGTGGAAATATTCAGTGTCGCTACGATTACAGTAAGAATGTCCACAATATTAGTATGGTGTCTGTAAGTTATCGCTACAAATCAATGACGATTCAAGACGGCAACGCTACAGTCAATGAGGATTGACCACAGTGGCCCAACGAATGCTCATGGTGCTTGTATAATGGTTCGATACGGTACTAATGAGATTCACGGCGGTAGCTCCATATCAAAACCGTGGATGATTCGTAAGACAACCATACACAATTCGTGGTGAATCGTGAGAATTCCTGGTGTCAAAGATTCCACAACTGGCTATGATCTCTCATGAATAGCCGCGAATATAGCTACGGTGTCGGTACAAATAAGCACGATTCCACTACGGTTGCGCTACAAATTAGGCCACGCCCAATAACCACCACGATTCGCCACTAATGTTTTAAACAGTTTAAAACTTCCGTAGCCCTATCGTGAAGTTCCCGAATCATCACAATTCATAATGGTTCTACTAGAATCACCATGGTACACAACGATTTTACAAATCGTGGCGAATTGTAGCGGAACCCATAGCCAAAAATCATGAATGTGTAAAGAGGCCTTTAAAAATCTCTGTATATTGCATGGGCATGTTTTCGTAATGTTAAGCAAATCAGTAAAAGGGCAAAACTCTTATTTCAAGAAGATTTGTTAATTTCCAATAGTATAATGGATCGAAACTGAAAAAACTAGTTTCAAATAGAAAAGATTTGTCCAATCAAATAATAGCACCATTTGAAATAAAGCATCCATACAAATTGAACCTGCAATGGAAGTGACAGCTATTTTTTAATTTCCAATAATAGCATGAGCAGGCATTTTAATTTTTACATCAGCTTATATGAGCTGTGTCATGAGAAAATTGTTTTTCCTGTGCCAAAACAAAGGTTCAGATCAGCTGTGCAGTCACTGTGCAGCTAATCAGATAGTACAATATCTGGTCTTCTTAAATCCAAAATTTAAAGTTTCTAGCTTTCTTCTGAGACTGTACAGACCCATTTGTGTTGCACCTGGTCGGAACCCCTGAATACAGGTTTTTCAGGCTCATATCATCATATTGTATATGAGCCGCGACGTGAGAAAATCGGTCTTCGGGGTTTACGACCAGGTGCGACACAAACCGGCCTGTACAGTCACAGAAGCAGGCTAGAAGCTTTAAATTTTGGACTGAAGAAGAGGGATTGTACTACCTGCGAAGCGAAAACAAAGTGCACAGCTGATCTGCACCTTCGTTTTCGCATAGGCAAAAATCTGGTTTTCTCATGACGCGGCTCATATCACCATATATGCAACCTTATCAATTAATTATGTGTATTCTGAAAAAGTTTCGAGTGTCCAAACATAATCGTCTCTCAGTCATCTACTAGCGCTGTATGATCTGTCCCGTCCGTCGTCATTTTGTAGTAAGTTTGAGCGGTCACGTCGGGACTTGTATAATGGCACGAGGAAGGGGTGACGCAGGGCCTTCCGCGCCGTGATTCTGTCTTTAGGGTCGTAGGCAAGCATTTCTGAGATGAGGTCGAATAATTCTACGTGGCCTTGATCGTCAGGGTCCTTTAAGTATCTCTATGAATGGAAAGGAAAACATTTTAAATCATTTGACATTTTTGAACAGGTCCGATACAAACCGGTCTGTGCAGTAAGAGAAGCAGGCTAGAAGCTTGAAATTTTGGATTTATGAAAAATAGGAAGTGTACTATCCATGTAGCGAAAACAAAAACGCTGATCAGCTTCGCAGTTACTGCATAGCTGATCTGCGCCTTTGCTTTCGCATATGCAGATTGTTGGTTTTCCCATGGGGCGGCTCATTTATTTAATAGAAAAAGAAAGAATTATTCTCTGTAAATTTCCAAGCTACTTAGATTTTTTTTTCCCTTTACAAAAAGAAATGTATTCAAAGTACTGAATGTATATACTTATAAGATTCTTGGATTTTATCTATAATTTTAAAACTACTGAACAAGAGTGTCAAAGAAAAGTGAGCCCCGTCATGAGAAAAACAGATTTTCGCCAATGCGAAAACAAATACGCAGATCAGCTTCGCAGTAACTGCAAAGCAGATCAGCGCCTTTGTTTTCGCTACTCGGATAGTATAATCCCTCTTCTTCTTAAATCTGAAATTTCAAGCTTCTAACCATCTATGCTGGTTTGTGTCGGACCTGGTCAGAAACCCAGAAGACCGGTATTCTCACGTCGCCGCTTAAGTGTCAGAAGCTGTCCAGTGAGTGTTCGTCTTTAAATGGTTGTCAGAGTTTTAAATTCCAGGACCCAGTTGTTCAAAGCATTGTTAGCTTAACGATATCGTTAAGACATAAATTTGTTAACCAAATATCAGCTAAAGTAACAAATACACTGTTATTTTTTGTTGAAAAAATGTGAGAATCCTTTGCAGTGCAAAGGATTCTCACATTTTTTCAGCAAAAAATAACAGTGTATTTGTAATATTAATGTTTGAAATTTTAACGAAACGTTAACTAACGACGTCGTTAGTTTTGAACAACTGGGCCCTGGATACTTTGTGGTTTGTTTAATTTGTCCAGCATTTTTCTTCTGTAATGATTCTTTAATATCGGCATCAGACTTGGGCAATGCATTAAAATAATGCCAATGCATTAGCAATGCATTAGCTATTTCTCAACCAATGCTAATATAAATTTTGGAATTAGAACAATGTTGATTCTAATGCATTACTTTTGCCAATTTTTGCCCAAGCCTGATCTGTATTGGGGAAAAAATCACACAACATACAAGGAACTCAATAAATCTTGCTGTCATTGTGAAAAAGTAGATCTGCAAGTTTACATCACGAAAACATGTCCGTTAAAAATAACATTTTTGAGCTGATAATTTTCAATTTTTAAAGCAAGTTTTCGTAATGTATGGCCTATACCCATCTTGGAAAATACCACATTCATTCTAATTAGCACACAGTGCTTGAAGTCAAGTAACAAAATAGTTCTAATTTGCGCAAACTACAAATGAAAACAATACACCAACTGCTGAAACAATCTTGTCAAAAATTTCAATAACAATGTCATTTGAGTCTTCCAATCGTTTCAAGACAGTTTATTGATCAATTAAGGTTACGTTTTTATACAGTTAATACAGTATTTGTGTGTAAAAAATTGTTTAAAATGCAAATATTCTAATAGAACAATGTGCGCTTCTAGCAATATGGTACATCAACCCAATAAATCTTTTAGAAAGATAACACAAGGCATGGGAAGGTTTCCAAACAACAAAGAGACACATCAACTTATGTGAAAATATAGGCTGGGCTGACTAATATACATATATCTCACTCATGGAATAACTTCAGGATTTCTGACAAACTCTTACAGTGACACCGACCACGGCAGTACAGCTATGGGTGTTTAGGAAGAAGAGGGACCCTAAAGGGTTGCTACTTAGCAAAAACACAGGCAAAGATCAGCATCAGCAACACAATTATTACATTGATGATCTATGTTTTTCTGTTTGCTTAAAAGGATAAAATTAACTCACTAATGAGTCTTCGAGCAAAACACACATCTGTTTGCACACAGTGGAAGATAAATGAGCCCCGCCAGGAGAAACCAACTTATGCATATGCTAAAACAAAGGTGCACTTTGCCCTTGCGAAAATTAAACGCGGCTCTGTATAAAAGCTGCAGAAAAGCCGGCTTTTCTGCAGCTTTTCTGCGTTTCTTTTTCAAAGCTGTAGAAAAGGCGCGTTTCTATTTTAGACCTGCGTTTTAGCTGCGTTTTTTTTTCAGTGAGCTGCAGAAAAGCTGTACTTTTTTTAAGTGAGCTGCGTTGAAGCTGTATATTTAATTTGGATATCTGAAAAAGCCGCGTCTTTAGGTATAGAAGCTGTAGAAAAGCTGGATATTATTTTTTTTTTCAAAACAGGTTTAATCTACAGCTCTTGAAAGCTGTAGAAAAGCTGCGTATTAGTGAAATTTCAAATCAGACTATTAAAAAACATAAAGACGCAGCTTTTCTACAGCTTTTTGAAGCCGCGTATTAAACTTTACAATAAAGCTTCTGTATAGTATTACAGCTCTTCTTGAAAGCTTTGTAAAAGCTGGCTTTTCTCCAGCTTTTCTGCATTTATAAATAGGGGCTGTAGAAAAACTTAACTTTTTTAACTTAAGGTGGCGTGCAGAAAAGTGTGTCTTTTTCAAATAGCTGTGTTTCTTCATTTATTAGCTGTAGAAAAGCTGGATAATTCCTGTTCTTTCAAATTTGAAATAATTTGAGCTGAAAATGAATAATACGCAGCTTTTACGCAGAGCTGCGTATTTCTTCAACCATAGTCAGGTCTTATGTAATATTAAGCAGTTTTATCTTGTTGCTATGGCAATTTTACCTGAGGGGGGCATCTGGCAAAGAAATCTGTTTCAAAAACACTTTTGAGCATCATTTATAGGCTGACAATTGAAGAGAAAAGGAGTGATTTTTTAAATTTTATACATACTGTTTGAAATTGCTGTGGATTCTCAGGTAAGAAATTTATTTACTTCAGCTATTTCAGTGAACTTTATTATACATTTTACTTATATGTAAGACCAAAGAAAAAAACACACATGAGCTGGAATATGATGTTTCCCTGCTAAATACACAAATTGTATTTGTTGATGTTGAATAACTGTGGAGAGATTCTCAGATCAGCAGTGAAATAATATCCTTTCATTCTCAGTTATTCATACATAGTATAGATGTGTTATTCCAGCAGACTATCAACTACAATTAAGGTATGTATCTGAAAAAGTATTCCTTAAGTAATGTTTGGCTTCAAACTTCCTAGACATGTCATCCCTTCCTAATTGCCACTTAACTAGTTCAATAAAGATTAAAATCTTGTACCAAAGGACGCAACACAATGTCACAAACCTTCTACCACTCACTCTGGCCCTTGATGCTCTACCACTGAGCCAGGTTGCTGATCTACTTCCGGAAGGTAAGCATGATCCACAAACATAAGCATGATCCACAAACATAATAAATTTACATGTGCTTATTTTGTTTTCTTTTCAAACTTGTGTTTGTCTGTTCTTATTTGCTAGTATGTTTTCTAGTCACCTGTCTGATGTTAATTTGTCACTTTTTTATCTAGTTCTGTTCTTTTTATATTAAAATTCTATTTGATATTGTTTCAAACCTTTTTGAAATTTTTGTTTGTCTGTTCTTATCCAGATTTGTTTAAAAGACGCAGGTTTATTAAAAGCCGCGTATACGCAGCTATAAAAGCCGCGTTTACGCGGCTGTATTAAAAGCCGCGTAAACGCAGCTTAGAAACGCGGCTTTTATAAAAGTCGCGTTTCTTAGCCGCGTATACGCGGCTTTCTGCCTATGTAAGCTTCGCAAAAGCTGTAGAAAAGCCGGCGGTATTGGCACCTGCGTAAAAGCCGGCTTTTCCGCAGCTTTCTGCGTAAACGCAGCTAGCTGCATTTACGCGCCTTTCTGCGTTAAAGCTTCGCAGAAGCTTCGCAAAAGCCGGCTTTTCTACAGCTTTATCAATATACCTGCGTAAACGTGGCTTTTCCGCAGCTCTGCGGAAAAGCTAGCTTTTCTACAGCAAATACGCAGGTGCCAATACCGCCGGCTTTTGCGAAGCTTTTAAAGCTGCGCAGAAGCTGTAGAAAAGCCGGCTTTTTTTCGCAAGGGAGATCAGCTTCACGGTGACCGCAAAGCTGATCAGCACCTTTAGCACAATTCCTCTACTTTCCAAATCCAAAATTTGCAGCCTCTAGCCATCTTCTGTGCTTGTACACATTGGTTTGTGTCAGACCTGGTCAGAAACCACATTGTTGGTTTTCTCATGAGGCGGCCCATATTTTAAGGGTCACACAGCAAAGAAATAATAATAATACTCAAAGGCACAGATGAGCCGCGACGCGAAAAAACCGGTCTTTGGGGTTTCTGACCAGGTCAAACATAAACCCGTCTTTGCAGTCACATAAGAAAGCTAGAATCTTGAAATTTTGTGTATTGATAGGGGAGGAATTATACTACCCATGCAGCGAATACAAAGGCGCTGACCAGCTGTGCAGTTACTGCACAGCTGGTCTGCACCTTTGTTTTCGCATAGGCAAAAATCCAGTTTTCTCATGACGTGGCTCAAATGACAAACATATATCAATATATCATGCAATGTCTTATCAAAGGACCAAAGAACTAGGTATAATTGTGATGTACCCAAACCAAAAAAATTTCAAGCGACATAATCAACCATGAATTATACAGTCTTATCACATGAATTTGAAAGACTTTACAATAGACCCTTTACAATGTAGACACATTTTTAACGATTGCATCATGAAGTTTGATGTGTGAAAACTGATCATTGTATACCCATGATTTGAATCAAATCAATTATCTCTTGCTCAAACCCCCTCAATTAAAGGGTAACTAAATTACTGAAGATGGCATCCTAATGGCAGGGATGTGTACCACAATATTTTGTACAAGTTAATGAATATATCCGTCAACGATTTTTCAGTTACTGTCGGGTCAAAGTTACTTAGCCAGAACTGTGTCAAGCTTAAAGACTCCTCCAGTTCAAGGACAAAATATGGTGGTGGTAGGTGTCAAAATCGAGACCTCCTACATTGAATGCTCTACCACTGAACCACTGAGTCTAAGTGTTTCCACGACACGGAAAAAGTCTACTAAAAGTGTGTACCTCTCCGGTATTTTACAAAAACAGCATGGTAAACAAATATAACTTTATATATGTGTATATATACATAATCAATATCTTATTGTTATATACCTAATGTATCTCTACAATAGAAACTTGCCGTGTTGTAACGGACATCACTTTCTGCTGTTTTAGGCGTCGTAGGGCATTAATACCATTAATGCCCTGAGATGACGTCATAGCAGGGCAATAATGGTGTTAATGCCCTGAGATGACACCGTAGCAGGGCAATAATGGTGTTATTGCCCTAGGGCAATAATGGTGTTATTGCCCTGAGCCTATGACATACACCTGTTTACATGTTATGGACACTGGCGTGTGTTCATTTCATCTAAATTTAACATGGCAGGTGGGATCACATTTCAGACGTATATTTCATCTTAATGTCACTTTGCAGCAAATCACTGACCGATCAACGGCTGTGGATTTTCATTATGCGCGATTTCAAGACTTAGCATTCACATTAAATAAATAAATAAATAAATAAATAAATAAATAAATAAATAAATAAAATGTACATATGCTGGAGGAAAGGTATATAACAATGACGATATAACATTCTTTTCCAAGTGCATTAACGTTTTCCAAGCCCTCGGGCAATAATGTGTTGCAGCCCTCACCGCTACGCGGTTCGGGCTGCAACACATTATTGCCCTTGGGCTTGGCAAACGTTAATGCACGGAAAAGAATGTTTTATCCTCTTAATACTATGGTACAGAAACAAAACATGACCTTAGCTATTAGATACAAGTAAAATCTACTGCTAATAATTTCAAATCAGCCAACATCTTTTGAGAAACTGTTTGAAGCAGCCCCTAAAAAGCAAAAAAGCACTCCAAGCTTTCATTCTGTTAACAAAATGTGATTTTTATCAGCAGCAATATGCTAAAGTATCCTACATTGTAGCCTCTTGATTATGAAAAGCAAACCAAATTCTAACAAAATAAGCCTCCTGCCATAAAAGCATAAAGCTTATCATAGAACTAGAAATGCGTGTTTGTAAAACACTATGCCCCCAACTGTATGCTTGTCCCTAAACTGGCAGTTTGTTTGATTCATTTATTTCATTCGAATGCAGTCAAATTTAATTTCCTGAAGAAGCTGTTCGGTTGCGTCTGTTTTGACCTCCATCCAGAAACAGAATGTAAGCTTTTTTGCAGGCGAGTTAGAAATGAAGTAAAAATTCAAAAATGGAGTAATTTTGTCAAAATTTGACAGAGAGTTGTCAAACGTTAATCAGGTGATCTTCTCAGCCCCAACCAGCATACCAAATATGAAGGCTCTAGCTAGCTAGCTCAATTACGTTTTTAGATATCTTGCACACAAGATTTTCAAAATTTGTTTTCAAAGGGACATTATTCCAACAAGGGACACAACACGTACATGAAAAAATACAGGCCAACTATTTTTTCATGAGGAATCTGTATATGAAATTTCAAAACCCTATAATTCACCGTCCAAAGGTTTCAAATTTCACCGAAAAGTGGAAAAATCAATCAAAATTTCAAAATTCTGTATTTTTGTAAAAATTTGACAGAAAGTTCTCAAAAGTTAATCAGGTCATCTACTTGTCAGCCCCAACAAGTGTACCAAATATGAAGGCTCTAGCTTAAATACTTTTTGAGATATCTTGCACACAAGATTTTCAAATTTTGTTTTCAAAGGGACATAACTCAAAAAAGGGGCATAACTTGGCCATACAAAAAAAAAATACGGGTCAACTATTTTATCATGAGGAATGTGTATATGAAATTTCAAAACCCTAGCATTCACCGTTCAAAAGTTTCAAATTTCACCGAAACGTGGAAAAATCAAGCAAAATTTCAAAATTCCGTATTTTTGTAAAAATTTGACAGAAAGTTCTCAAAAGTTAATCAGGTCATCTACTTGTCAGCCCCAACAAGTGTACCAAATATGAAGGCTCTAGCTTAAATACTTTTTGAGATATCTTGCACACAAGATTTTCAAATTTTGTTTTCAAAGGGACATAACTCAAAAAAGGGGCATAACTTGGCCACACAAAAAAATACGGGTCAACTATTTTATCATGAGGAATGTGTATATGAAATTTCAAAACCCTAGCATTCACCGTTCAAAAGTTTCAAATTTCACCGAAAAGTGGAAAAATCAATCAAAATTTCAAAATTCCGTATTTTTGTAAAAAATTGACGGAAAGTTCTAAAAAGTTAATCAGGTCATCTACTCCTCAGCCCCAACAAGTGTACCAAATATGAAGGCTCTAGCTTAAATACTTTTTGAGATATCTTGCACACAAGATTTTCAAATTTTGTTTTCAAAGGGACATAACTCAGAAAAGGGGCGTAACTCGGACATGAAAAAAAATACGGGTCAACTATTTTTTCATGAGGAATGTGCATATGAAATTTCAAAACCCTAGCATTCACCATTCAAAAGTTAACACACACACAGACGCACAGACAAGCCGAAAGCAATATGCCCTTCCAACTTTTTCAAAGTTGGGGGCATAATAACTGAAAAATATACAAGATGTGCATGTGATATAAGCCAGACATACTTATGTCTAGTTACCATCTTCCAGAAACTGCATTTTTCAAAATCTCGCTTTTCTGAAAGACCTCAAGAAAAATATTACCATGTCATCATTTTGCATTCCAAAAGTTCTAAAAAGTGCCACAAAAACTTCGAAAATCGGTTGACAAATAAAAATTTTATGCCAGAAAATAATTTTCAATAGGGCTTTTTTCCATTGTAAAAATGTCAGCAAATGGAAATAACGATTTTGCCAGAAAATAATCTAAATTGGCTATTTTTCATTAAAAATGCACCAAACAAAAACAAAACTCTTAATATTTTTCCACAGGTTTGCTTAATTTTCAATATTAGGTGTATGGATTACCTCCCTTGCAGATGCTAAAATGCCTATTAAGATGATTTTTTGGCATACCGGTAATTATTTTATTAGTGAACCAAATTTCAAATATTTTTAGGCACTTTTTACGACTTTTGAATTGCAAAAATACATGTACAGGGTCATATTTTTCTTGTGGTATTTCAGCAAAGTGAGATTCTGAAAAATGCAGTTTCTCAAAGACGGTGTTCAGACAGTAAGTTGTATAATCAATTCCAAAATAGAAACAAAAAATATTTCCGCAAAACAAAAATCTGAATAATATAGTTCAGCCATAATATAAAGACTTGACAGACTAAGTTTAGTATGCCTCTATAATGTGTCCGAGTATTATAAAGCCATGCGAAATGGGTGAAGGTATCATATTTCTAGCTTGTGTTGAAAATAGCCATGCATAACTAAAGAGAAGGACCATCTGAGCTCACTTTCTTTTACAAAAGAACAATGGAAACTTTTCTGAAATATCTTTTTTTCAATATGAGCTGTAAAAAAATGGGTTGCATCACAGATATACAAGGAGCAAAAGCACATTGCTGCCTTTTTAGCTTCTTAAGAATGAAGTAACAATGGTAAAAGTTAATGAAAACAGGAATAAATCTCTAGGCAGTCAAATCTGATGATGCTAAGAAAGCTGAGCTCAGATCAGGGTTGACAGAGAAATAATTCCGTACAACTAAAGCTGGTTACACATCCAGTATACCGACCAAAAATATTGAAAAATCACCTCTTAAAGGCTTCACGATCGACTTCTCGATCACGCGGCTGAAGGTGTTCAAATTTTGACTCAGATTCGCAAGAGCTTTCATCAATGACTATGGGGTCCGTCTCCCGACTGCCGTGTTGTCGTAACTCCTGGTTCCCATTCCCGTTAGCCGTGAGCGGCATGTCGGGATAGGACATCGGGAAACCGGGTCGTCTCTCCTTAGGCTCCTTGATATGTATGGATTGGAAAAACTGGTGACGGCAGGCGTCAAACAGTGTGATTCGGGAGCTAGGGTTATAGTCCAACATTTTTTCAATCAGATCAAACAATAGAAGATGTTCCGGTCCTTTATCCTTAAGATAGTGCTGAAATGTGCAGAAGAATTGATAAGAAGGGTGCTTGAAGGGTTTGCTTAGACAATTTTTTTTTTCTTTTGAAATGAAGCAAATGTCTAAACCAAAACAGCCAAAGTGTAGAAAATGTTTCAGCAAAGTCTTATATATCAGTCTAGACATTTTGCCACAACTGTTTTTTCTTATGTGCAGTTGAGTCTGAGGCTACCCAACACAATCAGTCAATCACACATTGTCGTTAAATCATCTAAAATCAAAAACCCTTTTTACTGATTCTTCTAAATTGGTATAAATAGCAGTGATATCTTGAATCTAGCATACTGGTATTCCATTTTAATTCACAAAATCTTGTAAATTGTAGCTGTAAAATTTGATATGATTCACACCTGGTCATTTTGAGTGTGGAATAATATTTAAGAAATTATATAAATTACTATAAACAAAATAGAACACATCTTTCTAGACACACTCTCAATATTCAAAAGCATGTGATATTTAATGTTAATTAGTTTTAAACAATAAATAACTTTAAAGCAAAGAAAAAGCCAAAAAGAGAATAAATATTCAATTCAAAAGTAAATGGTGTATTAAGTTAAAATTCAAAATGCATCATGATTCCATGCAATCCCAAAATTCATGTTATATTCAAACTTGTTTGTTTTGAGGGTTAACATCCCAGTCAACAATATTTCAGTCATGTGGGGAAAGAGCCACCGCTTCCTGGGTATTAACCAGTACTCTGGGGAGATAATGTGTCTTGCTTAAGGACACAACTTGATGCAGCCAGTGGAGATTGAGCCCAGAACAGCTAGATTCCCAGTCAGATGCTCTACCACTGTGCCACTGCGTTCCCTTAGATTTAGAAAAAATGTCTTGTAAATTCAAAGTTCTTCTCTATTTTCTTTCATTTTAAGGGCACATTCGCTTCCAATGAAGAAAGATCCAACCTAACAAAAGCAGATGCTGGTTGGATCTACACAATGCCAAACTATCTTAACCTATGTACATTTAGTTGACAATAAAACATGCAAATACAAAACACATTCACAGCCATAGATCAATCACAACAAATTAAAATTTGGCTGCTAACAAGCTAGCGCATGCTAAGAAAAGATGTAAACAGTCAGTGGAATAAATAAGAGGGTATACATCGAAATATAATATACTTAATGTTCTTTCCATTATTATATCAATTTTTGAAGCAAAATATTGCAATTAAAAATTTTTTCCCAAAATATCCATATCTATTCCACTGATGGCATATTACAAATAGTAAATACTTTACAAATACATGTATGAAAGCCATTTAATAGTACATTTAATTCATTTGATGAAGAGTTCATGATTTGGAATGGGCACATCACAAACTTTATTATTCTCAAAAAGTATTTATTTCTTTGTGTGACAAAGAATAGATCAGATCCCAGGTCTGGGTTATGTAGTTACCCCAGGTCTGAAGCAACCCCAGGTCTGGTTTATGTAGTAATCCCAGGTCTGGAGCAGTGCAGTTTGCACCAAATGGAAACTATATTATTACTGATGAATGACAAAAATTTATAAGAAACCAAGGACCCTTTCTAATCCTGTAGGTCAAAGAAAAGACAGAAGCACATCATAATCGAAAGAAAAGCAAAATATCGCACAAAGTAAATTACAATGAATGAGCAACAAGGACAACACTTGGTAAAAATCAAGAGAAGAATTGTCTGCTGCTAAGTTCACTTATAACAATATGGACCCTCTTTAGTAGGAAACTTACAGCCATAAACTAGTCATTCAGAGAAAAAGTTTGTTTGTGAGTTGATTTTTGAGGCTTGACATCACGTTCAACAATTTTTCAGTCATATCCAGCCTGAGGGTTCACCAGGTCCAGAGGTTATAAAACTTTTTTCATGCTCAACTCAGCTGAGCATAAAATTAAAACTGTTCATAAATGACAAAATAGCCAAAATAAATTGAAATTTCAGGTTTAGATCACCAAAGCCTGTAATTTATCCTGCTGATAAATGTTAAAATGCCAATGTTGGCATTTTAACAAATTGTTGGCATTTTAACATGTATGAGCAGCATAAATCTTAGTCTCAGGTGAGCTGAGCATGAAAAAAGTTTTATAACTTCGGGGCCTGTATTATGGCAATGTTTTCAAACTAGTTTTATCTGAAATTTGCTTTTGAAATGCGTCGCTAATCACATTGGTATACAATGTTGATTTCGTTGGTTGGTTGAATTGGGGTTTAACGTCCCAACAACAGCTAATGTCATATGGAGACAGGGTTGATCTTGTATAAAGACAAAGTCAATGAAGTGCAGGCTGTAAATTACCATGGAATACACATGAGCCACCTCGTGGGAAAACCAACAATGTAGTTTCCGAACAGGTCCGACACAAACCGGCCTGTACAAGCACAGAAAATAGCTAGAAGCTTGAAATTTCGGATTTAAGTAGAGGAGGAATTGTACTATCCGAGTAGCGAAAACAAAGGCGCTGATCAGCTTCGCGGTTACCGCGAAGCTGATCTGCGCCTTTGTTTTCGCCTATGCAGATTGTTGGTTTTCCCATGTGGTGGCACATATCCTGATAAATACCTTTGCTCAGTTAAACGCTCCATGAAATATACATGAAATATCATGTTATCAAGTTCAAGCTGGTTGCCATGGCATTAACATTCAAACATCACGAAAACATGTCCGTGATATGTATAGCCCCTCATACCCCCACTTTTATATAGCGAAACTGGGGTATGCAGGGGTATACCTATGCTTCTTAATTTTGCTTCAAAACATAGATTGTGGGTATTCGTTAGAACCGCCTCAGCGAGGTGGTTCTAAAGTGTACCCACAATCTATGTTCTGAGCAAAAATAAAAAAAATATCAAAATGTTTTAGCTGAAAATTTTGAAATTTTAAAGCTAAAAAATCTTTGTTTATTTCATGGGTAAGTTTTCGTAATGAAGAATTATTCATTTTTGACATTGTATTTGTCCTTCAGTTAGCAGCTTTTTTGATCGTGATAACTAAGAATGAACACAAAACAGCAGATTGTTGCAATAAAATCAAGTTTTTATACCATACATTTCTTTGTTTGATTTACCGTTTAATGTCTCGATCAACATTTTTCAGTCATGTCAGGACAGAATTTTTTCTACACAGTAAATGTACAAAAATGATAAAATTGACATTACCCAGCTCAAACTTTCATGACCTTGACCTTGCAGAAATTGTTCAGACAGAGTGACCTACCTTGAGTGGTTTGCAGTTCTCGTTGACATACCGTCCAGCGGAACTTTTCTCAGACCAGTCTAGTCGGCCATGGTAGAAATACTTCTGTTTTCTTTAGCCACAAAAATATACAACAAAAGCCAATCAAAATCATGCAGAAAACAAATGAGCCACAATGCGAGAAAACCAGTCTTCGGGGTTTCCAACCAGGTCCGACACAAACTGACCTGTGCAGCTTCAACAGATGGCTAGAAGCTTGAAATTTTGGATATAAGAAGCAAAGGGATTGTTCTATCCACAAAGGGAAAACAAAGGCACTGATCTGCGTCTTTGTTATTTTTTCATAGGCTAAAAGCTGGTTTTCTCATGTTGTGGCACAATACAATATGCAGGACAAACAAACACAGATACATGCATGTACGGTATACAAACTAACACAAAACAAAAGCCTATTTTATACTTTTTATGTTAATGACACTTCATTGCAATCATTAATGAGCCATACCATAAGAAAACCGGTCTTCGAGGTTACGGACCAGGTGCGACACAAATCAGCCTGGACAGTCACAGAAGGTATCTAGAAGCTTGAAATTTCAGATTTAGGAAGACGAGAAATTGTACTATCCAAGTAGTGAAAACAAAGGTGTTGATCAGCTTTGCCGTTACTGCAAAGCTGATCTGCGCCTTTGTTTTCTCATAGGCGAAAATCCAGTTTTCTAATGACGCGGCTCATATGACTCCGGGCACAATTTGGAAGTCATGTTTGGGCTCAGCAAACCAAAATCAGACTTCAATTTTGCTTCACCTAATAGAATCTAGCATAAAACAGGCTTTGTTGAGATGCAGTTTATTCCAGGCAGCTAACTAAAATCTGTAGATCTGAGCAAGAGAATTTCAAGGACATTAAAAGCCATATGGTCAATAAATATCAAGCTTAGCATGGTCAGCATCATATTATACAAAACATGCTGCACAATTGAGGCTTTGTTTTTACCAGGATAAGATTTTCTGCAGTCGTTTTGGTCTATTCAATCATGTACTGTTTACATGGTTCTTGTGCCATAACATCAGGAAAACATGTCCGTGAAATGAATACCCCCTCAAACCCCACTTTTATATAGTAAAACTGGGGTATGCAGGGGTATACCTATTTTTCTTATTTTTGCTCCAAAACATAGATTGTGGGTACTCGTTAGAACCGCCTCCGCGAGGCGGTTCTAACGTGTACCCACAATCTATGTTTTGAGCAAAAATAAGAAAAATATCAAAATTTTTCAGCTGAATTTTTTCAGTTTTTAAAGCTCAAAAAATCTCTGTATATTGCATGGGCAAGTTTTCGTAATGAATGGCATTCAAGCCAAAGAATAAGCCAGGCCTGGGGGAACAGACATGGGGTAAAGCACTGGACTCTTTTTACAAAGTAACCATTTAACATGTTGGAAACAGCAGAATTTCATAGAGTCAATTTCTTTTGCCCAAATTTACGACATGTTGAATTATAAGAAACATGCATGTGCTGTACTTTTTCACGAGATGAAATATGCAAAATAAGCAACAGATAAGGCATTACAAGGAATCTAACCTCCTTTTCATAGTGATATTAGGAGTGTTCCAAGATTCTAAAGAAGATAAAAACAGCACATGCATGCATTTCGTTTTCATTACAAGCAGCAAAAGATGTGAACCTGTCCAAACAAAGTGGATGAAAATTTCTTCAAGAACTTAGTTCGCAAGTAGAACACTTTTGATGTACAAGCTGTATCAAATGAGCGTTACATCTCATGTATTCCCTTATTTTTCACTTAAAATGTGACCATGAACATAGTATGACATAAATTCACACATAAAGCTGCTTCTAACTAACAACTGTAAAGCAAAAACTGGACATGTCCCATCCCAGTCAGAGTGAGACACTGGCAAATTCCCCAGTCCCTGCTCTGACAGAAACTAGATGGGAACTTCACATTTTAAATATATGTATTCCTTAGGACTGTGCCATACCCAAGTGTTGAATGGTAGGGCTACTTTACAACTTGCACACATGTACAGCAAAAACAAAGTATTTGTTGCTTGCTTTAAGTTACTCTCTTTACAGGGCTTTAAAAAAATTTCAGTTGCATGTATAACCCTAATTTCCAGTTTTCACTTTCTTTTAATTCAAGACATTTCCTACACAATACATTCCTACACAACAATCCATACTAAAGCCAATACACTTATACTGGATGCAGTATGTTAAGCTCATTCCGCAGTGTAACAGGGGTGGGTGGGGTAACATCGCACCCTAACTTACATAGAGGGGACGACAGTTCTCACGAACATAACGTCCCGAGGACGTAGTTGGGTCCCACTCCAGGCGACCATGGTAGAAGAAATTGGTTCTTTGCGGGGAGAAAGGGAGGTAATAATGTAGCAATTCAGATTAATAAAGTTTCTGCTTATAAAAAGTATTCTTATCTACTGTAGTTGTTAAAATCAGGAATGAGAATCAGCTTTTGTGGGAAAAAGATGAAACCCCCTATAAAAAAATCAGTTCTGAGCAGATAAGACTGAATCTGCAACAATTTGAAATCTACAATATTGATGGAAAAACGCTGAAATTGCCAAAAAAAGTTGTAGATTCTCATCCCTGTAAAATTGGTAAATACTCCACTACTGTTGACATTTTGTTATAATATTTATCATGCACTGATTAATTTCTTTAGCTGAAAATCTTAAAATTCATTTAAATTAATATAAATTCTTAAGACCGTACCAGGAAAAGAAATCAGGAGGTCAACAAAAGATCAGATTTCTAATGAGTGGCTGATGTTTTTTTTTCTGTTTTCAGTAGTGTAGGTAGAAGTCTCTTCACAGACAATATGTTAGACCTGAGACAGTCATTTGAGCCGCCTCGTGGGAAAACCAACAATGTGGTTTCCGAACAGGTCCGACACAAACCGACCTGTACAAGCACAGAAAAGAGCTAGAAGCTTGAAATTTCGGATTTAAGTAGAAGAGGCATTGTACTATCCGAGTAGCGAAAACAAAGGCGCTGATCAGCTTCGTGTGAAGCTGATCTGCGTCTTTGTTTTTGCATATGCAGATTGTTGGTTTTCCCATGAGGCGGCTCATTTTTGTCATAATGCTGCCTTGACAAAGCTATGGGTGGATAACTTTGATTACATTGTAGGTGCAAAGGCTTAATTTGGAGCCACCAAAGACCTCCTTAATCTTTATCTGGAACAGCCCTTATGGTAAACATAACAGATTTATAACATGTATTGGATGATTGTGTTTAGCTTGTGAATTGTGCTGAACTGCATGAAGATAAGCAGGTATGTCTGTGACGGTTCAAAGGAAAAGTTGCATCTTTTGTAACAAAGCTGGCAAGCAATTTCTTTGTGACAAAATCATCAAATCCATTACATAATTAGGGCGTAGAGGGCTAAAAACAACTTCGTCAAAGATTACTTTTTAAACCTGCAAGTTGGTGCTGCAACTTTTTTTTTTTTTTTTTTTTTTTTTTTTGGGGGGAGGTTGTTGATGTTAAAAGAACAAATTTAGGCTTGCTCTAAAATCAGACGTAAGTATGTATAAGGATATTGATATTAGCTAACTAAAATGGTATTTCATCTATTATAAATTCAAGTTTCTGACTGACCTGGCACAATTTGACTTATGACAGAATTCGCTCACAACCCAGTATTTTATCATATAGTTATTTGTTAGGCAACTAAAAAGATCACACTGTTACTCACTTAGTTTTCTTGACCATTCTGTATGGTAGGGACCCCAGTATTCGCTCCATCATTGCTAAATGTTCTTTATTATCATGGGTCTGCAAAGAAAATATTTAGACCTAATACTTTTAGCTTAGTTACAGTGTATTTCATTTTTTAGTGTTACTTAGAATCTTATTAAATGTTATGAAATGTGTCTACTTTTTTACCTAATATTTTAGCCGCCACATGGGAAAACCAACAATCTGCATAGGCGAAAACAAAGGGGCAGATCAGCTTCGCGGTAACCGCGAAGCTGATCTGCGCCTTTGTTTTCGCTACACGGATAGTACATTTCCTCTTCTACTTAAATCTGAAATTTCAAGCTTCTAGCCTGCTTCTGTAGCTGTACAGCCCGGTTTGTGTCAGACCTGTTTGGAAACCACATTGTTTTTCCACGAGGTGGCTCAAATGTTTTGAGATGTGTCTACTTTTTTACCTAATATTTTCCCTAACTTGCTTACTTGTAATATACTGATCTGGGGAGCTTTCGTGCTCAAGGACAATCATGAAAATGACAATCATGACAAGGCTCAAGGACAATCATGAAAAGGGTAGGTATCGAACCAAAGACCTCCTGGCCTGCATCCATTAGAGTTGCACACTCCCAGTTACAGAGGCTTATTATTTGAGCCGCCTCGTGGGAAAACCAACAATCTGGTTTCCGAAAAGGTCTGACACAAACCGGCCTGTACAAGCACAGAAAAGAGCTAGAAGCTTGAAATTTCGGATTTGAGTAGAAGAGGAATTGTACTGTCCGAGTAGCGAAAACAAAGGCGATGATCAGCTTCGCGAAGCTGATCTGCGTCTTTGTTTTCGCCTATGCAGATTGTTGGTTTTCCCATGAGGCGGCTCATTTTGTTCACACTAAACTGATTAGATTTCACATACCTGAAACAATGTGTAGCCCGTATACAGTTCAAACATAATACATCCAATACTCCAAACATCACAGGGTTGTGACCATCCCACCTCTGGAAAATATACGAAAATTAACTCATTAATGAACAATGTGTAGCCCGTATACAGTTCAAACATGATACAGCCGATACTCCAAACATCACAGGGTTGTGACCATCCCACCTCTGGAAAATATACGAAAATTAACTCATTAATGAACAATGTGTAGCCCGTATACAGTTCAAACATGATACAGCCGATACTCCAAACATCACAGGGTTGTGACCATCCCACCTCTGGAAAATATACGAAAATTAACTGATTAATGAACAATGTGTAGCCCGTATACAGTTCAAACATAATACAGCCGATACTCCAAACATCACAGGGTTGTGACCATCCCACCTCTGGAAAATATACGAAAATTAACTCATTAATGAACAATGTGTAGCCCGTATACAGTTCAAACATGATACAGCCGATACTCCAAACATCACAGGGTTGTGACCATCCCACCTCTGGAAAATATACGAAAATTAACTCATTAATGAACAATGTGTAGCCCGTATACAGTTCAAACATAATACAGCCGATACTCCAAACATCACAGGGTTGTGACCATCCCACCTCTGGAAAATATACGACAATTAACTGATTAATAAGGATATTCGATAATACTGTGAGTTTGAAGAGCTTAATGACTTTGGCTTTTGTTTGCTGCCATCAAGTTATTAAGCAACAAAACAACAAAGAAACAAATAAGAATCCTTGCTTCTGTAAAATTGGTTCGATTTTGTGTATACTTCCAATTCAACAACTTTGGTCATATCGATAGAGACAGGACCTCATTTAATAGTATCATCTGAAAGATGATCAAACTCATGGCCCCTGGTTTACAGCATGAGTAGCTTAACCCATTACGAAAACTTGCCCATACAATATACAGAGATGTTTTTTTGTTTTTTTTCAGCTGTAGAAATTCAAAATTTCATCAGAAATTTTTTGATAATTTAGCTCAAAACATAGATTGTAGGTACACGTTAGAACCGCCTCAGCGAGGCGGTTCTAACGTGTACCTACAATCTATGTTTTCAGTCTTCGTGAAATCTTTTTTCAGAGGACCCACAATCTATGTTTTGGATCAAAAATAAGGAAATTATGTATACCCCTGTAAACACCAGTTTTACTATATAAAAGTGGGGTTTAAGGGGGTTAACGTTTCGTGGACATGTTATCCTGATCAGACCCATGACCCCTGGTTAACATGGCCAGCAGCCAGGGTAGTTTCTTTGTTCTGTATCAGTATTTGTATAGACAGTTCCTAGTGAAGTTGTTTTGGCATGACCTGGATACGTTAATATACAGGTAGAAATGATAAAATCCAGCTGGCAAGGTAACACACTACAAACATGCTGTGACACAAAAAAAAGTTGTCTTCATCCAACATAGACCGGGAGTAAAGGCACAGATGGTGTGAGACTCTAAATTTTGGATTTATTAGCTGCAGAGACTTGTGTAGTGAAAACAAAAACGTTGCAGATCAGCTGCACAATTATTGTGCATCTTACATGTAGTTTTGCAAAGGCAAAAGGGCAGATTTTTTATGATGAAGCTCAAAAGCCTCTTTGTTTCTCAGGTAGAAATGATGAGGTAGGTTAGATCAGCTGATCTAATATGAGCCGTGTCGTGAGAAAACCAGTCTTCGGGGCTTCCGACCAGGTCGAACACAAACCGACCTGTACAGTCACAGAAGCAGGCTAGAAGCTTGAAATTTCAGATTTAAGAAGAAGAGAAATTGTACTATCGATGTAGCGAAAACAAACGCGCTGAACAGCTTCGCAGTTACTGCGAAGCTGATCTGCGCCATTGTTTTCGCATAATGCAAAAATCGGGTATTCTCATGACGCAGCTGATCTAGCATAATGAATCATTACATGATACAATGTTCATAACCAGCATGATTCATGAATGTACCTATCCTGTCTGAACCTACATGTCATTATGCAGAATGTTGTTTTGTGCAAGTTGTACAGGTTAATGGTTTTCAACAATCCTTCAGTCATAGTGTAGTACACCATAACCTCTTTTATAACTCTACTGTCTGGGTCAAAACCAATTTCCATGTTAGCTATCCAATCAATTTCATAACAAGAGTAAAATTCATAATGTACACGTATATGGAATAGTCTTAAATGACCATTGGGGGTCAAGACAATGGTCAGCGTTATATCCAAAATTGTCATCCGTGTTATGAATACCCCCTTATACCCCACTTTCATATAGTAAAACTGGTGTTTGCAGGGGTATGCCTATTGTTCTTATTTTTGCTCCACAACATAGATTATGGGTACTCGTTAGAACCGCCTCGCCCAGGCGGTTCTAACGTGTACCCACAATCTATGGTTTGGGCAAAAATAAGAAAAATAACCAAAAAAAATTCTACTGAAAATTTTCAGTTTTTACAACTTAAAAAATCTCTGTATATTGCATGGGCATGTTTTAGTAATAAGTAACGTAACCAACTGTGTTATAAAGAGGTGCAGGAGTAGCTGGTAAGCGATAGGGCATGGCTTCGCAAGGGCATTGCTTATCATGTAGAACTACACCATGAAATATGGGTGAAAATACAAGATAACTTTATCAAACTACTGCCGAATGTCGCTTGGTATAGTTGAGACATTGTCCACTGCTCATTTTAATAGGGCTCCAAACTTTGTGGTGTCAGAGCCCAAACCCTTAACTTGATACAGTCCACGTAAAAATGAGAAGTGTACCCGATCATGACCTATGCCTAGTATAAGACAATGCCAATCACAGAGTAATCTAACCAGTACAATTCTTAGCAACTTTGGTAAAACATGGACTAGGATTGGAAAAAAACATCTGGATCTCAGAGAGTTCAAATATAACCTGCATTAACAAAATTACAAGGGGTTTAGTACATGAATGGCATATTGAACCCTTCTTCTACACCAGAAGATAGGAATAAAATGTTTATGATCCAGAACACTGTTGGGAGCTTGTTATCACTATCTTACTGGTTAAAAGTTTCACACTTTTTAAAAGCATGAGACATCGCATGAAAACCTTGTTTTAAATTTAAGCAAGTGAAAGTGGGACATTTAAGCAAATGCAGTATGACTATGGCTCAGGACTTCTCTATTATACCTCCGATGCCTTCAAACCTGTTCATAAGCCGGCAGGTAGCTTTGTGCCTCCCCTTAATATAGTTACAAAGAGACCAACATACATGTTCAAGTATTCCCTAGGCTAAACTCATACAGGTAACATAAGCACAAGAATCACATGAGCCACGACCCGAGAAAACCGGTCTTCGGGGCTTCCGACCAGGTCTGACACAAACCAGCCTGTACAGTCACAGAAGATGGCTAGAAGCTTGAAATTTCGGATTTTGGAAGAAGAGGAATTACACTATCCATGAAGCGAAAACAAAGGTGCTGATCAGCTTCACAATAACTGCGAAACTGATCTGCGCCTTTGTTTTCGCCTAGGCAAAAATCCAGTTTTTTTTCATGACGCGGCTCACATGTCTAACAGTTTTAATATCACATCGTAACATCTGTTACTCAGCTTTTGGAGTAATAAAGAAATCTTTTCGAACATAAGAGATAGGAAAACAGTCGGAACCTTTAAATATTCTCTGTCATATTTCGCACATATCTCACACGTTAAATTTCAAAGAACTTCAAACATTTTGGGAACCTGTTACCACTTAATTTTTCAGTCTAAAAATATTGTCAATTCAACTAGCAACCTATTTGTGAAGACATTAAAACAAATCAATCTCGTCTCATTTCTCACATTGTAAGGTACAGAATTATGGGCAAATCTCCCAGATTTTGTACACAAAAACACATGCTTGACCAAAAACATGTGCCTTTTTTTACTCAGCTTAACGTCCTTTTGAAGATTATTTCAGCTCATATGAGACGGGCCAAATCATAGGTGAGGCAAAAACGGGAGAACCCCGAGAAAAAACACCTGGCACACCAGCAAGCAGAGCTTGGCTTGCCTCACATGTGTTCGTGTGGGGCTCCAACCCACACCAGACACAGCGGTGAGATGATTGAATGGTGAAGCGTGTTAATGAAAACCGCACATCCAAGGAGGCAGCCGAATTTCATTTTTTAGCTGCAATGAAGCCCTAAACATTTATATGGTGTACCCAAGATACTGTAACAAAGGTTCTTGGAAAAAGCCATGAACAGATATTAAACCTGGCATTTTCATGCATTGAACATCATGAAAATTGAATTAACAGCCAAAATCTCTTTCCTTCAATCACTCAAGATTAACACATATCTTCAAATCTATTTTGATGAGGTCTTAGAGCCTATTTTGATGGGCTGTTAGCAACAAAAAAGCCTCTGCATCCGAAAACCAACAATCTGCATATGCAAAACCAAAGGCACAGATCAGCTGTGCAGTAACTGCACAGCTGATCAGTGCCTTTGTTTTCGCTACACAAATATTACAATACCTCATCTACTTCAATCCAAAATTTCAAGCCTTTAGCCTGCTTCTGTGACAGTACAGCCTGGTTTGTGTTGGACCTGGTCGGAAACCCAGAGTGTTGGTTTTCTCACATGAAGGCTCAAACGTTTCCAGGGACTACTGTTTACTGTATTATGCACTTAGTTTGATACTAAACCAAGTGATAAGTTATCAGGTAGAAAGATTTTATCATGTTAACAAGGGAAGGAGCAATGTCTCTTGTGCCAATAACATTACATGTATTTCTTTGTTCAGCTAACATAACCACATAACTACTGATATACTGATCCCTTACAGCTCTAAAAAGATTCACTCAACTTTTTATTATTATTATATTTTTGTACTAGGTGTTTAGTAAAGGCTGCTAGGGATTGAGGGTTGAAAGAAACTTAATATTCATGGTATATGACTAAGTTCATGGTATAATATCAACTAGAGGACCATTGGTCCTGTAGCTCACCTGAGAGATTATCACATTGTAAGCTCATGAGATTTAAATTAATTGAGAATCGACCAATGAAAGTCTATGCATGGACACTATTGACCCCCGGGGCATGGCCAAATTTGACCCAGGGGCATGACTGGCACAATTTATAATGGGGACTACCAAACATTGCTACATACAAAATATAGAAGCTCTGGGCCTTTTAGTTTCAGAGAAGAAGTTTTTTTTAGTTTTTCCCATTGTAAGTCTATGGAGACTATCTACCCCCGGGGCGTGGCCAAATTTGACCCCAGGAGCATGGCTGGCACAATTTATGTAGAGGACCATTAGCCATTGCCACATACAAAATATCAAAGCTGTGTGCCCTGTGGTTTCAGAGAAGAAGATTTTTGAATTTTTTTCCCATAGCAAGTCTATTGAGATTATCAACCTCCAGACCTGGCCAAATTTGACCACAGGGGCATGAATGGCACAATTTATGTAGAGGACCATTAGCCATTGCTACATACCAAATATCAAAGCTGTGGGCCTAGTGGTTTCAGAGAAGATTTTTTTAGTTTTTCCTATTGTAGGTCTATGGAGACTATCGACCCCTGGGGCATGGCCAAATTTGACCCCAGGGACATGATTGGCACAATTTATGTAGAGGACCATTAGCCATTGCCACATACAAAATATCAAAGCTGTGGGCCCTGTGGTTTCAGAGAAGAAGATTTTTGAATTTTTTCCCATAGTAAGTCTATGGAGACTATCAACCTCCGGGGCGTGGCCAAATTTGACCCCAGGGGCATGAATGGCACAATTTATGTAGAGGACCATTAGCCATTGCTACATACCAAATATCAAAGCTGTTGGCCTAGTGGTTTCAGAGAAGACGATTTTTTTAGTTTTTTTCCTATTGTAGGTCTATGGAGACTATCAACCCCCGGGGCGTGGCCAAATTTGACCCCAGGGGCATGATTGGCACAATTTATGTAGAGGACCATTAGCCATTGCCACATACCAAATATCAAAGCTGTGGGCCCTGTGGTTTCAGAGAAGAAGATTTTTTAAATTTTTTTCCCATAGTAAGTCTATGGAGACTTTCAACCCCCGGGGCGTGGCCAAATTGGACCCCAGGGGCATGAATGGCACAATTTATGTAGAGGACCATTAGCCATTGCTACATACCAAATATAGAAGTTTTGGGCCTAGTGGTTTCAGAGAAGATTTTTTTAGTTTTTCCAATTGTAAGTCTATGGAGACTATCTACCCCCGGGGCGTGGCCAAATTTGACCCCAGGGGCATGGCTGGCACAATTTATGTAGAGGACCATTAGCCATTGCCACATACCAAATATCAAAGCTGTGGGCCTAGTGGTTTCAGAGAAGAAGATTTTTTTTTAGTTTTTCCCATTGTAAGTCTATGGAGACTATCGACCCCCGGGGCGTGGCCAAATTTGACCCCAGGGGCATGGCTGGCACAATTTATGTAGAGTACCATTAGCCATTGCCACATACAAACCAGAGGACCAATGGTCCTGAGAACACTCACCTGAAGCCTGATCCTGGAGTATTAAGTCATCATGAAATGACCTTGAATACTCACACACCTTTATTGAATTCATAAGTTGTCTGCATCTGCAAAGATTCAGGTCTCAGGCTGCAATAGTTTCCAAACCCAGTGATTTCTGAGAAAACTATAATTTTAATTTTGATATTCAAATGACCTTGGGTCAAGGTCAAGAAATGACCTTGGCCATCATTAATTACTTACCTTCATTGACTCCATCAGTTGTCTGTATCTAGCAACTTTCAGGTCTCAGACTGCAACAGTTTCCAAAATATCCATTGTTTTCGCCTTTTCCCATGAAAAAGCCTATGTTTCCAAAATTGACCTTGCCGCAAAATAGGTCAAGGTCATCCTATGGTCAGCATTTGATCAAACTATGATGGGCTGGAGTCCAAAATGCTACATACAAACTTTCGCGAAAATTGGCCTGCCGGTTCTGGAGAAGAAGATTTTTGAGTGGTTTTACCATATATGGGCGTGGCAGCCATCTTGGTCATGTGACCTGGATTTCACGATCAAACTTTCGTCTCCCCTACCCATGGATGCTCCACATAAAATTTCACTTTGATTGGCCCAGCAGTTTCAGAGAAGAAGATCTGTGAAAAGTGTGTATGGACGACAGACTGGCCAAGGTCAAGAGATGACCTTGACCTAAATTAATCATATACCTTCATCTACTCCATTAGTTGTTTGCATCCACCACTTTTCAGGCATCAGGCTGCAATAGTTTTCAAAAAATCCATAGTTTTCACTTTTTCACATGTAAAAGCCTATGTTTCCAAAATTGACCTTGCCGTAAAATAAGTCAAGGTCATCCTAGGGTCATCATTTTATCAAACTATGATGGGCTGGAGTCCCAAATGCTACATACCAAATTTCATGAAAATCGGCCTGCCGGTTCTGGAGAAGAAGATTTTTGAGTGGTTTTTACCATATATGGGCGTGGCGGCCATCTTGGTCATGTGACCTGGATTTCGCGATCAAACTTTCGTCTCCCCTACCCATGGATGCTCCACATAAAATTTCACTTTGATTGGCCCAGCAATTTCAGAGAAGAAGATCTTTGAAAAGTGTGTATGGACGGCAGACTGGCCAAGGTCAAGAGATGACCTTGACCGAAATTAATCACATACCTTCATCTACTCCATTAGTTGTTTGCATCTACCACTTTTCAGGCCTCAGGCTGCAATAGTTTTCAAAAAATCCATAGTTTTCACTTTTTCCCATGTAAAAGCCTATGTTTCCAAATTTGACCTTGCCGTAAAATAGGTCAAGGTCATCCAAGGGTCATCATTTTGTCAAACTATGATGGGCTTAAGTCCCCGATGCTACATACCAAGTTTAGAGGAAATCGGCCCACCGGTTCTGGAGAAGAAGATTTTTGAGCGGTTTTTAACATATATGGGCGTGGCGGCCATCTTGGTCATGTGACCTGGATTTCGCGATCAAACTTGAAATGCCACTACCCAAGGAGGCTCTACATAAAATTTCAACTAGATCAGCCAAGCGGTTTCAGAGAAGAAGATTTTTGAAATTGTGGACGACGACGGACGACGACGGACGGACGCCGGATCATGGCCATCCTATTAGCTCACCTTGTGAGCCTTCGGCTCAGGTGAGCTAAATATCAAAGCTGTGGGCCCTGTGGTTTCAGAGAAGAAGATTTTTTAATTTTTTTCCCATAGTCTATGGAGACTATCGACCCCCGGGGCGTGGCCAAATTTGACCCCAAGGGCATGAATGGCACAATTTATGTAGAGGACCATTAGCCATTGCTACATACCAAATATCAAAGCTGTGGGCCTAGTGGTTTCAGAGAAGAAGATTTTTTCCCATTGTAAGTCTATGGGACCTATCTGTTGCCATGGAAACCACAATTTTGATACAATCTGCTCCAAAACCTAATGCCATCAATCCCCCAACCCAATTATGGTTCACATTAAATTTGATCAAGATCGGCCTACTAGCTTCAGAAATATTCTTCTTTGAAATTGTGGACGGACGACGACGGACGACGGACAACGACGACGGATGCCTGCCTATCCTATAAGCTCACCTGTGAGCCTTCGGCTCAGGTGAGCTAATTATCAAGACAATCTGATTCAGAGCCCCCACCTCTCCAGCCCCCACCCTTCATCATTCAATGAAGAGACCTATGTCTGGATGTAAATTACCAATCATAAGCTAATTTGTCTAACCTGTTGAGTCCAGCATTTCATCTTTTCGAGGACAAGGACTGAATATTTCAATATCTCAAAAGCACCCGACTTCATACTTTATGCTGATATCAGGAATTCTGCAGCTATCAGTGCAGGAAATGCTTTCACTGCATCATTGCAACAATGACGACCTGAGAATTTGGAGATTTTCCTCCATTTTATCAGGGACGTTTGGAATAAAATCAGTCTTCAGGTTTCCAACAAGGTTCCACATAAATCGACCTGTACAGTCATAGAAGAAGGCTAGAAGCTTGAAATTTCGAATTAAAGAAGAAAAGGGATCATACTATTTGTACAGCGAAAACAAATGTGCTGATCAGCTGTGCAGTTACTGCACAGCTGATCTGCGCCTTTGTTTTCGCATAGGCAAAAGACTATTTTTTTTTTCTTTCTGGTACTCTCACAAATATGTCAAGCAGAGTTCTGAATAATCCATTATGAACTGCTGTGTTTTGATGTGCATCAATACCAAACAGCCTACTCATTCAATGTGTGCCAAATTCTTAGATCTCTGTAATGATCCAACTCTCAAATCCTAGTATGTTGTATATAGCCTCCTTCAAAGTATACAAACTTTATGGTTTGCTCGCTTATTTATTCAAAGTAGGAATAGATGCTCCAGGGATCGTTGATGCTCATGCTTCAACAAGGGCAACAAGGGAAGACAACAGCTAGTAGCTCCCAACCAAATAAAAAAAAGACAGTGGTAAAGGGCCGCTAAGCCTCAAAACCCCATTCCTCTCAACAAATTTCCATGGATTTGTGGTGCTCTTAATCAACAGCTAAGGTCATATGGTTTTAAGTCCCATATGAAGACTGGAGTTTCAATTTCCAACCCCTGGTTTACAAAAGTAAATAAAGCTAATCATATTTGCACAGCATATTCAGACAATTAGATTTTTGCAATTATTGTCATGGCATGTCGCAAACAGGGTTCTGAATAATCAATTATCAATCACTGTTTTGATCAGCATCAATACCAAGCAGCCTACTTATTCAATGTGTGCCAAATTCTTAGATCTGTAATTTGTTTGTTTTGAGGCTTAACATCCCAGTCAACAAATTTTCAGTCATGTCGGGACGGAACCAACTCTTCCTGGGTTTAACCAGTCCTGTAGGGAGTTAATGTGTATTGCTCAAGGACACAACACGGTCACGCCTGTGGGGTTCGAATCCAGGACCTCTCGATTCGGAGTCCGACGTTCTACAACTACGCCACCACCGAGCTCCCTATATAATATCTGTAATGATCTTGTTTTCAAACCATTTTAGCAAACCATTAACTGTTAACTGTTTGCTTGCTTGCAAGAAAGTCATGTAGGGATCAATTTTGTAATAAATCTTCAAGTCACCCTATCTACTTCAACCACTGACCATTTTACAAAAGTGAGTTTGGTTTTAATATCCAATCAAAAGCCAAGGACAAACAGAGACAAAATCTAAGTTTAACACATAGAAGCCTGGGGTCCTTTTTGTGGTACATAGGCAAACAGTATAGCTCCAGATGGGACGCCGCAGAATGCGGCGTTCCATCTGGAGCTATACTGTTTGCTTAGAGAAATGTCATCGAAAAATGCGATAAAAATTTAAAATCACACCTAAAGCCCCTAAAAACGAAAGTGGACTCGCCCAAATGATAATGATGGGAAAGTCCATTCATCAAATATGGGTAAAGTCTCTTCTAAACTACTGGAGAAGCCCAGGATCTCTGGTTAACAAAATGAGAGACTTCTACTTTCAAAATGGATTCGGGTTCTACAAATGACAGAACTAACAGATCCATGCAGTTCGATCTGGGTCTTTTATACGTCTTTCTTTGTGACATGACAACTTCCTCGAAATAACAAAGCAAAATAGTTTCAAGCCAGAAACAATACAAAAAACATCAGAAATTTTCCAAGGATTTGGCAGCGTCGTGAATGTCAAGTGTATAAATAGAAAACTGAGTTGGAAGATGTCGGAGAGTTTGGCTTTTCCATCAAAGCACGAGAGATCATGACAGATAAGTCTATCAGCGTCATTCGACAAAAACTACAGCGTCATTGGGTAGAAATTTCCATCGGAGGTTTTGTCGCACTGAACTCAGATGGAAATTTTATCTAGCATGGCTGGTTTGGCTGAGAACTGTGGTGGTGCATGTTTTTACATCCCGATCAACAGCTAAGGTCTTATGGAGACAGGAACTCAGTTTTAAAGTTTCATCAAAAAGACTGTAAGCCTGGAGTCCAACTTGATACCCTTTGTTTTCACGAGTGGCTTAACCACAATGTCACACAGGCGCCTATCGCTGAGACTAATAACATGCTAAAAAGAAACAAGCAGACTCAGTGTACATGTACTTTTGCAAGCGACCCATGAGGTTAAGACCTTGGTAAAAGAGGCAGTATGTAACCAAATCTTTGTTTTCAAGGCAAAAATCTGCATCAATACATATAAATTAGATTAGAATATTCCAATCTAGCCATGGTAGAACATCCAAGACCCTCTTCAGTCCCCACTCGGACACTGGTTCACATTTTTTTCTATTTTAGCCTTATCATGTTTCTTAATTACACAAGTGTTTTAATACTGCCGCTAGAATGAGATGCACCTTCCAAGATGTAGCTATGTTATATGAGCTCAGATGCAAGGAAACTGGTCTTCGGGAATTCTTACCAGGTCTGACACAAACCAGCCTGTACAGTCACAGAAGAACGCTAGCTGCTTGAAATTTAGGATACAAGTAGAAGAAGAATAATATTGTAGTATCTGTGTAGCGAAAACAAAGGCGCTGATCAGCTTCGCAGTTACTGCGAAGCTGATCTGCGTCTTTGTTTTCGCCTATGCAGATTGTTGGTTTTCCCATGTGGCAGCTCATATTAGTTCTAGTCCCAGGTTAATTGGTAATACAGCAATCATTCTGTGGGAATAACCTGATTATTAATGATTCAAAGGTAATCATTAGGTGCTACTGTACACTCAGATATAGGTAGTCAAATGACTAGTTTTTGGACATGCAGAAATGGGCAAACAGAGAATGTCCTGGATCTATTTTATCAGGGTCTACACTGTTCCAAACAATTTGTCATTTCAGCCACCTCGTGGAAAAACCAACAATGGGATTTCCGACCAGGTCTGACACAAACCGAGCTGTACAAGCACAGAAGATGGCTGGAGGCTGAAGATTTTGGATTTAGAAAGTAGAGGAAATGTACTTTCCATGTAGCGAAAACAAAGGCGCTTATCAGCTTCGCAGTTACTGCGAAGCTGATCTGCGCCTTTGTTTTCGCCTATGCAAATTGTTGGTTTTCTCATGGGGCAGCTCATTTACAGTCAGCCATAGATTTCTAAATGGAATTACCTGTTACAAAGGTTAAGTACTGCAAACAGTAAAAGAGTCAAAATGAATTTTGTCAAACCCAAAAGCTCCTGTACACGCTCGTGATTCTCACCATGACAGGCTGTTTTTTTCTTAGTTTCAAAACAAGTAAGGCCATCAACTCGCCTCTACTGTCAAAGCTATTACATGTAGCTAGAAGCTCGACAATTTCATAGGCTTGATTTCTGCGCAGAATATCAAAATCTGAACATTGGACCAGGTAAGTTACCAGGGGCCGAGGTTGTAAAACTTTTTTCATGCTCAGATCAGCTGAGACTAAAATTAATCCTGCTCATAAATGTTAAAATGCCAACAATTGTTGGCATTTTAACATTTATTAGCAGGATAAATTACAGGCTTTGGAGTTCTTAACCTTCAATTTCAATATATTTGGGCTATTTCAGTATTTATGAGGATTTGAAATTTTAAGCTCAGATGAGCTGAGCATAAAAAAATGTTTGTAACCTCGGGGCCAGGCCACCATTCTAGATTTAGACAAGGATGTATTATACCATAGGGAAATGTGTGGGTTGATGTGCTTATTTTCTTTCTGTGCTTTCACATATTTCACATAATGACACTTATATCCACATAAATTTAGAGGATAGTCATAATTAGCAAAGGAGTGTAGGGAAAAAGAATTATGTCATTTGTCATCATTCGTATGCAATATATCTTGCAGGATGGATACAGGCATACCATTTTCCAAACCAAACATGACATTTCATTCATAAAAGCTGTGCATAAACATCATAAACAAGTGTATTTCCTGATTTTTTTTTCAGTTTTACGTCCCTTTCAAGATTATTTCAGCTCATATGAATCAAGAGGTGGGCGAAAACAGGAGAACCCCGAGAAAAACTAACTGGCACACCCGCAAGCAGAACTTGGCTTGTCTCACATGTGGCCAGAGAGCAAAATTTCCTGATTTAAATACAGAGACCTTATATTTGAAAATCCCATGATTTTATGTTAAGTTTTGGAAATAATGACAAATTTGCATTGCCAAATAACAACTGGAAAGAAAAGAGACAATAAAAAACCCCACCAAAACAAGCCTGGTCCAAGGCTGAAACACTTTGCCACGAATGTGCAAAAACTTAGAATTTATAAATACAGATTGTTTGTAAACAATTATCTATTTCATATCGCTTAGCTCATAAAATATCCATAAAGTATTACGCATTTAATGCATCATTCTTAATGTAAATAGCAAACGTAAATAGCATACACAACTGACACACGTAAATCATGCGTGCAAATGTAATTAACTGACTAGAGACTTGCCAATATACAGGTTTTATGCAGCTTTACAGACATTCTTTGCCAAATCAATTCTGAATTTATTTCTCTTTTTGCTAAGTATTGCAGTTTCATAAATCTACATGCTAAGGTATCAACCGTATGTTGGGCTGTGCAGGCCTTTGTTTCATGGGTGGTATGCGAGAGTTTAGAAATTAACACTTCTGGTGCTACCCTTGTAAAGTAGTGGTAATAAGTTCCCTCCAGGGCTCCTCCAGTCTTTCTCAAGAGACCTTTAACCAAGGTCCTGTCTCAATATGACATTCGCTGTTTAGTGGGACATAGAACATTATAAACCAATAATCTCTCATCTTACCTCATATCACTTCAGGTGTTCGGAAGTACCTCGTAGAGACTGTCATACTGTGGTGCTCGTGGTCAAAGGTCGCCAAACCAAAGTCTATTAACCGAGCTCCTGTCACCATATGACCTAAACTGTTTAGTGGGACATAAAATATTAAACCACCACCATCACCACTTACCTAATATCACTTCAGGTGCTCGGTAGTGCCTCGTCGAGACTATAGTACTGTGGTGCTCGTGGTCAAATGTCGCTGAACCAAAGTCTATTAACCGAATGTCTGTATTCTTAATATGTCGCTCATCACGCTTCTGGGAAATAAAATGAGACACACCATGAATGTCTATGCAGCATAATGTGTTCAACAATTTAATAGTTCAGATCATAAAACTATTTGAGCTGCATCGTGAGAAAACCGGATTTTTGCCTATGTGAAAACAAAGGCGCAGATAAGCTTTGCAGCAACTGCGAAGCTGATCTGCGCCTTTGTTTTCGCTACATGGATAGTACAATTCCTGTCCTTCTTAATTCTGAAATTTCAAGCTTCTAGTCTGCTTCTGTGACTGTGCTGGTCGGTTTGTGTCAGACCTGGTAAGAACAAACGAAGACTGTTTTTCTCGCGTCACGGCTCATTATATTCAGGATAATCTGTTTGTATCATTATGTCGTCTGGGGACATAATACAACAGAGACTTTGTATGCATCCACTCAACATTCCATTATGCTATCAGTTATATAAACTTAAATACATGAGAACAGCAAAAACACCTTAAGTTTGATTGTCAGTTTAGCTATTTCAATTCAATATGCATCTTGATTGTCAGTTTAGCTATTTCAATTCAATATGCATCTTTCCAACACTGTGGACTGGCAATTCTGTTGAAATTTCAGTGATTTTTCCAGGTTTAAAGTTTGTGGTACCTAGAAATATGTCACATACCTTTTTCGAGTTAAATGACACATCATAGTCTGAGTTGACAAACAATATATTCTCTGGCTTCAGATCAGTGTGTGTGAGATGATTGGCATGGAGGACTGAAATGAACATGGATCAGCGTAAAAGACAGAAGAACATCTGTTGTAAAGGTCTGATTTAGACCATAAAATATTGATCATTTACAAATAAGGTTAATTCAAATCCATGTTGGTTCTGTTTGCCTTCTTACAGACATGATTTTTTTTTTTTTACAAAATTACAAGAGCCCTTCATGTCTATTAAGATTTGTTTGTTTGATTTTTAACACCCTACTCAACAATTTTTCAGTCATGTCCGTACATGGCCAACACTTCCTTAGATGATGCTTAACCAGTATTATTGGGAGTAAATGTGCCTTGCTTAATGAACCATAAGGGCACAATTTAGTTGAGGTACGGTTCCAACACCAGGGCCCAGTTGTTCAAAACTAACGACGTCGTTAGTTAATGTTTCGTTAAAATTTCAAACATTGATATTACAAATACACTGTTATTTTTTGTTGAAAAAATGTGAGAATCCTTTGCAGTGCAAAGGATTCTCACATTTTTTCAACAAAAAATAACAGTGTATTTGTTACTTTTGCTGATATTTGCTTAACAAATTTATGTCCTAACGATATCTTTAAGCTAACGATGCTTTGAACGACGGGGTCCAGACTTTTTAAATTCGGGGCCCTGCAACTATCATGTTGAAGATTTTTTTTTTTATAAAAACTTACATTCTACTGCGTAGCAAAGTTGATATGATATATGTCTGACTTGATCTAAGGGATAGGGAACATAGTTATTGTCTTTCTGAAAACAAAAAACAAGAAAACATGTTTGAAACTGCAGTCTGACATAAGCCTCTTTCCACGGACAATTTTCCTTTGACAAAGTAGGTTTGTTGCAGAAAAATATGCTCATGTAAATCCAATTCTGTGGCAAAGTTTCATTGTCAAATACCTGTGACAAAGGTGAGCGAGCTAAGTAATATTTTGCTGCCAAAGTTTCTGTCACAATTAATCTTCCTCAAAGAAACACTGTCCGTGGAAACCAGACCATACTGCATTTTACTGTACAATGAACCAGAGCTCAGGAAATTGGTTGGTGGCATCTTTGCAGAGACCTCTATGATTTCTCAAAGTCTGGATGATGGGAGGCATATGAACAACTTTTTGTTAAATGTGTTTCATTTAATGCTTAATGTCAGCAGTGTGGGTAGTATCTTGAGTCGGTCTTATTAAGTACCTGACATGCTTTCAACCAAGATGCCATGACCACTATGATTTATTTGCATCCATATCAAAATTATTTCAACTCATATGAGATGGGAAAACAGAAGCCTTGAGAAAACCACCTGGCACGACCATCAAGAGAAATTTGATGTCCCGTGCATGGCTCAAACTCTTGATGGACATTGTAGTGAGACGAGTAAGAACGTAATCAGTGATGCCCCATAACCACTCGGCACAGGTATTTGAGCCGCCTCGTGGGAAAACCAACAATGTGGTTTCCGAACAGGTCCGACACAAACCGACCTGTACAAGCACAGAAAAGAGCTACAAGCTTGTAATTTCGGATTTAAGTAGAAGAGGAATTGTACTATCAGATTAGCGAAAACAAAGGAGCTGATCTGCGCCTTTGTTTTCGCCTATGCAGATTGTTGGTTTTCCCATGAGGCGGCTCATTTGTCAAAATACAAACTGACTGATAACATTATAGTATACTTACTAAGAAATCAAATACACTGAGCCCGAGTATATCGAAGGCTAGACACATGTGACCGTGGTAGTCAAACCAGTCTAACATACGAACACATAAACTGAAAACAGAAACATCATAAACATTACACACAACTATGACTATAACAAGTCACAGCATGAACCAGGGAATAGCCTACAGGGCGACTAGGGAGAAATAGTCTCCCTAAATGAACAAACTTCACCATATTTTCATCAGAAGTGAAAATGTATAGAATGTATAGGCAAACCTGAAATTCAAGTAAAAACTTCTCCCAAATTTTCTTGAGAGACAAAACTTCTCCTTTAATTTCTTGGCCAGTTTGAACCCTGATGAACAATTAATTTTAGACTTGGTTAGTTGATTTGGGGTTTAAAGTCACACCAACAGCTTAAGTCATGTAGTGACGGAACCTCGGTTTATAGTCTCATCCGAAAAAATGGAGAAGCCCGGGATCAAGCATTCGCGCTATGTAGGCTTCTAGTTTCAGACTTGATCATGCTGAAAAGTTTAGGTAGCAGTTTGTACTTTTCTTTATTTTTTACATTTATAAGTAATTATTCCTAGGCTTGTGTTGAAGCACATAAACTATACAGAGTTCTCTTTAACTCCAAATTAGTTTTAAACTCCAACTTTTTGATTCTGACTCCAACTTTTTGAACAACCCCAATAGTAAAGTATAGGAAGAATTCAAAAGCCCTCATTTTTACTCCAATTTTCAAAATCCTAGTGAGAACTCTGCCTATAGAAAATTCATTATGCCACCAGAAGATGCACAACTGGCCACAATTCTGAACTTTTAATTTGTTACCCTGTTTCTCCAATACTTACTTAATAAGAGCTTGGCATCCTCTTCATGGGAAATGGGCAAACAATCTTAAACCAGATGGGACACCACAGAACAGGGCGTCCCATCTGGGGTTCTTCTGTTTGCATAGAGGAAATTCATCGAAAAATGGATTAAGTATTCAAAATCACTCCCGATGCCCCTTAAAATGACAATGGACTCTCCCAATAATTATTGATAATGATGGGCCATTCCATTGGTCACAAAAAGGTTGTACTCACTTTTTCCCATGTGGGTCTTGTTCCCGCAGTTTCTGTAGCACATTGATTTCTAGTTTGGCAGCTTCACGGTACTTCTCTATATTTTTGATTATCTTCAACGCTAAGTGGTCGTTTTTACTGAAAATAGAACAGGAAAATCAACATTCATAAACTATTAACCTAACTTATTTTCGCAGCCATTATTTAATTTGTATTTTTGTCTTTATACATTATTTGTGGCAATTTTGCATTATGAAAACTTGCCCGTGCAATACACAGAGCTTTTTTGAGCCGTAAAAATTGAATTTTTCAGCTAAAAAATTTTGATATTTTTCTTATTTTAGCTCAAAACATAGATTGTGGGTACACGTTAGAACCGCCTCACCGAGGCGGTTCTAACGAGTACCCACAATCTCTTTTAGCAGGGATTTGCTGGACCAAAAGTCAGTCCTCGCTATTCCCCGGGGCTGGGGGGGGGGGGGGGGGGGGGGGGGGACCATGGTTACAAATGACTATGCATAAAACTGTGAACATCACCACCAAATTCAAGGACTTTTCCAGGGCCTTTACGAACTCTAGATTCACGAGAGCAACAAATCAAACAAGGTTTAGCCGAAAGGAATGTCTATGTGATGTTGCCATGACAACAATTTACACAGAAATTCTGAAATCTATGTTCAAAATGTATCCAAAATGATGTTGGTTTATCATCCAAATGTTCAAATATATCTTGATAACATAAATAAACCTGCGATTAACGATGTTAACTGTGAAAGATCAATTTAACTTTAGTTTTTTCCTGACTTTGTTGATAATAGTCAAGGTTTTTTCTCAATTTCGTGATCCGACTGATTTTTTAGAAGATGTTTCTGAATTTCTGTTCAATAGAAATCTCTATTTTGTTGTTTTTTAAATGTTGAAACTGGTCTGCTTTGAATGAAAGCTTATTTTTGTTTGCTTCGATCTTCATGCCAGTGGTGGACAGTTGAGGTCATACATATTGCATCCACATTACAAAAGCTGGCCAACATTGTTTAACCCCTCTTACCCATCCCCCACTCCCACAGTCTGCTACATTTACATTACACTGCCCTATCATGCCTACATAATACAAAGCCCAGGTATTTCCCAAGTGGGGACTTTGCAAAGGTCAAATCCTGGCTAGGTTTCCCTGCCCCTTGGCTGGGGGTTCTGGTTACAAATGAGCTGCAATGTGGGAAAACCGGTCTTCACGGTTCCTGACCAAGCACGACAAAATCGGCCTGTACAGTCACAGAAGGTGGCTAGAAGTTTGAAATTTCGGATTTAGGAAGAAGATAAATTGTACAACCCGAGAAGCGAATACAAAGGCGCTGATCAGCTTCGCAGTTACTGTTTCGCACAGGCAAAAATCCGGTTTTCTCATGACGTGACTCAAAAGTTCTAGACCAACAAGAACTTTCTGTTTCTACTGAATCTCAATATATGTTTGTACTGAGGTTAAACATCCCAATCAGCAATTTTTCAATCATGTTGGGACAAATCCATCCCTTCTTGGGTATTAACCAGTACTGCCGGAGGTTCATGTGTCAAGGTTACAACATGGCACCCAAAGCCCCCTTTTTCGGAGTCTGATGCTCTACCTCACGGCCACCACACTCCCCAAAATCTTGATATTACTTCAAACTGTTTGACATACATGTAAGTAGAAATGCTCTGGCAAAACAAGCCAATATGTGAGCTGCCTCGTGGGAAAACCAACAATGTGGTTTCCGAACAGGTCCGACACAAATCAGGCTGTACAATCACAGAAATTGGCTAGAGGCTTGAAATTTTGGATTTAGAAAGTAGAGGAATTGTACTATCCGTGTAGCGAAAACAAAGGCGTGATCAGCTTCGCGGTTACCGCCAAGCTGATCTGCGTCTTTGTTTTCGCATATGCAGATTGTTGGTTTTCTGATGAGGCGGCTCATGTTTTTGAGGGAGAACATACTACACAGTCTGCAGAGTCATTAAGTATGTGGAACTACACAAATATTTATCAATTATCTTGTTACCATGGCAACAAAAGCAGCTGAGAAATTTACACAGGTGACCTCAGTTACCTACCTATTACAATGCAGTTATCTTGTTGAGAGCAATCAATCAAACATGAAAATGATTTTGCCATCTTTTTGGTGTTTTGGAGTCTGAGTGTAACAAAACACATGTCCGAGTTGTTATCCAGGTGTAACTTCCTGGAAAAGCCTCCCTTGGGCTGTTTATCACTAACTTGTGTCCATTCTTTGGACCTACAAAAACTTATTCTCGATAATTTGCTAGCCAGATGGCTACCTTGTTGGGGAAGAGCTTGTCATCTTGCTCTCATGCCTTGTAACATTTTTTTTTTTTTTTTTTTTTTTTTTTTGCTATACTTTCTTTCCCACCTGGTGTCTGGGTTGGGGTTTTAATTTGAATTGTACAACCTCTGTGCCTTCTTTTCTTATTTTGATCAGGGAAAGAGGGAACAATTCTTTCTTTCTAAATTTGGCAGACAGGTTATCTATCTCAAGTCTACCCATTGAATCCACATGAGAAAACCAACAATTTCGGTTTCCAACCAGGTCGGACACAAACCGGCCTGTACAGTCACAGCATAAAGCTAGATGCTTAAAACCTTGGATATAAGTAGAAGAGGAATAGTACTATCAGGGTAGCGAAAACAAAGGCGCAGATCAGCTTCGCGCCTTTGTTTTCGCCTATGCAGATTGTTGGTTTTCTCATGTGGCGGCTCATTTCATTTTGCTGCAACATTCAATCATCTTTTCATCATCAGTTTGAACAGAAGTTCCATATTTTGCACAGACAGGCAAAAATGTGCAAAGCAGCAGCTCCTATCTACATAACATGGATAGAATTAATGTGAATGTTTTCAATTCACCCGAAGATTCATATAAATCTCAGGTAATTTTCTGTAGTTTTTTTTTTGTATCTACCATTACCCAAGCAAACAGTGAA
The DNA here is from genome assembly GCA_964017185.1 of Rugalucina vietnamica. NCBI lineage: Eukaryota > Metazoa > Mollusca > Bivalvia > Lucinida > Lucinidae > Rugalucina > Rugalucina vietnamica. Next base: position 11,563,056 of record OZ024879.1, on the reverse strand, counting down.
CCATAGCTTTCCTAACTTTTCATATTCATTCATTTATTTATTCAGATTTATGTCCCTTTCAAAATTATTTCAGCTAATATGAGACTGGTCAATCAGCAAGTAAGTGAGAGAATAATAACCACTTGGCACATCCACTAGCAGAACTTGGCTTGTCCCAGGACATGTGCCCCCTGCAGGGCTGGAACCTGTGTAGACAGATTGTGTGACCAAAAAGTATATGGTCAGACTACATCTATAAACAGTGTTGCTTTAACATCCCAGTCAACAATTTCTGAGTCATGTCTGGATGGAGCCAATGTTACTTGCGTAATACCAGTATAATGTTATATTATTTGGGGTAAATGTGTCCTGCTCCAGGGGATACCTGGCAGAAGTAGGACTTAAGCCCATGACATCTTCATTTAGAGTCCTACACTCTACGACCAGCACATGGAGCATCTTTCAAGTTTAAGCTCTCGTTTCCACATTCAAGATTAATACTGCGACTTTTTAGAGACCTGACATTTCAGAAGTTTTACAGTAGCTACATTTTGGCTCCAAATCAAGGTATCACAAGGAATCAGTAGAATCACTGAGATCAAAAAAGCTTTTTGATATAAACAGCAAGAGAAACAAATTTATAAAACATCAAGTATCAGGGTTCCATTACAGAAATGCCATTTCGCCTGTACTGTAAACTCCTTTGGTTTTATCTATGGCACCAGTCCACCCTTCTTCTGTCATGAAGGGTATGGCTTGCTCTAGCATACTACTCCTTGGAGGTAGATATCGAACCCAGGACCTCTGGCAGTCTGACCAGCTAACCATTAGGCAACTGCACTATCCTCATACATGTACTTGTTTTTGTTGAGCATGGTAGCCCAGTGGTAAAGAGTCTCAGATTTAGATCTAGAGGTATAGGGTATAGATCATAGTGCCAGTGCATTGTGTTTTTGAGCAAGACATTTTATCCACATGCTAGGACCTGGGCAAACTGGTAAAATTTGAACCAAACAGGACCGCAAAATTGTTGACAGGGACATAAAGCCACAACTTGATCAACCAAACAAGACTAGTACCCACCTCTGTAAGTCTTTCACCTCCACCACTTTACCAAAGGTGCCCTCACCGAGTGTGGACATAACTTCATCTGCAAACAAAGGGATGGCAGTTAGTAACTAGTTACCGTGACAACTGGTGGGTAAAACCCACCTCCTGTTGGCCTTCTTGAAATTTACAGTTTTTGAGATCAATGTTGTTATTTTGTGTTGCAATTTATCATTTTTCATGATTTGGAGCAAAAACTTTCAATTTACTGAAACTATGTACTTTTACTCACCATTTCTCTGATTAAGAAGGTAAAATCTTTGGGGTTTTTTTACCAAATATTGGTGTGGTGGCCATCTTGGTCATGTGACCTAGACCATATTTAGATCTGGCAACTTGGCATCTTTAAGCAAACCCATAGAATTTTTCTCTCTTTTTATATTTGTCTAATTGTCTTCATTTCTTTTAATGTTATTTAACAAAATTAAGAATGACTGATTAGTTTTTTCTTCTTAGAAATTTCAAGGAGGCCAACATAAGCATTTTTAAATTGCTGCAGGAACCATAATTCTGAAAATTCTAAAAATAGAATCTGTTAGTTATAATTAAGACAAGCCCTAAATCAAGACACGTCAAATCCTACATAATACTATTTGAAAGCAAGAATTTTAGTAAAATCCTGCTTTAATGCCAGATTTTCAGCTTTCATTCAACAGACATTTTTCCATTCAGTGCTAAATCATGCAGCTTCGAATCTGGCAAATCTTTCATAATTTCATTTCATATGTCCATTTACTTCTTAGTATCAAGAACACGATTTCTTGTACATGTATGCAGACAAACTGATTGCAGTTCAAGATACAAAGAGACAGTATCTTGAAGAACTTTCACCGAATATATTTGACCTTGACCTACTTCAAAAGCAGATAATCAAGTCAAACATCAGTGACAAGGAAAAAATTGAAAAAAGAAAAAAAAAAAAAAGAAAAAAAAAAAAAGAATGAAATGATTGTTTTTCTTGTTGTATGCGCTGTGTGCATGAGTTGTGTGTAAAAATAATATCCTAGACTAAACCGTAACGTTACGAAATGTGTGTACATCTAGCTTGCAGGATGTCGCCCGCTTGATAAATCAGATGCCCATCATCGTCGTCCTGAATCTGTGGCCCTTCACCCGCCCCATGTCGATCCTACACCCGCCGAACACCATAAACCATACACCATATACCATTTAACCAATGTCGTCGTTATCGTTGTTGTGGCAGCGAGGCATCGTCGGTCGATTAGACAGGGATGTCAACACACATTCATAGCGTTTCAACGATCAAGGTGATTTCGTTTCGTGTAGCAAGAGGATGTTTGGATGGCAATTTTTCACAAGTTCCGGGACATATGTGAGTAAAATAAGGGGAGGGAAACCCCAGTAAAGATAGTGACATGGCAACAATATCATAGCAACAATCGTCATAGCAACAAAATTATATCAATTATCAATAACAAGGCAATAATGATTAGCTCTAACAGTTTATGCAATTTTCATGTTCAGAAAATATTTCAACCACCCTCATCTTGCACAAGAATAAACTTTTTACCCTCTTTATAGAACTTGCATGTCAAAATAACTTTCTTGGGGCACTCGGACAATACTGTGAAAAGTTATATGTGACAACAATATACATGTTTATTTCAAATTTTGCTTTATCATGTTAATGATATGGCTATTTAAATAATTTTTGGAGTGTTACTGTATTAGTAACCAATGGTAACTGAAATTTCAAGGTGAAGGTGGTTTACTGGTCATACAAAAGAGAGAGATAGCTTTACAAAAGTTTATGATACTAAATTCTTAATATTAAAATATTTCAGATTCAGATTTTGGAAAGAACCTATAGTCTTAAATTTTAGGGTTTTAAAAAAAACATGCATTTACTTTTTAATAATCATTTTAAATAATATTTAATTTAAACGTATTTATTGCCTGTATTATTTTCACTCATATAATGTTTTAAAGCACACAGTCTGACCTCATTCACACAATTTTACACATTCATACACTGAAAATTTGCTCATAATCTTTCTCTCAGACACGTACAGCCCTCTGGTACATAAATTTTCAAGCCCCTAACAGGGGCTTTTTCATCACGAAAACATGTCTATGCAATGAATACCCCCTTAAACCCCACTTTTATATAGTAAAACTGGGGTATGCACGGGTATACCTATTTTTTCTTATTTTTGCTCCAAAACATAGATTGTGGGTACTCGTTAGAACCGCCTCGGTTATGTTTTGGAGCAAATCAATAATTTTCTGCTGAAATTTTCAATTTTTACAGCCGAAAAAATCTCTGTATATTGCATGGGCAATTTTTCGTAATCTTAATTTTCCAGGCAGTATGTATGGTAGATAATACATCAATCATGAGTTTACAGTGAGTTACAGCTGGGAGTCTGGCATGTTGGTCTAGGGGGTGTCAGGTTACACCATAATACACTGCAGGGGTAGACCTGGTGCATCTCATTAACTTAAGTACCGTAAAACTCGTAAATATTGGGATTTAGTTGTAAAATGAATAAGTAGCTTTACGTTGTAAAATTCCTAAATACCTTTGTAGCAGGTTCTACAGTGTGATCTGTTACGAATCAAAAACAAGAGGAATATTATGGTCATGGGTTTGGATGGGTAGGGAATATACATTAACCACCCCCACCCAGTACTTGACATGTTCATTATTAAACCATGGAATTATTTGGGGGGGGGGGGGGAGGTGGGGGGAGGGAGGGTTCATAATGTTCATGTTTTATTTTTTTCCCTTCCAATATCTCTTTTCACTTTTTAGCTCATTTCGATTTCAATCTAACATTTCACTTCCTTGCCATGTTCTAACAGTCAATCTCTTACCACCATCTTACAGCATACACACCTCACCCACACCCCACCTTAACCAGAAAATACCTTCGTGCTCTGTCGACGTAAACCATTTGCTTTTACCCGTGCCCTCGCCCCGTTGCTAGACTTTGGCGTCTCAGTCCCATTTTCTTCGCCTGTTGCCGCGGCAACAGAATTAACGGATTGTTCAAGGTCAGTGGCTGGCATTGCTCCCCATGATGTGATTCCAGCAGTACTTAGAACGTCAACTCGCATTGTACCTTACCCCACCCACTTGAGAAAAAACTGCACCCAGTCTTAACTAGAACCCCAAAACAGCTTGTCGGTTTCTCCACAGCAAAATTTTGTTTGTTATTTTCTCTTGAGCATCAACTCAATTTTTTTTACAACTTTGGAAAATGGCACTGTTTCTATTAATACTCTTAGTGTTGTTCTTTACAAAATATCACAGCAATTTTTTTGTTTTAAATATCAAAGTGAGGTCAATTTCTCTGCCTCTAAATTCAATTATAATCGAAAGGTGACTAAAACATGCAAGGGGGTGATCAACATTTAATTCAATTTAAACAAATTGTTTCTTGTAATTGAAGCTTAATCAGCCCAGAACCGTAACTTTAAGGCAAATTTGGACGGAAAAATGTAATCTGTATTGCACTACCCCAGTTTCACAAATGAAACTGTTCTCAAAACATATTAATCTGTTGTTAATTTCCTCAAAATCAGAATACACAAACTAGAATGAATCTTTTTTCACAACCAAAACAGCGGCACTTATTGTTCCATATATTTTTGTTTAAATCCAACAGTGAAGTCAACTTTTTCTCATAAACTCCCTTTCATAACTCGATTTTTTGTCTAAATCCCACTATATATCATAGACCAGAAATGAACATTTCAAAATAATAATCCAAGATAACAATCTTTTGGAAACTTTTCGCCACTTTCACAAACTTTCTTCTCCACTATTCTGTTCATTCCAGAAGCTTTATGATTTCATGCAAGCCTCTGAGACATTCTGACTGTTCTGGCAGGGTGCCTGGTACTTTGTGTGTGCCTTAATGTGTACATGTACGGTAATTCCTCTAAAATTCTTACTATCCATTTTTTTCCCCTTCCAAAAATGTGATAAGATTTGACAAATGGAGACTGATTAATAAATAGAAACTACTTTTAAACAGATAAAATTAACCGGAATTGAAACAAAAGGGAAAAAAAAGAAGTTAAATTTTCTTGCAGATATTTTTTTATTTTGGAAGAATTTTTAGAGGAATTACCGTAAATCTTCATATTGGCACCAAGCAGTCAGGTAGATCTCAAGGTGATAACAGCCATCAGCTGGCAACCGGCCTAGTTTATCTTCCCCAAAAAATGAGCCAGGACGTGAGAAAAACCAACAATGTAGTTTCCGATCAGGGCCGACACAAACCGAGCTGTGCAAGCACAGAAGATGGCTGTAGAAGCTGGAAATTTTGAATTTAGAATGAAGAGGAATTGTACTGACTGTATAGCGAAAATAAAGGCGCTGATCAGCTTCGCAGATACTGCGAAGCTGATCTGCACCTTTGTTTTCGCATATGCAAAATGTTTGTTTTCTCATGATGCAGCCCAAAACACAAGCACTGGTTACCGGTTCCATCTGATTCCATTCTTAGCACAACACTAACACAAACATTCGAACATCATCAATCTTTCAAAGAAAACTACTTCATCTTTCGAATTTCACATTTTTTGTTTGTTGTTTTGTTTAAAGTCACAGGGCTGTGTTTTAGGTCTATTCTCTATTATTTTTGGCTTAATTTCATCTTGAAACAATTAAGGAACAAATTATCTAGCGGTTAAGCTCTAGTTTGTTTTTAATGGGATGCAGGAAACCAATTCAGCTGGGTCATGAGAAACTTGATTGTTTTATTACAAAAAATACAAATCTGCCATACTGCATAACTACATGAAAATCATCTTTTTCTATGCTTAGAAATAAATAAATCTCTATAAAGAAGACTTCATATCTTTGGCGGATCAAAAGTCCAAGACAGAATTTCTCAGGACAAGCTAAAAGTAAGCATTCTGAATGTCTATGTAAATATGGTAGCTTGATTAAATTGAATATTTGGTAATTATTATTTTTGTTAAATTTCCATAGAAACACGATTCATATGTACTCACTATTATTGTCAAGCTAAACTGCTTCAAATGAGTACCCAAACTGTCTGTTTTAAGGAGAAATAAACAAAATTAATCAATAAATAAATAAATTATCTATGCTAAGTAATGTATTTAGGATGGATAACTCCCCCAGAAAGATAAGCTTAGTATCTTCTATCTATCAAACAGAAGCTGAGAGATTCTTTTTTCCTTAAAAATCATTTTGGCATTTGCTCAGTTATAAGACCACTTTGTGCAGAACCTGTGTGTGAGAGATAACATCTCTCAAACTCCCTATGAACTACACACAATCAGAATCATTATACAGATGTACATGTGCTAGTAATTTTTGAATGTCAGGCAAACATTTACCACTAGAAAAATATGTTTATTTTTACACATCTGCTAATTCATGGGAAAACATATTTAATGCCATAGCAACAAAATTTTCTACTCACAACCTCACATTATCATTTTTTAATTATTATTATTATTTTTTTTTTTTTTGTTTTTGTATGTGGTACTATAAAGTGAAATTTAAATATGGTGCTAAAAAAATTCAAACATTCTGTCCTTTTACTCGACCAATTATAGATTTTTTTTTTTTGCTTGGCCTGATTGGTAGGCAGTCTCTCTAATTTGTTTTTTATTTATGGTAAACTTCCCAAAAATATGTCTCTATACACAATGCTTGTGATTTTAATGTTTTACCTGTTTGTTTCAAATTTTGTTAGCTACAGAAAATGTATAATATTGTTTCCTGAAAGGCATTTATTTTATTCAGGAAATGAGCCAAAAAGCTCACTTTCGATGGTATTTTTAGCTATCTCTCTCTTTTTTATCAAAATCAGCTCTCCTGTTGATGATAATCACTCACACAAAGTTCTCAACTCTTCTTTATGGTCAAAGGGAGATAATGATGACATTACTAAGAGATGATCTGAGGAATTCTTGCCCCTGCCATCCCAAAGATTCCCATCCCAAAAAGAACAATATGCAATATGACTGCAAGACACATAAAATTTATCCCGTTCAAACCCAAAATAAACATTTTCTTCATCAAGATGTTTTCTTAAAACTCCCTTATAATCCTATTTTTTGCAACAAAGGGGCATAATCTAGTTACAGGACTAAATACTTACAGTTCTTGATACCTGTGAGAAAAAAGAAGTACAAAGGGGTTTCGTCCTTACACACTCAACTTTCACAGCATATCAGGAAAGATAACTCACAGGTCACAGGCCTAGGCTGAGCAATTCCCCTTGATTACCTACCTTGGTACTTGATATGTGGTTCATTTTAATCATGTTTCTTATACCTGGCATTAATGATGCTCCATGATAAATAACCCTTTCCTCTTTGCCAAAATTGACATTTTGATTGGATTTTACTTTTCACTATTTCATTTTAGCTATAGTCTTTTTATTTACACTGTCTAATTGTGTGACATGCAGACACTTTAATATTAACTCTTCTAAATGCTCCACTTACTCTTTGACCTAGCAATTTCCAAAATATTCCATGTAGTATGTCTGTAATATAGATAACGCACAAATTTTATGTGCCTTTTTTGAAGTTTTTTCTATTTTTTTTTCTCCAAAATCCTGCCCCCCTCCCTTCCCTCTCACGAACAAATTCTCTCCCCACTCCCCCCTACGAACAAACTCCATCCCTACTCCATCAGAATTGCTCAACCTGGCCCGTGTCTCTCTACATTCACTCGAAGTACATTTCCAACATCACAAGACACCCACCTGACTAGAAGATGAGGTATACGTTGATCGTCGCCGGTGTCGGTAACTCCGCCGATGCCGGTGCTTCTTCTTATGTCGCCGACTACTCTGACTGTGGCTATTGTGGCGGGAATGGTAGTGACTACTGTGATCGGAGGAATCGTAGTAGTGGCGACTTCGACTGCTGTGGCGACTACGTTCGGGTGTCGGCGATCGCTCCCGATAACTACTTCTGTTGGAATGGTACTCGGGACTGTAATCCTCTCTGTGATGGTGGCGTTCATCGCGACTGAAATGATTGAAGGAACTGTGTAAGATTTATGCCACATTCCAGTGCTCAATAACTTTAAGAGTACACCACAACCTCTTTATAACACTACTGTTCCAGACAATTTCTGTGTTAGCTATCCAATCTGTGTTACAACAAGAATAAAATGTATAGACATATAGCAAAAATAGTCTAATAGCATTATGGTCACACAGTTATATTCAAAACCATGTTGTAATGAACCGTGTTAAAAAGAGGATGAGGTGTATTTTACTTTAACTATGACCCTTCACTTTCTGAGAAGTCCTTTAATATGCAATTAGAGTGATAGGAAACAAATCACCATTATTTTAGGACTGACCTCATTCTTTCTCCATTTTCAAAATCCTACTGAAAAGTTTGCATTTTATTTGGACAACCAAAGGTCTAGTAAACAGTTCAAACATCTAGAACTGAGACATTTTTTGGTTCAAAGTTATCAAGTTGACACTGTTGCCTACACTACTGATTAACAATATTTTTGTGACATACCTGTTTTTACTGGAGTTCAAAGGACATAATTGTTTTCAAAAAAATATTTTGCTCATTTGACCCCAGTGCAGAATCATACACAGGGATCTCACCTAAGGATTTTGAAAAAAGGAGTCCGGGACTCCTCCAAAAGAAAAAGTAGGAGTCCCAGACAAAATTTAGGAGTCCCACTATAGAAACTGAATTAAAATCCCCCAAAATCATAATTATTTTACCTCTTTATAAACAGGGTATGGGACTTTTATTTCTAAAGACAATATTGACCATGGCACTTGTAAAATCCTTACTCTAACCTGATAGTACAAAATGACATGCTATCAATTCAAGAATTGCTTAGTAGTGTGGTTACACTGGTTAGGTATATATGGAGTGGGTCTACTCTACTAGACCTAGTAGACCAGACCAAGAAATGTGTGTAATGCACTTCAAAATTAGCTCCTTTTGTAGACAAGGCCTTTCTGTGACATCTGTCTATCATATAATGTTAGGTGTATATCATTTCCTTTCGCCTGTTCAGTTATGAGTTTGGGGTCGATGAGGGGTGACCCCTCAAAGGCTGGATTTCCTACTGTCTACTTGGTCAAATGATAAGATTGGCTTGCATTCTTCATTACTAAAATATGGGCACTAAACCTCTTTTGAACACTTTAAACAAAGTTTTACCAACAATTTATTATTTAGAGGCAACAAAAACAAACAAATAATCACGTTTTTTCCATTTGTAACGTTAGCCGAACCGAGCCACAGCAAACCCCGTCGGTGGAAAAGCATGCTCATCCACCAAGGGTGGTTTACTGCGCTATATACCTAACACTTACTCTAATCACAAAGTTTCGAGTTCCTAATTTGCATATTACTACCCGCTAATATGCCGCTAATACGTTGCACCAACGTATTCTACAAGGGAGACTATCCCGTTACATTACTCCCCCCTCCGAGAAGACTCGCCCCGAGTCTTGGCCTGGTGACTACATGGGTAAGGCAACTCCGTTCTGGCAGTTGTCATCATCCCACCGCTGCCACCAAATGTTACGTTAGCCGAACCGAGCCACAGCAAACCCCGTCGGTGGAAAAGCATGCTCATCCACCAAGGGTGGTTTACTGCGCTATATATGTCACCAAGTGACAATTTCTTCCCAATATATAATGATAAAAATAAAATAAAAATACAAAAAAAATATTTATAAAAAATATTAAAATATTAAATAAATATTAAAATGCACAAATGTATTTAATCATCAATGCTAAACATTAATTTTCATATAATATATTTTTGTAAACTTTTCTAAATTTTTGGTTTCAAAGTCATATTTTTCAATTTATCATTGTCATCAATATTTACTCAGGCATGTTGATTCGCATCAGTAGATTTCAGGAAGTACTCATTGACACATTGAGTTTTAACTGATTTTGAACTTCTTACTTATCTTTAATTTTGAGATTGATCTGATTAATAGTGAAAGTTGCCACTTTTACTTCCTTTATTGCATCTTACCTTTCAAATTCAATTGTTCTTTAGAGATTTGCCATATGATAACATCCTTCAATTAATCTGTCACTTTTTGACCCAAATCATATTTAAGGTGGACCTAAACTTTGGTTCATCAGTCTAGTCTTGAACTTCATATTGCAAACATCAGTCTCAGACTCAGTCATTCGCTTCAACACGTTTGCATGTTGGAATGACTTAAAATAGGAACTTGTGCTTATGTTGGATTGTGGAAACTATAAACTGGACACTTAAAAGAACCTAACTGGAAACTTATTAATAACAATAAAAGTGGAAATACTAGTAAATAACTTATTTAAAGAAAAGTACAAAATTAAGAGTTAAATTGTAAGAACTTAAAATTACGCTTAAGTTAAATAAAGAATTATTATAAACTTTGAAAGTACAGACGAAGACAAAAGTATTTAATGTTAACAAACTTATTTGATATTCAAGAACTTTGTATTGTTGGAACTATACTATAAGACTTAAGTTTAGCAATTTTTATTTGATTTCGAAATTGCAAATTGGTATAAAGATGAACTAAACTAAACTCTTTAACCCATCAATATTTAACCCTTAAGGAACTACAATTTCCACTTTTCGACGAAAAGCCATCTTTTCCTGACGCAATTACGCTACGTCAAAGTTAACAGGGGGGTCACCTCAAAATTCACACTGTTTCTCGGCATATGAAAAGTTAACCTTTTATTCCCAAAGCAGCCATTTAACATCTTCTTGTGCTCAGAAAGAGTACAGTATCATGATCATAGAGATTTCGTTCCATTATTGTACCAGATAACACCCCCGGTGTATGACGTAACTGACGTCATTTTGTTCACTGGCCTTTCTCCCGAGGTGAACCCATATGTGTTTAATTGCTGAAATGACGTGCGATTTCGCATTTACGAGTAAAATTTCGCTTAGTAGGCCTGTAAGTTTTGATGTGATGTCAAGCCTAGTCTTGCACGTTTACGTTTAACGTTTACAGGACCAAAAACGTAACGGCGATATTCACGGTGTTCGCACCACGCAGGTTGTTTCCTGTCAGCTGTTTCGATACAAACCCATCTTTCCATGCCGTGAATTATCAAACATGACATTCGTGGTTGCCTAAAAATTGATTACGTCACTATGACGTCAAATTGGCATTGCCCTATATCATGATAGCCTTACGTTGTCTGGCGTCATGATGCCGGTTTTTGATGTTATCAGCTGATGGAATATGGTTCTAGGAGACTGTATTGTACTCTAGCAAACTGAGAAATTTCAATTGGCTTCCTTTTTCTTCATGTCTGCACTGAGCATACTGATATTCGTGTAACGCTGGTTTAACGTCACGCCATGACGGCGTCCCCTCATGGAATTTTTCAAATGTCATTCCGGTTTATTCGTTATGACACTTTTACCAATCAAACAAGGCAAAAATTGATAACATGTGATGCACTTTAAATGCTGGGCACGTGATTTGCATGATTTTTTAAACGTAACGTAGCAACTCGTGGACGTGAGAAAAGCACACAAACTCGTCTCGAAACATGAATTTGAGCATCACTTGACATAGCCTCCTGGTACCATATCTCGAACAACTTTTATAACATTGTTACATGCAATAATCTTAGAACATGCAATAAAATTAATTTAATCCTCAGATTTTGTAGACACAACATTGCCAATGTCAATGACCTATTAAATTATGTGTGACGTCATATTTCGCGTGCACAGCACGGTCCGTTGCATCACCACTAAAAATCATGTTTCCTTCAGCTAATGGAACCAACTCTCGAACAGACTATTTGAGCTCGTTTTCATATATAATAATGCGAGGGAATCAGGGTAAAACAGTGTGTAGTCACCCAGGAGGTATTTAAATGTAAGATTATATGGTAAAATGCAGGCATGTTACCACGTAGGTCATTATGAGTAGGTCCAACCTAAACACTGGTCTCTTACTACACTTTGTTTCCTTGTATTTTTGCCAGCACCAAAACTGAGCAGACTTAGCCAATTTCTATTTGATTTTTTGGGATTAAATAAGTTATCACACTAGGGAGAACCACTAGGAATGGGAGGTAGTACCAGTAACAAAAGAAAAACGTTCTTGTTGCTCATGCGATTTTCACGGACACTGTATTTTCACAGGGGTGTAAACAAACATTTGTAAAGCTAGATGACGCTAGGTGTGCTTCATTCGTCCAAAATTGATTTGAATACATAGAAGATAGCTTCTGGCATGAGATAGAAAATAAAATGGAATTCAGGAATGTTTTTGAGCAAAGAATTTTTTTTCAGACAATCAGAGTAGATGCATTTTGCTTTGATTTTGGGAGGTTTCTATCGTCTGCTAGGGAAATCCAAAACGAGGCTGTCACTTGGCACTGTGCCTGTTTCGTCGGCCATTGACTGACGAAGAAAAACGTGTCCAAATTGTTTTCTTGTGGACCAGAGTTTATGTTTTATTTAGTGTAAATCAAATTATTGGTCGAGAGTTGGTCCCGTTCGAGAAATGGTACCAGGAGGCTATTAAAAGCGTATGTAAAGTTTTCAAACATTTGATTTTGAAAATAATGATGGATGAAAAAATTGCTAAACTTAAGTCTTATAGTATATATTACATGTATGTGAATTTGCGAAAAATTATTATTGAACATTTGAAATAATATTGACATTTGATACAGTTGAAATAAAAGGAAATAAATAAATTCAAAAACTCAAATAACTTTCCGACTTGTTTCTAAGTTTGGAATTACGCCTAGCTAGCAACGTAAAGGAGCTAGCTAGCCAGGACCCCTTTAATGCGACCATCTTACGGGCCATGTCAACCAGAGTTAATTCCCCTTAAAGCAAAACTGGTATATCGACGACAAACAGCGAGTGCCGATTTACTACCCAACGGTTGACGGCCAATCCCAACACGGTCGCATATACCTAACACTTACTCTAATGACAAAGTTTCGAGTTTCTAATTTGCATATTACTACCCGCTTATATGCCGCTAATACGTTGCACCAACGTATTCTAAAAGGGATACTATCCCCAGACCCGTTACACATTTATTCTAAAGTCGCGAAAACTAATGACATTTCAAAAATCAGTCCAAAAGTATAAAATTTTTGCCTTTTTTAATTGTTTATGTAATTCAGTTGATCTTTAAATGAAAATCGCTAGGTTTTCACAAGATTTTGACTGTTTAAGAAGTAAATTGTTCTTATTGTAGCTGACCGATCAACCGTAACATGTTTACACAAGACACGTGTTATGAACGCGACCGTCACATTGATCAGGCGCCTGAGGCGTGAAACTTTATAGAATGTCTAATTTGCATTGGGACAACACAGTTAATTTGAGTAATCCCTATCTTGATTGGAGATAATTGATTCTTGGAGCAAATAAACAACAAAGCCCAGGGAAAGATAGGCACGGTGAAAAAATCTTGCGTCCCGGGAATCATCTCTTGGCAGAATTATGCATCCAAGCCCAAGTTTTCTCGTCCCGGGACGCCAAATCTGGCGTCTTCGAGAATCTGGCGTCCTCGAGATCTCTGATACATCTTAATTTGGTAAGTTGTATTGGTGTTTTACACCCCACTCAACAGATTAGGTCATATGGAGACGGAACTCGGTTAAAAGTCTCATCAGAAAAGCAAGAGAAGCCCAATATCAAACTCACGACTGACCCCTGAATTACATGATGAGTGGTTTTACCACTAAGCCGTAGAGGTTTCCATGTTTCCATTATATTTTAATAGACCCATATGCTTAAATTTTTTGAAATTGCCACAGAATTGTCTGGCTTCTAGTCATTGATGAGGGTTCATTATCAAATGTGCTCTGGAACACTCTAATTCTTTTGTTTCCTTCCAAACCTAAAAACTTTTTTTTAATCTTTCAAAGATCTATAGTATACACATGTAGCAGTACTTGAAGATACCAGATGAAAATAAAAGTTAAACAACAAATAGTGATTTAAAGAAAGCAAAATGTACCTTCCATACTCCAACGAAATTGGCATTTTCTATCCAAAACCGTGAAATTTAAAGCTCACAAGATTTTTTTCAAATGGTGAGTTTTAATATAGGTCCTTTCTCATTTATTTGACTGTCTAAAGTGAAGATGAAATTAGTCGCAACGAGAGAAATCCAGTCTTCGGTAGAGCTGTCATTGATATCGACGATATCGATGTATCAATGCAGATGAGCTGTATCGATATAGAAAATGACATATCGATACATATCGATATTGTAAAGTGAAACTTCTCACAAAAATATGCTGGCTGTTTAGACAGATAACATTGGTTGGTTAGTATCAATATTCAATAACTATTGCAAATTGCACACAGTATGAACATTTTGGATCCCCAGAGAGCAATAAATGACAAAGCATCAGATAAGCACCAATTGATAGTACTCACACATTTTTTTCAAATAGTTTGTCAAGGAATAAAAATTCAGTGGATAATGATCTTGCTTTTAAAAGTGAATTTGCCAAGTAATTTTGAGCCAAACTTAAGCCACAAAAATGCAGTCAAACTCTGTCATAATTTGATGTTAATGTTCTTTCTTCTTGATCTATACTGATTTATGATTGCCAAATAGTCATGGTGTAATTATCATCTGTTGACAGCACTTCCTTGAAATTAAGTTGAAACTTTATCTTAAACTTGTTGTTGACCTTAAAAGAACTTTAAGGTGTTTAAAAGTAGCATAAAATGACAATAAGGGTCTATAAAAGTTGCTTTCAAACACCTTTTGAAAAATTAAGTATTATATCGATACATATCAATATATCGGTATTTGTCCCATCGATATATCGATATGTCAAATGCCCAACCAATGACAGCTCTAGTCTTCGGTGTTTCCGACCAAGACCGACACAAAACGGCCTGTAAAAGTCTCAGAAAAAGGCTAGAAGCTTGATATTTCAGATACAAGAAGTAGAGAGATTGTACTGTCCACGTAGCGAAAACAAAGGCGCTGATCAGCTGTGCAGTTTACTGCACAGCTGATCTGCGCCTTTGTTTTCCCATAGGTAGGCAAAATCTAGTTTCTCATGACACGGCTCAAATATAAGTGCACTATTTTTTGCTGGCCTTGGGGTAGAAAAAGGTACCTATTATTCACTTATTTACTAAAATCAGATTATGCAACTGACCCACTGATCTACATTTTATCATGGGGTCATCAAGTTTCCATAAAAATGGTCACTCTGATCAGTTGAAAAGATAACATCAAATTATTTTCATTAAGTGGTCAATCTCTTCGGTCCATTGATTCTATCCAAACAGTATGAGCCGCCTCATGGGAAAACCAACAATGTGGTTTCCGAACAGGTCCGACAAAAACCGGGCTGTACAGTCACAGAAGATGGTTAGAGGCTGGAAATTTTGGATTTAGAAAGTAGAGGAATTGTGCTATCCGTGTTGAGAAAACAAAAGCGCTGATCAGCTTCGCAGTTACTGCGAAGCTGATCTGCGCCTTTGTTTTCGCATATGTAGATTGTTGGTTTTCCCATGGGGCGGCTCATATTTTGGCGTCAATGCTTACTTGTTTATTAATGTAAAAAGTTGGGTAAAAATGAGGACAATACAAAATTAAATTGGGGTGATTAATTAAAACTGGGATAATTAATTTTGTTGTTAATTAAGTGCTTATGTCCTTTGTACATAGCTATGCAATGTCAGGACGGTCATCGTCCTACATACTGTTCCATGGCAAGCCTCCATGTGGAACATTACCAGTACATTGTGCATATTTGTATACCAATCACTGATACTCTTTTTTTATTAGTGGAAGATGATGATTTTGAATGACCAGAGGATTACTTTCATGACAAAATTTTCAAAAACGAAATGTAATTTTGTTTACTAGTATTGAGGTTTAACAAGTTTTCAGTCATGTCGGGACAGAGCCATTGCTTCCTGGGTATTAACCTGTACTTCAGGAAACTAACGTGTCTTGCTTAAGCCGGACACAACATGATGACTACAGTGGGGATTGAACCCAGGACCTCTCAATTCTACTCATAGGCCACCTAGCTGCCTGGTAGACTGGTAGTTGACAATTTTCTGTCTGCTTTCACATGAATCAAGTCATCATCTTTACTTGTATGATAAACACCATGCTTTTGATAAACAAGCCACGTACATGTACTGCCATTTAATAAATCATGAGCCAAGTCATCCATTCTGCTAAGGCATGAACAGGAGATGTTATAAGAAAACCACTCTATCACTCAAAAAGGATTTGGCTTGTGCACATGCATGTACATGTAAGCACTATGATTACATGTAGTTCATTTGCTCTAGGCACCTTATACCTAAGGAATGAAACTCTAGATACATGTACACATATTACTTAACTACATGGCCTAAGATGGCCTTAGTCAGCCAGATTTCTGGTTTTCTGACATAGATACATTCTAGGTCATATTGAGCATGGTCAGTAGGCATGCCCCCCAATCTCTCACATAGGAGTCTTGAATCTACTACTGAACCAGCAATGCCCAACATGCCCAATCATTTTCTCCTAACATTCCAGAATTACTTTGGTCTTACCTAAGTTTTCTAAGGAGTTTCTGACAAGAACCAAACTGGGCTGGCTAGCCATTGAAGTGTTATTATAAGAATATTTTCAGATTAAAAAAGATGGACTGTACACGCACAATTCTTTGTCCATAGCAAATAGCAGCTTGTCTCATACTTGCCGCTACTCCATTATTCTAACTTCTAAGATCTTTAGTCTTTTAGCAAAAAGCTTTTATCATTTCCTGCAAGAGGCGGCAAATCTATTTGTACAGATTTTTTGATAGTGTTGTGGAGCATGCATGGGATGCTTATTGCTACATTAGCGGCACTGCCTTTATAAAAGTTCTTTTGGAAATATTCAGAAAAGAACATTATTTTTAATAGATTTGTAAAGCATCCCAGTGAGTCAACAGTTTTTCCGTCATACCAGCACTGTACCAGAGGACCAATGGTCCTGTAAACGCTCACCTGAGACCTGAGATATACATGTATACATGTACCAATAAACTTGTTAGACTAGAATGGTACAATGTATATAACCCTAGGGCAGGGTCAGAATAACTCCTGGAGTTAATGTCTTTTTCAAATCATAAAAATTCAGTCCATTTGCCAATTAACTCAAAGTTTTGTCCATCAAATGACATTTTAACAATTTTCTCCATTCAAATGCATGGGCGATCTAAAATGACCTTGCCGTGAAATAGGTCAAGGTCATCCCAGTGTCATGATTTATACAAATTTTGTAGACCTCCGTTCCTTAATGCTTCATGCCAAGTTTCAAAATCATAGGCCTTCTGGTTCTGAAGAAGAAGATTTTTAAAAAATTTTGCTATTTATAGCCATGGCGGCCATCTTGGTCATGTGACCTTGACCATTAACGTAAACTTTAATTTCCTCTTCCTAAGGATGCTCCACATAAAGTTTGGATTTGATTGGCTAAGCAGTTTCTGAGAAAAAGCTGTTTGAATATTATGGTCATCTACATGTATATAGCTCCGGGGCAGGGGCAGACAACCCCTGGGCCTAAAATATTTTCATAAGCATAAATCTTCTGTCCATTTGCTCATTCCTAGCAAGTTTTCTGCCATTACATGACATTTTCCTATTTTTTCCCATTCAAATGCATAGGCAACCTAATTTGACCTTGCCCTAAAATAGGTCAAGGTCATCCCAGGGTCATGATTTATATAAACTTTGTAGAGCATCATTCCCAGCCATCTTGGTCATGTGACCTTGACCATTACAAACTTTCATTCCCTCTTCCTAAGGATGCTCCACAAAAAGTTTGGCTTTGATTGGCCTGGCGGTTTCAGAGAAGATGTTTCAATATTATGGTCATATACATGTATATAGCCGTGAGGCAGGGGCAGACAACCCCCTGGGCCCAAAATATTTTCTTAAACATAAATCTTCTGTCCATTTGCTCATTTCTAGCAAGTTTTCTGCCATTTAATTACATTTTCCTATTTTTTCCCATTAAAATGAATGGGAGACCTAAGTTGACCTTGTCATAAAATAGGTCAAGGTCTTCCCAAGGTCATGATTTATATAAACTTTGTAGAGCTTCATTCCCAGATGCTTCACACCAAGTTTCAAAATCATAGGCCTTCTGGTTCTGAAGAAGATGATTTTTAAACGTTTTTGCTATTTATAGCCATGGCGGCCATCTTGGTCATGTGACCTTGACCATTTATATAAACTTTCATTCTCCCTTCCCAACAATGCTCCACATGAAGTTTGGCTTTGATTGGCCTAGCGGTTTCAGAGAAGATGATGTTTGAATATTATGGTCATATACATGTATATAGCCCCGGGGTAGGGGCAGACAACCCCCCAGGGGCTAAAATTTTCCATTAACATTAATGTTCTGTCCATTTGCCTATTCCCAGTAAGTTTTACCCATTAAATAGCATTTTACCATTTTTTCCCATTCAAATGCATTGGCGACCTAAGTTGACCTTGCCGTAAAATAGGTCAAAGTCATCCTAGGATCATGATTTATATAAACTATGATGGGCCCGCATCCCTGATGCTACATACCAAGTTTCGTGGAAATCGGCCCACTGGTTCTGGAGAAGAAGATTTTTAAAGGTTTTTGCTATTTATAGCCATGGCGGCCATCTTGGTCATGTGACCTGGACCATTTATATAAACTTTCGCTCCCCCTTCCTAAGGATGCTCCACATGAAGTTTGGCTTTGATTGGCCTAGCGGTTTCAGAGAAGAAGATGTTTGAATATTATGGTCATATACATGTATATAGCCCCGGGGCAGGGGCAGACAACCCCGCAGGGGCTAAAATTTTCCATTAACATTAATCTTCTGTCCATTTGCCTATTCCCAGTAAGTTTTACCCATTAAATAGCATTTTACCATTTTTTGCCATTCAAATGCATTGGCGACCTAAGTTGACCTTGCCGTAAAATAGGTCAAGGTCATCCTAGGGTCATGATTTATATAAACTATGATCGACCCGCATCCTCGATGCTACATACCAAGTTTCATGGCGGCCATCTTGGTCATGTGACCTGGACCATTTATATAAACTTTCGTTCCCCCTTCCTAAGGATGCTCCACATGAAGTTTGGCTTTGATTGGCCAAGCGGTTTCAGAGGAGAAGATCTTTGAAATTGAGAATGACGGACGACGGACGCCGGACGGACAGACGACGGAGCATGGGTATACTATAAGCTCACCTGTGAGCCTTCGGCTCAGGTGAGCTAAAAATATGAGCACCGACACGAGAAAACCGGTCTTCGGGGTTTCCGACCAGGTCTGACACAAACCAGCCTGTACA
This sequence comes from Rugalucina vietnamica, assembly GCA_964017185.1. Taxonomy (NCBI): domain Eukaryota; kingdom Metazoa; phylum Mollusca; class Bivalvia; order Lucinida; family Lucinidae; genus Rugalucina; species Rugalucina vietnamica. Next base: position 11,543,663 of record OZ024879.1, on the reverse strand, counting down.
GTCTCAGAAGAAAGTTAGAATCTTGAAATTTTGGGTAGAGGTAGAGGAGGAATTGTACTACCCAAGTAGCGAAAACAAAGGTGTTGATCCGCTGTGCAGTTACTGCACAGCTGATCTGCATCTTTGTTTTCGCATAGGCTAAAATCCGGTTTTCTCAAGACGCGGCTCATATGGTGACAGTCATTACCTTCTAGATCTGTAGTTATATTTGTCTTCACTTCGTCTCCGTTTCCTACGCCTGTGATCATAGTCCTCCGCCGACAAGTCACGACTACGGGACCTATGCCTTCTGTTCGACCTCGGCATCTAGAATGAGAAATAATTGTTTTACATGGAAAACCAGAGGACCAATGGTCCTGTAAACGCTCACCTGAGATCTGTTGTACGTATATCAATAAACATGTTTGCATATTATGGAAAAAAGCCCCAGTAAAGGGGCAGATGATTCCCTGGTGTCCATTATTTTTCTTCATAATAATCAATATCCTGTCCATTTGCCAATTTCCTGCAAGTCTTTCCCTTCAACCGACAAATAAGAGTTATCCCCATTCAAAGGCATAGGCAACCTATGTTGACCTTGTCGTAAAATAGGTCAAGGTCATCACAGGGTCATGATTTATGTATACATTGTAGTACTTAAGCCATTGATGTTTCATGCCAAGTTTTGTTGAAATCGGTCCACCGGTTCCAGAGAAGAAGATTTTGGAAGGGTTTTTACCATATATGGGCATGGCGGCCATCTTGGTCATGTGACCTGGATCATTTATATACACATTGGTTCCCTCATTCTATAAATGCTTCACATAAAATTTGGCTTTGATCGGCCAAGTGGTTTCAGAGAAGAAGATGTTTGAATATTTTGGTAATATATAGAGGATATTCAAGTTTTTGGAGTGAATATGAGTTTTATTTCATTGAGTGAAGTGAAAAAAATTTATATTTCATGAGTGCCGAAGGCACGAATGAAATATATAATTTTTCACTTCACGAGATGAAATAAAAGTCATATTCACGACAAAAACTTGAATTTTCTTTTTATTATATTGCATGTAGTCATTGTAACGTTGCGCGCTAAAGCATATGACGTCAAAATCTTAAATGACGTCATTACGTCACGTCATTACGTCGCTATTGTGTGTGAACGTTCATTGCGTCAACAATAGCATAGATTATAAAATTTAGTTATGTATAAATTAGAAATGAAACGGTGGAATCGTAATTTGCGTATTCCCAAATCTTATATTTTCACATGTGAAAATATAACTTTTTTATATTTTCACATGTGAAAATATAACTTTTTCAAATATTGGTTATATTTAATACATATTTCTCTATATTTCATCACTTGCCATATAATAAACATGTATATTGCCCCGGGGTGGGGGCATATGAGCCCCTTGGGTCCATTTTTTTTTCAGAATCATTAATATTCAGTCAAACTACCCATTCCTGCAAGATTTTCACCTCAAATTACTTTTTAAAAGTTTTCCCCATTCAAATGCATAGGCGACCTATGTTGACCTTGCCATAAAAAAGGTCAAGGTCATCACAGGGTCATGATTTATATACACATTGTAGTACTTGAGCCATCAATGCTCCATGCCAAGTTTCTTTGAAATCAGTGTACCGGTTCCAGAGAAGAAGATTTTGGAAGGGTTTTTACCATATATGGGCATGGCGGCCATCTTGGTTATGTGACCTTGATTATTTATATACACATTGGTTACCCCTTCCTATTGATGCTTCACATAAAATTTGGCTTTAATTGGCCAAGCGGTTTCAGAGGAGATGATGTTTGAATATTATGAAAATATACATGTATATTGCCCCGGGGTGGGGGCATATGAGCCCCTGGGGTGCAATTTTTTTCAGAATCATTAATATTCAGTCCTACTGCCCATTTCCTGCAAGACTTTTACTTAAAATGACATTTTAAAAGTTTTCCCCATTCAAATGCATTGACGACCTATGTTGACCTTGCTGTAAAATAGGTCAAGGTCATCACAGGGCCATGATTTATGTATACATTGAAGTGCTTGAGCCATCGATGCTTCATGCCAAGTTTCGTTGAAATCGGTCCACCGGTTCTGGAGAAGAAGATTTTTGAAGGGTTTTTACCATATATGGGCATGGCGGCCATCTTGGTCATGTGACCTGGATTTCTTATATACACATTGGTTCCCCCTTCCTATAGATGCTTCATATAAAATTTATCTTTGATTGGCCAAGTGGTTTCAGAGGAGAAGATCTTTGAAATTGTGAACGGACGACGGACGGACGGACGACGGACGGACGGACGCCGGATCATGGCCATCCTATAAGCTCACCTTGTGAGCCTAACGGCTCAGGTGAGCTAATAATAAATATTCAAACCCTTTGCAGATTATTACTGCAAATGTCATTTGTAACCATGGCCCCCCTCACCTATGGGGAAGGGTGGGGGACAGCCTTGCTTTTGTAACCACGGCCCCCTCACCTATGGGGAAGGATGGGGGATAGCCTTGCTAAAATGTGGTGCAATTACCTTTTTATTGTCCCTGCAGTGCAGGGAAAATGACAGGGTTTTGATGATCAGACCCTTACCCCAGGGAGATTTTCCATTGAGAGGGGCAGGGCAAAGTGCATAGTTTTGACCTATAGTTTCTCCCCTAGGGGTGAGGTCTATAACAGGGCACTGAAAACTGAAATGTCATAATCCCCACCCTTCCCCATAGGTGGGGGAGCCATGGTTACAAATGACTGGTGCATTACTAACTTAAAATACTATTTTCGTAACTGAGAGCATCCAGGACTTTTTCTCTATGCAACACTGGGTACCAAACTTTTTCCTGATTGGCTGAAAAAATTCCCAAATGACCTGAAATCCCAATTTAAAAGGTCAACCTTCTCAATCTGGCTAAAAATCACGCGATATCCCCAATTTCATTGGTATCAAAATTTTCCCAAAGGTGAGAAAAAGCCCTACAACAATCAGAGTGGACTATAGGAAAGCCCAGCCCCTGTATCAGGAAAACCGTGAAACGTATATACCACCTTAAACCCCACTTTTATATAGCAAAACTGGGGTATGCAGGGGTATACCTAATTTTGCTCCAAAACATAGATTGTCAATACTGATTGGAACCGCCGATCCCTCGTTATCACTTTTTCTACTGAAAAATTTCAATTTTCACAACTTACATAAAAATCTCTGTATATAGCATGGAAATGTTTTCGTAATGGCATAAGCACCTTTCAGAATTCCAGACAGACCTGGCCTCGAGGTTATAAAACTTTTTTCATGCTGAGCTCAGCTCAGCTGAGCACGAAATTTCAACTGCTCATAAATATTGAATAGCCCAAATAAATTGAAGTTTCAGGCTTAGATCACCAACGCCTGTAATTTATCCTGCTAATAAATGTTAAAATGCCAACAATTGTTGGCATTTTAACATTTATGAGCAGGATAAATTTTAGTCTAAGCTCAGCTGAGCATGAAAAACGTTTTATAACCACGGGGCCCTGGCTATAAACCTTGCTCCAGCATCCACAACTACTAGTTGCGAAACCTCACTACACTATGTTCGATTTGATCTAAAACTTCCGGTTGAATAAAAATATTACACATGGTTGGCACATGATGAGTGCCTCCAAACTTGACATGATGTCATGGTATGCTTCCGTGTGACATGTACAGTTTGGAGGTGTGTCACTAGAGCTGCTTTCTGATTGGTTGGAGCCCAGCACCCGAAAAATGAGCGCAGATGCGTAAGCTGAATGAGTAATGACAAAATTTAATATCTTTTCAACAAGTATGCAAAGTGCAGGTGAGCAGGATTTCGTTTTTCACATTGCTTTTCGTATCTGAAATGGTGATGTGTAAAGTGAGAATTTATTTTCCAACTAAGTAAACTCATGGAACAAAAGGTGTGTGACATTCTGAATGCTATTAAGCATACATGAAGATTGTAAACAACAGCTGAAGGTCTGGATCTAGGGCTCAGGACAACTAGGCCACGGGCAACTCTGCCAAGGAAAATCTTGGATTAAGACAACTTGGCCATCATAAGACAACTTGGCCAGTTCAAAAGACAACTTGGTCCAGTATTTTTGGTTCCGTTTAGTCAGTTTTGCTTGTGCCTTTCTGAACTGTACCTGAGAAACATTTAAATAATGCGCATACATGCATCCCCTTTAGTCACGCTTTTAATTCGGATTAATTGATGATAATCCATATAATATGTTAAGGAAACCAGAGGACCAATGGTCCTGTAAACGCTCACCTGAGATCTGCTTCATATACCAATAAACATATTTGAATATTATGGTATTTAACCCCAGTGCAGGGGCAGATGAAGCCCTTGGGCCATTTTCTTTTTTCAGAATAATCAATATTCTGTCCATTTGCCAATTTCCTGCTGATTTTCCCCTTCAAATAACATTTTAAAAGCAGATGAGCCCCTGGGGTCCATTTTTTTTTTCAGAATCATTAAATTCCAGTCCTACTGCCCATTTCCTGCAAGACTTTCACTTAAAATGACATTTTAAAAGTTTTCCCCATTCAAATGCATTATATATACATTGCAGTACTTGAGTCATCCATTTTTTTCATGCAAAGTTTTGTTGAAATCGGTTCACCGGTTCTGGAGAAGAAGATATTTTAAGGTTTTTTACCATATATGGGCATGGCGGCCATCTTGGTCATGTGACCTGGATTATTTATATATACATTGGTTCCCACTTCCTAAAGATGCTTCATATAAAATTTGGCTTTGATTGGCCAAGCGGTTTCAGAGAAAAAAATCTTTGAAAAGTGTGTATGGACGACAGACCGGCCAAGGTCAAGAGATGACCTTGACCTAAATTAATCATATACCTTCATCTAATCCATTAGTTGTTTGCATCTACCACTTTTCAGATCTCAGGCTGCAATAGTTTTCAAAAAATAGCTAATTTCCACTTTTCCCATTATAACGGCTATATTCTCTTCCGTCACTCAAACTCAAACTCGAACTCAACTCGCGAGAGTATGGCTGGAGTATGAGTCGAGTGGGATTAAACTGAGTGTGAGTGAAGTATAGATTTGGTATGCACAACAGTCACTCAACCATCACTCACTGGAGTGTCAGATTTTCATTATAAAACAAAAATTTGAAATCTTATAGACATTTGATGTTATTATTCTACCATCAAATTAGCAGCAAAGACTCTGACTAGACGCCGCATATTGCAGTGACCTGTTATCTAATTTTGATGTGCACGCATGGTATCGTATTTGCTTGTACTCATTCCTTCTTTATTGTTTGTTTGTCTGTTTGTTTGTTTATTTGTCTTTCTTTCTGTTTTGCTCTCTCTCTCTGCTTGCTTGTTGTTTTATTTCTCTCTCTCTCTCTCTCTCTCTGGGGTGGTTGGCCGGTGAGGAGACGGCTGTGCGTGGGGATGGAGGGGGTGAGTCTGTGACAGCGATATCTAGCGTAAAGGCACAAATGCGTCTGCATCTGGATGTACAATGTTGACCACTCACCTAAAATATGGATCATTGCTTTTCATGTTCAAAATAGTCGCAAATGACATGCCTTGGGAAAATCGAAATCTGTTCTAAATTCGCGACCCCTCTCAAGAAAAAATTTGTCCCGAGCATAAAGCTTGGTCCGGGTGATGTATGTAATCTGCTATTATTGGGCTTGTTCGAAGAAAATGTGGAGAAATAAGGGTCCAAAAATTTTCGAGTAGCGCTCGAGTGAGGTGTCGCCTTCTCTCAACGTTTACTCGAAATTTGAGTTGAGTTCGAGTGTGAGTGGGACATGTGCATACCGAATCGAACAGTTATGCACTCACACGAGTGACTGATCAGATTATCTTAATGAGTTTGAGTGGAGTATGCCTCGAGTGTAGGTTGAGAATACAGCCGTAAGTCTATGGAAACTTTAAGTTTCCATAGCAACCAGAGTTCTTATCCAACTGGAATAAAAAACACAAATTATGTAGAGGCTACTGTCAGAAACATGTATACAAAGTACAGGATTCATCCACTTGACAGTTTCTGAGGAGAAGATTTTTTATTTTTTTTTTCAAAATTTTGCCCTTTATGGGGCCCCAGCAACCAATCAAAATAAAGGATTAGGACAAAACTTGCAAGAAACGTCAAACACTACTCAATAAACATTTCTGCAAAAACAAAATTCAAATGTCTGCAATTTTAGCGGAAAAATAGCCGATTTCCACTTTTCCCATTATAAGTCTATGGAAACTTTAAGTTGCCATAGCAACCAGAGTTCTTATCTGCCTGGAATAAAAAACACAAATTATGTAGAGGCCACTGTCAGGAACATGTATACAAAGTATAGGCTTCATCCCCTCGACAGTTTCTGAGAAGAAGATTTTTGAATGTTTTTCGAAATTTTGCCCTACATGGGGCCCCTGCAACCAATCAAAATGAAGGATTAGGACAAAAGTCACATGAAACGTAGAGGACTACTCAATAAACATTTCTGCAAAAACAAAATTCAAATATCTCCAACAAGACAGCAAAAACTGGCAATTTTCACTTTTTTCCATTATAAGTCTATGGGAAGCATAAGTTGCCATAGCAACCAGAGTCCTTATCCGATCAAAACAAAAAACACAATTATTCTTTCCCCCTACCTGTAAATGGTGTATATGTAATATGAGAACAATCGGCCCAGCGGTTTCAGAGAAGAAGATCTTTGAAATTGTGGACGACGACGGACGACGGACGGACGGACGGACGCCGGAGCATGGGTATACTATAAGCTCACCTATGAGCCTTCGGCTCAGGTGAGCTAAAAAGAAGACAAAAGACTGATGTAAGGACCGGTGAGTATTTCTATAACAATCCTCAATTGGGTAGTGTTGTCTTTTGAACTGGGCCGAGTTGTCTTATAAATTGGGCCGAGTTGCTTAATTTGAGATGTTCCTGGGCCGAGTTATCGAGGGCCGAGTTGTCTTTGGGCCGATTTGTCCGTAATTCCGTTTCTACCACTAGTGGTGAAACGATTCGTCACAATGCATTGAAACCTGAGTCCTCTGCCGTCGGTTCGATTCACACTCAAGGTGGTTCGGTTCGCTCGCATGCTTGGCCAGGTGGATGTATTTTACTTCTAAGCTTATTAAATTGATACCAAAACTATGCATGATTTGATGGGCTCAAAAACACACTGCCGGTGAATCAAATTCACTGCATTATCGGTATTTGTTTACCTTGACAAGATGGCTGCATCTTGCAAATTGCATGACCCTCCAAATTATTTTTGATCAAATGTGTGGAAACATTTCCATTTCAGGAGTGATTCAAAGGATTTTGTGAAGTGTCACATCTAGTTCTCGGATGTGTTTTGTAAAACTGGTACATGCAACACTAGCAACATGCTTACCCATTTGAAATGAAAGCATGGTGTGTGTGTTAATGTTTCAACTTCCCAAACAACAGATACGGCAAAGACTACTACTAAGCCACCCTCTGGACAAATGAGGCATAAAGAATGTACAATGCTACAAGGTGCCAGTCCATCACCAAAGCCATTGTCACTACCTGGCTCCCGATATGAGGCCACTGCCAACTGCATAGTTAGTAGTTATTGAATAAAACTTTTAACAAGGCTTGCCTGAATTGTATCGAAAATAAAAGAACAAAGGCAAAGGTGTTAGTAATCAAATTGAACCTCCTCTGAATGGTTTCAGCCCTATCTACTGCTTGCCAGACCTCTGTCCAATTAGGGTGAGGCTATCCGCACGACGGTCATAATTTTGTTAATTAAAAATTCATTGATCCAGACAGCAAGCTACTCTTTCGTGAGAAAAAGTCAATATTGGTTACCGGAACTGCTTTTTTCCCGCCTCTTTGCTCATTCGGTCGAGGGTATAACTCGGTCATTATTGCTATGCTTTTATCATTTTTAGATGCTTATAACATGGGCTGATCCAGAGGGGGGGACAGGGGGTCCGAACCCCCCCTGGAATTGCCAGATTATTAATTTTTGCCATGTTGAAATTTTCCGTCAGACCCCTTCTGGGAATTTGGACCCGCCCCTGAGAAAATTTTCTGGATCCGCGCATGAATAAAATCATAATTTGCCAGAAATGTTACGGGGTTAATCAAACCTTGAGTTGAAGAAATGATAACAATCTTAATTTTCAAAGCTTCTAGGAAAAAAAGAATTTTGTTTTCATATCTTCTGCTTTGAATACAGGGCTTGATCCAGGTATTTTGGGAAAAGGCCCCAGGCCTCAATTGGGAAAAAAAGTAATCGACAAAATGAGAAAATTGGGAAAAAATAAAACCAAAAATATAATCCGGTAACTATATTTTCCTTGACTTGTTATCATTAAATTGATCTGGTATATAAGATTTCATTTAAAATTTGAACTGATTCCTTCTGTTCAAACATTTCATTTTGACTGTCAGACATGTTCATCTGATCACTGCTTTAAGTTTACTAGTCTAGAGATTGAGTTTCCTGGGATTTCTCAACAAGAACTCTTCGCACAGTTCATCTAACATATTTGGAATGTCCCGAAGATCAGGACCAAACTAATCGTGTTTTCGCTGGTCGATGACTCGATGGTATTTCGGTGCTTTCCGGTTCAGCTGTTGGGGGTGTACCCGCCTCTGAGGTCTTCTGTTTAGTGAAACCGAAGAAGTTGAGCTTCATGCAGGCTTCGGAATCCTTTTTCCGAAGCCGTTTCACATAATATTTACTAGTATGTGACCCCGACATGATTTTTGACCTCGGTTTACGACATGAACCGGAGCATCAGAAATACCGATATTTGATTGGTTGAAAGAGGTAAAGCTAGTCGGCTAGTCAGTAATAAATATTTGTATTTCACCGATTGGTGGTGGAAAGACCCATCCGAGCCGAGCTGCCGACGAGCCCGAGCTAGGTTTATGACTAATTATTGGTAAAAACTTGATATCTTCATGACAAATGATATACAGAATGATATTTTATAGCATTTGAAATGATTTTATATGATTGGAAACCGTTTAAATAAAAACACAGTACCTTAATTAATTTTTTAGCCAAAAGGGTATTTACGCACCCATTTTTCATTCAATTGCATATCTGGAATTTTAATTGGGTAAGTTCAATTCTGTTACGCACTCTATTTTCAATCAATTGGGTAAAATGGAAAACAATTTGGTAACTAGAATTTGTTTTCTATGTGAAAACTGATGTCTCCCCCCTTTCTACGTGCATGTCCAAAATATGCAAGCAAGAGTTATAGTTCTTGTGCATCACATATCCTGTCATTCTGTTTTATAAGTGTACCAAGTTTCATAATGAAATATCTCTTACGGTTTTCAAGTTATAGAGGGGGCACGAAAGTGTTTGGAAAATAATCAAAGGGAAATAACTCCAAAGATATGAAAGCAAGAGTAATGATTCTTGTGCATCATGCTTTATAAGTGTACCATGTTTCATTGAAAAATCTCTAATGGTTTTTGAGTTATAGAGCAGACATGAAATTGAATGAAAAATAATCAAAGGGAAATAACTCCAAAGATATGCAAGCAGGAGTTATGGTTCTTTAGCATGACACATCATCTCATCATGCTTTATAAGTGTACCAAGTTTCATTGAAATATTTCTTATGGTTTTCAAGTTATAGAGTGGATATGAAATTGTATGGAAAAATAATCAAAGGGAAATAACTCCAAAGATATGAAAGCAAGAGTTATAATTCTTGTGCATGACACATCGTCTCATCATGCTTTATAAGTTTACCAAGTTTCACTGAAATTTCTCTTACGGTTTTCAAGTTATAGGGTGGACACGAAATTGTATGGAAAATAATCAAAGGGAAATTACTCCAAAGATATGCAAGTAAGAGTTACGGTTCTTTAGCACGACACGTAATCTCATCGTGCTTTATAAGTGTACCAAGTTTCATTGAAATAACTCTTACGATTTTCGAGTTATAAAGCGGACACGAAATTGTATGGAAAATAATCAAAGGGAAATAACTCATAAACTAGAAAAAGTGCCTTGAGAGGCACGTATACCTCCGGCAGATAGCCATCAAGCCCCCTTCCCTACCCCCTACCTAAGCAACCCGGCACATGCTCACCCCTGACATTGAACCTCACATCACCAACGAAAAACAGTACCCTTATTAAGTACATTTTAGAAACCACCAAGCCCCCTTCCCTACCCCCTACCTAAACAACCCGGCACATGCTCACCCCGACATTGAACCTCACATCACCAACGAAAGACAGCACCCTCATCAAGTACATTTTAGAAATAAGCAGTGTAAAGTACTTTACATACAAACATGGGGAAGTGTAGTTTTAGAATGACATATCTATTTTAGAGCGGTATACAGAGCTGACGTGTATACCCAATCTAGGACATAAGCGCGGACATTGTGGGTCAGGTCCTCAGTCCTGGATTGAAATGAAATTAGAATGTCATTCTTTAAAAAAAAAAAAAAAAAAAAAAAAATTAAGATGTCCTAGATTTTGACCTCTAGCCCCACCCCCAGCATGTACCCTAGTGTCTAATGTCATTAGAAACAAGGCAAACCATATAGAGTACCTATGGGGCAAGTATGAATGATTTCTTAACATGATAGTAAAAAAAAAAGTACAGAAAATACAATTATTAAAGAAGTTCTAGATTTTGACCTCTAGCCCCACCCCCCGCACATTAGGCTAGAGTCTGAATCTTACATGGTACCTATGGTCTAAGTATGAATGCGTTCTGGCAAGACTTAGTGGATGTCAAGAAAACAGACTTACAGAAAGTTTATCATGGTATATATCATATAAAAATGTGTCCTAGATTTTGACCTCTAGCCCCACCCCTGGGGACGGTAACCAGGATTTAATGACATTGAATATGAAAGCAAACCCTAAAGGGTATCTATGAACTATATAAGAATATAAGATATGAACTTAAGAGAAGAAACATTAACATTGTAAACAGCACATTATAAAGGTGACCCTAGATTTTGACCTCCAGCCCCACCCCCGGGGATGGACCCTGGGGTCCAAACTCATGGAAACAAAGCAAACCCTATAGGGTACCTATGGTCCAAATATGAATAGTTTCTGACCATTGGTTCATGAGATATACACCTCTAGAGAAACTTTAACCAAAACTTCGACATAAATTCTACAAACGTTCCGGAATTTATACGAACGAAGAAACGAACTAACGAACGAACGAACGAACATACGAACGGAAAAGCGAAAACTATATACCCATCGGCATAAATGCCGGGGGTATAAATACTCAAGCCAGAGTTATGGTTCTTGAGCATGACACATTGTCTGATCATGCTGAATAAGTGTACCAAGTTTTATTGAAAAATCTTAAACGGTTTTCAAGTTATACAGCGGACACGAAATTGTATCGAAAATAATCAAAGGGAAATAACTCCAAAAATACTCAAGCCAGAGTTATGGTTCTTGTGCATGACACATCGCCTCGTTGTGGTCTACAAAGTTTCATTGAAAAATCTTTAACGGTTTTCAAGTTATACAGCGGACACGAAATTGTATCGAAAATAATAAAATGGAAATAACTCCAAAAATACTCAAGCTACAGTTATGGTTCTTGTGCCAGGGATTTTTTATGCAAGTTTGGGAAGGGGCCCTAGGGCCATTCTGATTGGGAAAATTAACGACATACATCATAATTTGGGAAATTTTCAAAACATTCAAAGTTGATGATATTTTCAAATTTGACATAGTAAATTAAGGTTAATCATTTTAAATCATTAAATAATAACTTAAAATCAAAGTTTAACATCATTTCAAACTGCAGAGTTTGATTTTCACATTTTTTAGGAACTGTTAAGAATTATTTTCAGCTCCGATTGGGAATTTTTTTCTTCAAATTGGGAAAAAAAGTCACCTAATTTGCATTGGGAATGGGGCCTTATTTCGGCCCCTGAGACATGCGGAAAAAATCCCTGTGTGCATGACACATCGTCTCGTCGTGGTTTACAAGTCAGTGCTTCAGCTAGAGTAAATTAGCAGGGCGCAGCGCCCTGTTGCCCTTTTCTAGCGCCCTGTTGTGCCCTTTTTCAAGCAACTTGCACCCTGCCCTTTTATTTGGTAAAAAGATCATAAAAATTGGACAAAAATTAAGAAAGTTTCAGCTGTTTTAAGTTTAAAGGCTAAAGTTACCAAAAGTACAGCTCTAGTTGCAGTCTTATAACTGCATGGTTAACTTCCTCAATCCTTTCTGTAATTTAAGTATTCAAAGGTTGTGCTGTCGGCTGAAAAGTGCCCTTTTTGCTGATTGCCGCGGGCTGAAAGTGCCCTTTTTAGTACCAGTCAGCCCTGCCCTTTTCAAATCCTAACTGGAGCACTGCAAGTGTACCAAGTTTCATTGAAAAATCTTTAACGGTTTTCAAGTTATAGAGCGGACACGATTTGTGATGGACAGACGGACGGACGGACGGACAGACAGACGGACAGACGCACGGGGAAAAACAATATGTCTCCCAACCCTGTCGGGGGGAGACATAAAAATGATGTTCGAGGTGTACTTTCCTTAGTTTCTTCTACTTTCGCTTTTGCATAGCATAAAATAAAAGGGAAACATTGATTGATTGAGAGAATTAACTAAAATCGCAGTCAACCAACGAAAAAACAGAAAAGAAATGGCTTCCAATCGATCGATTTGCGCATGTCCAATGACATTTTTGTTTAATGTAGACGGCGTAAGCCGTTGTGCGGCGCACACCGATAAAAACCGGTACACAATCGATTTTTCCGATATTGCGTATCGGCGATTTCTTTTGCGTTTTCTTACGCTACCAGATCGTTATTAATTGCGTTTTTTTCATATTTTAATTGGGTAATTACGCAAATACGCAGCCTAATTAAGGTACTGAAAACAGTTATGATAATTTGTCAAATTTATTGGATTTGATAGAAAATCTCAGCTTTTGTACCAGTCAAATAGAAAATTGCCATACAATTTTGTTTTCAAATTAATCAAAAAGAACAATATCTTTAACACCTGTGCGATTTTATCTATTCCAACATATAAAACCATTCATTTTTGGTATTTTGTGCTAAATTGGCGATTACAAGTCAAAAACGTGGCTCGGCAGGGTCTTTCTCACAGCTCAGCTCGGATGGGTCTTTCATATCCCACCCCGATTGGTCTACGGTTTGATATTGGATTTTTCAATCACAGCACTGGACAAGTTGATTTTAAAACGTGATTACAAATCAAATCAAATTACAGACACAGCGTGAATGACTAGCACATTTCAAAACGCATTGTTTTTTCCTTTTCTGATATTTTATTTTCATAAAATTTGGGAATTTTTTATTGGTAATTGGGAAAAAAATAGGCTATTTTCGTTTGGGAGTGGGGCCTAAATTGGGCCCAGCAGGAATGCTAGAAAAACCCCTGCCTTTCGTGCGGATAACACTGCTTATCCGCACTACGGTTGTGCCGATAAGCGGCGTTATAGGCACAACCGTTGTGTGGATAGCCAGTGTCATCCAATTTACCCCAGTTGCCAAACACTGATCAATGCCAGTTGCCTGGGTTCGCACCAGGATCACTGGCGTGACAGGTGACCACTCAAACCATGTCGCTAAATGGCTAGCCCAATAGCGACGCTGTTGGAAGTGGCCTTATTTCACAATAAAAAAATATAAAATAAAACGTGGTTTATAAAAATGGCGCACTCGATTTTTTGTTTCATCGATCTGGTCTGCTAAAATAAATAAATGATTTTTGGCGTTTCCACCATATGAAATCTATCAAGATTGATTACAAAATATTCATCATATGGGGAAGGGTCTATTTCTTACAGTCATATATGTGGATTGATTTGATGATCCCCACAAAAAGTCTAATTTCAGTCGTGTTGTACAGTTCGACACAAACGAAGCGATTGCATCCATTAATCATTGACACGAGATCTGATTGGCTGAAAACTGTGCGGTTAAATTTGAGGAACGAATAATGTGATTTTTCTAAACTGTACGTAAACGTTCAGTTGAGACAATGACAAGTCGTTTCGCCCCATTTCCGGTGTCTGAATGTTTCACTAAAAAGTCCGTTCGCACTTAGAATGATTATGTTTTAGTGTTTTATTGTTTTATCTTTAATATCTTTATGGTTGGCATTTGTTGCCTTACGTCTCACACAGCTATGGTCATGTCGGGACGTTGCCTTCATTTTATATGATCATTGACTAGTTAGAGACTAAATGTTGTGAACCACTGCAGAAGATGAGGGTGAGGTTAGGGTCCTGTAAATCGATTTAAGCCCCCCCCCAGTAATTTTATATAACTGATCTTTCCAAGGCGATACTTCTGTTGTGGTTCTTATTGTTTTATGTTTTGAAGTCGAGTTTTTGCGCTGTTTGAACCTTATGTGCATTTTCATAGCTTTAGTTTAGTTCGGGTAACTGAGCGGCCGCCTATTGAGAAATAGCTGCTCACTCGGCTTACGTTATGATTTCTAAGTATAAGCACCTAATTGTCAATTTAGTTTTTCTTGGAGTGGGAATTTCTTTCTGATTGCGCCATTTCCTGTTCATTGTCTACTTGTGCCTTTTTCTACCCAACGTTAGGGTGTCATGACACACGAAATATGCTTCATATCTGTTGCTTGGCCCACTCGTGTTTTTCTTTTGCTCCAAAGTTTATGTAATGATGTTGTTTGGCATTCCAGGGTTCTCCAACACACGGACAGTACATTGTATCTGTGGGTCCTCGTTTTCGATTCATCATCTGGGAGCGCGGTAGCGTAGTGGTAAAGCATATCGGACTCCCAGGTCCTGGGTTCGATCCCAACTGGCAGCACTTGTTGTGTCCTTGGGCAAGACACAGTAACTTGTCAGAATACTGGTTAAACTCAGGAAGTCGTGGCTCCATCCCGACATGGCTGAAAAATTGTTGGCTGGTACATTAAACATAAAATACACAGAATCAGCATGTGTAAATTTTGATTTATTTGTCTGTCCGTGATGGTTCATTGACTAGTCATAGATTCACCCAGAGGACTGAACAACCAACTAAATGCAATGAATCACTGCAGACGCCGAGGATGAGGTTAGGTACCTGCAAAATTGATTTACCCCAACCCCGCCCAGGAAATTATATTACTGGTCGTTCCAATGCGATTCTTCTGTTGTGGTTCTAATTGTTTTATGTTTTATAGTACCTGATTGTTAATTTAGTTTTCTCACTTCGGTTTTTGGAGTGGTATTTTCTTTTTGATTGTGTCATTTCCTCATTATTGCCTACTTTTACCTTCACTAGACTTACGATCTATTCTCTTTGTGTTAGTGCCTGATTATCAATTTAGTTTTTCCCACTTCGATTTCATAGGACCCCAACCTCGCCCTCAGCGAGTCTTATATAGATACGGTTTCACTATCATATCCATTACCTTTTATATGTGATTTAGAAAATCAGGTAGGTAAAAGTAGACAATGCTCAAGAAATGGCGCAATCAGAAAGAAATTCCCACTCCAAAAACCAAGCTGGGAGAAGATCTAAATTAACAACCAGGTATTTATACTAATAAAGCTTATTTTAAGCCGTGTGAGCAGCTATATCCCAATAGGCGGCCACTCAGTTACCCAAACTTAACTAAAATATGAAAACGTACATAAAGTGAAAACTGCACAAAAATGCAACACCAAAACATAAAACAATCAGAACAATCACAGAAGTATCGCATTTGAAGAATCAGTAATATAAAATTACTGACGGGCTTAAACCAGTTTTACAGGTTCCTAACCTCACGTTGAGCTTCTGCATTGGTTCACGACATTAGTTAGTTGTTCGGTCCTCGTGGTGAATCTCTAACTACCTAATGAATTATCAAGGACAAACAAATAAATCACCACCATGATGAACCGAAAACGATGACTGCAGATACAATAAGAGCCCTCGGTGCCAAAAGACATTACTGAAAATCTGGAGCTAAAGAAAAAAAAACATCAGTTGAACCACGGTGGGCTAAGCAACAGACAAGTGTTATGCGGTCACTTACCTTGAATAAGTGCTAGCTCTGACTGGCTCTTCAACCTATAGAGTCCCAGGGACGTCCGTCGTTGTTCACAGTCAGAAGAGAAGAGAGCGAGGAACGGAAAACGTGGTCAGTCAACCATCACAGCTGTCAATCACCAGTGGGCGTGTCGTCGGACGACTTCGGTAGTAGTTCAGGCACTAGACTCGAGTCACACCTTGTGGCAATACTCCTAATTAGTTGTACAACATTCTCCCCCTTACAAATTTTTTTATTATTATTATTATTATTATTATTATTACTATTATTATTAATTGTCTGTTATACATCAGTGTGGTGGATAAGTGAAGTTCTTATGTTGCATTGTGGCTAAGACTTTAAGAAATATTTTATACTACTAGAATGCAGCATCAATCTTGTGAGCAGTTAAGTTTTTTTCCTTATCTTAATTCAATTTAACTAGAAATTTGGGTTATGAAGAGTTAAAATGCACATACACATAGACAAGACATGACTAAAGAACAAATAACACAGACTGAAAGTTGATACATGTATATATACATAATGATTTCTGCACCTTTCTTAAGGTTTGGTTGCAAATATACTATCTGTATTTTAACAACTTCAAAGTTCTAATTTACTTTACTTAAGTAATCATAGTGAAAACCTTATCACGTATAATTTCTCAGAAATTGATATTTCTTACCTTAGTGTATGTATTATAGTGGTACTCTTTCCACGTTAAGCTCTAAGGTATCAGGACTACCTGATAGTATTAATAAAAATTTATATATATATATGGATTATAATTATACCTTAAATTTGTGTTAACGCCATTACTCTGTAATCATCTAGTTTTTATTACAAAAACCAGTATCTATTTAAACATATATATATAATTCATAAGAATCCAAGTAAAGTAACCACCATGCCAGTTTCACTCCCGGATGCCATTTAATAAATGATAAGAGATGCTGCATTTTACAACTTTATAGCACAACTTGGCAGACTGTCAGACTGGTGGGCGATAATGGGCAATACAAATATACTTACAGAGGAAGATGGACGGACCATACTCACCAAAGCAAGCCCCAAAGGCCCGATGACAATATAATAACATAACTGAATATAATTTGAAACTAAAGAGTGGAAACTAAAATGTGCCAAAATAAAATAGTGTGCAAAGCTGCACTGCAAACTGAAAAGTGTACTGTGTAAATAATGCAGCCCTCCGAGATCACATTTACAAAGTAATAGTAAATATTTATCTTAATATATGTAAATATTCATGTATATATATAAAATATGGCTATAGAACATGATTGTGATTCCATTCATGAAATTTACTATTTGTATATATCATTATTTGAATTAATATTCAATTGTTAGCTATAACATGTTTTTCGGTGCAGAAAGTCTCACTGAAAATGGATTTAGTAACATAAGATTTTAACCACAGAAAGCTGATGGAAGTTGAAATACAAAGTCTTGCTAATAATGGAATCCAGAGTAACACAAAGCATACACATCTAAAATATATGATCTCAGAAGGCGTAAACAGAACAAAAATGCAACTAATCTAATTTCTAGCTACAGGATTATATATACAAATAATTACCTGAGCTTCTTTTACATCTGTAAATGAAAAGTAAATTATGTTTTAGAATTTTGAGTATCTGGTTTGTAAGATAAATGCATTATGTCGAATAACCTGAAAAAACCACATCAAACACTGCACTAATATTAGATGAAATTATGTGCAGAGCCGACTTATAGCAACCAGGAAATTCTAAGCTAAACGGATTGATGACAATATGGCTTATACTGTGAGCGCAATTAACCGCAAGACTAATAAAGAAACGCAAGCATTTGAAAATGTAAAACGGGTTAAAACGCAGTAGTTTTGATCATCCTGAGCTGAAAGAATATCACACTGCTTCCGACTCAAGATGATCTTGTTCTCAGTAAAGTAGCGGATAATTTCCGATTTCATTTTTTGGAAAAGGTAATCCATGTCAAAGGTTACTGCTGATAAAGGCTATCCAATAAAGAGTGTACTACCAAGGCAAGTTGTACAGCTTGGCAGTGTTCTTATTGCACACTCTTATTATTTCACTGGATGACATGTTGAAATATCCAGCAAGCCCCTCTGCATTGTCAAGAGCTGACAAAGGTTCAGTAGCCAAATAAGGGGCATCAGTCTCAATCATGAGACGATTCGGTTTCTCCAAGGCAGACAACAAAGTTTTAGTTCGTTTGTCCTGAAGAGATCGATCGGAGATACTAAACAGGCAGTTAGGGAGATCATTACACCAATCAGTATATTCTTTCTCTCCCCCTACAAAGCAGTGCCTGTGGACCCGGGCTTCATGAAGCCCGCAATCCTTTATCAATTCTAGACATTTCGCAGCTGCCTCACCAGTGTTATTGTCTCTAACATGGATTACAAGGACTTTGTCCAGCCGTTTAGCCAACTGGAAGCAGAGGCGGAGGAATAGGACTTGTGCTTCTTTCTTGGACCTAATACAGAGTGTCTTGTTATGTCTTTCATTACATCGACACGATGTAGTATGATCAAGACCGATTTCTCCTATTCCCAAGGCCTCTGGAAATTCCTCCAGTTTCCTTTCCAGTTTCTGGAACTGTGACTCATAGTTGTCCATAGTAATCAAATGGGGGTGAATCCCCAGGGTGAATTTAAGTTGTGGGTTCATCCTCATCTGATTACGAATCACAGACCATCTGGAAGGGTAGACATAATTTGCAATACCGAAAAGAAGATTGAATTTGGATGTCATCGAATTCAGAAGGACTTGCTGAGGGGTTAATAATTCTGCAGGGAGCGAATCCATGTGAAAATGGGAATCAATAATTCCCATGTTCAACAATGGATGTCCTGAGGAAGGACTGGAACCTTCCAAATTGGTGTATCGCATGACGGATTTAAAAGCTATCCGAGCAGCTTCAGTTAGGTTAGGCAGTATGAAATTTGCCATATAACTAAAATGTGTGAGTTGTATAATTCTCACAGGTGGAAAAGTAGAATAGTCCATGATACCCCAAGGCTCCAGCCCTGCTCTCCTGTCATATTCTCTGAGAAAGAAACATTCTTCCTCAGAGAAACTGAGAGAAGTGGGGGGCGATTCCATGGAGGCTACTAATGTCAGCAGATCCTGCAATGTCCCCAGGCCAAGCTCCTGCACTATGAATAAGAAAATCCCATTCATAAGCAGAAACCAGGCCTGGAGCAGTCGGTCACCGATGATCTGCTGGTGCCTCTCATGGTAGTGCGCCAATTCTCTCCCACGACCCTCAGCTGTCTGGCAGTCTACACAAGCAGTAGCAGGGCTCATATACCAGGGTATATGAGCCATGAGGAAATGCCTCTTATAATGATTGTCCTCATTGTCGCAGAAGTTGCACTTTCTGGTGAATTTAATTTTCTTTGGTGGCATCCTACAAAAAAATATAAAAAATTCTTTAGGTCAAAAATAGAAAAATAATAATTTTGAGGCATTTCTATTGGAACGGACATAAAAAAAAATTTGTATCAACGAAGGTACTCCATCCCTCAACACTAGTTATCAACCTATTAAGAGATGGAATATCTACTTTGTACATGCATGCAAGTTGAAGAAAGTGTCAAAGGAGCACCCTTGGCACTCCCCTCGAAAAACATTGTACACCCACCTCAGACCATACGGCATCGACTAAATATCACACTGTAGCAGATGCCAGTCTGTGACAGGTGTACGTATGATGATGAAAATGGCACCTTAAGTATTCCAAGAATATCACACTGCTTGATCAACCCAAGACACCATTAAAATCATCATAAAATGCCTCTTCACGGGTATTCAACCCACCGAAACTACACCTCCACAAGTACACCCTATTGAAGAATGCAGGCCACATGTGATGAATAACCGTGATAACAGCGAAAATGATGGGACCAAAAATGAATATGATGAAGACACCCACTGCACACAAACAACATCTTCACAAGTACACCCTATTGAAGGATGAAGTCTATGCGCAATGAATGACAGCAAAATGATATACTTTAATGAAGACATTCAAAACACATGAGCAACATCTTCACAAGTACACCCTATTGAAGGATGCAGCCCACATGCATTGAATGACAGCAAAATGATCGAAAATGATTCAAAACCCATGAGCAACATCTTCACAAGTACACCCTATTGAAGGATGCAGCTCACGGGCAAAGAATGACAGTAATATCTGTGGAAAAGAATTTTTTTTTTTTTCCACAAACTATGTTAAACTACTACAAACTGCAACATCCATTAGACTTTTGTTTTTTGAACAAATAGTTATTTGCCAGACTAAATAATTTAAAATGGAGGGGGATAATTCCCATGTATTTTAGAACTATAGTGAGTCCTTTGAAAAGTTTATATCATTGGGATATGAGTTTTGATTGTTTATTAAACATAAATTATCTAAATTAGAAAGTCTAATGAATACTGAAATTTGTAGTACATCTTTTTTTTTTTTTTTTTTTTTTTTTTTTTTTTTTTTTTTTTTTTTTTAGTCCTGATAGCGGGCTGGTAATTTTGTTCTTCTACCAGCTCGGGTTGTCTGTGTATGAGGTAGTTGGGGTCGTTCAGAGTTCCCTAACCCCATTGTTACTTCAAGGTCTGGGTCAGTCAAGTGGGCATCCCGGGGAGTGGAGGTATTATGAAAATCTAATTCAGATTGACTGTCATGCCCCGAGATAAATGAAGCCTGCTGGTCATCTTGATCATCTCCCAGCATATAGGGCAAAGTTTGATCCGGATCACCTAACATGTATGGTAAAGTTTGATCCGGATCAAAGAGTGATCCTAAATCTGGGACTGGGTCTTCCTCTAGCTCCTCTGGCTCCCTGTCTTGATCCCTCTCATCATCTATGACCAAAGTATTGAGGAATTTACTCCTCTTCCTTTGGAGCCATAGGGGATAAGTGGAATCAGTGCAGGGCTTTAACCTGTCATGGTGAACTATCATGGATTTCTTCCTACCCAGGAGTTTATAGACTGGGGGTCGAGCAACTGTGATAAGGAATGGACCTATCCATGGAGGTCGCAATTTGGAGCTAATTCCAATCTGTGTGGATGTGTCTCTTAAATAGACAACATCGCCTGGGGAATAGGTCTTTTCGAATATCCTCAGATCATAATCCCTCTTCTGGCGAAGTTGAGTAGAGCCAATTTTCTCTCTTGCCAGTTGATGAACCTGTGAGAGATTTTTGGACAAGTTTGCGACCCAAGTTGGTGGGTCCTGGGGAGAGGGCCCAGGTAGGCCTAGGATCAGATCAATTGGTTGAATGGTTTCTCTCCCCAACATAAGCATATTAGCTGAAAAACCTGTTGATCTGTTTTTCATGGAATGAAGGGCCATAGTTATGAGGGGCAGATGCTCGTCCCAGTCCTTGTAACCTCTGGATATGTATGCGCGAATCATTTGAAGGATAACGCGATTAAAAACTTCACATTGACCGTTCCCAGACGGGTGGTATGGTGTTGTCCTGGTTTTACTGATCTCCAAGAGTTTACAGAATGCTTGGAAAAGATCACTTTGGAAGTTTCTGCCCTGGTCGGTATGTACCTCTAGGGGGCAGCCAAATGTTACAACGAAATGGTTTAGAAATGCACGGGCAGTTAACTCAGCAGATTGTGCTGGCAAGGGAGCTAACTCAACCCATTTACTAAACTGATCGACCATGACAAGTACATAGACTGAGCCAGAATTACTGCGGTTGAAAGGACCCAGGATGTCAAGGTGTACCCGTTCCATAGGAAAGCCAGCATGGTATAGTTCAAGGCCACTACGTGGGGTTCGATTCCCTTTCTTGCCTTTATTGCAAACGGAACACTGTTTGACATATATGTAGCAATCCTTCGACATACCATACCAATAGAACTTCTCCTTTAGTTTGTCAAGTGTTTTGGTTTGGCCGAGATGTCCAGAGTCTTTGGAATCGTGACAGAAGTACAATACTTTGTCTCTCAGTTCACTAGGAACGATTAAGCAACAGGAGCGGCCTTCACGGTATGTCCAAGAATAGTACATAACATGGTTCTGAAACACAATATGTTCTCTGTTTAACCATAATGCACGGGTTTCAGGACCAGAAAGTTGAAGTTCCCTAGTGGTTGGCTCATAATTGTGTTCCAGCCAATGCATGACAATACCTATGTTAGGGTCATTTCTTTGAGCTTCACTCAGCTGGAGGGATGACAGACTATCTGCCCAGTTACTTGATGTTTCTTGGATTCCTTGGGGTTGAGAATTGTTTTGTACGGAATCAAGGTCTATGCTACGCACTGCAAGTGGAACAACATCGTCCACATCCTCGTTGAATCTGGCCCATTGTCTATGGGCACGCCTACAATATGCACAACCGCCACATGGGAGGTCTTCTACGGAGAGACCTGCTTTGTAGCAGTCGCATTCTTTCAGAGGATCCCTAATTCTGCTTAAACTATCCGCGTTTTGGTGGAAACAACCTCTACGATGCAATATCTTGAAGTTGTATTGGGACAACTCTTCAAGGAAACGTGCTAGTTGTCCCTCAATGTATTTAAATCGAGTGAGCCACACGAGAGAATTGTGGTCTGTCCGTATCAGGAAAAAACGACCTAACAAATAGTGTCTAAATTGACGACAAAATTTCACAACTGCTAAAAGCTCGAGGCGGGTCGTACAGTACTTGCGGTGTTGTTTCATGAGCACATGACTGGCGTAACAAATTGGTCGTAGAACACCATCTTGGACTTGCGAAAGTTCAGCTCCAATTTGTGTACCTGAAGCATCACAATCAAGAACCATCAATCCGTCAGGTGACGGATAAGCTAAAACTTCGGAGGAAATAGCTAACTCCTTCAGTTTTTCAAAGCAGACCTGATGTCGGTCAGTCCAATTGAATGTTTTGGCCTGAGTAAGGGCATAAAGGTCAGCAGAGACCTTTGCAAAATTTCTGATATGGTCCCTATGATAGTTCATAAAGCCTAGAAATGATTGGAGCTGTTTACAGTCTGTGGGGACAGGCCAGTTTTTCACTGCCTCTAATTTATCAGGGGAAATGGACACGCCAGTCTCGTCAACTAATTTCCCTAGAAATTCGACCTGCCGCTTGAAAAATTGACATTTTTTCGGTTTTAATTTCAGAGAGAATTTCCGAAACCGAAGAAAAACTTTGCGTAGAGCTTCCAGTGAGTCTGTAAAATTTGTCCCAAGAACAATGACATCATCCAAGTACACGATTACTTCCTCCCAGGTAAGACCGCGAAGGACCAGGGACATGGCGCGAGAAAAGGTGGCTGGTGCCGTGCAAAGGCCCTGGGGAAGTCGCGTCCACTGGAAACTGCCAAATCGCGTACTGAAGGATGTTTTTGAACGGCTACTAGGATTGAGTGGAATTTGGAAGTAGCCTTGATTCAAATCCAAAACGCAAAACAATTTCTTCCCATGCAAGGAATCCAAGCAGTCATTGATAAGTGGTAGGCTGTAATTATCTTTGACAGTTTTGTCGTTGAGAGCCCGATAGTCCACGCAGTACCGCAGTTCCCCTGACTTTTTCCTGACCAAAACAGGAGCGGCGGACCACTCAGAAATGGATGGCTCAATGACCCCCTGCTGCAAGAGTTTGTCCAAATATTCTTTTTCTTGTTTTTGAAAATGAAGTGGTGTTCTCCGGAATTTTTCTGCAATAGGTATTTCATCATATGTTTGAATTTTATGTTCAATCCCACCAGAAAGACAGCCTAAATCAAATTCATCCTTCGAAAATATGTCCGAAAATTCATAAAGAAGGGATTCGAACTTTATTTGCTCGTCTTTTGAAAGTTCCGAAATATTTTTGTCATACATCTCTTGCAGATGGGGAGGTAACTCTTGAGCCATACCTTCCGCCTGGCACCCCGTTTCCTGTGAACTGCTCTTGTTAATATCAAACTTTTCCCTAGGTTCCAGGTAAGTGTCTACCGATTCTGCATGGCCTAACGGTTTGCCTCTTCTGAAGGTGATAAATGACTGAGAGTCATTTACCACTTTCAAAGTGGCATTTGGCCCAACGCCGCAGACATGCGAAAGCAAAACTTTGTGGCTACTGGGTTCGATTACATATGGCCCATTGATAGGCGTCTTGAGAGTTGCTTTAACATAACCAACAGAATTGGGCTGTATGACAGTGTGCTTGGAGACTGTCACCTTGGATATTTGTAATCCAGGAGTGGCAGAAATTGTTAAAGGGACAGTATCTCCGCAAATTCTGAGCACATCGTGGCCAAGGTCAAGCTGGCTACCTGTGGCCTTCAGAAAATCCAAACCGAGAAGAAAGGTGTCTTTGATTGGTGCCACACAAACCGTGTGAAGAAAAGTCTGCGTACCAACAGTTATAGGTACATTTGGTACAAGATAGCCTTGTACTGGATCTGTACCTATCCCTGTCAGTATGCAGATTTGGCCTTCATACCGAGGTGAGCAAACTTCGCGGAAATAACTGTCTTGAACAAGCGTTACCATAGCAGCACTGTCAACTATTGCTTTGGTAGTGTAACCGTTTAACAAAACAGAAATAGAGGCTGTTAAATTTCTATGACTAGGCAATGAAACCTCCAGGATGTCACACTTGCGACCCAAACTTGACCGGACTAGTAGTTTGTCGCCGGAACAACTAGTCCTTCGGAGTTTAAATCCTGAATTACTGTTTGTTCAGGTGACAATTGATCATTTTGATCCGGTGTTTCATTAGACACAGATCTCTGTCTGTATTGATCCCTTGATGGATCCATTTGTCCCCCAAGGGATCTGTTTGGGGGAAAACTTTGAGGCAGTCCAGGTTGAATATACTGACCTCCAGAATTTGGAGGTCTGTACGATTGAGTATGCTGACCTCTAGATGTAGTATACTGACCTCCACTGTTTGGAGGTCTGTCAGATGGAGTGTACTGACCTCCACTATTTGGAGGTCTGTAAGAGCTTTGCTGTTCATACTGACCCCCATAAGGTTGAGAAAAGGGGTAGTATGGTACCGGTTCCCTTCTCTGGGGGCTCGGCGACCTGTATCTGGTATAAGGACCTTGCTGAGGAGGTCCATTTCTATATGATCTAGTTGGAGAGCGACCTCGATATTCCCCGTCTCCAAACCGGTTGCGTCCGGAATCCCGAGGAGGCCAACCCCTGTCGTACGACGGAGACCGTTGCCTTGGGTTGGTCTGCCTGGGATCCCAGGAATCACGGAAAGGAGGCGGCGAATACCCCTGTCTATCTCCAGTGTTCCTAAATGGTGATTGTGAAGACCTTCTAAAAACATAGTCAGTGACAGAGTTTAGCTGCTTTTCTATCTGTGAAACTCTGTTCTCTTCTTGGGCTGTAAAGGCATTTTCTTTGAAGGAGACTTTGTTGCCAAATATTGCTTTGTGGTTGGCCAACACTGTTTTAACTTTGCGACATGCCTCTTGCACAGTTTGAGGTGCTTCGTTAATAACAAGGGCTGCTGCCTCTTTGTGCTTGCAGCCCCTCAAAAACTGCTCAGTGGCCAACTGTTGGATGGTGTTATTGTCACATGTTTTGTATCCATTCATGGCCACTGTCAGCACCCTCTGGAGATATGTCTCCAGTGACTCGTCGTCTGATTGCTTCATCACATGAAGGCTCTGACGTGCCGCTACTGGGGGTTCTCTCAGGTCAAACCGCAGGCCGAGCTCCTTTTTCAGTTCTTTGTAACTATGACGGCCCCTTGATTTCACGGCAACAAATGCAAAGCACAGTCCTAATCTTTTAGACTTATGGACAATTTCGGTTATTTTAAGGAAAGAATGATTTTTCTTTTCAGTTCAGAAAAATCATATCTCGTTACAGACGTACAAGTTATAACTTGAATGTTATGCGACAGTCTGCATGCTTAGTTTTTAACCCAATCATGGTTGATAACTATGCTGCCTTCTTTAATTGCACGCCGGTGGGTCGGGCGTCAGACTCTATGGTGGCCCCGACATAAAGCTATTCATTTTAGTTGGTTGGGGCCGGAGCTTCTTGTCTGTTGCTTGGCCCACCGGGGTTCAACTAGTGTTTTTCTTTTGCTCCGGGTTTCTGTAAGTTATTCGGCGCCCAGGGATCTCCATCGTCGGGCAGCTTATTGAGTCTGTTGAGTCCTCGTTTTTGATTAATCAAGGTGGTTATCATGATTTATTCGTTTGTCCTTGATGATTCATTTACTAGTTAAAGATTCACCACGAGGACCGAACAACTAACTAAATGTTGTGAACCACTGCGGAAGATGAGGGTTAGGTTATGCGCCTGTAAAACCGGTTTAAGCCCCCCCCCCCCCTGTAATTTTATATTACTGATCGTTCCAATGCGATACTTCTGTTGTGGTTCTAATTGTTTTGTGTTTTGAAGTCGAATTTTTGTGCTGTTTGAGCCTTATGAACGTTTTCATATTTTTAGTTCAGTTCTGGTGACTGAGTGGCCGCCTATTGGGGAATAGCTGCTCACTCGGCTTACAACATGTTTTCACGGTATAAGTACTTAAGGCAAGTGTCATATTAGTTTTTTCCCACCCCTCGGTTTATGGAGTGGGAATTTCTTTCTGATTGCGCCATTTCCTGATCATTGCCAATTTGTACTTTTTTCCTATTTTTTTAGACTTATGGACATTTTCGGTTTCATGAGATTTTTGCAACAGTATATTATTTTTACACAATCTTTTGTAGCTTACACAAGTCTATTCCCTGCTTTATTTCTTTAAAATCGCGGTTTATTTCCAAATCGTGTTTCCTGTTAAAGGATAAAAAATATTCTTTAATAAATTTTCCTTGTTAAAAGGAACGCTTGGCTAGTCTGTGTATACCATTATTTGTCCGTGTGTTGTGGTTTTTCGTAGGTTTGTGAAGTTTTTCGGTAACTCGATGGATCGCATCGGTCATGAACACTTCCTCCAAGCTTTCTTACTTGGTCGGACCTAGGACAAAGTTCCGGGTTTTAGCATTATCCGTCCAGAACGCCAGCTGAATGTTTAACGTTAGATCCAAGTACGTCATTCTTCCCACAAGGCCTTATAAAAAGGGCGGAGATCAAGTCTGGTTTCCGTCTTCAATTGCTTTATTATGGAAGAAGTGTAGCAAAACATTGCGACTGGAACCAGGCCCCTGGATGTCAAATGGAAACCCCACACATTGAAGGGAAAACCCCACAGATTGAGGAGAAATCCTCGTTCCGTCTCAATTGCTTGACGCTGTCGCGCCAAGCAAAAAAGTACATACCTTCCAGTTGTCTAATGCTTGAAAGAGAAAAAAGAAGGTGATCGATGAACCCTGACCCTGATTCACACTCTACAATTGTGGGTGTTTTAAAATGACGTCAGTGAGAACGTGACGCAATTATGTCATAATTAAAGTGGCATATTTTAAAACATGGAGAAGGTTCAGGCTTGGAGGTGATATGCAACAATACATGCTCAAATGTTTGTCTGATCCGAAATTTTATCAAATGTGCATATTTCGATCACTGGTCCCCTTATGCATTATCTATGTTTGAAGTGCACTCTGTCAACGGTGACAATCATGTGTCAGAAGAAGAAAAGAATAAGATAGATTCAAATATAGACAGATAGAAGATTAAATATACAAAATAAATAAAAATACAAATATAATAAATAATTTTTGAATAATAACACCTTTAACATATGATAAGATAGTGATGGAAAAAGGAAGAAAAAGTTTTTCCTGTTGCATTTTTCAATACTTTGAATTGACCATCGTGGTTATCACGGGGGGCTTAAAAGGCACCAGACCCACCAGCAGGGTTCTACCTATAATCACATCGACTTGGCAACCTACCTTCTGTTTAGAATGGGAGGTTCGGTAGCCCCTACTTGAAGACAAGCACCCTATATCGATATAGGGTCCTTGTTGAAGAGTAACAAGTCTAGGGCCTCAGCAATAGATGCTGCTA
This sequence comes from Rugalucina vietnamica, assembly GCA_964017185.1. Lineage (NCBI taxonomy): Eukaryota > Metazoa > Mollusca > Bivalvia > Lucinida > Lucinidae > Rugalucina > Rugalucina vietnamica. The sequence continues at coordinate 11,515,737 of OZ024879.1, read as the reverse complement.
GTTCGTTTTTGAGGGGCATATTTGTTCGAAGCTTTTGGCTAAGATTGGGTCAGCTCTATTTCACTTTTAATTAATTAATTAATTAATTAATTAATTAATTAATTAATTAATTAATTAATTAATTAATTAATTAATTAATTAATTATAATTAATTAATTAATTAATTAATTAACGGTTACCCTAAATAGCACAAAGGACTCCTTTTCGCGAAAAGGACTTTAAATAGCGAAAAGGAGTCCTTTTCGCTATATCATCTTACCCTAAAATAAGAAAAGGACTGATGTTTGTAGAAAAGGACTTTAATATAGCGAAAAGGAGTTGATAATTGTGTTATTGCTTCTCATTTCAACAGAATGTGTTACGAAATTTAGTTATTAGACTGAATATTTAGATCTGCCAAGTGGCGCGAAGTCACTCAACTGATACAGTAAAGTAGTGCAAAGTGGCGTGAAGAGGAGTAAAGTAGCGTAAAGAGGTGTAAAATGGCATTAAAGCTATAATTTATCAAATATGAGGTAGATGATATACATGTATGCAATACGCATGTATGTGTGGGGAGAGAGAGGGGTTGGGTGCAAAGAGTTTCCTTGATCTGACGGACAGAAACTTTGATGTAGTATTTTGGCAATGTTTTTTTTTTTTTTTTTTTTTTTTTTTTTTTTTTTTTTTTTTTTTTTTTTTTTCTTAAGAAGACAATATTTTCAAATGAAAATGATTCTTCTCAAGTTCTTCGGTCCTAGCTTGAAGTTTCCATGTGAGAGTAATTTTCCGCTACACAGAGTGATGGTGTGGGATTCAGATTTTGCGCAAAATTTTACTGAAAGAAACATTGTGCAAAATAATGATCTTCAGAAGACTTAAAACTTGTCTGCATGTGTGATGGAAGGTAAAGAGGCATTTATTTTGTGAAGTTTGGCTCTTTCTTATACGTGCCATGCAATATTTTAGAGATAGGCAATGTCAACTGCAAAGTGTCACGCATGTGATGAAGTATGCCAAATATTGTTCGGAAACTGGTCGTTGTTGTCTCTTTGTTCCATGGAGGTATCAGAGATGTCATTATAGCTACATGTTTGTTCTAAGACTTTTGAATTCTATAGGTGTATCTTATTACACAGAGAGAAAGAAGAAAGAAAAAATTTCAGTGTGTATTGAGAATCGATTGTATATTAAGATCATGTGATTGAGCAATAAAAGGTGTGAAAACGTGTGTCAAGTTACCGTGCGGTAAACGAATTATCAGTCACGTGCCCAGCCGTCTGTTTGCGAGGTGTTAAAACAATCGGCTACTGTTGTTGAATTTATCTCTAATAGCGCGTGTCATTAATTAGATTATCAAGTATTTCGTGTTAACTGAAATTGGAATGTTTCCTAATTTGAAATTTATAAGAATGTTTCATATCGGCCGCGGTAGTCTAATGTTACGTATTAACTTTTAATACTTTTATTCTCGAAAAGGGAACATGTTATAAACAAATAATTTTAAAACATGTTAGCTTTTGCAACTAACATGTTTGCGCAATGTTAAATTTCAATAATTTAAGCAAGTTTTACGATTGCGCGGCTATGATACTTTCAATAGCAAACTCAATAAAATCCCATTTTAATCGGACATGGCTGATAAATAATTGTTAGAGTTGTGATTTTAAAAATCTTCATTATGGTTTGTAAGGTTTATTTCCAGTATGCAATCGCTAAGCAAGGATTTGTCAGCTGACAATGTATGCTATGTGTGTGAACAAAGTCAGAAAAACTGTTAGAACAAAACATTGGGAAAACATGTCCGTGAAGTTCATACCCCCTTAACCCCCCACATTTATGTAAAAAATGGGGGTATATCTATTTTTTTTCTTCTTATTTTTGTTCCAAAACACAGATTGTGGGAAGGCCTGCTCGTTAGAACCGCCTCGGCGAGACGGTTCTAACGTGTACCCACAATCAATGTTTTGAGCAAACATATTAAAATTAACCAAATTTTGCCAATGAAATTTTCAATTTTGAATGCTGAAAAAGTTCTCTGAATATTGCATGGGCATGTTTTCGTAATGATGTACACGTCTGAGTACCTTCTGGTTAACTGAAAAAGATTCCAACCGCCCAATTACCGTTGACGAGAACAAGAAAAGCGATGAACCCCCAATCTGATTTTTGACTAATTTTTCTTGAGCACATTTCGATCCCCAGTTTCAAATGCTATACGCAGTTGCATCGGCGAGTAATATATCTTTGAAAAAAAAAAAAGATCTTTATGAAAGTGTCACACCATTTGTGACCTTTTTGAAACGTTGAGAACAGCCGGCCAAGAAAAGTCAAGATTAACACATACATGTACATGTATGGGTGATAGGGTTGATGTGCAGGAAAGATGTTTTCGTTTATCACCACGAAATATAACGTTACAAATATAAAAATAAGATTTAAAAAATATTCAACTTAAAAAAATGGCTGGTAAATGGTCTTCAGGAAACAGCACGGCCTATAATAGATTTTATGTAGTCTTGTCCTGAGTCACATCTCCCCTTGTTGAAGACAATACTACACTGCGCGTTGCCAGCTGGAAACAAAGGATACAATTTTATCCTTTGGCTAATGTGGCAGTGCAAAAATCAAGTATATACATATAGCTATGTCCCTTAATTGTCCCTATATTTCTCTCATTACATTAAAGTCCTTTTCGCGAAAAGAAGTCCTTTTCTTATTTTAGGGTCAGTAGATATAGCGAAAAGGACTCCTTTTCGCTATTTGAAGTCCTTTTCGCGAAAAGGACTCCTTTGCGCTATTTAGGGTAACCCATTAATTAATTTTGAAAATTAGTTTCGGAGCGAAACGTCTCATCAACTGGTGCATTGAACGTTCCAAAAATTATTCGTGTCGTAAATTTTGAAGCGCCCCATTAATGAGAAAAACAAACAAAATAGGTATCATTTAAACGTCCAAAATCAATGAATATCACAATGCCTGCTTAATTTCTTTGATTCAGATTGGTTAAGTAAACCTTTTTGATCCATATCGTGTCACTGTCACAGTTTTTCTTGACACCATTAAACGGCTAAATGACTGAAAATGATGACCCCATTTCCTATGTTAATTGCACTTGAACTTACTAAATCATGCCATAAATTAAACTATTGTTTTCAATGATTGTGCAATAGTTTGCCGTATAAAAACAAGTGTCTAGTTAAGTATGCTCAAACATGCTTTGGTACAGTTGAAAGGAAGCATTGAAATCTGTTTATTTAGATAATAATTTATTGTTTGGAGATTTGAATCTCTGTGTGCGATCAGGACCCAGTTGTTCAAAGCATCGTTAGCTTAACGATATCGTTAAGACATAAATTTGTTAAGCAAATATCAGCTAAAGTAACAAATACACTGTTATTTTTTGTTGAAAAAATGTGAGAATCCTTTGCAGTGCAAAAGATTCTCACATTTTTTCAACAAAAAATAACAGTGTATTTGTAATATTGCCATTTGAAATTTTAACAAATCGTTAACTAACGACATTGTTATTTTTGAACAACTGGCCCCGGGTAATTAATTTACCAATATTTTTGTAAACAGGTAAATTCTTTTAATTCTAATGTGAGGCTGCCATTGTGTGTTTATGTGCCAATTAAAGTGTTCATATTTTCAGAACAAAAGTGTAAGAATAATATAAGACCAATGCAGGCAATGCCCGGCATAATGCTATTGCATGCCATGTGTAACATTTGGATTGGTCGTAAATTACTTATTTTATTATACATGTTAGATATTTTATAGGTATCTTTATTTTATTATTTGTTTTACATATTCAAAATAAACTTTTTCATGTTTTGCCTTTTATGGCACCCTTACTGGTGTGATGAAATGAAATGTTTGTCATGGAAGTGCAGTGCCTTAGCTTGATTATCACAAATTATGTTTTGAGCCTCAGCATGTGAAAATCTGTAAAATCAAATCAAAGATGCACATAAGCTGTAAGGCAATCAAGCAGCTAATCATCTCTTTTTGATACCATGTCAGCCTCATTATAATGCTGTCTTAGACTCATAGGTGTTCTTAGAAACAAGCCATATTATAGCTGAAACTGTGTTATAATGAGGTTACATGCTTACAATAGACATGCATGTAATAGGAAAATAATTACTTAGGGAGCCATGACATGCCAACCATGGGCATGTTTTAATGAAAACTACATGTACACTATAGTGAGGCATATTATAATGATGCAGGAATAGTCCAGTCCTTCACAATTTGCCATGATCTTGCTCGAAATGCAAAATGAAGTGTTATAAATACATCTAATATGTTCTTAATTTTACAGTATTAAACAATGACGTCCGAGGTAACAGAAAGGACTCCTTTGATGGTAAACACGAACATCTCAACCAACAGTATTGCAAATGGTGAATCTCATCCAAAGACCCCCCAGACTCCCGGAATGGGAGAATTCTCATTCAAAAAGACAACAAGAAGAGACAAGTTTTTTCTCGTGTTGATGAGTTTTGTGAACTTTTGTGCAGCATGCTGTTTTTCTTTGCTGGCTCCATTCTTTCCCAAAGAGGTAAGGTTTTGGTTTGGATTATCGTTTAATGTCCAGTATTACAGCACAGTCAACAATCTTTCAGTCATGTAGTGATCATGACTACCATAGAATGGTAGCAGTCAGTTTGAGTTTTAGATCTCGTGTGATTGTAGGTTACTGGAAAATAAAGCACGCTTAAATAGTGCTGAGTGATGGCCAAAACTGCTACATGTATTTAGTGTTAAGAATACTTTATTTACTTGGCTGGAATCTTTTAAAAACTTGTGATCTCATTACGAAAACACGTCCATGGAATATACAGGTTTTTCCTACATTGTTAAAAGTGAAAATTTTAAGTAGAAATTTTTTATATATTTTTCTTAGTTTTGCTCAAAACATAGATTGTGGGTACACGTTAGAACTGCCACGCCAAGGCGGTTCTATGTTTTGGAGCAAAAATAAGAAAAAACAGGTATACCCTTGCATACCCCAGTTTTGCTGTATAAAAGTGAGGTATAAGGAGGTATATATTACACGGACATGTTTTCCTGATGTAAGAGCTATTTAGTAACAAGATTAAGGGTCCATTAATTACTAAACATATTTTGTTTTTCAGGCAGGACTTAAAGGCGCCAGTCCAACTGTGGTGGGGTTTATTTTTGGAACATTCGAGCTTGTCATTGTACTGTCATCACCTATTTTTGGAAATTTTGTAAGTTTTGCAATGGAGCAAACAATTGGTAATAAAAGGGTTTCATTTCCCCCCATGAAGTCAATTAGTTTTGATGCTTATTCAAGATAACCTTTCTAAAGCTTAGCATATGATATCTAAAGTGACTTTCAAGGAGGATATTGTTTTTAATCCTATGATTCTGTTGCATTCTAGTTAGTGAACTAGAATGCTACGGCAACAGTCTGAGTCAAGAATCTTTGTCAGTCATTCAGTCATGACCAGAGCTGTCACCTCACCTGACATTAGAATAAGAAGCACAGTCAGCAGTGTATTTTTACTTTGTGTTCAATTTCAAGGTCTGGCACCTTTCTACCAGTTGTCAGTTACTGGTTAATGTATGAGAACTGGTTACTGGTAAATAGTTTGGGTTTAGCTTGTGTTAGGCTTATCAAAAAAACTGATAGAAGCCTCTGTGGCACAGTAGTTTTGTCACTTGCCTTCTAAACCAGGGGTCACAGGCTCAATCCCGGGCTATTCCAGTATGTCGGATGAGACTATAAACGGAGGTCCCATCTCCATATGACCTTAGCTGTTGATGGGACATTAAACCTCAAATCACCAACCAGAAAACCAAGGTTAGGATAACTGACTGTTTTACTGTAAACAGTTCCAATCCAAGATCTGTACCCAGCTTTACAGTTTATAGTGGGAGAAAAGCTGGAACTCAAACAAAATAAAGGGTCAGAAAATTTAGGATTACCCTCAATACCCTGTGGTGGCATAATAAATATGAGCCACATCATGAAAAAACCAACTTTTTGCATATGCGAGGACAAAGGCACACTGCCAAGCTGATCAGCGCCTTTGTTTTTACAACACGGATAGCACAATTTCCTCTACTTTTTAAATCCAAAATTTCCAGTCTTTAGTCATCTTCTGTGCTTGTATAGCTCAGTTTGTGTCGGACCTGTTCGGAAAGCACATTGTGGATTTCTCATGACATGACTGATATATGTTTTGCATTTTTGTTGAAGATATCTCAAATCGGATGTAAATTTATGTATGTGTCTGGTATAATGGTCTGTGGATGTTGTGCTATTCTATTCGGGTATGTATTACGAAAACATTTCCATGCAATATATGTACATGTATAGAGATTTTTTCAGCTGTGAAAATTGAAAATTTCAGTAGAAAGGGGGGGTCTCATATGCGCCCACGCACCAATTTTGTTCTTGCTTTGCATGGTGAATGCCTTCATTCTAACACCTATAAAAATGCATTTATTTGTTTTGAAAAACATTTTTAGGTCTCAGGATAGCACCCTGACTTACTCCACCTTTGTGACCATACCTGCGTTATTCTTTGCCTATATATCATCACTTATTTAACTTTGATTGAACCAATTAAAACTGGTATTCAAAAAGGACTCCACATGGGTGACTTTGATACCATTTTGGCTTAAATAGATTAACAAATAGAGTTTTTATGGAAACTTAAAACTTGAAATTATCAAAATTTTATTAAAAATAATTTCGAGAATGACAAATTGTGTCTCATATTTTGATATGTTCCAGTGCTTGTCAACCTATGATACTTTCCATAAAATTGGCTAGTGGTACCCTCTTCATGCTGGTAAAGTTTTATAAATTTTCAAAACCGGTAACACTGTTAAAATGTACATGTGTACATGATATATATGTTGGTCAATTTTTGACAAAAATGGATTTTAATGTTTTTAGCTGTTTTTTCGTCTAAAATCATGTTATTCCATAATTTTATCATTGGAAATGAAAAATTACATAAGTAATATGAATTCTTAATATAAAAATGGTCATTTGATTTGGCAATTTCACATATGTAATAGTGACCTACCTCAAAGTTATTATCAATTTTTCATACAAATGATCAGCAAACATTTTCAGGTTTAAATATATTAATGAAATGTTTTTGTTTCTATAATTTTATCACTTATTATTTCTTTAGGTTTAGATGTATTTGGATAATTCTACTTGAGTAACATTCATTTTTGTGATTGACCGTAATGGTTATATAGACATTTGACTGATTCCTCCATTTGTTTTACCATCTTTGTATTGTCGTTTATAAGATTACTTATTCATAACTTAACTTATTTAATTGTTGCTGATGCAAACTTTAGTTAAAAGATTGACAAGAATACCAAATACAGTGGCACTTTCTAACTTTTCAATCACTATTATTCATATTATACTTATTCAGTAAGTGCATAATTCAGCTATGTGACAGGCTTTTTGTAAGTGTTCAGATGTGATGCTCAGGTATAGCTTTCGCTTTAAATATCAGATTTTTTTTTCAGTTCTTCATTAAACATATCCATTATTGACAATCTTTTTACCATTTAAATGTGGTTCTTTTTTCCTTTTTTTGAAATGAATATAAGAGTTATGAAAAATGCAATTGAGCAGTCAGACAAATATCCAAACTTGAAAATCTCAAGGTTTATAACACATTTATGAATCCATAAATGTTCATGCATTTATTTTAATAAATAGTCAATTATAAATGCAGCAAAATGTTTGTGATTTCGTGCTGATAGCTGTCTAGATACTCTTCTTTAATCCTATCCTTAGTTAGAAATCACAGCCATTTTGTTAATTATATATCAGGTAGGTAAAACAAAACTTGTCAGCTACATGTAAGTTTGTAAGTTCAAAAGCCCCTTTTCGATCAAGGGTTTCCAATATTGAGAAGTGTTGGAAGTGTGTTTGAAACTTCCAGTAATAGGTTTGCCTGCTGTAGCAGGTGATACAATGCATGGCATTGCATAAGATTAATGGCTTTCATCTTAGATAGGATATATGGCATGACCTGAGAAAAAAACACACAAGTAGTTAACCAGTTCCTCTTGTTAATAGAAACTTATCATATTATTTTATCTATTGATATTTCATTTTCTCTCTTCATCCTATTGGTTTTGCTTCATAATATACTTGGGTGGATGGGTTTTTTTTTCTCAGGTCGTGATATAGTAATCAGCAGGAAAAGAACTGTCCTTAGCCTCATTGGGTTTATTTTATGCAAAATGCTAAATCCCTTAGGGTTTCCATACGTCGTGAGTTACAGGATGTAGAAATCAACAACATAGCTATATAAGTTCATTTAATTAATTAATACCTAAACAATGTAATTTTGGAAAAAATAATCAAAACAGTAAAAACTAGGTCATTGCATCATAAACACGAATGAACTATGCTGAGAGAATGGCTAACAAATAGATAGAATCATGTTCTAAAATCTAAAAATAATGGGCAGATACGCTTTATAAGGTCCAAGACAGGGTGCAATTTTCTCACTTAAATCAATATTCAAAATAAATATAATAGCATTGATGGTCATGCAAGACACGAAATTGTTTAGCTGGAAAATTATTCACAAAAAGTTTGCTTTGTAACATGTGAATAACATAAAATACTTATAATTGGATAAATCATTATTAATTTTACGTTTTTCAGAATTCTGACTTGTATCATTCAATGATCTAGAAAAAAATGTTACCGGTCTTCAAATTTCATGTAATTTTCAGCATATAATCTATATATGTGTGGCGGAATTTGAGGTTAAAATTATAGGTTGACAATACCTGGAACATGTTAAAATTGAAAATGAAACATGTGGTTACACCATTATGGAGCTAAAATTTGGGGTCGTCTGCAAAACAAATAATAATCAGCTGAATTCAATATTATAGCTATCAACAATTATGCAATACCACAATGATGGGTGATCATTCTAGATCATTGTACAAACAAACAGAACTAGGAAGATGCTATTATGACGGTTATGGGCGACTTTAATCACACACACCCCTAAGTTCAGACCCCCTCTAATACAAAATGTTGTATTTAAAAATTTTAAGTAGTTAAGAGAAAATCTATATTACTAATAAAGTGGTCATGCACCAAGCAAGCAATATGCATAATATTATAAAAATTGGTGCGTGGGCAGAACCCTATGTAAATTTCATATAGCGTGAGACCCCCCCTTTTTGATAATTTTCTTATTTTTGCTCAAAACATATATTATGGGTACACGTTAGAACTGCCTTGCCGAGGCGGTTCTAACGAGTACCCACAATCTATGTTTTGGAGCAAAAATAAGAAAAATAGGTATATCCCTGCTTACCCCAGTTTTGCTATATAAAAGTGAGGTATGAGGGGGTATCTATTTCACGGAAATGTCTTCCTGATGTATAATTCGACAATTTTATGTATCACAAGTCACTAACTTTAACATACATGTACCTGCACAAAGTATACTGCTCCAAATATACAAAGGAATAAATACTACTATAATCATTCCAAGTTTAAGAGCATTGGATACTAGAATCTTTAACAGCCTTGACGTTTTATCAGCACATTTGTAACTGCCATAAAGATGGTAATTTACTTTTGTTTCACTAGATAAAAAGGTACAAGTAGGCAAAGATCAGGAAAAGGCGCAATCAGAAAAAGATTCCCACTCCAAAAACCGAGGTGGGAAAAAACCAAACTAACAATCAGGTACTTATACCATGAAACATATCGTAAGCCGAATGAGCAGCTATTTTCCCAATAGGTGGCCACTCAGTTACCTTAACTTAACTAAAAATATGAAAACATACATAAGGCGCCAACAGCACAAAAAATTTTAAACACCAAGACATAAAACAAAAAGAACCACTACAGAAGTATCGACTTGGAACGATCAGTAACACAAAGTTACTGGCGGGCTTAAACCGGTTTTACAGGTACCTAACCTCACCCTCAGCTTCTGCAGTGGTTCACAACATTTAGTTAGTTCTTCGGTCCTCGTGGTGAATCTCTAACTAGTCAATGAATCATCAAGAACAAACAAATAAATCATGATAAACATCCTGATGAATCAAAAACCAGGACTCACAGATTGAGTAAGCTGCCCGACGATGGAGATCCCTGGGCGCCGAATAACCTACTAACTCCGGAGCAAAAGAAAAACACCAGTTGGACCCCGGTGGGCCAAGCAACAGACAAGAAGCTCCGGCCCCAACCAACTAAAATGAATAGCTTTAAGTCGGGGCCATCATAGAGTCTGACGCCCGACCCACCGGCGTGCAATTAAAGAAGGCAGCATAGTTATCAACCATGATTGGGTTAAAAACTAAGCATGCAGACTGTCGCATAACATTCAAGTTATAACCTATACGTCTGTAACGTGATATGATTTTTCCGAACTGAAGAGAAAAATCATTTATTCCTTTAAGTTTCTTTAATTTGTAAACCAAGTCACCATAAAATTCAGGTTCCGAAAGGCCCTCACTTAAAAGTGTCTTTAACCCAACATTATATTTGGAAATCAATTCATAGTGTCTACGATAAAATTTAGAAAAGGTTTTTCGAAGTTTATGATACCGATAGCCCTGTTGGAGAAGTTTTGCCGTTAAACATTTATTTCGAGCGTTGAAGTCTGTAACATGATTGCAGACTCTAGCAAACCTGATAAGTTGCGAAATGTATACACCATAAGAAGCACGACGAGGAACGTCACCATCCAAAAAAGGAAAATTTACTATATCAAAATCAAAGTCATCGCGCTTATCATAAATTTTAGAAGAAGCAAATCCATTTGCAACAGAAAGATGTAGATCTAAAAAGGGGGCTTCGGTATCTGAGATATTAGCTTTGTTCAACTGAAGTTCAGGTGGATAAATTTGATTGACCATACCTTCAAAATAAGGGTTGTCAATGTTCAAAAGGTCATCGAGGTACCTAGATGTGGAATTAAAAGCCTCGATAACATCAGCTTGATTATCATGGTTAAGAGAATCCATGAAATCTCTTTCGTAGCAGTATAAAAATAAATCAGCTACGAGAGGTGCGCAATTTGTACCCATCGGAATTCCAACAATTTGTCTGTATAACTTGGTCCCAAATCTAATATAAATATTATCAAGGAGATAGGATAAGGCGTCGCACACATTCTGACATGACCAAAGGGTATACCGACTTTGGTCAGAGGAAGTGAAAAAAGCCTTTCTGTCATTACATGCCAAATAAAGTGAACCATAGTTTTTTAATGCCCTTTTGAAGGTCCACTCTATCAAATCCAGAAGTTTTTCTTTAATTAGATTATGTGGTAATGTTGTATACAGAGTAGAAAAATCATATGTGGACAAGCTTGTCGCACGGAACCCTCTACACTTCAATTTACTGAGCACCTCACCAGAATTTTTTATTGACCAAAACCAATTTTTATTTGAAGTTTCATACACTGTCTCACAGTATCTTATAACATGAGATTTGATAGCAGTAAGACAAGAAGTTAATAATTTAGAAAGTTCAGTGGTAGTACAAGAGCTAGAATTTGCAATAAATCTAGCTTTGTATGGTCTTTTGTGAAGCTTAGGTAACCAATACATCGTAGGAAGTTTGTCTTGGCCTTCATTGACACAAACAGAAAACTTAACAGGTAAATCGTTTAAGTGGGCATTTACTACAGACACCTCATCAGTATCTGTCTCCAGATAAGCCCTGGTACCATCAAGCTCCTGTTTTAAGGTGTTAACGTAGTGAAGTCTACAAACGTAGTGAAGCCCTATATGGGACAGGCAGTGTGTTTTAGTCTTTAGTATAAAAGCACATGTATGGGATGCCGTTTTACTATTTATTCCTTATTTATGGATATCCATAATTCTATTATGGATATCCTAAATTGAATTAAGGATATCCTAAAATAATTAAGGATATCCTAAATTATTTAAGGATATCCATACATGAATTATGGATATCCATAAATGAATTATGGATATCCATTAATAGGGAATAAATATTAAAACGGCACCCCATACACATGAGGTATCTGCCCTAATAACAGTTTTGTATGTACATGTAAATTGTTATATATGAACACTTTATTTCCCTGTGAATGTTCTAACGATTTTGTCTGTATTCTAATATTTCAGTACCCTAGATCAATCCCCTAATGGTACAATATTTATTGTTATGTGTTTCCTCTGTCGAAGTATAGAAGCGTTGGGGACGTCAGCATTTGTTACAGCATTGTTTGCAATATTAGCTCATGAATTCCCGGATAATGTGATAACTGTTATGGTAAGGAATTTCGAGTATTTTCATCATCATCATCAACATCATCATCATCATCATCATCTACATCATCATCATCATCTACATCATCATCATCACCAGCATCATCATCATCATCATTTCATCATCATCATTTCATTTCATCATCATCATCAGCATCATCATCATCATCATCCTCATCATCATCATCATCATGATCATCATCATCATCATCATCATCATCATCATCAAATGAAGTGGTGAAGTGGCGATATAGAACAGTGTCAGTTATGAGCTAGAATTCCTGGCTTCAAAACCTATCTTTACTGTTATGTGTCCTAAAACAAGATAGATTATACTGAGTATAATATACTCCCAATTGTTCTGGGGCCAGTTGTTCAAAACTTTGTTAGCTTAACGTCATAATTAAGACCTCAACTCATAAAGTAAATGCCGACTACATAAGCAAATACACTGTTGTTTTTTGTTGATAAAGGTGAGAATCCTTTGCATTGCTAAGGATTCTCACCTTTTTTCAGCAAGAAATAACAGTGTATTTGTAATATTGCCATTTGAAATTTTAACAAATCATTAACTAATGACATTGTTAATTTTGAACAACTGGCCCCAGGTGAAATTCCCTGGAAATGTTGGCTCCAACCAGACATGGCTGAAAAATTGCAGACCAGAATGTTAATTCTATCATGATTGCAGTAAAAAACTTACAAACAGTACTTTCGGTAGCTTTGATAAATCCCTCTTTTGAAATTAGAAATATAGATGCTTCCTTCAACTGCTAACAATATATGAGCCGCGTCATGAGACAACAAACAAGGTGGTTTCCGAACAGGTCTGGCACAAATGTAGCTGTACAAGCACAGAAGATGACTAGAGGCTGGAAATTTTGGATTTAGAAAGAAGTGTAACTGTACTATCCATGTAGCGGAAACAAAGGCGCTGATCAGCTTCGCAGTTACTGCGAAGCTGATCTGCGCCTTTGTTTTTGCATATGCTAAATGTTGTTTTTTTCTTAACACGGCTCATTTCTTTTTTGTTTCAGGGATTTTTAGAAACATTCAGCGGCCTTGGTATGATGGTAGGTCCACCACTAGGAGGAGCTTTATATGAGGTATGTTGTCATTTTTCTGCAAATTCAAGACACAGTAAATAGATGCTGTAATTTTTTCTAGCAATGTTGGTAGCTAGGCCATTTGCCTTGCAATCAAATCCACACCAACCATACTCTTTTGTGAGAACTTGGTCGTGAGTGTTTATGTTTCTGTTCTTCCTCCTCTGCTTAGAACATGGGGGTGATTCAAATTATGCTACCTGTGCTGTCGTCCGAGTCATTTGTGTATACAATTACATGCAAAACCCTGCTGTCATCGGAGTATATGGTCGACGGCCGTAAATATGATACTAGTGATTTTGCTGTCATCCGGGTCATGATACTGCTGTCGATACACTCGGACGACAGCAAGATTTTGCATGTAATGATATTATACACATGACTCGGACGACAGCACAGGTAGCATCATTTGAATCACCCCCGTGTAGAAGAACAGTTGTCAATTCAAGAATGTACACTAATATGGTAGTCTGCCTTCTGGACTGCGCCATTGGGGGTGTATGCACCTACAACGCCGCCAGTGCCACAGCGCCTCTATGTATCTTGAAACCTTCTCAAATGCTGCCAATGGGGGTGTATGCATCTGCAACGCCGCCAATGCCACAGCGCCTCTACATGTAAAGATCTTCAGAAGTAGCACCAACACCGTTGCACCACTAGGGCTGATATTTCTCAAATGCCGCCAGTGCCGCTGCGCCATTGGGGGTGTATGCGTCTGTAATGCCGCCAACGCCGCTGCGCCTCTGCTTGTCAAATTTTTCAGAAGTAGTTCCTACGCCGGTTGGGCAACTAGAGCTGAACTCTTCTCTGCATCCCACCCACCAACCCACTTTTCGTGACTTTCTTACATGAGGGATGGACCCACATGTGAGACAATCCAAGTTATGCTTGTTGGTGTGATGGGTAAATTTTTTCTGGATTCTGTTTTTGCCCTCCCATCTCCCTTCTAATAAGCCTTTCTCATATGAGCAGAAGTAGTCGTAAAAGGTAAAATCAAATAAAAAAGAAAAAGAAATATACTTGTTACTTTATGAATTTTTTTTGTCATATTGTGTTCTAGCTGGGTGGTTATGGTCTACCATTCTGGGTGATAGGAAGTGTGGTGATACTGTGCGGGCTGGTCACTGCAAAAATGATGCCTAATATTAGAGGTAAGCTGTTTAAGAATCTCAACTTTTCTTCTATCAGTCCATGTAAGAAATACATTCACTCTTCTACTGATGTCTACATTTAAAAGTATACATTTCTGATTAAGGACCTATCATTTTTAGCTCGACTGCACGAAGTGCATAGAGCTATTGCAGTCACCCCGGTCGTCCACGTTCCTGTGCGCGTGCGTGTTCCCGTGCGCGTCACACTTGCGTTAAAGTTTTCTAGAAGTCTATATCTTGACAACCACTCATCAGAAAGCAATCATACTTGGACCATAGATACCCTGTAGGGTTAGCTTTCATTCCATGGCATCAAGCCCCTGGGTCCAGGCCAGGGGGTGGGGCTGGAGGTTAAAATCTAGAACACTTTCAAAAATGGCAATTCTTGTGTTAAAGTTTTCTAGAAGTCCATATCATGACAACCACTCATCAGAAAGCATTGATACTTGGGCCATTGACACCCTGTAGGGTCGGCTTTCATTCCATGGATCACTGGGTCCATTCCTGGGGGTGGGGCTAGAGGTTAAAATCTGGAACACCATGAATAATAATGGCTTTTCTGTGATATAGTATTCTAGAAGTCTATATCTTGAAAACTTTTTATCAGAGGGCTTTCATACTCGGACCATAGGTACCTGTTCATGGCATCGGATCTCTGGGTCCATGCCTGGGGGTGGGGCTGTAGGTTAAAAACTAGAACACTGTAAAAAATAGATGTACTGCTGTGTAACTTACAAGGAGTCCATATCTTGACATCATAAAGCATTCATACTTCATACACTTTAGGTTCCATGACATCGGACCTCTGGGTCGGAGTCAGGGGGGTGGGGCTAGAGGTTGAAATCTAGAACTCCCCGAATTTTTTTTTTCTTTTTATTTCTAAATAGAAACAACGTAGGAAGATGGTTGGTCATTCATCTTTTGACTTTGTGACACTGACTTGTGTGTCATGACGGTAAGGGTCAGTTGACCTACTTTCCATGGTTCAGTGATTTTGCCTTATATCTTGACACTCAATTAGTATATTTTCTTACTTCTTTCAGATTATGAGTGAGTACGACCAGGCCTTTAACCCTGAAATACTTATAGGTCACTGTGACCTAATTTCATGGTTCAGTGATTTTGCCCTATATCTTGACACTCAATTAGTATATTTTCATACTTTTTTCAGATTATGAGTGAGTATGACCAGGCCTTTGACCCCAATATACTTATAGGTCACTGTGACCTAATTTCACGGTTCAGTGATATTGCCTTATATCTCGGTACTCAAATGGTTTATGAACAAACTACTTTCAAAGTATGTTTGCGTTTGACAAGACCTTCGACCCTGAAGTAGTCCTAGGTCACTGTGACCTAATTTCACGGTTCAGTGATTTTGCCTTATATCTTGACACTCAATTAGTATATTTTCAAAATTTTTTTCAGATTATGAGTGAGTATGACCAGACCTTTGACCCCAATATACTTATTGGTCACTGTGACATAATTTCACGGTTCAGTGACTTTGCCTTATATCTCAACACTCAAGTGGTTTATGAACAAACTTCTTTCACACTATGTTTGCGTATGACAAGACCTTTGACCCTAAAGTAGCCCTAGGTCAATATGACCTAATTTCACGGTTCAGTGATTTTCCTTTATATCTCGGCACTCAATTGGTATATGGACATACTTTTTTCACGATATGTTTGAGTATGACAAGACCTTTGACCGTATAGTATTCCTGGGTCACTGTGACCTAATTTCATGGTTCAGTGATTTTGCCTTATATCTCAACACTCAGTTGGTATTTTTTCATACTTCTTTCTGATTATGAATGAGTATGACCAGACCTTTAACCCAAACATACTTATAGGTCACTATGACCTTATTTCATGGTTCAGTGATTTTGCTTTATATCTCAACACTGAATGGGTATATGATCATATTTCTTTCACATTATGAGTAAGTATCACTAGACCTTTGACCCTGAAATACTTATAGGTCAGTGTGACCTTATTTCACGTTTCAGTGATTTTGCCTTGTGTCTTGGCACTCAGTTGGTATATGAACACACTATTTTCACAATATGAGTGAGACCTCTAAATCTTAGGTAGTTATAGTTAACTTTCATGGTTCAGTGATTTTGCCTTATTGCATCAAGGCAAAAAGATGTATGAGCATAATGCTTTAGGTTACTGGTCGGGTTTGGCCTTATGTTTGACAAAGGTCAGAAGCAGTCGAGCACGCTGTCCTGTGACAGCTCTTATTCTTTGTACAGTAGTTGTTATTTCATGACCTATTTATATGTTTATTTCTTATGTCTTATTGGTTATCCTCATATGTGTTGTAAACACGTGAGTGACATAAAGTGTATGTTTGTTCGTTTAGGGTACTTGCCAGTTTCACAAAATTAGAAAAGGTTTTTGGCAGCATAGAGAGAAAATGTCCCTAGAGTTTCTGAATTATGCAGAATATGCTTGCTTTTAGGAAATAAATGGTTTGTAGTAACTATCTTGAGAAAATAACAATTGACGGCTGTCTGAACTCAGCGTAATCATTACGAAAACTTGCCCATGCAAAATACAGAATTTTTTTTTATATGTAGAAAATGAAAATTTTCAGTAGAAAATTCTTGATGTTTTTCTTGTTTTTGCTCAAAACATAGGTTATGTGTACACTTTAGAACCGCTTCGGCGAGTACCAACAATCTGTGCAAAAATAAGAAAAATATGTATACCCCTGCATACCCCCAGTTTTTCTGTATAAAAGTGGGGTTTAAGGGGGTATACATTTCACGGACATGTTTTCATGTTGTGTTCTAGTGGTAGTGCCCCAATCTACGAAACAAGTTTGAACTTCACTGGGGTAGAGTTGTGTTCTTAAGCACGGCACACATTAATCTCCCCAGCATCCATCTTGACATGACTGAAAAGATTGTTGACTGGTATGTCCTTGGAAGATAACTGCAATGAAATCAAACAAATAAGGCTGGAAATTGATTACATATAACAAAAGATTAAATTAAGTACTAACATTATAAGAATTTTATTTGATCATTTTTATATGGCCACAAATGACATTTTATCTTTAATATTTACAGGTTTAGGTATATAGTTAAATTTGTTTCCAATTTACACAGACAAACTGTTCAGAGATTTCATTAAGAAATCGATGAAATGAGCATGAAAGGCACAGTTAAACAGTCCTCCTATAAAAATTTATTTTCAGAACACCTGGACCTCTTTACAACACGGTTCATTACAACATGATTTTGGATATAACTCTGATCATTGTTGGACCCCAATAGGTCATTTTAGACAAATTTAGCTATGTGTTTATTCATTTTACTCTCATTAGAACACGGAATGGATATCTAACACGGAAATTGGCTTGGACCCCAACAATAGTGTTATAAACAGGTTGAGGTGTATCTGTTTGGCATGCATGGGTGTAGGGTGTTAGAAAAAGTTATTTGTTGAAATTTAATCGAGTTTTCCCGAATTAATGTATTTTGATTATGGAATGCATGTTTTCCCCATACCAAATCTCAAATATCCTTTTAATTCTTCATTTGCATGAATTCAACGCAACTGAAATATTCAAACAGTGCAGGCAATATGTACAACGTCATGTAAAATCAGTTGCATGATTTAAAGTGATTCATAAATCTATTTTGAATGAACACTCCAAACCATCTGTCCTTATGGAGAAATAAAGTAAAACAGTGTGTTATCTCAAATTGTGAAACAAACTGTTATTGTATTTTGCATGAGAGAGAGAACTTTGCCCTGAAGAATCCTCACATCTTCTTGTCTAGATCTTTAGAATTTAAGCAAGATGAGGATTAGCTGCAAACGACCAGGGGCCAGTTGCTCAAAATTAACAATGTCGTTAGTTAACAATTCGTTAAAATTTCAAATGGCAATATTACAAATACACTGTTATTTTTTGTTGAAAAAATGTGAGAATCCTTTGCATTTTTTCAACAAAAAATAACTGTATTTGCTTTTGAAGTCGATATATAATTAACAAATTGAGGGCTTAACAACAGCATTAAGCTAATGAAGTTTTGATCAACTGGCACCAGGACATTTTGTGAGCCTATGGTCAAGAATTTATTCTTACAGCTGTTTCCGTATACCCTGTTTCCCCTTTTCCACTGATTCAAGACTGATAGTGGTCATCAGTTAATCACAAAAGAATATGCACTGAGCTTTGATTATCTGTCATGGAAAGTTGTCCAAGAAGAGTATGATTCAGTAGACTATGAAATGTCTTGATGTGCTATTTGTCGATGCATTACATACACTGTAAAAACTTATTTGATTGGTCAATCAATCAATGGATCAGTCAACCAATAAATCAACAAAACAATATATTTGTTACAGACAGCAAGAAAATGTATACAGGGTCCATCCTGACACTGTTCAAGAGTCCTCTAGTCATTATAACGTTCCTCAACATAGTAGCTGGGAGTGTGTCCCTCGGGTTTATGGACCCCACCCTAGCCCAACATCTAGAACAGGTAGGTCTCATTTATTCTGCAACACAAGGTTTCCAACCAGGTCTGACACAAACTGGCCTGTACAGTCACAGAAGCAGGCTAGAAGCTTGAAATTTCAGATTTAAAAAGAAGAGGGATTGTACTTTCCATGTAGCAAAAACAAAGGTGCTGATCAGCTTTGCAGTTACTGCAAAGCTGATTTGCATCTTTTATTTGTTTTCGCATAGGCAAAAACTTTGTATTGTAATTGAGACAGAACCTTGGTTAAAGTCTCACCTAAAAGACAGGGGAAACTCAGGATCAAACATTTACATGGAAAGTAGCTTTTTGGGCAAAGTACATTAACTTCCAACAGTACTGGTTATTAGTACACAGGAAGCAGTGGCTCCTGTCTGACGTGACTAAAAAATTGTTGACTGGGACATTTAACCAGAAATCATACAAAACAAATTTCTTTTTGAAGAATGGTCATGCCTGGCAAGCAACCAAACTGTTTGACATTCTAATGGTACTCATGAATATTTGTTTGTTTATAAAAGAATCAGCAACCTAAAAAGTAATAATAGAAGGTACAAGAATTAACACAATTAAATTTAAAATCCCAACCCAGACACCTGGTGGGGAAGTGAAGACAGCACAAAAAATCACACAAAAAAATCTTTATAATACAAATGAAGAGCAAGAATCTAGCTCTTTCCCAACAAGGCAGCCATCCACAAAATTACCATGAATGCAATGTTAACTAATATTCTGTTCTATTTCAGTTTAATTTGAAAGTCTGGCTTGTAGGCATAATATTTCTCATAGCCCCGGGCATATATGCCTTTACGGCACCCCTCTGGGGCTACATAGGGGACAAGAAGGTTTGTATGTCAGTTGTTATGTATTGTTGAACTGTAAACCAATGTATTTGCAAGGCAATTTATTTTTGCATTTTTTGCGAATTTGGCATTTTCATGATGTATTTTTAAAGAATACAAATCAATCTCATTATAACATGCCTCATTACAATGCGTTTTTCAATACAACACAGCTATGTCATGGCTTCGAAAATGATTATTTTGCTTTATAATATGTCTGTTGTCACTTAATTGTAAGTAATACCGTTACAATATGGTCTGTTTTTAGGAGCACCAAAAATAGCGTTAAAATGAGGTTCACTTATACTTATGCACCAGTCATTTGTAACCACTGCCCCCCCACCTACGGGGATAGCCGGGGAATGGCCGGGCTAATGAGCGGGGTAATTACCTGTTGAGTGCCCCGGCAGGGCAGTGTAAGTGCCGGGATAGTGATTTGGCGCCAAAATAGCGGGGCGATAGCCGTGGAATGGGCCGGAGAAATAGCAGTGTTTTACGCGTGTTTTACCGGAGCGATGGTCGTCTTTTAGCAGAGCAGTAACGACGAAATCTCCCGAGGACATTTCAAAGATGGTGGCTTCGAAGCAAAACAAAAGTGAGAAAATTCTATCAATATTTTTAACAAAAATACCCATTGCCGCAGCTGCTTCTGTGTTCTCCATAACTCCAATATGGGCGTATTTTTACGCGTGTTTTGCGTTTCGCACGCCTAAAATTCACTGCCGTGGATTCTCGCGCATTACGCCATGTTTGTTTCTGGCGACGCATCCAAAATTTTCCATAAATTAGGTGAGAAAATTAGCTACTGCTGAGAGATCAAGGCATCGTAGCCGCTAGACATTGTTCAAAGGTCAAGCTAGTGACCGACACGTGCCACTGACATGGGGAAGCAGTAGGCGTGAACTAATTGTGCCCTTAGCCAATCAGAGCGCAGTAAGCTGACGATCAAGTTTTTGTTGATGGAGATTGACAGGTCAATTTTCACGGATCACAAATTTGTGTTAGTTCATTCCTATTAGGAATGATAGGAAAACATGATGTAGTTAAAATATATTGTTAGCGATAATACACTGCTGTGAAATAAGTCTACGCAAATATGCTCGTCGTAATTTTGGTAGGAAAATTCGCTACAGAGACTGAACAATTAACACAATAGTGAGATCGTTTTCTTGTGCGATTTTCCGTTTTTTGCACATGTTTCCTCTACTATTTGCATAAAAATTCTCTGAATGAGAGAATGAATCACAATGTCAATTGTTTTTACGAACTTCTGAATGAGAAATCGGCAGAAAAGAAAAGAAAAAACACACCTTTCTACGGCCACGAAAACTAATGACATTACATCGGTCCCTTTAAAGCACAATCATTTTTCTTTGTAATGAATATTCAGCAGTCTCCTGGCATCGGTATTGGTCTTAATTGCCTTCATGTGTGATAAAAACCTAAATTTATAAATTTTGGCTGCTTCTACTTCAGTATTCTCTAACAATTTTGTTACGTCTGGAAAAAACAAGTATTGGCTTTTGTAAAAACAACAAAACACAAAAAAATGGACATGAGCAAATTTTCAGTGGAATCCTAGTTGAAAAAAAAAAAGTTTTTGAAATATATTATTAAGGGTAAAACTCCAAGTTTTCATGGTCAAACTCCAAGTTTTCATTTCTGACTCCAACTTTTTTCCAGTGAAGTATTCTTAGAATTTTGTTCTCAAAATCCTAGTGAGAGCTTATTCCCTCCTTGAATCGATGTACACTCAGTGGTCATAAATGAGTTCCTAAAGTGAAAAAATGCAAGTTCTTAAGTGAATTTGGGGGATAGAAACATGAATTTTAATTATATTGCAAAACAATTCTTGTCTTGTTATGTTATAAAGCAAAATTTCTAAAAGAAAATAATGTTTTGTTGATCATAAATTTGATCTTAAATTCTTGGCTGGTTGCTAGGCAATTTAAAAACGTGACTGAAAAATGGGTACCCGTTCAACTAAAATTGTTGCCATGGTAACATACATGTTAACACCTGGTTGATTTACCACTGAAAGTAAGGACTATGTATTTACCTTTGCATAAATATATGTTTGGACAAGTTTGAACACGTCAAAAAGAAACTGCAGCCTTTTAAATTTTTGTCAAGCAAAAAAGACAAAATTAATATGGGAGTCAATGGCAGTGAAGGTGTTCTCAGAATTTCTGCGGCATATAACTAGTGCCATTTTAAACTTCATTATTTTAAGACCTTTAGGTCACTTATAGATTAGCGCCTAATATCTTACCTTTCATCTCACCCCACGGTTACCATGGCAACCACAAACAGCAGACTGATGCTCAATTTTATGTGGTGTTGTAAAATTGCTTAGCAACAAACTCCATTTGCATCAAGAATAATATAAATATTTTAAGATTGCTTGGACATGTTTTCCCTACATGATGGTATGTAATATGATAGAGTTCAAGTAATAGAAATTATATTATGTTGACAAAAAATGACTAAAGATCTTGCATTTTTTTCACTTTGGGAACTCACTTATGGCCTCTGAGTGTAATTAATCAAGTGCTGCAGACAGTTTACATGTATTAAGACTTCAGCTGAATTTTAACAAAATGATGTACTGCACAAAGATCTGTTGCAGGGCATTGTATTTACATAAAAGTGGTAAATGTTTTTTTTTTTTGATGAAATATTTGACATCTACAATCAAATTTTTTTACCTGTCCCCGGGGGTGGGGGAAAAAGAGCAGTGTTTTTACCTCCCATATGTCCCCATAGTGCGGGGGATATAGCAGGGCTTTATTTTGTAAAAAGTTGCTGTCCCCGCCCATCCCCGTAGGTGGGGAGGCAGTGGTTACAAATGACTGGTGCATTATTTTCAACATTTTTGCATTTATCGGCTGGTTTCCAGCTTAGAAATAATCAGTATTTGAAAAACTGGTAACCAAAACCACCCTGACCTCTAGGTCAGGGTGGTTTTGGTTACCAGTATTTCCAATATTGAGTTTTGGTGAGCTTGGAACCAGTGTATAATTAATGCAAAAATGGTGAATGAAAGATTGTAATTATAGCCAAATAGAGGTCTATGTTTTGGAATCATTTCTTGTAGAAGTAAAAATTGCCTTGAAAATAAATTGGTTTATGGTCTCTTGTTTCTCACTATAACTATGCTTTGGCTGCACAAAGTACAATATAGTGGTGCAATGTCATCCGTTTTGATGGTTATTTTTCTTTTATTGAGCAATTTTACGTTTTTGCTGTGATGTTTCTATAATTATGTGTGACCTGGCACTTAATTTTTGCATAAAACTAAACAAAAAACGACTACCAGAATGGATGACATTGCATTCTCAGCATAATTGTACTTGTAGTAACTAACATTCTGACTTGTTTTCTTTTAACCTATATTTTCTTGCTTTGTTTTGCTTTCAGTTTAACTTAGAAACCTGGTTAATAGGCGTTATGTTTCTAATAGCCCCAGGATTTTATGGTCTTACTGCACCACTGATGGGGTATCTTGGCGATAAAGGAGTATGAATTGATTTTATGTCTCCCAATTTTGTGCATATATCCCAGAAAAAAACATGCATATGATAGTAGTTGATGCTAGACATTTAGTCAGTTAATGTGACATGAATATAATAAGTTTTTGGACAGAAATGTTACAGCAAACAATGCCCCAGGTCTGGATGATAAAGGCATAGAAGGAATTTTATGTCTCTTAACTTTGTATATACATATATATATATCCCAGAAAAAACATGCATGTAGTAGTAGTTGCTAGATCTATTAGTTTTTTTTTACAGTTTATGGAATGTCTGGAGTTTTCAGCTATAAAATACATGTTTGCAATCATTGCAGTACATTGTACCAAATCAGAAGGTTTGGTCAGTGTTTTAACTGGTTGCTTTACCATCCATCTTCATCATTTTGTGTGAATTGATTACCATAAAGTGGCATATCAACAGCAGTGATAACATTACATCCAGATCTTCATGTGTATATTCCAGAAACAGCATTATAATGAGATTGTGTGTATCTGGTGGCAGTTTATAAGCATTGTTTTGTCATTTTCCATAACTGAAAACCAATAATGTTTCTATTAAAGCATTTTTACTGGCTGTAAAACATCCTTTTAATTTGTGTGCATGTGAAAGCTTTGTTGACACAGTATAAAACTTCAGTAGATGCCCCATAAAAATGTCAGAATGGAAAAGAAACAGAAAATTAGCAATAAATCAACTATGGTGTATTTTACAACCCATGCAGGAAATTATGAATACGCAGCTGTCTACGAATTGAAATTTGAATTTTCAATGTACATGTATGTTGTTTCTTGCTCTGAAAAAAAAAGTACATGGACTATGCGAGCTTATATAGTAACTCAAAAGTCAAAATTCTAAAATTAACATTACTGTGTTAATAGGAGCATGTGTACTAATTAGAACAAATATGGTATATATATTCACTCAACTTTCAGGGCTATATCCGGTTGATGATCGGAGGGGGCAGTATAGGTGCTGTGCTGGCCTTCCTGTTGTTAGGACCTGCTCCATTTCTATCTTTTATACCAAAGTAAGTTGTGCTTTTCTTATGTTCTTGCAAAATTAAAGCAGGATTATTTACTCTCACCATTTTAAAGTCCAGGAACTGATACATTTGATTTTAACATTCGGAAAACACGCCCATGTAACATACAGAAAATTTTTTAATTGTAAAAATGAAAATTCACTGGAAAAAAAATTGATATTTTTCTTATTTTTGTCCCAAAACATAGACAGTGAGTACTTGCAGAGGCAGTTCTAACTAGTACCCACAATCTATGTTTTGGGGCAAAAATAAGAAAATTAGGTATACCCCTGTGTACCCCAGTTTTTCTATATAAAAGTGGGATTTAAGGGGGTATACATTTCACGGACATGTTATCCTGATGAATCTCAGAAGCCGACAACCCTAATCATCACAGTAAGTAAACATAGAAAGGTTTGTCTGAGTAGCAAGGTTACCAGCTCTTTTTCAGCTTGGTGACCATGACAGATCGCTTCAACCTATGCAACAAAGCTGTCATAAACATTAAATTTTTATTAAGAGTCAGTTGATGAAAATATCAGGCTAAAGTGTTGATTTAGAGCTATTTAAATGTAAATGGTTTCTTCAATGAACTTTCATTAATCATGGAGCAAACCTTCCTTTTGAAAGAAAACTTTCATTCAAAGCTTGAATTTGCTTCTATTTTTTGTCCTTTCAGTGCATTATATATCAACATCATAGCTCTGGCATTGATAGGTTTGTTTGTGGGCTGCTCCATCATGCCAACGTTTAAAGGTTTATTACTTGGAGCTTTGTAAGTATTATAATTTGTTTGTTTGTCGAGGTTTTACTTCCCAGTCAACAATTTTTCAGTCATGATGGGACAGAGTCACTACTTCCTGGGTATTAACCAGTACAATGTACTTAAGGGAGTAAATGTGTCTAGCTCAAGGACACAACACAGTACACAAGTAGGATTTCAAAACACAGGACCTCTCGATTCGGAGTCCGTTGCTGTACCATTAGGCCACCACGCTCCCTTGACTTTGTTTGTAAAACTATGATTTAGGGAGCAGGATAGCTGTGAGACCCTAAATCTAGAGGTTCTGGGTTCAAACCATACCTCTACTGGTCTGTCTTTGAGCTACACACATTTACTCTCTTAGTATTGGCATTGTCCATTGAGTTTTGTATCTATCATAAAAAGAAAGTTTCATGACTCAGATGTTCTAAGGAATCATATGGAACAGCCAAGATGTTTAGTCCTTCAATGACATGGTGATATGAGACTGACATCATAACAACAGAATAAACAAACACCTTCGCTGGCTGATTTTGACGTTGCTCAACACATAGGCATGACCTAGATATCATACCACCCATAGGGTGTAACTGTAACATTTATGTCATTTGCAATGAAAACATATGAGCTGCTGCATAGGAAAACCAAAAAGCTGCATATGCGAAAACAAAGATGCAATCATGCAGATCAGCTTCGCAGTAATCGCGAAGCTGATCAGCGCCTTTGTTTTCGCCACACAGATAGTATGATCCCTCTTCTTAAATCCGAAATTTCAAGCTTCTAGCCTGCTTCTGTGACTGTTCATTTTTCTTTCTCTCTGATTTGTGTCAGACCTGGTCAGAAACCCAAATTGTTGGTTTTCTCGTGCAAAGGCTCATATATATTTTTGACTTATTTTTTCAGTTCATTAGGTATGCATGATGATCTAAATACACATGGGAAAGTATCGGGTCTCTTCAATTCAAGTTTTTCTTTGGGGTAAGTTAATGCAACTTCAGAAATATTTAATAACTTAATTTCTGCTAATGCAAGATTTTCCTTTTATGTGAAATCAGACTCAGTGATACACGCATTTACCTGTTTGTACACAAATCAAAGTTCTTGTTTGCAAGAAAATTTCCAAAGTTGTGACTCACTAGAAAATGATAGTGTTTTGGCTTGGGGAATAGGCAACTTATATATTAGCGATTGTAGCAGTCACAGGTCTTGACATTTGAGCCTGTGAGTGAGAAAAAGAACAATTTGGGTTCCGACCAGGTCCGACACAAACCGGGCTGTTCAATCACAGAAGCAGGTTAGATGCTTGAAATTTTGGATTTAAGAAGAAGTACTATCCGTGTAGCGAAAACAAAGGCGCTGATCAGCTTCGCAGTTACGGCGAAGCTGATCTGTGCCTTTGTTTTTGCCTATGCAGATTTTTGTTTTTCTGGTGAGGTGGCTTTTTATTGCACCTGCTTATAGCAGGGTGCTATATAGGAGTTCAAATTTCCGTCCGTCCGTTCGTCCCTCCGTCTGTCAACATTTACGTCGAAGTTTAGTTTTCTCGACATCAGTGATAGCTGTGAGTCTGAAACCTTGCATAGTAATTGTCCTTGACATACCCTTCAAGCACACACCATGGCCCAGTACCCTTGACCTATATTTCACGGTCCACTGACTTTGAAAATTTTTACGTCGAAGTTTGGTTGTCTCGACATCAGTGACAGCTGCGAGTCTGAAACCTTGCATAGTAATTGTCCTTGACATACCCTTCAAGCACGCACCTTAACTCACTGACCTTGACCTATATTTCAGGGTCTACTGATTTTGAAATTTTTTACGTCGAAGTTTGGTTTTCTCGACATCAGTGATAGCTGCGAGGGTGAAACCTTGCATAGTAATTGTCCTTGACATACCATTCAAGCACACACCTAGAACCGCTGACCTTGACCTATATTTCACGGAACATTGACTTTGTTAATTTTTACGTCGAAGTTTGGTTTTCTCTGCATCAGTAATAGCTGCGAGCGTGAAGCCTTGCATAGTAATTGTCCTTGACATACCCTTCAAGCACGCACCTTGACTTGCTGACCTTGACCTATATTTCACGGTCCATTAACTTTGTTAATTTATACGTCAAAGTTTGATTTTCTTTGCATCAGTGATAGCTGCGAGTGTGAAACCTTGCATAGTAACTGTCCTTGACATACCCTTCAAGCACGCACCTTGACCCGCTGACCTTGACCTATATTTCACGGTCCATTCACTTTGTTAATTTTTATGTCGAAGTTTGTTTTTTTCTGCATCAGTGATAGCTGTGAGTGTGAAAGCTTGCAAAGTAACTGTCCTTGACATACCCTTCAAGAACACACCTTAACCTGGTGCCCTCGACCTATATTTCACGTTCTAAGTTATTTTGCCCGATGTAGGTGCGATATCAACCTCCGCGGCTTTCTTGTTTCATTCAATCTTGTGTCATAGATTCCTAGTGGAACACAGATTATTTGCAATTTTGTTTCTGAAGTTTTTCCTTTGAAGAATAAACCATACTGTCAAAATATACCATCTTTATACCCCCGGCATATACGAAGTATATAGGGGGTATATAGTTTTTGGATTTTCTGTGAAGATGTTTGTGTGCGTGTGTGTGTGTGTGTAAACTTTTTTTCTGTCAAAGATTTCTCTGGAGCTACTTGACATAGGATGATGAAATTTGGTACAAACATTGGGTATGGTAAGTTGTATTGTGTAAGAAAGAATCAGCCATCTCCTGCTTATCAGTCCCTTTATTTGTTCATTTTTCTTTCTCTCTGATTGAAATTTCTGTCACAGATTTCTCAGCTCCTATTTATGCCAGCTTCTTTAAATTTTGTATATATCTAGACATTGTCAAAGTGTATCGTGTAAGAGAAAATCAGATTGCCAGTATATGTTTTTCCATTCTTTTTCCACTTTGTAGTTTTTCCATCTGACACTCCTGTATAATGAAAGGGAAATTTCTGTCAAAAATTTCTCAGGAATTGCTCAACTTAGGATGATGAAATTTGATACAAACATTGGGTATGGTAAGTTGTATTGTGTAAGAAAGAATCAGCCATATCCTGCATATCAGTCCCTTTATTTGTCCATTTTTCTTTCTCTTCTCTCTGATTGAAATTTCTGTCACAGATTTCTCAGCTCCTATTTATGCCAGCTTCTACAAATTTTGTATACATCTAGACAGTGTCCAAATGTATTGTGTAAGAGAAAATCAGAGGGCAAGTATTTGTTTTTTCCATTCTTTTTCCACTTTGTAGTTTTTCCATATGTCACTCCTGTATAATGAATAGGGAAATTTCTGTCAAGAATTTCTCAGGAACTGCTCGACATAGGATGATGAAATTTGATACAAACATTGGGTATGGTAAGTTGTATTGTGTAAGAAAGAATCAGCCATCTCCTGCTTATCAGTCCCTTTATTTATCCATTTTTCTTTCTAAATTGAAATTTCTGTCACAGATTTCTCAGCTCCTATTTATGCCAGCTTCTTCAAATTTTGTATACATCTAGACAAGTGTCCAAATGTATTGTGTAAGAGAAAATCAAAGGGCAAGTATTTGTTTTCCATTCTTTTTCCACTTTGTAGTTTTTCCATCTGTCACTCCTGTATAATGAATAGGGAAATTTCTGTCAAAAATTTCTCAGAAACTGTTTGACTTAGGAAGGTGAAATTAAGTACAACCATTGGGAATGGTAAGTTATATTGTGTAAGAAATAATCAGCCATCTCCTGCATATCAGTCCCTTTATTTGTTCATTTTTCTTTCTCTCTGATTGTGTGAACTTTGTTTTTATGATTTTCTTAAATTGTATACAAATCTGCACCAGAAGATACCTTGATGTTCTATCTTTGTAGAAGCATACAGTACACCTAGGTGTTCATTTGATGACAAGATGTATACCTTATTATGTCTCCTCCCGACAGGGTCGGGAGACATATTGTTTTTCCCCGTGCGTCTGTCTGTCTGTCTGTCTGTCTGTCTGTCTGTCTGTCTGTCCGTCACAAATCGTGTCCGCTTTATAACTTGAAAACCGTTAAAGATTTTTCAATGAAACTTGGTACACTTGTAAACCATGACGAGACGATGTGTCATGCACAAGAACCATAACTCTAGCT
Organism: Rugalucina vietnamica; assembly: GCA_964017185.1. Classification (NCBI taxonomy): domain Eukaryota; kingdom Metazoa; phylum Mollusca; class Bivalvia; order Lucinida; family Lucinidae; genus Rugalucina; species Rugalucina vietnamica. The sequence goes on along the minus strand of OZ024879.1, from coordinate 11,486,398 downwards.
TGAGTATTTTTGGAGTTATTTCCCTTTGATTATTTTCGATACAATTTCGTGTCCACTGTATAACTTGAAAACCTTTAAAGATTTTTCAATGAAACTTGGTACACTTGTAGACCACGATGAGACGATGTGTCATGCACAAGAACCATAACTCTGGCTTGAGTATTTTTGGAGTTATTTCCCTTTGATTATTTTCGATACAATTTCGTGTCTGCTGTATAACTTGAAAACCGTTTAAGATTTTTCAATGAAACTTGGTACACTTGTAGACCACGACGAGACGATGTGTCATGCACAAGAACCATAACTCTGGCTTGAGTATTTTTGGAGTTATTTCCCTTTGATTATTTTCGATACAATTTCGTGTCCGCTGTATAACTTGAAAACCGTTTAAGATTTTTCAATAAAACTTGGTACACTTATTGAGCATGATCAGGCAATGTGTCATGCACAAGAACCATAACTCTGGCTTGAGTATTTTATGAGTTATTTCCCTTTGATTATTTTCCATACAATTTCGTGTTCGCTTTATAACTCGAAAATCGTAAGAGTTATTTCAATGAAACTTGGTACACTTATAAAGGACGATGAGATTACGTGTCATGCTAAAGAACCATAACTCTTGCTTGCATATCTTTGGAGTAATTTCCCTTTGATTATTTTCCATACAATTTCGTGTCCACCCTATAACTTGAAAACCGTAAGAGAAATTTCAGTGAAACTTGGTACACTTATAAAGCATGATGAGACGATTTGTCATGCACAAGAATAATAACTCTTACTTTCATATCTTTGGAGTTATTTCCCTTTGATTATTTTTCCATACAATTTCATGTCCACTCTATAACTTGAAAACCATAAGAAATATTTCAATGAAACTTGGTACACTTATAAAGCACGATGAGATGATGTGTCATGCTAAAGAACCATAACTCTTACTTGCGTATCTTTGGAGTTATTGCCCTTTGATTATTTTTCATTCAATTTCGTGTCTGGTCTATAACTAAAAACCATTAGAGATTTTTCAATGAAACATGGTACACTTATAAAGCATGATGCACAAGAATCATTACTCTTGCTTTCATATCTTTGGAGTTATTTCCCTTTGATTATTTTCCAAACACTTTCGTGCCCCCTCTATAACTTGAAAACCGTAAGACATATTTCAATGAAACTTGGTACACTTATAAAACAGAATGACAGGATATGTGATGCACAAGAACTATAACTCTTGCTTGCATATTTTGGACATGCACGTAGAAAGGGGGGAGACATCAGTTTTCACATAGAAAACAAATTCTAGTTCTGTAATCTGCTTTTTGTCTCAAATTGGTATGACCTCTGATGGCTACCGCCGGGGGTATGTGAGCTTTGCTCACTTTTGCTATATTGCAACATGTATATGAATAAACCTGTGAAAAACAATACCCAATCCTTGCATCTGTTGTAAACTTTCTAGAAAGTTTAAAATTTCACCTTTATTTTCTTCCGACAGTGCCTTTATTGGTCCAACTATAGGAGGAGTTCTAGTAGAACAGTTTGGGTTCCCCTGGGCATGTGTGGGGGTAGTGGTTGTGTTCGGTATATGTGTAAGTATTTGGTCTTTAGGTACTAGCTTTAAGAAATTGATTGCTGCAAGGTGCATAGTTAAGATATCTTAAACTGCCAATCTGAATCTGCCTAAGAAAAAGTGGTATATCAAACCAGCTATGTATCAGATTATTGCATTAGCATTAATAAAATTTGTACATTTTGATGACAATTTAAAATACGGTATCTCATAAATTACATATAATATTGTCTCTATTTAAACCAACATGTCACCACAAATTTATTTTTGCAATTTTTGCTCCATGTGAAAATAAATATTGTTCAGACAATCATGAAAATATTCTTTCAGGGTACCATAATGTTAGTGTACGCGTCATTGACACCTTTACCTAAAGAACCTCCTAGAGATCCAGATCTGATAGAAAACAGCACAGAACATGGGACAAAAGCATTACCCCCAGCCACTGATGTCAGTGTATAGCAGTGAAGTAGACGAATTTAATAGAAGAGTAATGTCAGTGTATACTACATAGTGCATTAAATCTGAGATTGTGACCAATAGAATCCATCACAGAACAGGGGACAAAGGCTTTTCCCCTTCCCAGTGATGCCAGTTTATAGCGCTGGAGTAGACTATTTTGAATCGATGTTATATCATTCTGTCTATTGACCTAAACAGCTTTACATCAGGAAAACAGTTCGTGGCATGTATCCCCTTAAACCACACTTTTGTATATAAATCATCCAGGTTTGCAGGGGAATACTTGATTGTCTTATTTTTGATCCAAAACATACATTGTGGGTACTCGTTAGAACCGCCTCAGCGAGGCATTTGTAATCTGTACTCACAATGTATGTTTTGAGCGGAAATATCAAAGTTTGTCCAATGAAAATTTTCAATTTTTAATGCTGAAAAAATTCTCTGTACGAGTGTATTGCATGGGCAAGTTTTCGTAATGATCAGAGTTCCAAATGATCTCGTGGAGAATAAATCAAATCGGGTAAATAATGAGAAGTGGAGCATGGCGGCCTTTTGATAAAACTGCAGTACTTGGCTTCTTTAAACTCTATATCCAAATGGGTTGTGTCATTGAACAGAAAAGAATGATGTCCCTTTGTACTACTGGTGGTGGTTCGTCTCTCACTAATGAGAAAGACCATCTGTATTTCTTGATTATTAGATTGTTCATGTGTGTCGGTGAGTTCTTTGATGGCTGACTAGGCCAATTTTAACTCTAAACTGTCGCTTGAAAGAAGAATGGTGATGACCAATTGACTCTGGTTTTGCGCTCTCTGCACTTTCAGCTTCACAGATTCTTTTTTCTTCATAATGAGCTGCTCCTTTGATGATGAGACTGTGCCACTTTGATTGGTTCTTTGTACTGGTACTACACAGGAAGCATTGGTTAAACATGGCTAAAAATTGTTGACTGTAACATTAACTAACATCAAACAAATTAATCATGAAAAATCATTTAGCCATATATAAATGAGCCGCCTCGTGGGAAAACCAACAATGTGGTTTCCGACCAGGTCAGATACAAACTGGCCTGTACAATTACAGAAGCAGGCTAGAAGCTTGAAATTTTGCATATAAGTAGAAGAAGAATCCCACTATCCGTGTAGTAAAATCAAAGGCGCTGATCAGCTATGCAGTTACTGCACAGCTGATCTGCGACTTTGTTTTTAGCTCCCCTGCACGAAGTGCACAGAACAATTGTTGTCACCTCGGTCGTCCGCGTTTATGTTTACGTGTACGTCCGCGTCTGCGTCACACTTTTGGTTAAAGTTTTTAGAAGTCTATATCTCTTGAACATGTAGATGTATCAAGTTGATACTTTGCATATTGGTTGATATTGGTCTGAAGTTTTATGCAGTACCATCATGACCCATCCTGGGTGACCTTGAGGTCAAGGTCACAGACTTAAAAATTTTATGTTAAAGTTTTTCATTAAAGATTTATTGGTCTGAAGTGTTATGGAGTACCATCATGACCCACCCTGGGTGACCGTGAGGTCAAGGTCACAGATTTAGAAATTTTTTGTTGAAGTTTTTCGTTAAAGTTGTTAGAAGTCTATGTCTCTTGAACATGTTGATAGATCAAGTTGATACTTTGCTGTTAGTAGATATTGGTCTGAAATTTTATGCTTCTACGACCCACCTGAGCGACCTTGAGGTCAAACTCATGGGTCATAGATTTTGATAAATTTAGTGGCAAAGCACAAGTCAGGCGAGCTACGCTGTCCTGCGACAGCTCTTATTGCATATGCAGAAGTTGTTGGTTGTCTGATGGGGTGGCTCATTTAGCCTTATATAAATAGAAAATCAACCTGAGGGCTCTTCAGGTCATTTGTAATTTTTTGTCTACCAGTATACACATGTAACACTGTAGTTTTTTTCGCTGCCGAAAAGGCATTAAATTTCAAGTCTCTAGCAATCTGCCGTAGGTTCTGGCCAATGCTTAAACAATTTTAAAGAAATGAGCCGCCTCATGGGAAAACCAACAATCTGCATAGGCGAAAACAAAGACGCAGATCAGCTTCGCGGTAACCGCGAAGCTGATCAGCGCCTTTGTTTTCGCTACTTGGATAGTACAGTTATCCGAAATTTCAAGCTTCTAGCTCTTTTCTGTGCTTATACAGGCCGGTTCAGAAACCACATTGTTGGTTTTCTCACGAGGCGGCTCAAATGCATGAAGTTTTGTAGGCAAACTAACATGCAGATTTCAAGATAGCAACATTGACGTCAGAGTTCAGGGCAATGACGTATGTAGGGTTCATAAAGTAAATTTGCCATAACTCACAAAATATCTTAAAGATATACATGTATGTCAAATAAAGACTATTAGGTCCTAGAAACATAATATTTTCAAAGTAAAATTGTTTTTCTAATACTGAAAATATATCAGAAGGCACATTTTCTTGTGTTATGGCCCATACTAAAGCCTAGACTGTGTGCTCCTACCAAACTGGGCAACTGTTGAGTGCTTGTTTACTCCTCACAGGTATAATTATTTTATTGACAATAAGTTATTTATTCTGATAAGCATATCTGTGAAGTTTGTATGATATTCAGATTCATTGCTCACTGCATGTACATTAGCCTGGGTCCAGTCGTCAATATAATAATTTTTCCAAATGCTGTTTTTATGATGTTTTATTTCTCCAATGAGTATGTTATAAAGTTACACATCAAAGGTATCGGTAGCCGTTATTGATTTCTGTAGATATTGACGCCTGGGGACTCTGACGGTGTTTTCCTTTGATAATCCGATAAGCCGATAATCTAATTTTAGCTTATTCTGGCGCAATGAAGTTGATAACAAGGCGTGATAATGAGAAAGAGGCTGTATTATCAGCCATAATCAGCATGGAGGCTGGACATTACGCTGGAATACAGCGTTAGTGTCCTACTTTCTATCTTCCATATTCATATGTATATTTATAACAAAATAAATGAAAAACAAGTTAGAAATGGCGACGGAATTGGTATATCGGAAATAGCAGAAATGAGGTCATTGGGACTCCGGTAACTATCTATAGCACATTAGGGTTATCTGAAAGAGTTGTCGCACTTAGTCAAACCCCTCAGAATCTAAGGGATAATCCAGGTGGCGCTGCCAAACGAAATCAAAGTTCTCCAGGCTGTCATTTTTTACCAAGAAACAAAAAAATAAAAATGAGAAAAAATGATCAGACTGGAACCTAGGCTACTTGTACATGTATTTAGATATACATTATATCATTTGCTTCTGTCACCTATTAAGCAGCATGCTTGTGATAATCATTTTAGATATCATGCATATAAATGAGCCGCTCGTGGGAAAACCAACAATGTGGTTTCCAAACAGGTCCGACACAAACCGGTCTGTGCAGTCACAGAAGATGACTAGAAGCTTGAACTTTTGGATTTAGAAAGAAGAGGAATTGTACTATCCGTGTAGCGAAAACAAAGGCGCTGATCAGCTTCGCAGTTACCGCGAAGCTGATCTGCGTCTTTGTTTTCGCCTATGCAAATTGTTGGTTTTCCCATGTGACGGCTTAAGTAATAAATCTCTGCCAGAGTCTAAGAATTTTGTTATGCTTATAGATTATTTATATTGTTAAATCATATGCTGTGTTTTCATACTATTACAAAATTTTATCTTAACTGAACATTTCTCTCTTCATAGTACATTAACAAAAAATGGATATCTTAAGAAGTTTGCTTTACTATACAGTGCAGTCCATTTATGATTTTTGAACCCAGAGAACTTCCACTTATAATAATAGAACCTTATTTATCATACGACGTTAGTATTGGGTGGATAATGTTGTGTAATAAATATGTTATGACCATGTGTATTAAGACTTTGCAGGAATTTCTGATGTCAGATGTCTGTAACAAGAATGTAAATTTTAAAATGTAAATTAAAAAATGTCCACTTTGAAAGCCATATTTGATAAAATCTTATTTCAAAGGTCATATGAAAATCAAATCTTACATTGGGCTCATTTTATAAATTTCATGTTTGTTGACCACTTGTGTAAGATCCTCTATTCATTTCGGAGCCAAGACATTGTTATGTTAAAAGCAAACTCTTCATTACGAAAACATGCCCATGCAATATACAGAAATTTTTTGTTGTCGTAAAAATGAAAATTTTCACTGGAAAATTTTTGATATTTTTCTTATTTTTGCTCAAAACATAGAATGTGGATACACGTTAGAACCGCCTCACTGAGGCGGTTGTAACGAGTACCCACAATCTATGTTTTGGAGCAAAAATAAGAAAAATAGGTATACCCCTGCATACCCCAGTTTTACTATATAAAAGTGGGGTATGATAGGGTATTTATTGCACGGACATGTTTTCCTGATGCATAAATTGTCATAATAATTTTTTGTCTGAATGTGCCATTTTTCAACAGAAATTTGTGCAATAAATTTTGTGAAGGTATGTGACGGCATAATTCTATAAATGTATCTACATGTAAAACAAATTAATAGCATAATCCTATAAATGTAACCATGTGTACATGGTCCCTTGTAACCAAAACTTAATTTAACCTTTTTGCCTGACATTGTTGCTTGCTGCTAGCTTATGAAACAGTTTTAATCTAGAGCAGGTCTGAAGAGAAAAAAATGCTTTATGTTGATATATAAATTACATATATATCGTATATTAGCCATTTTTTAAGAGTGATGATTTCGAACTAATGTCATAACAAAACATGTTGTAAAGAGTCATGTATGTGAAAGCCCACCTGACTTAAGTTTGAAATGGTATTCTATTACATTTTTATAAAAACTTTGTTGCATATATATCCATTCTATTGTTTCTGTTTTGATATTCAGATATTGTTATTTTTTTCTTTTCATATATGTTATTTAGAAAAATAATTGTTGATATTGATTTGAATAAAAAATATGAAAGAAAAAATTGATTATTGTTATTTCTTTGCTTCCATTATATTGAAATTCTAGTTTGCTCTTTAATGGTCAAACAGTATGTCGAGAGTGTTTCACATATAAGCACCTGTTGAGAGAAAACGTCTGTGTGAAAATTATACTCAAAAGCATGGAAAACGGAAAAGAGAGGGTGGGGGCATACAAAGAGCTTGAATTTGAACCGGACTCAATGCAACTAAAATAGCCTGCTTCAGTACATCACGAAAACATGTCCGTGTAATGTATACCCCCTTGAACCCCACTTTTACATGGCAAAACGGGTTCGCAGGGGTATACCTATTTTTCTTATTTTTGCTCCAAAACATAGAATCTGGGTACTCGTTAGAACCGCCTCGGCGAGGCGGTTCTAACTTGTACCCACAATCTATGTTTTGAGCAAAAATAAGAAAAATATCAAACTTTTTCAGCTGAAAATTTTAAATTTTTAAAGCTCGAAAATTCTCTGTTTATTGCATGGGCAAGTTTTCGTAATGTATGAGTCTAATGAAAAAACAAATGAAAACAGTATAAAACTTTTGATATCTTTTAAAAATAAATTCATATAGGGGGTACGGAGCAGTTGCTGCTGCAAAGCTTATATATATGAGCAGCGACGCGAGAAAACCAGTCTTTGGGGTTTCCCACCAGGTCTGACACAAAACGACCTGTGCAGCTACTTTCTCCTACAGTACATGACTAAAAGCTTAAAATGTTGGATTTAGGAAGAAGAGGGAGTTACTATTTGTGCAGCGAAGACTAGGGCGCTGATCATCTATGCAGTTATTGCACAGCTTATCTGTGCCTTTGGTTTTGCATAAGCAAAAATCTGGTTTTCTCATGACGCAGCTCATATGTCCCCCGGATATGTCCACAAACATTCACAGTACCTCTGCTGGCCTGGTTCCATGGGCTTCTGCATCTTGAAGAACGAGTCATAGAGCTCGGCAATTAAAATGATGTCCAATGAAAAAATTTTTGCACATAAAGAGGTTGAACTTGATTTTATGTCAAATAGATCAGGAAGCATAGCACCACAGGGATTTTATTTTGACCAACATACTAAGTAAAATTTGATTAATTTGTAACTGTATTGCACATATAATACACCATGCAAACTTTCGATACAAACCGACAAAATATATGCAAAATATACAACAGAAAATACATTAGGTAAAAGAAAAGAAAAATATATCCATAAAAGTGGGACTTATGCCCATCGCGGCCGGGAGAAATAGATGGTCTGCTTGTGTCTCCAGGCCATCAGGAAAACATGTCCGTGTAATGAATACCCCCTTGAACCCCACTTTTATATAGCAAAACTGGGGTATGAATGGGTATACCTATTTTTCTTATTTTTGCTCCAAAACATAGATTGTGGGTACTCGTTAGAACCGCCTCGGCGAGGCGGTACTAACGTGTACACACAATCTATGTTTTGAGCAATAATAAGAAAAATATCAATATTTTTCTGCTGAAAATTTTCATTTTTTAAGCTAAAACAAATTCTGTTTATTGCATGGGCAAGTTTTCGTAATGTGTCATACCACTCATAAACTTTTAAATTACTCACTTGGGTGGCAAAGTACATTTCACAAATGACAAATGATTTATTCAGCACAAACACATTTACATTTCAATGGTTATGGCTGGAGCAAACATAATACACAATAGAACAAACATGTTTAAAAATCAAATAATTTTATATACAAATGGTAGTCACATGTCATGGTATCCCAGTGTTGGGTTGAAGTCTCATAAAATTGAGGCAGCATCCCGACATGACCATAACGTTTGCAAAGGAACGAAACTGTCATGCTCTAAAGTTCGGTGTTTAGTAAGACTTTTATTTAAAAATAGGTTTCGGAAAATCCAATTATCATGACGTCATATGCACATGCTTCCCACAATTCATTTCGTGTGTAAAATGTCGTTTCCCATGGACTGAGAACTAGCGAGTGGGACAGGAAAATCCGATGTCATCTCGGTATGGCAACTATTATGTGTGCCATTGAGTAAAATTTTTGAAACTTGAATATTTTATCTTCTTTTATTTGGTATTATTTGAAACCTTTCTCATTTGTGAATACAGAAATATGCCACAGAAAATGGTGCATATCGAAGGACTTTTTATCCCGCCATTGTTGTTATTACTCGTAATGGCTGCATGACATTTTCGCATAATTTCCTTTGTTGTTTCTGTAGGTCGTGCAGAAATAATGCATGATAAATGCCTGTTCCAAGCATGAATGAATCCTCGTGGGACGACAACAGGTCCATGGCAACGGGTGGGAGCATGGCGGGCGTGCGCCAGAGCAACATTTCTAAAGATGATGCTGGAGTAAGCTACTTTTTCCAAAGACCTCAAGAACCAGCAGAAACGAGCAATTATTCGAACAAGAGATGGGCAATAGGTGATGACAGTGTACTTGAACAGGTCGGTATGACATGTTCTATGGGTTGTCACAGGTTTTAGCACGTGTCATTCAAGGAAATTAGGTCCCCCATGAAGCGAGACAATTGGTGTCCTTGACCTTTTGAAATTAATTGGTTGTGCAGGCATTGTTTGCATGTTAGACAATTGACATGTCGCTGGCATTGTCATTTTGATTCAAACACTCCTTTGTGAAAGAATATCAAAATTCTCTGTCATTTTCAAATCATTTAGAATGATATTGATAAATGATGAAATTGTGTGACAGCACCTATCTGAACCCGGGTGTCTGAAACCCTGGGCAGGGGAGTAGGGACAGAATTTTGGCACTGCATTGACATACATTACTGCAGTTTGAACAGATATTCTAATTGAAAATTTCTGATATGATGAGGAATGATGCACCTATGTTAATATCAGTCTTCAGAGGGTCTTGCAAAGGCATTCATAATGAAAATATCTTGGTAACTTTATGGCCTAATGGTAAAGTATATAGCTCTGGAGAGAGAAATGTTATGGGTATGAATCAATACCCATGTAGTGTCCTTGTGGAGCGAGACACTTAAAGCTCCTAGCAGTACTGGTTTCATTTCCCGGGGACCGGATGCTCCTTCCAAACATGACTGCATGATCAAACCAAACCACTTCCGAATAAAAAATCAATATAATGTTTTGCAGTTTCTCTATAATATGAGCCGCCAAGCGAGAAATCCGGTCTTCGGGGATTTCCGACCAGGTCCGATATAAACCAGTCTGTGCAGTCACATAGAGGCTGGAAATTTCGGATTTAGAAAGTAGAGGAACTGTACTATCAGTGTAGCGAAAACAAAGGCATGATCAGCTTAGCAGTTACTGCGAAGCTGATCTGCACCTTTGTTTTCACATAGGGTAATATCCGGTTTTCTCATGATGCGGCTCATATAATAATGTACTCTTGATTATAACATAATATGGAGGGCCGAGTGGATAAAGAATGCTTATATTTCATTACCACTTTTAACCATTTGATCACTGTGTCTGGTGAGCCCCAACAGGTCACATGACGGACGTGAGACAAGCAAAGTTCTGCTTACGCGTGTGCCAGCAGGGGTTTTGCTAACTATGAACATGTCACTGGCCCGTAGGGCCAACTGGTCTCAAAATCTACTGGCCCTCTGAATTTTCAACTGGCCAACTATTCTTTCCAGGTCGAAATTGTTTTGGATACAGAGGTCAGCACATTGCAAGACAAATATATGTATAGCACAAATTTCGATGATTTTCGTCTAAACAGTTGGCCATAACAGCACATAAATCATTTGCACACAATACTAATGTAGCCAGTCATTGCAGCTATTACATTAGTAAACAGCTTTCCAACACTACATTCAGTTGGTTAAACTAGGTTTATAGTTTATTAAAGTCTCATGTTGACATACAATATCACATACATATATATACATAAAACAATATAAAATGTATATCAACCCATTCTTTACAGAATTACAGGAGACTATTGTATAAATAAAAAATCTATCTAAACTATATACAGAGTATATCATGAGTCGATCATAAGATATAAACAGAACCAAGCTCTGTAGCTAAAATTTAGTTTTATAGCAACATATTCAAAATTTACGTAAAAAGGATTCCACAATGCTGACGACTAAATTTTCATAAACATCATGACATTCAGTATAAAATCAAAGTTTATGAATCACAGTCATTAATGCAAATACTATACATGTATACAAAACATACAGACAAAAGGAACAAAGAGGCATTTAAAATACGGACGGACAATCATGTAAGACATATACCAAGGATGTGGAAACGAATGCGAAAACCACGCACACAAAGACCCAAAGGACCCAGGGAGGGCCGCTCCTGCAAGCCATTAGGTACTGGCTCGCCGTGGAACTGGCTCCGGAGTGTCACATGAAGCTTCTCCGCGTTACCACCCGTATCTGGAGGAACGTGTGTGCCAAGAGCATACGGGGGTCCGAGTGTACGTAGATTTTGCACTCAAGTATTATATGCGTCTCTGTTCAAAACATATAAAATACCGAGGTACGAAACCTATTTAAAAACGATATAAAAATACATGTATCTAATGCGCTTTAACATTTACTCAAATAGATAGTCCTTCTTTGTAAAATGATGAAAACATAATTTTTTTGCTACAATCATAAAATAAAATCTAGTAATAAGGTAATAATCATCTACTTATAAAGTGTGTTTTGTCTAGTTTGTAAAATTTGAAAGCAGGTTTAGCACATAGTTTAATTTACATTACACTTGCACTTTCACTTTGAGAATATTAAAGCAGCACCATTTCGAACAAACACTTTTTTTTTCTGAAAAATTCAGCCGGCCCGGAGGACCAAGAGCACCAAATTTTAACTGGCCCAAGACCAAAATTTACTGGCCAGGGCCAGTGGGCCCCCCTGTTAAAAAAAAATGTGCCAGGTGTTTTTCCTTGGGGGTTCTCCTGTTTTTGCCCCACCTACTGATTGGCCTGTCTCCTATGAGCTGAAATAATCTTTAAAGGGATGTTAAACTGAATAAATAAAAAAAAAGAATGTTTCATGTTTGCTTAAACTTATATGACTTGTTTCAGCAATCACGTGGTATGACAGTACAGGAGCTTGAGAGAGGGTTTCATGGCATGTCTCTGGACCATGGTCAGGTTAGTGGCTTCAAAGCAACAACAAAAACACATATTATTGTTTCTGACAGCTCAACATGTCTGGTTTTAAATAGTGTAATGCACCAGTCATTTGTAACCACTGCCCCCCAGCCTACGCGGAAGGGTGGAGGATAGCCGGGTTAAAGTGCAGGGCAATTTCTTTTCGAATGTCCTCTCAGTACAGGGGAAATGACGGGGTTTTGACATTAGGATCCTTACCCCAGGGAGATTTTCTATTGCGAATGGCGGGGCAAAGTTTTGACCTCCAGTTTGCCCCCTGGGGGTGGGGCTAATAGCAGGGCACTGAAAGCTGAAAAGTCATAATCCCCGCCTGCCCTGTAGGTAGTTGAGCAGTGGTTACAAATGACTGGTGCATTACTGTTACTAGGAAGTGCATCTATGCAAGAGAAGAAATCTTATAATTGAAAAAAAAAATACTGATAAAGCACTCTTTTGCTCAAGTGGATATTACACTAGTGATAACAACCATAGGACAATATTTCCTGGTATGCATAACTTTGATCATGATTGAGACAAATACATTCAATATTGTTTGGGTGTAAAATGCCTGCCATAGGTTTCTTCTGAGATTTGCTATTTTCTAGGTATTTGTGTAACCAGGTTGTACAGATTTTGATAAGGTACTCATACATGAGAAAAAACAAAATAACACAAACTTGGAGGGTAATGCCCTGGCTCTAGAGCATTGGACTTTAGAGCAAGAGGTCCTGGGTTTGCTCCCCTTTCTGGGGGCCATGCTGTGTCCTTGAGCATGGCACATGAACTCCACAGAGTACTTGTAAAGTAATGTTAATACCTAGGAAGTGGCTGCTTCATCCCGACATGACTGAAAAATCATTGACTGGGAATCAAAAATGTTCAAATTCATACAAAGCTGCATACACAGAAAATGTACATAACTGCCCACATATATTTCAGCCCCACAAGAAGTTCTGGGATATGGGTGGGGGTGATGCCAAGCCCGACCAGACCCAGGGGATGTTTCAGAACAGTCCGTGGAACCGCCCCCGGGACGATGGAGGCTGGAGTGGGGGTGGCTCGGGACAAGCAGGTATGTCACAATATTGTTAGACATGGCCCCGAGGTTATAAAACTTTTTTCAAGCTCAGCACAGCTGAGCATGAAATTTCAACTGCTCATAAATGTTGAAATAGTCGAAATTAGTGGAAAATTCAGGTTCAAAACTCAACTTTTAGTAATTTATCCTTCTCAATCTCATAAATGTTAAAATGCCAACAATTGTTGGCATTTTAACATTTATGAGCAGGATAAATTTTAGTCTCGGCTGAGTTGAGCATGAAAAAAAGTTTTATAACCTCGGACCTGGTAAAATTATGTAAGTAGATATACAGGAAATCATTGAGTTGGAAATGCACTCTTTATGATAAACTAACTCACAAACAATCATGTCTCGAACAGTCAAATGAAAAGTTTTAATACAATGCAAGTAAGAGTCAGTGGCAAATGATTAAAAACTCAATCTTCACTGAATTCCCTGATTGAATTAAAATACGATCTAAGTATGATGCCACTCAATTTGCTAAACTGCACATGTACCATCAAGTGTGGTCCAGGCCCCGAGGTTATAAAACTTTTTTCATGCTCAGCTCAGCTGAGACTAAAATTTATCCTGCTCATAAATGTTAAAATGCCAACAATTGTTGGCATTTTAACATTTATAAGCAGAATAAATTACAGGCTTTGGTAATCTAAACCTGAATTTTCAATTTAATTTGGCTATTTCAATATTTATGAGCACTTAAAATTTGAAGCTCAGCTGAGCTGAGCATGAAAAAAGTTTTATAACCTCGGGGCCAGGTTAATGCAGCTCTGCTTTATACAAAATCTACTGTTTACCCAGTTCTGTGTCATTAAATACGTTTTTCTAATTGTAGACCCACAAATGGAGCAGGCAAACCGATTACAGATGGGTGGTCACCGTCAGTCGGGCAGTTTTCCTGGGGCCATGGCCAAGTTAGACAACTCATTCCTGCGAACTGAGCCTCCTGGAAACAACCTCGGCGTCAATATGGTGGAATATGTCCTCGGAGGAGGATCGCCGAACATGAAAAACATGAACCAACGACCTGGAATGAACCCTTATGTAAGTTCTGTCCCGACATATCTTGTTGTTGACTAGGACGTAATTGAATATCAGTGTTCCTTTTCAGGCAATTTTGGGGCCGAAATTCGGCCCCATTCCCAATGGCAAAACACCACCATTTTTCCCAATTGACCCAGAAAAAATCCCAATCAAAAATTCCAAAAAAAATCAGAACTTGAAAGTTCGTTTTTGATAGCCACGAAAACTAATGACTATTATATTTTTACCTTTGTTGAAGTTAATACTGTAAGTAATTGTAGTCTAACTTCCTCTGATATCAAATCCAATGTATTTGAAACATGATAAGTGTAAAATCCCTCATTATAATCAGTTTTGGCTGCTCCAATTTCACTTAATTGTAGAGCATATCTTCCGACTTTGTGACAGCACTAATTTTGGACAGCACTAGTAATCAACACAAAAAGAAATCTAGGTCAGACATGTGTTAGGTTGAATGAAAAAGCATCCAGACACCAAATTGTGCACTGGAGAATGAACTTGACACTTAACATCCACAGAATATTGTTCTACAAGTATTGACTTTTGGAAAAAAATAATTTTACAAGTACTGGCTTATGTAAAAATAAATACAAAAATTTTGAGAAAAAGTAAATTTATTGGTGCCATTGTAACTCAGTGTTGCTTAGTATACATAGAGATATTTTATCTATGTTATCAAATTAAACAAGGAATCACTTTACTTAAAGAATTTTATGCCGCAACTTTTTCCCAATTTGGGCATTTCGCGCATAATTTTTCCCAATTGCAAGGGCCCCGCCCCCATTCCCAAAAAGGTGAAAAGGAACACTGAATATGCATGTAAACGGGGTATTTTTCTGGCTCCGAAATATCATGAGAGACAATTGCTATTTCCACCAAAATCGGCAAGATTTTTCTACCATTTAGCCAATTTGAATGAGAATCAGATTTTTTCTCAGAAAAATGAGCAAATCTCTCACAGTCTCCCCAGAAAATAATCTCTGATGTAAGTGAAAAGCTCGGTTGTAGGAAAGTTAGCCAAGCATTAGCAACAAGTTCTTGTTAGCTGGCTAAATTTACTCAGAACTTTACAACAGTTTATGATTTGAATTTTAAAATGTTGATTCCAGGCTACACATTATTGTATTAGCTTAACGTTTCTGGTTTCTTTAGACATGTTAATCTTGTTCTAAAATATTAGTAAATGAGTGAAATTGGATTAAGTTGCAGCAACAAAAGTAAAATGTAAGGATTGAACATTGAATTTTGCTGTTACATAAATTTTGGCTTAAAAGGAACAATTAAAGAATCCTTGAATAAAGTGTGCTTGAGTGCTAGTAACTATTATTCCTTTTTCACATCAAGTAACACAGTAAAAATCAAATACCAGTTCTGTTTAATCTCACATTTCATGGCCAACAGATGCGCAAGATGGTTCAGCCAGAGCCCGGGATGGGAGGGGACATGGACAAGAAAAGCAAGACCCCCTCCCCGTTTGAGAAGGTAGACGGACAGGGACAGCATGAGGGACAGGACCAGCTTCAACAGAATGGTATCATGCAGAACGGCATTAAAGAAGAATCTATGGGATATGGGTAAAGTTTTCTGGTCTCAGCATGTCAACTAAATAAAATATGAGCCGCCTCATGGGAAAACCAACAATCTGCATAGGCGAAATCAAAGACGCAGATCAGCTTCGCGGTAACCGCGAAGCTGATCAGCGCCTTTGTTTTCGCTACTCGGATAGTACAATTCCTCTTCTTCTTAAATACGAAATTTCAAGCTTCTAGCCTGCTTCTGTGACTGTACAGCCTGGTTTGTGTCGGACCTGTTCAGAAACCACATTGTTGGTTTTCCCATGAGGTGGCTCATATGTAAATGAGTAGTCATTGCAGCAAACCACCAAATATCTTCCAGGGGAGCATGGTGGCCTAGTATCACTCTCCAAAGCGAGAGGTCCTGGGTTTAATCTCCACACTGGGCACCGTGTTTGTCCTTGAGTTGAGCAAGACACATTAACTCCCCACAGTACTGGTTCATATTCAGGAAGCAAGGGCTCTGTCCCAAAGTTCTGTCACATGACTGAAAATCGTTGATTAGGACGTTAAACCTCAATAATACAAACGATCAAATATCTTTCTCCATCTGACATTGTCTTTTGCAACTTGTATGATTAAATGGGACAGTGAAGTTTAAGGCTGGAAAATCAACATCTAGGTAGAAACAAAAATAAAAACACAAGAGTAGAACTTGATATAAGTGTTTAGAAATCTGCATTTGAGCCGCCTCGTGGGAAAACCAACAATGTGGTTTCCGAACAGGTCCGACACAACCCGACCTTTACAAGCACAGAAAAGAGCTAGAAGCTTGAAATTTCGGATTTTAGTAGAAGAGGAATTTTACTATCCGAGTAGCGAAAACAAAGGCGCTGATCAGCTTCGCGGTTACCGCGAAGCTGATCTGCGTCTTTGTTTTCGATCTGCGTCTTTGTTTTCGCATATGTAGATTGTTGGTTTTCCCATGAGGCGGCTCAAATAAAAACGCAAGAGTAGAACTTGATATAAGTGTTTAGAAATCTGCATTTGTCTTTCAGTAGTAGGAGAGGAAGCAGTCACCCAAACTCTCCGAATGGTGACGACAAGGTCGGCCAACTGAATCTTAATAAAGGCGATGGAGACTTTCTGGACAACCCGCCTAACCTGATGAACCCCCAGATGGGCGGTTTCCAGCTCGATCCATCCCAATTTGACCAGGTGGGGATTGATCCGGTACAGTTTGACTATGGCAGTCAGCTGGGTGGGCCGCCGTCGATGGACAGTCCGAATTATAACATGGACTACCAACAACAGGTATCATAGAATTATGATTTGACAAACTCTCTTTCCAAGACCAAAAGTGGTTAAAAAGTTGTCGACCAGTTATTAGGTGCACACAATCCAAAGAATTTAAGAATCATTAGATTGGTTGATTCGAGAATTGCAGAAAAATGGATGAATGATTGAAATAAGCTTGAAGAAATCAGTTGTTGAATTCAATACGTTATGCCTGACAAATATTTAAGAATTTTTTTTTATAAATTTGTTGATCAAGATTTGTGTGAATGGCAAATGATTATCTAAATTTGACACCTCTTATGGGAGTACTAGGTGTACAATGAATAAAACCTAGCTTAGACTAGTAATGTATGATGCCATTTACATAATAGAAAATTATTAATACATGTAGTAAGCAATAATTAGCTATATCTGGGACCCCAGGTCAAGAAATAAAGTTTGAACTTTACTGGAAACAGAAGAGTTGTTAAGCGAAACAAGAATGTAAAGGTAAGCAATGATCAGCAGATGGTGCAATCAGAAAAAATAACTCTACTAGCCTGGGCCCAGTTGTTCAAAATTAATAAGGTCGTTAGTTAAGGATCCGTTTAAATTAATTTCAAATGGCAATATTACAGAAATAATAGCGTATCAACAAAAAATAATAGCGTATTTGCTTATGTAGTCAGCATTTACTTAACAAATTAATGTCTTAACGATGACGTTAAGCTAACAAAGTTTTGAACAACTGGTAGAGTTATGGCTCTGTTCCGAGAACTTCTGACATGACTGAAAAAGTATTGACTGTGGCATAAACTGCAAAACTCCTTTCCCTAATTGTCCTTTCCCTCTTCAAGAAGAGACTTAAAATTCATTTTTGTAGTAGTATAACAGTAATAAATATGAAAGGGAGCGCGGTGGCATAGTGGTAGAGCATCAGACTGAATTGAGAGGTCCTGGGTTTGATCCCCACAGGCGTCACAGTGTTGTGTCCTTGAGCAAGACACATTAACTCCCTACAGCAGTGGTTAAACCCAGGAAGCCTTGTCCATGTCTGGACATGACTGAAAAATTGTTGACTGGGACGTTAAGCCTCAACACAATCAAACAAATAAAACTGATGAAATTGAAGACAGTTTTAATCAGCAATTTTTATCGATCCATAGATCCGACCCCAGCAACAGCCTATAGCGGTCCTAACCCAGCAACAGTACGCCCTGGCCACCCAACAGCAACAGATGGGTAAGTCAACCGTGTCGTGAATGTCTGTCAACATCCTATGCCTGTTTAATTGTTCATTTTATTTTCCGCCCATTTTGACAGTTTAGTTAAGCTGTAGAACAGTTTAGAGTGTTTTGGTGATAGAAAAGCTACTTAATGAGAAAACCTGCTTTTGACTGAAACAGAAATCATGCAAAGTATTTGCACCTTAATTTTGTTACATCAGTTTAAGTTTTCCTTCTTTATGAATCCACAAAGACTAGCTATAATTTTTCATCGTACACCCCGTTTTGTGTTGGACGTGGTCAAAAGGTAGAACAAATCTTACACTGATTCATGAATTTTGATCATCACTTCTTCAAATGAAATTTTCTATCACCAAACAAGTCCTGATCTGTTCTACAGAAGTTATTGCTTCAGTTTTAGCGTGAGCCAGCTTGCTTTTAACCTCAACCAAATATTAACCCCATTTATTTCTATCCAGCCTGTAATAAGTTAGTTCATTTAAGATGCAAATAATGGAAGAGTAGCATTGGCACTGGTATTGGTGGCTGTTAAGATGGTATGGCATTCTTTGGTTGGAATTTCTTTATTCAAAGATGACTACAAGTCATCCTCATTATCACTATCTTGGATTCCATAGAAACAGACTGTGTAATAAAAGAAACCATGTTAAAATGAGGTTACTTATAAATAATAGTTATAGCATCAATTTGGGAGCCATGGCATGGCCATGTTATAATGAAAATCGCATTATAGTCATGATAGTGAGGCACGTTAGAACAAGGTTTAACTGTACTGGTATTTGTTAAGATGGCAAGCTATTGTTGAGATGGCATTCTTTGGTTGGCATTTCTTTATTCAAAGATCTGTAAATGGCATGGGAATGCGCATAAAGTACTGGTAATCTGCATCTGAGAGATTTGTCTAGTAACTGGTTAAGATACATGTAACTGACCATCCGAACTCCACACCAGCAGTTTGCTGTTGAATTTAGTTGTTGAGCATCATTACAGGGAATAGCCTTCTGGGCAACTAGGGAGAAATAGTCTCCTCAAATGAACAAATTTCTCCCTATTTTCAGCTGAGGGAGAAGTGAAAATGTATAGAATGTAATAGGCAAACTTGAAGTTCAAGTAAAAAACTTCACCCAAATATTCCTGGGAAGAGAAAAAACTTCTTCCAAAATTTCTTGGCTAGTTTGAACAATATGAGCAGTATTTAATTTATAGGAATGAGGGTTGATATTTGCAACCTCACATGTGACTAACCTCCATCCCCCATTTGTATCCTTTACACGCACACAGGAATGATATACATGTACTAACCCCAGCATGCATCTGGAAAAAAGTTGATATTGACAACAAAATTGTTGATAAAGACGTTAAACCTCAATAAAAACAAAAAACGAAAAGAGGACATTTTGTTAGACATATTGGTCAAGGCAGTGAATTGTGTTGATCATAAGAGTCAGTGTTTAGATGTCCACTGTCAAGCTACTTTTAGGGGGAGGGGGTTGATGCGTCCTCGGGATTGGCTTTGGCTACTCATCTGGGCTTTTTAGCTCACCTGAGCCGTCAGGCTCACAAGGTGAGCTTATAGTATACCCATGCTCCGTCCGCCGTCCGTCGTCCGTCCGTCGTCCACCATTTTCAAAGATCTTCTTCTCTGAAACCGCTTGGCCAATCAAAGCCAAATTTTACATGAAGCATTTATGGGAAGGGGGAACCAATGTATATATAAATAATCCAGGTCACATGACCAAGATGGCCGCCATGCCCATATATGGTAAAAACCCTTCAAAAATCTTCTTCTCCAGAACCGGTTGACCGATTTCAACGAAACTTGGCACGAAGCATTGATGGCTCAAGCACTACAATGTATATATAAATCATGACCCTGTGATGACCTTGACCTATTTTACGGCAAGGTCAACAGAGGTCACGAATGCATTTGAATGGGGAAAACTTTTAGAATGTCATTTAAAGTGAAAGTCTTGCAGGAAATGGGCAGTAGGATTGGATATTAATGATTCTGAAAAAAAATTGGACCCCAGGGGCTCATGTGCCCCCACCCCGGGGCAATATACATGTATATTTCCATAATATTCAAACGTCTTCTCCTCTGAAACCGCTTGGCCAAACAAAGCCAAATTTTATGTGAAGCATCTATAGAATGGGGGAATCAATGTGTATATAAATAATCTAGGTCACATGACCAAGATGGCCGCCATGCCCATATATGGTAAAAACCCATCAAAAATCATCTTCTCTGAAACCAATAGACTGATTTCAAGGAAACTTGGCATGAGGCATCGATGGCTAAAGTACTCCAATGTATATATAAATCATGACCCTGTGATGACCTTGACCAAGTTTATGGCAAGGTCAACATGGGTTGCCTATGCATCTGAATTGGGAAAACTGTTAAAATGTCATTTGAAGGAAAAAGCCAACAGGAAATTGGCAAATGGACAGAATATTGAAGATTCTGAAAAAAGAAAATGGCCCAAGGGCTAGTGATGGGCCGATGATCGATTATAATCGATAGTCAGTTGGTTTGGGCTTCCGATAGAGACAATCGATAGTAAAATGCAGCAATCGATTGTAATCGGTTTCAGTACTCTGGAAGTAGAAAATTTTACTTTATGCATTTTATATTTGCCAATTTTTAGGTTAGCTAAAAATTTCAAAGTATGAGGTAGATGTCACACATCACTATGTTCTAGAAGTCTTAAGTTGGCATATATAGCTCCATTGGAGAAATTTCTTTTTTTTTTTTT
Organism: Rugalucina vietnamica; assembly: GCA_964017185.1. Taxonomy (NCBI): domain Eukaryota; kingdom Metazoa; phylum Mollusca; class Bivalvia; order Lucinida; family Lucinidae; genus Rugalucina; species Rugalucina vietnamica. The sequence goes on along the minus strand of OZ024879.1, from coordinate 11,465,401 downwards.
CATTTTCTTCAGAATATCAGAACAGTATATATGTAGGTAAAATTTTCTAAATGCATTACATCTTATGTTCATGTAAGTGGCATTGTTCGAAATAGATATTCACAACTGACAGAGACTTAAGGGTGCTCTCTCCTTGACACCTCAGTCTGCTCATAAACATATGGGCAATTGCACAATATACAGCTGGTTGAACCAATTGCACTATCGATAGCTAGTTGGTTTAGTCCTTCCGATTATAAACCGATAATCGATAGCAATTTCAAACCGATTGCCCAACACTACCAAGGGCTTCATCTGCCCCTGCACTGGAGTTAAATACCATAATATTCAAACATGTTTATTGGTATATGCAGCTGATCTCAGGTGAGCGTTTACAGGACCATTGGTCCTCTGGTTAATATGTAGGATAGGCTTCTCGGTATGTAGTATAAAGGAAGACTTCCAAGTTATCTTGAATTGGATGTAAACTTGAATAAGAAAGGAGAAAGAAAATGTTAATCAAATAATTTATATTGCATGAATTGAAATTTAAAAGCAAGATGGCTCGCATCAATTATTTGCTGAATTAAATGTTGATGTTTTTCGCTTACTAGAAAACTAAGGCCTAAGGTTCTGTCAGCATAGATGCATAAGTTAAGGGCAACTTTCAGTTTGATTTTGAATCTTAATGCTGTTCATTTGCAAAAAAATCTTGCGAGCAAGAGAGTAGCTGTTTCTGGATCGCATCATGATGGTATGCTTTGATTTTGCGTGCTGCTTCGCAAGTTTTGAAAATTACTAATTAATGCAACTCTATGCTGACTGTCATAGTATTTCAGGACGTAAAACAATAAACAATAGTCTTTTCTGGAAAACTAGGATGATTATGGTTCTTATTATTGTAAAGTTCCAAAGCTTTTGTTTTCAAGAAAATCCTGCTGTAATAGGAATTACATGCAAAAAAAAAACAACAAAAAATAATTGTCAAGTCGTAAGTTGACTTAGCTGTGCAGTCCTTGATTCTAGGAGTGGTTGCACTGTTTTTTGCCTTCAAGAACCATGATCTTGTTAGTTGTGTGATGAATGAATAAACCTCACAATTCCCCTGTTTGCCTGCATATTAACCGTGCAGAATCAAAGATTGATTGAAATTTGGGTAAGTTGTTATCGGGCAAGACCCTTAAAGCTTCCCAATGTACTGGTTAAAACCCAGGAAGTGGTGGCTCCATCCGGACATTACTGAAAGTTTGTTGATTGGGACGTTAAGAAATAAACAAACAAAACCTGTCAAATTACAATAAGATTATTTTGTTTTAAATGAAAAATAAAGCTTACAATACAGATATGTTGTATAATTGCATTATAGATCTATATTTAACTGTGCATGTGTATTATTTAGCATGGCTTACGTGTGTGCCTTTTTGGTCTCTTTAGGTGTAAACGGGGTGAATGGGGTAGGCCCCGGCCCGTATGTCCTAAGTGCCCAAGACCCGTACACAGTCGGAATACAATTGGCAGGTCAGATTAAAGACAAACTTTGCATACTTTCATATTAGGCAATAGACCTGAATAGGGGATGTCTTTGATGTACTTTCTCTGATAATCGATTACATTCTTTAAAAGCGTATATAATGAGTTTGCTCAAAAAACAATTTCTTGATGTTGTTTTAGGCTTGAAGAGCCCACAAGATATTTTTGTAGGAAAACAGTTCCGGAAGTATTACTGTAGATCCGGCAATATTCGTGAGAACTTAATTTTCGCTAATATTCGCGAATTGGTTGCCTCGCGAATTCAAAGTTCTCGCTTATAAAGAGTCAGTATGAACTTTATAGAATACATGGACACTCACCCGCGAATTCAAGAACTCGCTTATAATTCAGAAATAGAAAATTCGTGAAATAAAAGTCTTGTGAAAATTTCCGAATTTACAGTACCCGTTTCCCTTATTTGGTCTATTGCTTCCCATTTCAAGAGCACAAATTTAGTTTTTCCAGCTTTTGTTCAGAGACATGCAAAGTTGAAAAAATCTTACATGAAAAAAATGTTAATGAAACAGATAAAACAATATTAAATGAGCCACGACTGGAGAAAACCGGGGTTTTGCCTATGCGAAAACATAGACGCAGATCAGCTCTGCAGTAACAGCATTTTTGTTTTCGCTACTTGGATAGTACAATTCCTCTTCTTCCTAAATCCGAATTTTCAAGCTTCTAGCCCTTTTCTGTGACTGTACAAGCCGGTTTGTGTCGGACCTGGTCAGAAACCCCGAAGGCCGGTTTTCTAAAATATTAGACTAGAACAAAAGACTTAGAACTCTTCATATAACATGAATGTGCTCATGCAATGGCAGAAATTTATAAGCATTAGGTGGTTGACCTGTACACATATAAAAGGGATGGGGAAATATTGAGTTAAAATGAAGATGTTTGTGCCCATTTAGAATCAGGTAGTGTATTGGCATGGTTTAGTATGGAGCTTTATTTTGTTGTGTTCTTTTTCCAGTTTGAAATTTTGCTTTTACCATTTACTAATTATATAGAGTGTTCTAACTTCTCCCTCCCCTTTTGCACAGGGTCGATCATTTATTACATATACATGTAATTTGATAAAATCTTATAATTTACGAAGAAAATAAAGATAAATTCTATGAAATATTATGTGTTCAACTGTTGAATGTTTGTATAGCTCACTGAATCTGTTGATTAAAAATTGCTCAACTCTGTAGAAACTGCTATAAAACTGTTTTAGATGAAAATAAGTCTAGTAAAAATCTTACAGACTGAAGAGGCAAAATATGTATTATTAAACTTTTGACTTTCCACATGCTGTAAAACTCTTTATAATGCAATTTACATACAGAAGTTCGTTTTATTTTAATCCATATCATCTCTAGGTCCTACAGTGCTCCACCCCCAGTACTATGGCGTTCAGACCCCGTGGGGTATCTACCCCGCCAGTATCATCCAGCAGGGTCAGCAGACCCCCCAGGGACTCCCCAGCCAGCCCCTGAGGAGTGGGTCGGGGCGCCTGACCCCGTCGGGACAGAGTGACAGCCTGAACAACTCCAGTAACCAGCTACAGGCACTTCCCGCTGCAGCCGCACAAGGTATTCACCATTAATTGGCATTAAGCACTAAACCATTACAAAATGAGCCACTGCATGAAAAAGCCAACAATTTGGGTTTACGACCTGGTCCGACACAAATGGGTCTGTACAGTCACAGAAGCAGGCTAGAGACTTGAAATTTTGGCTATAAGTAGAAGAGTAATTGTACTATCCCAGTAGCGAAAACAAAGGCGCTGATCAGCTTCGCAGTTGATGCGAAGCTGATCTGTGCCTTTGTTTTCGCATAGGCGAAAATCCCGTTTTCTCACGACACAGCTCATATAGTTGTATAGGATGTCATAACTTTGTCGCCAAGATGGTGCACTGTTTTTTCTATTCCATTGTAAAGTTGATGATTGACAGTCAGGTGTCCCCGCCATAAGATGTGCAATAAAAAGAAGCTATCACGAGTATAAGATGCAAATCTGTGTCTTGATCGAGAATACAGTTTAGCATCATTTAGTGGAGCCTTGTGATGACAGTTACCCGTGGGACAGATTTGCATACCAATACCTTATAGTACAATTTTTTTTTTTTTGACAAAATGGCATCTAAATTTGACACCTCTTATGGGAGTACTGGGTGTACAATGAATAAAACCTAGCTTAGACTAGTAAAGTATGATGCCATTTTAAGTATTACCAGGGGTCCAGTTACTGGGCTCTAGGGCAAAAAACTTCGCCCTAGGAGCCCAGGAATCGCCCTGGGGAGCCCCAAGGGCTACTAAATCTTCGCCTGCTAATTTCTGCAACTTTTTAAAAAGCTCTACTTGTGTAAACAAAAATGGGTCATCAAACAGTCTAGTGCAATCAACTGGAACATTATCCCTACCTGTCAACACTTCAAACAGCTGGCAGTTGGTTTGCTAATCCCTTCAGCATATCAATTATCATTGATTAGGTCATAGTTGTGTTAAAATTGACACATTTCAGTGATCATTCCACATGTGAGTGGTCACAGATTTACCTGTCATTTTTATCCGGGCCTATTTATCAATGCATTCAAATGAGAACAATAAAATCAAAGAAGCATTTGAAAAGTTTTCTCCTTTTTGATGTGGACAGTTATGTATCCTAGTAATTGACATTTTGTGTACAGAAGTTGTTTTTATTTTTTTATTGAAGTTCTAGCTTTTACAAAATTGTTGACCTTTCTATTTAGAGGTTCTTTATGTTTGTAAAATGATTTCACTGTTTCCCTAACTCCAAAATGCAGTCTGATAGAAAGATAATAGAAGATAAGCAGAATATTTCCTTTCCTTTTTATTTGGTCATTAAGAATACTAGAAGGAGTGGAAAACTATGTTGTATTTCAAATCAAGGATTTTATTTAAAGTCGAAACAATCCAATTTTGGTATCATAAGTCGCTTTATTTGTCACTCTCCCTAGGTCCCAAAACTTCTCCCTAACTTTCTTGGAGGGAGAAGTGATTTCTCCCTCTTTTTCAAGGCCAGCAGGACCCCTGTTAAAGTATAAAACATTGCTATGGAAAAGACTTATTAGAGGGTCTCCATTGGATATCTGTGAAATCAGCAAAATTTTGGCTGATCAACAGGGGTTTATGTAAAAAATTTGTGCTAAAATTTTAGCTGTCCGAATTAGCTTTTAAAGCTGTAAAATTATGCTCAAACATTGGTATATTATCCATAAGCATTGGCTAATCAAGTTACTCAGCCCAAAATCACTAATCATTATTCAGTAAACACCACTTACACCCTCATACTTTTAACATGAATTTTGCTCCATTCCAGGACCACAATACCAGATTCTGGCACCAGCGTACTACGACCAGAACGGCCAGCTGGTGATGGGCAATCCCCGGGGGCTGTCTGGTACCCCGGTGAGACTGGTCTCCCCTGCTCCACTGCTGGTCAGCACTGGGAACCAACAAGGTAGGTAATGTGATATATAAGTGTCGTGATATGTAGTCATGTGATTTAAAGGGTGGGATAACTCTGTTCTCCCCACTATAGGGCAGGATACGTGTAGGTCATGCAGTCCTATAGCGAAGGGAACAAAATTATAAAGGGCAGAATATTTTTATTTTCCACTTTCTGGAATGTTTGGTGAACTGTAGGTAAGTTTGAATATGCATGGCCAGTTATTATGGGAGCTATGTCATGAGATTTTATCTCTTTGCACAAAACCAGTTGAGCTTGGATTTTGATTCAGTTCCAGCTAGGATTTTGAAAGAAATAGGCAATTTTAGTCTTTCTCTGTTTGAAAGTTGCAAAGGGTTTCATCTCATGAAATGGCTCCTCATGTAGTAATGAAGTTTATTGCTAGTTAATGGGCGAACCCGAAAAATGTTGGTTTTTGCCCACCGATCATAACATCCCAAATAAATATTTTGCATGTATTTAAAAATTAGAAGATACTTATGCATTTATAACAATTTTGATTGAAACAGCACCCTAGGGTCTTGAAGTAATTTTTAAAAAAAAATGGTCGGTTAACAGCAAACAAACATTTCTGAAGGTTAGCCTAGTATATATTGACTCGAAAACATTGAATTGTCAATTCGTAAATGGCAAATGATTATCTAAATTTGACACCTCTTATGGGAGTACACTAGTAAATACTCAACCGTGTCCATTCGAAACGCATGAAAAGAGGTCGTAACGCATGATCGGCGGCATTTTCACGTATGATTGCGGTAGTTTCCTTCGGATTCGCCGCCATTTTTGGAGGAAACTTTAGCGGTAAGTTTTTACAAACTTTTATTTGAATTATTTAAATAGACCTTTCCAACGAACGATCTAGCCTATCCGGATCTACATACATGCCTCTAATTGCCGAGTGTTCTACTGATGCATAGGCTTCGATAGAACTCGCAAACATTCGAGGAGATTATTGTTTTGCAAGTTCGGCCATACACGAAAATAACATTCGCCCAAAAACGTTTCGTACTTTTCTCATTTTCTTCAAAGTTTTGACTAACTGTTCGATGATTTTGCTTTTTGACATCACACTTTAACTTAAGAAGCCAATTTCTCATGATTTTTTTCCCGAACAACCACGGGTTAAAACAAAATACGTCAAAATTAAAGTAACGCACGATAATACGGCAACCTGGTCTTTCGAACTTTGCAAGTATTTACAATGAATAACATATTTTAAGGGGTAAAAGCAAGTCAAACGCTCATTTGTCTCCAGTTTACACGTTTGGTGCTCGTCAATTGTACAAAGCTGAATCCTTGCTGTAAAACAGTAATTTGCTGACCATGTTGCTCGGTAGCTCTGTTGGCATAGCTATCAAAGAAGCAGAAGAAGAATGTGGCCCGACCAGGGCACGAACCAAGGGTCTCTCTCTTACCGTTTGAGCATATAGTTAGTCCATTACTGTCAGTAATAAATTACAGAGAAATTAAATCAAATATATGGACAAACCTCCTCCCTTTCTACAATTTATCTATATTCTGATGTTGACCGAGTCACATAAATTACTGGAATGACCCCGAGTGGGTACTCTGACATTTTCGCCATCTCTATACATAGGCATGGCCTTTTTTTGACTCAAGATTTCGAATTTCGGTATTTTAGGGGTTTTCAGAAAAAAATGGCTATCTTGGGGGTAGGGAGATTTAAATGGATACTTTGTTGCCCATTGTTTATTTCTTTTTTTTTGGGGGGGGGGGGGGGCGGGGGTTTGTTTAATGTCAAATTTAAGTTGTTTTTCATTGTTTTTTCTGCAATTTCAAATATCTTTTTGAAAAGGTTAAGATTTCATTAATGGGGGGGGGGGGGATAGCCCGTCATACCCGCTATTTTAAGGTTGTACAGAGCAAGGTAGGTGCTGGAATCCAGCAACTCTCATATTAGCCCCCGGGGGAATTACATCTGGAATGCATTGCTAGCTGTCAGCTACCAAGTATTTGTACACCAGACCTCAATTTTCCGTACGAAAATCAGACCGACCCTACACAGGTTGCCCCTAATGTGGAGAGTTACTTGCAAACACCTGGACATTCACACCGCCTTACATTTATACAGCAACAGAAGGCAATTTCAAAAGTAGAAAGTAAATGGTGTCACGACTAGTATACTTTTCCAGCATTCAGTCTTGAAATTATACCACCTTTTCAAGCACGGCGGTAACAGAGAAATTTAGAGGTGCCGACATGACCTTGAACCGTCCAACAATCTGTCGACCTGCTCTTGAGCACAAATCCACGTGTTGAGGTACTATATTATAACACTCTACAAACAGGAAAAGACAATAAACAATTATAAGACTTCTTTTTCTAGAGTCAGCAATGCCATTTCCAAGCCAAGTAGTAAAATAGTAGGTAGTAAAATAGTTAAAAAAATCGAAGGGGGTCAAAGTACGAAACTATCCCCTGCTACCTAAACAGCATGACTCTAATATATACCAAGTATAAGCATTTCAAAAAAGCTTGCGATCTCTCAGCACTTTTTTCAGTGTATGACCACGTATACCGTGACCAAAAGGACTCTTGCAGCTCGGCTCGGCACTGCTATAAATAGCTCTAAAAATAGTTATGTTCTACGGTGCCGTAGATACGGAAATACCATGATGAATACCAATAATGATCTAAAATTGAGTTCCCTTGAGCTATGCAAAAATTCAAAAGAAGAGGTTGGGCCAGACAGATCTGTTTCGAGTAATAAATTCTCCTCAGTGACCCTGAATAAACTGGCAATGAACAGATAAAATATGTACAGTAATTTCAAGCTTCAGCAATGCAGTCAATCAAAAGACTGATATAAATCAAATGGTATCCGAATAGTAAAACCTGTAAAAACTCAACTCAAATTAAACCATCAGTCAATCAATTGTACTTGGGAGGGATTTAATCATTGCTCAATATATCAGTATTTACACAGAAGTGTGCTACTTTCGTTTTCATGAAAATCGTCTTTTTTCTCTTTTCTTTCTTTCTTACTATATATACTGATTTACTGACTATCGATTGTGAATTCTTTTAATCGATTGCCGCTGTTGACTCGCCGCATAACACTTCTAGATAAGGCTGTAGCATGTATGTATAGGTGGTACCCCCCCCCCCCCCCCCCCCCTATAATACACCATCCTGGCTGCGTGAAAGAAACATTGAAACAAATCTGAAACTGTTTTATTATTTGGGCATAAATAGAATACAGTATTAACAACTTGTGGTTAAACGACCACCGACTTCTGGTCATCTTGATTGGACCATGCAATTGCAGTAGGCCATACGCGCATGCGGAGAGATCTGCCCGAGCCTTTCCTGATCTTTGACTATTCTGCTATTGATGATGGTTGACACATGATCATACACTTAAGATAGCGATGTGAGATTGCGAGCATCTCTTGGAAAAGCTTAACTTTTGTTGAATATACATTGTGCAAAGATGATTGAGCGTATATGCGGCGTGACTATTTATGCAATGCGCTCTAGACCAGGGGTCCATAACCAACTCGCACATGCACCTGGCACATGAACACACAATGTTAATACGACCTATGTTTATCTCATCAAGATTGACACAGAGATTGACGAAAAAGAGGACAAACAAAATTTACGCGCATGCCTCTTACAAAGATTGGCTTTTGTTCTATTGGCTACCGACCTCAGACCTTGCTGCCCTCATAGTCCAGAAGCACATGATATGGTATTTTATTTAAGATTAAACTATGGAATGTTAATTAGTGTTAAAATAAATAAGACGTCGCACAGAGTCAACATTCATAAATTGTTGAAGCCCTTTTATATGCTGTTTATGGACAAGGGATGGAATGCAACTTCAGTAAGATATTACACCTGGAAATGAAGTAACCTGGACCTTACTTCAAACTACAACGGGACTTGACAACAAATGAGCATTTGGCTTGCTTTTACCCCTTAAAATATGTTATTCATTGTAAATACTTGCAAAGTTCGAAAGACCAGGTTGCCGTATTATCGTGCGTTACTTTAATTTTGACGTATTTTGTTTTAACCCGTGGTTGTTCGGGAAAAAAATCATGAGAAATTGGCTTCTTAAGTTAAAGTGTGATGTCAAAAAGCAAAATCATCCAACAGTTAGTCAAAACTTTGAAGAAAATGAGAAAAGTACGAAACGTTTTTGGGCGAATGTTATTTTCATGTATGGCCGAACTTGCAAAACAATAATCTCCTCGGATGTTTGCGAGTCCTATCGAAGCCTATGCATCAGTAGAACACTCGGCAATTAGAGGCATGTATGTAGATCCGGATAGGCTAGATCGTTCGTTGGAAAGGTCTATTTAAATAATTCAAATAAAAGTTTGTAAAAACTTACCGCTAAAGTTTCCTCCAAAAATGGCGGCGAATCCGAAGGAAACTACCGCAATCATACGTGAAAATGCCGCCGATCATGCGTTACGACCTCTTTTCATGCGTTTCGAATGGACACGGTGATACTGGTGTACAATGAATACAACCGGCTGTATATGATGCCATTTACAAGAGGCACTAAGATTTTCATGAATCGCGAAAGATAGGTACATGTATTATGGACTCTTAGCAGTAAAGGATAACTTGACCCAGTCTCAATTAACAAAAAGGATACTCTTAACTATATGATTGACATTAGGCCTTTCCTATAATGAGTTTCAAAAAGAGAATATGATGGTTGAGGAACTTAGCTTGGCTTTATTGTACAATAACTAAATGTTTAAGCTAGTTTTTCTGATATCCTTAACTCATATAAGCCTGGCGTCCCTTTTGTGGGACATAGGCAAACAGTATAGCCCCAGATGTGACGCCGCAGAACGCGGCGTCCCATCTGGGGCTATTCTGTTTGCTTAGAGAATTTTCATCGAAAAATTGAATAAAAAATAAAATTCATGCCTAACACCCCTAAAAATGAAAGTGGACTCTTCCAATGGATAATGATGGGACAATCCATTCGTCAAATATGGGTTAACACATTTAAGCCTGGTGGGACTTGGACAGACAGTATAGCCCCAGATGTGTTGCTGAAGAAAACAGTGTCCCATATTGGGCTATTCGGTTCTTTTAGTGAAATTTTATCGAAAAAAATGGAATAGAAATTAAAAATCACTCTTGATACCCCTTAAATGATAGAACTTTGACTCCCCCAAATGATAATGATTGGAAAGTTCATTCGTCATTAATGGGTCAAATTATTTGAGCCGCCTCGTGGGAAAACCAACAATGTGGTTTCAGACCAGGTCCGACACAAACCAGCCTGTACAGTCACAGAAAAAAGCTAGAAGCTTGAAATTTTGGAGTTAAGTAGAGGAGGCATTGTACTACCCGAGTAGCGAAAACAAAGGCGCTGATCAGCTTCGCGGTTACCGCGCCTTTGTTTTCGCCTATGCAGATTGTTGGTTTTCCCATGGGGCGGCTCATTTGTCGCAAATTCACCCATTTTATTGTCCTTTATAGTCAATGATGTTATCATATTCAGGACAAGCTTTTTGCACTGTTACACAGTATCAAAATGTTAATCTAGAAGACTTCATTATTCAACTCTTGAAGGTTCTACACTATATAGTCTGGATATTTTTGTAGATGAAACAAAGTGTTTTGTTTCCACAACGGATAGGCAACTGGAAAAATATGCATGCTCTACCTAATTTTGAAAAACACAAGTTTATGGTGTTTATCAAATACAACACTTTAAAACTGCATCTGCAGAAACTTTCTAGGAATTTTATGATTTCTCACATTTTGCAGTTTAAAACAGTGAGCTGTGAAAGCATTTTCCTTTGTTGCCTATCTTCTGTACTCTAAAGTTAAGATGATGAGTATTGCACTAGTCATTTGAACCAAAGCCCTCAGTCCCTGAGGAGGGCAGGAAATAGCCGTGGAAATGAGCAAGGATTTTACCTTCAGTTTTGTCACCCAAGTGGGGGGGGGGGGGGGGGGGGACTGCATGAGGTTTGCAGTATATTTGCAAAAAACAGCAGTGCAATGTGAACATAACATACTGGGGGGGGGGGGTGAGGGTATTACATGGGTTCTACCAAAAGGAAGTCTGTCCCTGCAGTGCAGAACTTTTATCAGGGGTTTGCTGGATGAACAATCTGTTCCACTATTCTCCAGGCCCCGAGGTTATAAAACTTTTTTTCATGCCCAACTCAGCTGAGACTAAAATTTATCCTGCTCATAAATGTTAAAATGCCAACAATTGTTGGCATTTTAACATTTATGAGCAGGATAAATTACTAGTTTTGGGGTTTTGAACCAGAATTTTCCTCTAATTTTGACAATTTTAACATTTGTGAGCAGTTGAATTTTCATGCTCAGCTGAGCTGAGCTTGAAAAAAGTTTTATAATCTCGGGCCCAGGACTCAAGTGGCTGTGGTTACAAATGACTAGTGCATACTAGAAATGATTCACTGGTTGTGGTATTTCTTGTTTGTTGAACTAACATAACTTAAAAAATGTGGGCATGGTTTGAAAACAGGCTGGAGAGAAATTGCATGTTTATCTATAGTTACTTGTAGGTGATATCTTTGTCCAATGTTTTACAGACCCATATTTCATTAGTGGTCTTAATAAGTTGATAATTACGCCATTGTACATTGATAATTGCATACATTATGAAGACATGCCCATGTAATATACATATTTTTCTTATGTTGTAAAAATTAAAAATTTTCAGCAGAAAATTATTTGATATTTTTCTTATTTTTGCTCAAAACATAGATTGTGGGTACACGTTAGAACTGCCTCGCTGAGGTGGTTCTAACGAGTACCCACAATCTATGTTTTGGAGCAAAAATAAAAGTATTAGGTGTACCTCTGCATACCCTAGTTTTGCTATATAAAAGTGGGGTTTAAGGAGGTATACATTAGACGGACATGTTTTCCTGATGATTGTACATTCAAGCCTTGTCTAGGGTCAACCAAACCTCTGCTTAGAGGTGTGTCAGGTGTTTTTCCCAAGTTTTCCCCGCCTGATTGATTGGTCTCAACATGAGTGAAATAATATTGAATCTGACATGAAAAAGAGTAATAATTTTCTCTTGCTGTTTCATAGCAGGTATACATTGTTCTATAGCCATATAACTTGCATTGTTATCAATATACAGGGCGTGCAGTTTCTCTCGGACCTGTTATCTCCCCCTAGTTCAGTATTCAATAGTAACCCACTAACCAACGCTCGTTCTCCACGCCCCTTGTAGGTGGAGCCCCCGCCCTGGGGAACAACCCCACCCTACGGCTGTTGACGACCCAGCCCCAACAGGGCGTGGCAGCCCCAATGACTCCGCCCGTCTTCTCTAGCAACGGCACAAGTAACACGCCTCAGCAGAACTCGCTCGGTAAGGTTTGGCTATCAGTTCAGTAGCAGAGATTAAGATGGGTTATTTTGTGTGGATTTGCTGATCATTTGCTTATTTTTCAGTAAACTGTTAACTTATTGGTATTCATTAGAAGTCAAATAATATGTGAGCCGCATGAGAAAACCAACATTGTGGGTTTCCGAACAGGTCCGACACAAACCGCCCTGTACAGTCAGAGAAGCAGGCCAGAAGTTTGAAATTTCGGATTTTAGAAGTAGATAGAGTGTACTATCCGTGCAGCGAAATAAAGGCACTTACTGCGCAGCTGATCTGCCCCTTTGTTTTAGCTTAGGCAAAATCGGGTTTTCTCTTGTGGTAGAGTGTAGGACTCTAAATCTAGAGGTCCTGAGTTCATAACATTTCTCCATGTTTTGATAGATAGAGAAATAAGCAAAAAAGATCAGTATTCACAAAATACTCATACTTAATGAGCTACTGCTTTTCTGCTTTGCTTCATAAGAATATTGTGTCGTCATTTGACTGTCCGATGTCGCAACGAAAAATGCTTCATACTTGTGCTTATCATATTATAGTCAGACAGCCGCTATAACATAATGAGGGGAGAACACATAAAATTTACCCCAAGCTTGATGTTTATTGCATAATTATTGATACATAGAAACCAATGCTGAGCAGTTACGTTAGGGTATTTGGTTAAGTTTTCTTTTAAGTCTTGATCAAAATGCAAAAAAAGTTTAATAGGTTGAGATAGTACATTACTTGTTTATTTCAGAAGAATAGTTAATCAGATACCCTACCAAAATAGATCTTAAGACTTTTTGCATGAATTGTGGCCATATGAATAAGATAATGCATGAATGTTATTCTGGCCTTCCCTATGTTATAAATGTTATTGTTGATGCAGCATGTGTAATCTTTGCTTGCCTTGCTTTGCATGTTCTAACTGCTTTCTAGAGTCAAATTGCTTTGTTGCATGAATCTATTTGATCTACACGTATTTCTCTGAATAGGATTATTTCCTGTAGTAGCTGTGTTTTCGATCAACTTACTGATTGAGAAATAACCTTAAAAGGGATATAAGACCAATTATAAAAGGAATAACTGGCGAATGATTACCAAAATTTGACACCTCTTATGGGAGTACTCGGTGTACAATGAATAAAACCTAGCTTAGACTAGTAATGTATGATGCCATTTGTTCCTTTTTATTATTGCAACATCAGTGCCTTGCCCTGGCATGTGTAAAAAATAAGACGCATATTTACTGCGCAGCTGATATCTTTAGGCCTTTCTTAAGCCTTGTAAACACCCGTAAAAAGTTTTTCCAAGGCATTTTGAAATGAATATGTACTGCCAATTTCTGAATCAGCGATGTAGGAAAAGCAATTCTGCATAATTCAAAAGACTAAACTTCTTGCTCTACAGAATCTTTGTGGCCACATTTCTGCGTTTTATGTCCTGTTGCGTTTGGTTTAGTTCGCGAAATGTCAAATTGTCATTGTCGTCTTATTCAGTTAGAAGAAAGCTAGCTTTGATTTTTATCCTAATGAAAAACTTTTCGTACGCTTAAAAAGATACCTGATTCCTCGGAAAACCCCAGACATGATAGTCTTTGATGGTCATTTAAGCCACCTCATGGGAAAACCAACAATCTGCATAGGCAGAAACAAAGGCGCAGATCAGCTTCGCGGTAACCGCGAAGCTGATCAGCGCCTTTGTTTTCGCTACATGGATAGTACTATTCTTCTTCTTATATCGAAAGTTTCAAGCTTCTAGCTTTATGCTGTGACTGTACAGACTGGTTTGTGTCTGACCTGGTCGGAACCCAAATTGTTGGTTTTCTCACGCACAGGCTCATTTTATAGCTTGCATGAAATACTGAGATAACTTGCATGAGATAAAACTAAATTTCAAGAAACTTAAAAAAAAATGGCAAATGATTATCTAAATTTGACACCTCTTATGGGAGTACTAGGTGTACGATGAATAAGACCTAGCTTAGACTAGTACTATATGATGCCATTTTAAGTCTCCGAAAACATTTACCCTTAAAACCATTAAAGTCCTTTAAAAAGGGGCAGTCAACAAAAAAACCTGTGCTTTTTTGCCACATTGATAGACTGAATAGTACACTCTAGCTGCTTTCTTGTGTTTTGTGGAAGAATGACCGAAATATTTTAGCGTAAAATGTGGGGGTTCTTCATGTCCTTATAAGTTTACAAGTGTTAGCTTTTTGTGTTTGTGCCTCTGTGTATGAAATGAGCCGCCGCATGGGAAAATCGACATAGGCGAAAACAAAGGCACAGATCAGCTTTGCAGTAACTGTGAAGCTGATCAGCGTCTTTGTATTTGCTACATGAATAGTACATTCCTCTACTTTCTAAATCCAAAATTTACAGCCTCTAACCATCTTCTGTGACTTTACAGCCCAGTTTGTGTCGGACCTGGTCAGAACCCAAATTGTTGGTTTTCTCACGCACAGGCTCAAATGTTGGCTTCCATATCAAAAAACAAATGTTTAATTCACATGAATTGAATTTCTGAACAAACTACATGTATTGCTCTTTCCATTGAATGTTGTAGCTTTGCAGTTTGCATACACTTGAAAAGCCACTGAAACATACAAACAAAACTGTTTTGATTCCAGGTTACACCAACACTAGCAGTATGGGCTACACCCAGGTGACGTCTAGTCTGTTTACCCCTATCAGTACCAACCTGGGCCTGAACCAAGCTAGTACCTACAGTAACGCAGGCCTCGGCAGTCTGGGGTCGTCTATGCCTGGTGGGATGGGGTCAGGCGATGCTTTCGGTAAGCTTTCATTAAGTTGATTGATACACCCAGGTTACGTCTAGTCTGTTTACCCCCATCAGCACCAATCTGGGTCTAAACCAAGCTAGTACTTACAGTAACGCTGGCCTCGGCAGTCTGGGGTCGTCCATGCCTGGTGGGATGGGGACGGTAAGCTTTAGTTAGATGATTAATTAACCGAGGAGGGATCTAGTCTGTTCACCCCATCAGTACCAAGCTGTGCCTGAATCAAGTAGTACCTATAGTAACGCAGGCCTCGGCAGTCTGGGTCGTCCATGCCTGGTGGGATGGGGTCAGGCGATGCTTTCGATAAGTTTTAGTGAGATGATTAATTAACCGAGGAGGGATCTAGTCTGTTCACCTCATCAATACCAAGCTGTGCCTGAATCAAGAAGTACCTAAACTAAGTAACAAGGGGCTAGACAGTCCAGGTTGTCTATGGCTGGTGGCATGGTATCAATATAGACGCATATCTTATGTTGGTGGAATGTATTCACTTAAGCCTAGATTTTTAGCTCACCTGAGCCGAAGGCTCACAAGGTGAGCTAATAGGATGGCCATGATCCGGCGTCCGTCCGTCGTCCGTCCGTCCGTCGTCGTCGTCCACAATTTCAAAGATCTTCTTCTCTGAAACCGCTTGGCCGATCTAGTTGAAATTTTATGTGGAGCCTCCTTGGGTAGTGGCATTTCAAGTTTGATCGCGAAATCCAGGTCACATGACCAAGATGGCCGCAACGCCCATATATGGTAAAAACCACTCAAAAATCTTCTTCTCCAGAACCGGTGGGCCGATTTCCACGAAACTTGGTATGTAGCATCAAGGACCTCAGCCCATCATAGTTTGATAAAATGATGACCCTTGGATGACCTTGACCTATTTTACGGCAAGGTCAAATTTGGAAACATAGGCTTTTACATAGGAAAAAGTGAAAACTATGGATTTTTTGAAAACTATTGCAGCCTGAGGCCTGAAAAGTGGTAGATGCAAACAACTAATGGAGTAGATGAAGGTATGTGATCAATATAGGTCAAGGTCATCTCTTGACCTTGGCCAGTCTGTTGTCCATACACACTGTACAAAGAGCTTCTTCTCTGAAACTGCTTAGCAAATCAAAGTGAAATTTTATGTGGAGCATCCATGGGTAGGGGAGAAGAAAGTTTGATCGCGAAATCCAGGTCACATGACCAAGATGGCCGCCATGCCCATATATGGTAAAAACCACTCAAAAATCTTTTTCTCCAGAACCGGTGGGCCGATTTCCACGAAACTTGGTATGTAGCATCAAGGACCTCAGCCCATCATAGTTTGATAAAATGATGACCCTTGGATGACCTTGACCTATTTTACGGCACGGTCAAATTTGGAAACATAGGCTTTTACATAGGAAAAAGTGAAAACTATGGATTTTTAGCTCACCTGAGCCGTCAGGCTCACAAGGTGAGCTTATAGTATACCCATGCTCCGTCGTCCGTCGTCCGTCCGTCCGTCGTCCACAATTTTCAAAGATCTTCTACTCTGAAACAGCTTGGCCAATCAAAGCCAAATTTTACATGAAGCATCTATGGGAAGGGGGAACCAATGTGTATATAAATAATCCAGGTCACATGACCAAGATGGCCGCCATGCCCATATATGGTAAAAACCCTTCAAAAATCTTCTTCTCCAGAACCAGTGGACCAATTTCAACGAAACTTGGCATGAAGCATGGATGGCTCAAGCACTACAATGTGTATATAAATCGTGACCCTGTGATGACCTTGACCTATTTTATGGCAAGGTCAACAGAGGTCGCCAATGCATTTGAATGGGGAAAAATTTTAAAATGTCATTTCAAGTGAACATCTTGCAGGAAATGGGCAGTAGGACTGATTATTGATGATTCTGAAAAACGTTTGACCCCAGGGGCTCATGTGCCCCCACCCCGGGGCAATATACCTGTACATTACCATAATATTCAAACATCATCTCCTCTGAAACCGCTTGGCCAATCAAAGCCAAATTTTATGTGAAGCATCAATAGGAAGGGGGAACCAATGTGTATATAAGAAATCCAGGTCACATGACCAAGATGGCCACCATGCCCATATATGGTAAAAACCCTTCAAAAATCTTCTTCTCCAGAACCGATGGACCGATTTCAACAAAACTTGGCATGAAGCATCGATGGCTCAAGCACTACAATGTGTATATAAATCGTGACCCTGTGATGACCTTGACCTTCTTTACAGCAAGGTCAACATAGGTCACCAATGCATTTGAATGGGGAAAAAATTTAAAATGTCATTTAAAGTGAAAATCTTGCAGAAAATGGGCAGTAGGACTGAATATTGATGATTCTGAAAACGTTTGACCCCAGGGGCTCATGTGCCCCCACCCCGGGGCAATATACCTGTACATTACCATCATATTCAAACATCATCTCCTCTGAAACCGCTAGGCCAATCAAAGCCAAATTTTATGTGAAGCATCAATAGGAAGGGGGAACCAATGTATGTATAAGAAATCCAGGTCATGTGACCAAGATGGCCGCCATGCCCATATATGGTAAAAACCCATCAAAAATCTTCTTCTCTGAAACCAATAGACTGATTTCAAGGAAACTTGGCATGAAGCATCGATGGCTAAAGTACTCCAATGTATATATAAATCATGACCCTGTGATGACCTTGACCAAGTTTATGGCAAGGTCAACATGGGTTGCCTATGCATTTGAATTGGGAAAACTGTTAAAATGTCATTTGAAGGGAAAAGCCAGCAGGAAATTGGCAAATAGACGGAATATTGAAGATTCTGAAAAAAGAAAATGGCCCAAGGGCTTCATCTGCCCCTGCACTGGAGTTACCATAATATTCAAACATGTTTATTGGTATATGCAGCAGATCTCAGGTGAGCGTTTACAGGACCATTGGTCCTCTGGTTTGAAAACTATTGCAGCCTGAGGCCTGAAAAGTGGTAGATGCAAACAACTAATGGAGTAGATGAAGGTATGTGATTAATATAGGTCAAGGTCATCTCTTGACCTTGGCCAGTCTATTGTCCATACACACTTTTCAAAGATCTTCTTCTCTGAAACTGCTTGGCCAATCAAAGTGAAATTTTATGTGGAGCATCCATGGGTAGGGGAGACGAAAGTTTGATTGCAAAATCCAGGTCTCATGACCAAGATGGCCGCCACGCCCATATATGGTAAAAACCACTCAAAAATCTTCTTCTCCAGAACCGGTGGGCCGATTTCCACGAAACTTTGTATGTAGCATCGGGGACCTCAGCCCATCATAGTTTGATAAAATGATGACCCTTGGTTGACCTTGACCTATTTTACGGCAAGGTCAAATTTGGAAACATGGAAACATAGGCTTTTACATAGGAAAAAGTGAAAACTATGGATTTTTTGAAAACTATTGCAGCCTGAGGCCTGAAAAGTGGTAGATGCAAACAACTAATGGAGTAGATGAAGGTATGTGATTAATATAGGTCAAGGTCATCTCTTGACCTTGGCCAGTCTGTTGTCCATACACACTTTACAAAGATCTTCTTCTCTGAAACTGCGCGGCCAATCAGATTGAAATTTTATGTGGAGCATCCATGGGTAGGGGAGACGAAAGTTTGATCGCAAAATCCAGGTCACATGGCCAAGATGGCCGCCACGCCCATATATGGTAAAAACCTTTCAAAAATCTTCTTCTCCAGAACCGGCAGGCCAATTTTCATGAAACTTGGTATGTAGCATTTAGGACTCCAGCCCATCATAGGTTGTTGAAATGATGACCCTATGATGACCTTGACCTATTTTACGGCAAGGTCAATTTTGGAAACATAGGCTTTCACATGGGAAAAGGCGAAAACAAACTGTTGCAGCCTAACTGTTGCTCCCTGAGACCTGAAAGTTGCTAGATGCAGACAATTAATGGAGTCAATGAAGGTAAGTAATTAATGAAGGCCAAGGTCATGTCTTGACCTTGGCCCAAGGTCATTTAAATATCAAAATTAAAATTATGTTTTTCTCGGAAATCACTGGGTTTGGAAACTATTGCAGCCTGAGACCTGAAACTTTGCAGATGCAGACAACTTACGAAGTCAATAAAGGTGTGTGAGTATTCAAGGTCAAGGTCATTTCATTATGACTTAATACTCCAAGATCAGGCTTCAGGTGAGCGTTCTCAGGACCAATGGTCCTCTGGTTAGACTTAATGTGGACTGTAAAATAAATCATGTAATCAAAAATCAAGTTTACAAGTGTGTGTTTGATACATGTGCTGTACTAAAGATACACTATAGTAGTAGTCTTTGCTGAATGAAGCAGTCTTCATTTCAAGATTATTCAGTTGTATCAAATTTTTTCCAGGTCTTGGCAGTGGTCAGCGGCGCGACTCCCTTGATTTTAAGCCCCGACAGATGACGCCCATCAACCAGTATTACGGCTCCCTAGGCAGTCTGGGCTCACCTGCGGGACCCATGGGTTTGGTTCAACCGGGGCAACCCATGACCCCACCCATGTCCTTGGGGAGTGGGGGACGACTGTACAGTGCTGCGCCCGGGGCAGAGGCAGCCAAGTTCCGGAGTGGGTCTGTGGGCAGTAATGGTCTGTTTGGGTCTCTGTTTCCTGGTCGAACCATGCAGTCCAGAAGGTTGGTACAGTTTGAATTTAATAAATGAAAGTGCTAGTATCTTAGCTTTTAGAGTGATCAAAATAAATTCATCCTATGTTGTCAGCTTGTTTGGGTTTAATTTGATAAAAAAAACAGAAAGTTATACATGTACCATAAGTATTGTTACCTAAAAGATCAAATCGAGGTACATTTCAGAACTAGATTATGATCAGTTTTATGTGATTGACAGTGTTTTCCCATCAGGTGCGACAAACTATAGTATGCAGCCATTGAAGATGTATAGAGGCTTGAAGTGCCTGGTAAGAATTTTGAGCTTAGAGGCATTGTGCTACCCATGCAGAAAAAGTTGTGAATATGGAGTCTTTGATATCTCGTTGAAAGAACATATTCTCCTATTTTACAGTAGCCTATCCAAGGAAGTGACAGGTCGCAGTAGATTACTAGAGGACTTCCGAAACAACCGAATACCCAACCTACAGTTAAAAGACTTGATAAACCATGTCGTAGAGTTCTCACAGGACCAACATGGCTCAAGGTAGGACTTAAAGAGTTTTTCTGCTTTTTAGCCATAGTATTATGTAGGAAAGCCTTGGCATAGTGGTAGTACATTAGACTCAGAATCAAGAGATCCTAGGTTGGAACCCACTAGTGCCAAGTTATGCACCAGTCATTTGTAACTGCCCCCTCACCTACAGGGAAGGGTGGAGGATAGCCGGGCTTAAGTGCAGGGCAATTACTTTTCGAGTGTCCTGTCAGTGCAGGGGAAATGACGTGGTTTTGACATTAGGATCCTTACCCCAGGGAGATTTTCTATTGCGAAGGGCAGGGCAAAGAGCAAAGTTTTGACCTCCAGTTTGCCGTCTTGGGGTGGCGCATATAGCAGGGCACTGAAAGCTGAAAAGTCATTTGGCAGAGGACAAAATACCTCAACCACTATTTGAAGCATCATCAAATAAATGTTTACAAATTCTTTCCACAGGTTCATACAACAGAAACTAGAGCGTGCCACACCACAAGAGAAGAGTATGGTCTTCAACGAGATCCTGTCCGCCGCCTACAGCCTCATGACGGACGTGTTCGGCAACTACGTCATACAGAAGTTCTTTGAGTTTGGTATCCCTGAGCAGAAGCAGACGTTAGCCCAGCGACTGAGAGGTCATGTGCTGCCATTGGCCCTACAGATGTACGGTTGTAGGGTGATTCAGAAGGCTCTGGAGTCTATCCCAGCGGACATGCAGGTGAGTTAAAGTTAGCCCAGCGACTGAGAGGTCATGAGCTGCCGCTGGCCCTACAGATGTATGGGTGCAGGGTGATTCAGAAGGCTCTGGAGTCTATCCTGGCGGACATGCAGGTGAGTTAAAGACCAGTAGATTGTAGAAATATTAAGACTAGACTACTGGTGTCACACCTTTTACCAATACAGAGACCATGACACTAGGCAAAGTGTTGTATAGCAATTAACCTTCTTGCCTTGCTATGTTTGCGGTGTAAACGAAGGCACACAAGGTCCATACTGGGCTATGGCAGATTTAAGGGGATACATTTAAAAGAGGTTCTGTAGATTTATGATGAATAGATTTTCCCATCATTATCATTTGGGTCAGTCCACTTTCATTTTTAGGGGCCTCAGGAGTGATTTTTAAATTTTATTCAATTTTTCGATGAAAATTCTCTAAGCAAACAGAATAGCCCCAGATGGGACGCCGCGTTTTGCAGCGTCACATCTGGGGCTATATTGTTTGCCTATGTCCCAAAAAAGGATGCCAGGCTTATATGAGTTAAAATAATTCAAAAGATCTTGGTTGCATGTAGGTATTGACATGAGTTACTTCATTTTGTTCCTCTAGGTTGAGATAGTGAAAGAGCTGGATGGCCATGTTGCTAAGTGTGTTAAGGATCAGAATGGGAACCATGTGGTACAGAAATGTATAGAGTGTGTGGAACCCAAACACTTACAGTTTATCATTGATGCCTTTAAGGGACAGGTAAGAAAGACCACTCTGTTGTACATATAATTATGAACTCCCAATTCTAAATTCATCACATATTCTTTAAAACTCAACTAGCACAATGCAGTTTCAGGGGAGCGCAGTGACCTAGTGTGCAAAACTTCATATCTAGAGGTCTTCGGTTCAAATCCCTTTGGGTGCCAGGTTATTTCCTTATGCAAACCACATTACCTTTCCATTATACCGGTTAATATCCAGGAAGTTGTTGCTCAGTCTCAACATGAATGAAAAATTGTTGACTGGGACATTAAAATCTCAATTTAACAAAGCTAACAAAAGAAGTTTCTCTTGTATAACACAAGCTATCAATGGCAAATGATTATCTAAATTTTGACACCTCTTATGGGAGTACTTGGTGTACGATGAATAAAACCTAGCTTAGACTAGTAATGTATGATGCCATTGATGCTTAATAGCAATTATTTCAAAAATGTTCTCACCAAATGATAGGGAGCATGTTACCTGGTGGTTAGAGTGGTAGACTCCGGATTGAGGGTTTGGGAGTTTGATCCCCACTGGTTATTACCAGGAATTGGTGGCTAGTTCCCAATATGACTGAAAAAATGTTGACTGATGTTTAACAATGAGAACATAAACATCCCTGTGACAAGTTTTCCCTTAATTACCTGCTCCACTGTTCCATTGTTCCTTTAAAAAGAATAATATCGACAATTTTTCATGTCCAGGTCTACACATTATCCACCCACCCCTATGGCTGCCGAGTCATCCAGAGAATCCTGGAGCACTGTCTGCCGGAACAAACCACACCCATCTTGGAGGAGCTACACGATCACACGGAGCGGCTTGTGCAAGATCAGTATGGGAACTACGTGATACAGCATGTGTTAGAGCACGGTCGGCCAGAAGATAAGAGTAAAATAGTGGCCGAGTTACGTGGGAAAGTATTGCTGTTGAGTCAACACAAGTTTGCCAGGTTAGTTTGTATCTAATTAAAGTCACTTTACAGGAGGTTAAGACTGGCAGAATGCATAGATTGTTCAAAGACACTTCTTACATTGAGGAATGGGTTTAAGTCCCACTCAAAAGGAAGCAGATACATTTGCTCATTTGTATACAAAGAAAAGACAAACTGCAATATTTGGACCACAAGAAAGCTGAAATAAGAATCAAAAGTATTAAAAGTCTGAACCTAGAATTTTTTGCGTGAATCACTATCGGTGTCCTGTCTTGACTGTGAGGAAAATGAAGAAAGAGCTCTTTAGTTAATAAAAATTTTCGTTCAGGTTTAAGCCTGCACAGGAAAGTGGTCCAAGTGAAACCAAGCATACATATCTGCCTTATTTACTTAGTTGTGTGGTTATATTTGAAGCACCTTTTGGATGTTGTGACAACCTAATTTTGGGTAAAAGTCCCATAAAATGGAGGCATCGCCCCTACATGACCATTGCTGTTTGCTGGTATGCTAAACCACAACTCAGACAAATGAGCCGCCTCATGGGAAAACCAACAATCTGCATAGGCGAAAACAAAGACGCAGATCAGCTTCGCGGTAACCGCGAAGCTGATCAGCGCCTTTGTTTTCGCTACTCGGGTAGTACAATTCCTCCTCTACATACCTCCAAAATTTCAAGCTTCTAGCCTGCTTCTGTAGCTGTACAGGCCGGTTTGTGTCAGACCTGTTCGGAAACCACATTGTTGGTTTTTCCACGAGGTGGCTCAAATCATTCAAAATGTCCGGGAATTATGTTTTCTTGTGTTGTTATAGACCCTTACAATTGGTATACGTTGATACAAAAACATAGCTGAAATTTTCTAACTTCTAAGTGCTTGTATTTTTAGCAATGTGGTAGAGAAATGTGTATCCCACTCTTCACGAGCTGAAAGAGCTGTTTTGATAGAGGAAGTCTGTTCTATGAATGATGGGTGAGCATAATTTTACTTAACAGTGTGTACCACCAAAAAATCCTATTTTTTGCCAATAACTTTTAAATCTGGTTGCTCTTGCCTCAAAACTGTGGCACGTTAGATTTCTACTGAATCTCGATTGTTGATTCTTTCCCAGCATGACTGAAAAATTGTTGATTGGGATATTAAATCACAAAGGCATAAATCAATATTTGATGAAATGCAAGCATGCAAGTAAATTTCTAAATAAAGGTTGAAAATATTGTTGCTGTCTCTTGGAACCCGACTTCTGAGGGACAAAAGATAGTCAAATTTTACAGATATGTAGAGATGTTTTCTAGAGATACTACACTTCTCAACAATACATTCCCAGATTAAATTTAAGACAACACTAAACTTACAAAATTATGAAAGTTTGAAAAGCTCTCAATGCCCTCATGACATGTTATTTTGTATCACAGTCCTAACAGTGCCCTATACACCATGATGAAGGACCAGTTCGCGAACTACGTCGTACAGAAAATGATCGACATCGCCGAGCCTCCGCAGCGGAAGATTCTCATGCACAAGATACGACCCCACATCAGCACGCTGAGAAAGTACACGTACGGCAAGCACATCTTGGCAAAGTTGGAGAAATTTTTCCTGAAGAACAGCTCGGACCTTGGGCCAATAGGGATGCCACCGAATGGAGCTTTACCTTAATGATTTATTCACCATTTTTGCATTATCCGCTGGTTCCCAGCTTTAGAAAAATCAATATTGGAAAAACAGGTAACCAGAACCCCCCTGACCAGCAGACAATGCAAAAAAGGTGAATACAGATCGCAGGACTGTTACTGGGGCTATACAAGGGTAGTAAAGTAGAATTAGTTTCAATTTTGTTTTTGTGGAATAAAATCATCGGTTGTTCAATATGAATTTCACTAAAAGGGAATGAATAATAGTAGATGTAGTAGGTTGTTCAAAATTGTAAGTCAAGTCACTCATTTTGGTACATTTCGACGTCAGTGTTATTGAAAATTATGTGTATCATTGTTTAACTGTGTTTTTGACTCTGATTGTTAAATGTGCTAAGGTTTGTAATTAATAATGTAAAGATTTTGAACCCAAAAGTTATTCTTATAAAATATTTTGAAAGGTAGACAACAAAGTACATGAAAAACAAGCGCAAGACCAATGCCCGAAAAGCTGATAAAACATTTCAAAGTCTTTTTAGAGAAAAGATGTATTTTTCTTGAACAAATGATGTACACAGTGGAGAAAAGTTTGCTATTTTTGATAATGTTTTATGTAATTTTGTGACGTGATAGCAATATGTTTTTGTTGGTTTATGTATTTTTTCTTGCATGCTTCGCTTTGCTTGCTTCGCGCATGCTGTGCATGGTTAATGATATTATATGAGCCTGTGCGTGAGAAAACCAACAATTTGGGTTCCCCACCAGGTCTGATACAAACTGGCCTGTACAGTCATAGAAGACAGCTAGAAGCTTGAAATTTCGGATTTAAGAAGAAGAGGAAGTGTACTATCGTTGTAGCGAAAACAAAGGCGCTGATCAGCTTAGCGGTCACCGCGAAGCTGATCTGCGTCTTTGTTTTCGCCTATGCAAATTGTTGGTTTTCTCATGCACAGGCTCATATTGTTTAGTTTCAATAGTTTAAGGATTAGCTACTGGATTTAAACTGCAGAAAAACTGAATTGCAGATAAACTATATACTTAGTTGAACAAGAAAAAGCTCATGATGTCGGCCTAGATTTGATTTAATAGATGTGATTTGGCCTGTTGATAAATGTTAATGGTATATTCACGGTGTTAGCATTAAAGTTGAATGATAAAAATCTGGAACTAACATGAAATTGACTTTATTTCACTAATAGCTAGCAACAAATTCAAAGCGAAATTGCCAATTGTTCTGTTCAATGTTCATATGTTTCAGCTGTTGAAATTCGTTTCAGCTGTTGAAATTCATTAGCTATCTGTAGTACATGTATTGTTTTGTTTTACTGGCCGTGCTAACTTGTTGTTAGTCAGTTTTGTTTATTTTTTGAATGTCTATTGGATGTTTTCATCGGTTCATCCCAAGTCAGTTGTGCTTTTTGTAGTTTGTAGTATTTCGTAGAAGTTGATCTTATATATGTAAATATCATTGTACATTATGTCATTAAAACCCATCAAAATGTACATTTATCATGCACACAAACACTGGTGTAAAAACTATGGTTTTGTAAAGTTTGTAAATTTCTGTGTATAAAATAGTTTTTTTTGTAAAATTCAAATGCGTTTAATGGCCTTAAACATCTTCATAATTCTATAATACCATAGGTTAATACAGTTGTGTATGGATAATGGATAAACGGCTTTGATTGAACATACAAACAATCACGGATGCTACCTGTGCTGTGGTCCAAGTCATTTGTATACCATTACATGGGAAATCTTGCTGTTGTCAGAGTATATCGACAGTCAGATCATGTCTCGTAGGACAGCAAAATCACTAGTATCGTACATTTTTGATGAAATTTCCTGGGTAATAAACAGATGAATTTCCAAGGGCATTTCATCAAAAATGTAAGTTTGGAAGTTATTTGCCACTTTACTTCTAAAAGGTCATGTAAACAAAACTGTCCAGTAGTGGTAGAGCTTCGGACTCCGAATCGAGAGGTCCTGGGTTCGATCCCCACAAAAGTCACCGTGTTGTGTCCTTGAGCAAGACACACTAACTCCCTACAGTACTGGTTAAACCCAGGAAAAGTTGGCTCCGTACTGACATGACTGAAAAATTGTTGACTGGAACGTTAAGCCTCAATACAAACAAACAAGAACTGTCCAGAGCATGACCGTGGTGTGACCGAGGTTTGTAGAGCTATGAAGATTGGCATAAAGGCTTATGCCACAACAATAACACTAACTGCCAATTTTCGTCATAAAACTAATTTTAGTCAGCTTCGTTTCATGTAATTGGTCATAGTAACCGTGAACAATAGCCCAGCCCCCATGCATTTCAAATCATACACTTATCATAAACTGCTTGTAGATTCCACAAGTCAAATCCCGTGATAGCATAATGCTTTATGCCATTACTCAAGATCTTGTACAAAACCATGCAAAACTTGCCAAACATTTACTCTCTGTAAAAATGTAAAAAAGCAGAAAAACCTTGTACATTGTAAATAATAAGACGTGTAAGTAGAGCCAAATCAAAATGGGATCAAAGTATTAACTTTCACTCAAATTCATGTTAATGCATAATTTGAACACTTTGTTAAAAAAGTGTTCTTTATACAGATGCAAAATTAAAATTGTTGTTGGCCTCCTCGAATTGGCCAGATTTAGTCTACCGAGAAACACACGACAGGTTAAGCTTTTCTGTAGAAACATCATCAAACCATGTTCTGTTGTGCGTTTTCAATATTCTCTTAAGAACTTTGTACATTACCCTTTAAAAATGTAAATATGGTTTACAAATCCATTTCATATTTATTAAAAGTGCTTGCTAGAAAAATTTCAGATGAATATTTTTACTTGAATTTTATTCTTAATATAAACATGATAAAATAGGCTATTCTCAATAGTTTCAAATCTTTTACTTTTCTTGTTGTCATTAATTTTTGTTATTCTTAAGCCTTTGATGTTGAAAAATAAAACGAAGATTTGCTGCACATGCAAATCTAAAATTGTCTCATGAAATAAAATGTTCTTGTAAAAATGTATAAATAGCTATTACTACAAAGTTTCAGTCTTTCAGCCTATTTTGG
Source organism: Rugalucina vietnamica (assembly GCA_964017185.1). NCBI lineage: Eukaryota > Metazoa > Mollusca > Bivalvia > Lucinida > Lucinidae > Rugalucina > Rugalucina vietnamica. The sequence goes on along the minus strand of OZ024879.1, from coordinate 11,438,019 downwards.
TACATTATAACAGCAAAAAGCTGCCATTCCGTATAACCTGTAAATAACATGGTGAGCACAATTAAAGTGCCACTTGTGTAATCTGTATTGTGCAATCGTCCGTGTCCATAGCAATATTTTAAGTACTCCGTATCTTAGGTTTTCTTTTTAGTCCTGTTATACATGTAGTAAGCTTCAATTTGGAGTACCGTATTCATTCTAATTAGTGCACATTGCGCTTAATTTTTCAGAATAGCTTAAGTTAACAAAATATCGTTCTAATAAGCACACACTAGGAACGAAAACAACACATAAACTGCTGAAATTACCAAGTCAAATATACCAATGATCATGTCATTTAAGTGTTCCAAATGTTGCAACATAGTGTTTGATCATCAAGGTTTAAGTTTAAATGCAGCTTATATGGAATGAACGTGTCAAATTGGTATAAAATGACAATTCGCTTGTCGAGCAGAATGCGCTGATGCACATAAAGTTCAGAAACGACGAGGGTGTGCGCTTATTGGAGCATGTGCGCTAATTAGAACGAATACGGTATGTGCATACTAAGAAAGCCTGCCTTTTGGTGAAAGACCCTTGAGGCGCAGATCAGCCGTATAGCTATAGTACAACTAATCTTCACAAACTGTACAATGCATACTCGCCTTGTGTCGCTTCTGGTGAGGTTTTCTCGCAATACAGCTCCAACATCATAAATTGAGCCACAGCATGGAAAAATCAACAAATTGCATAGGCGAAAACAAAGGCGCAGATCAGCTTCGCAGTAACTGCGAAGCTGATCAGCGCCTTTGTTTTCGCTAGAAAGATAATACAATTCCTCTACTTATGTAAACCAAAATTTACAACCTCTAAGCCATCTTCTGTGCTTGTACAGCTCAGTTTGTGTCAGACCTGGTCGGAAACCACATTGTTGGTTTTCTCATGACGCGGCTGATTTCTTATCTGAACTAGTAAATCACAAAGCATTGTACATTATCAGCATTTGTGCCTTTCTAGAAAATTCAGAAACAACGTAAAATGGTGTAAATTACCTGTATATATTTCTAAACTGTAAAAAGATTCAATTCATACTGTACAATTTCAATTCATTCCTATAAAGTAGTCCAACAAGTTATGATATGGATTTAGGGTAAAGTTTTCATTCTTCATTATAATACTACTAACATATTTTTCTCATCTTAGTGTTAGAGCTAGAAAAATTTTCATTTCACAAAAAAGCAACATAAAGATGATTCCGTAATTTGAATCTTGATAGTCACTGACACTCAATTATACACTAAACTTATGCTTATTCAGATTTAATATAAAATATTTGAGCCGCCTCGTGGGAAAACCAACAATGTGGTTTCCGACCAGGTCCGACACAAACCGACCTGTACAGTCACCGAAAAGAGCTAGAAGCTTGAAATTTCGGATTTAAGTAGACATGGTAGAAGAGGCACTGTACTATCCGAGTAGCGAAAACAAAGGCGCTGATCAGCTTCGCGGTTACCGCGAAGCTGATCTGGGTCTTTGTTTTCGCATATGCAGATTGTTGGTTTTCTCATGAGGAGGCTCATTTGTAGATACTTTTAAGTGTGCATTTGCAGCGCCTTTCACTCGAGCTTGCCGTTTGAGCATTTGCATTGCCCAAGAAGACCAAGTGTTCTGAAGATCTGAGTTTCTTTTTATGTTGTCCACAAAGACATCTGGATTGATTGATCTGTTGATATGAGTAACAGTGTCAAACTAAATGACCTTTAAAACGGCAAGCTCAAGTGAAATTTTTATCTTTGGAATTTTGGCCATGTAGATACCAATAGGTAACTGCTAAAATTGATAAAAATCGGCTTTTGTCCCTATCCTATTTCAAATGTGTGTTCTTAATATGCATTGTATATGTTGCAAAAAGAATTTTGAAATAAAAATGTACTTGACCAAACAATTACAATGTTTTTAGATCAGAAGAGGTGACATCATTGCCTAAAGATAAATGCTGAATAGATTTTGAAAGAACACCTGGCACCTGGGACACTGTTTCAGTTCTAAAATAGCATAAAATGTTACCTGATTAAAACACAAGCTTGATTGACCTAAATGCTCAAACGGCAAGCTTGAGTGAAAAGGGCTGTATTGCCTACTATGAATCATTAGAAAAAATACAAAATAAGGAAACATAGTTAATCTAGTTGTGGAAAGCTAGTCAAAACTCAAGTTTAAAGTTATTGTTACATAGAAATTTAGTGATCTCAAATCACTAGTCTTAATATCAAATTTAGTTTTAAACAAGTCATTGTAAAGCTCCCATCTTAGGCAAGAAAAATATAAACCAGAGCCCCTTATAACATATAAAGACTCCTTTAAAATGCTATGTAAATTCATTTTACCAAATTATCCCTTTGTAAATTATGTGAGATAAAAAGGTTTTGTGTAGTGTGAAACTTGGTGCTAAATGTATAGTTTTCTTCTATAGTTAGTCATTTAAATTTAAAATTTGACTGTCTTGATTATGAATAAAGTGTTAATAAAAGTTACATTTGTAAATAAAATGAAATATGTTTAAGAAATCAAATTACATTACTCTTTTAGTTTTGTGTAGAAATATAAACTCCCCCCCCCCCCCCCCCCCCTGAATTTTCAGAATATTGCTGGTTTAGTCATTGACCTTTCACGATAGACCAGATAAATGAATTATTTGATAGTAAGTGATTCCCTCATAAAAACATGTTAGTGTTCATAAGAATTGCCTCGGCACCATAGCTTTTGATGGAGAATTAACAAAAACCATTAAAGGGATTGCGATGGCATTGTGGTAGAGAGTCGGACACCGAATTGAAGAGGTCCTGGGTTTGATACCCACAGGCAGCACTGTGTTGTGTTCTTGAGCATGGCACATTTACTCTCCACAGTACTGGCCCCGAGGTTATAAAACTTTTTTCAAGCTCAGCTCAGCTGAGCATGAATTTTCAACTGCTCATAAATGCTTAAATAGTCAGAATTAGTGGAAAATTTAGGTTCATACCTCAAAATCTGGTAATTTATCCTGCTCATAAATGTTAAAATGCCAACAATTGTTGGCATTTTAACATTTATGAGCAGGATAAATTTTAGTCTCGGCTAAGCTGAGCATGAAAATAGTTTTATAACCTTGGGCCCAGGTTTATACCCAGGAAGGGGTGATTCCATCCCTACATGACTGAATGTTAACAGGGATATTAAACCTCAATACAAACAGACAAAAACTAACAGCATAGGTAAAAGTCCCATAAAATGGAGGCAACATCCTGACATGACCATCGCTGTTGACTGGGACGTTAAATATCAATTGAATAAACAAACAATTATCAAATAATTCATTTAACTAGTCTTCTTATACTGATAAAGTTGACATGGCAATATGTCTGTCACACAATGCGCAATTACTATCAAATTGCTTTTTCTTGAAAAGTTTGTGTGCATTTGATCACCCTTCATGTTTTTGCATGTTTTTGATTGGTAAAATTTACCAAAACATCATGTTTTCTATGCCATGTTATTGATGTTATGATTTTATGAGAAAAACTAGAATAAAATGAGTGCTTAACATTCATAATAGCTTGAAAAGGAGTAAACCATTCTTTTACTAGCGTATTCATTACGAAAACTTGCCCATGCAATGTACAGAGATTTTTGTCAGAAGAAAAAAATGAAAAAATCATTGGAAAAATTTTGATTCTTTAAATATTTTTGCTGAGAACATACATTGTGGGTACACGCCTCACCGAGGCGGTTCTAACGAGTACCCACAAGGTATGTTTTATATCAAAAATAAGAAAATTAGGTATACCCCTGCAAATCCTGTTTTTTCTGTACAAAATTTGGGTTTAAAGGGGTATACATTGCACGGACATGTTTTCCTGATTTTTAGATTTAGCCAAGATGACATTTCATTCATAACTAGAGCGCCGCTTGCACTGGACTGCTCATTGTAAGTTGGGCAGTTTTCCAGTACCAATGTTATGAAAGTTAAGCACTTGTTTAAGCAGGGTTGGTTTGTCTTAAACATGCCGCCTCTTGGGAAAACCAACAATGTGGTTTCCGAACAGGTCCGACACAAACCGGCCTGTACAGCTACAGAAGCAGGCTAGAAGCTTGAAATTTTGGAGTTAAGTAGAGGAGGAATTGTACTATCCGAGTAGCGAAAACAAAGGCGCTGATCAGCTTCGCAGTTACAGCGAAGCTGATCTGCGTCTTTGTTTTCGCATATGCAAATTGTTGGTTTTCCCATGAGGTGGCTCAAATGTGACGCAGAGGAGTGTTTGCTTTAAGGTCTACAACCATATCAAGGGACTTCTGAAAACGAATATGCATACAAGAAATGAGCCACCACATGGGAAAGCCAACAATCTGCATATGCGAAAACAAAGACACAAGATCAGCTTGGCTGTGTCCGCGAAGCTGATCAGCGCCTTTGTTTTCGCTACATGGATAGTACACTTCCTTTTCTTCTTAAATCCAAAATTTCAAGCCTCTAGCCATCTTCTGTGGTGGTTACTGTGGTAAAGGCCGGTTTGTGTCAGACCTGTTCGGAAACCACATTGTTGGTTTTCTCACGAGACAGCTCAATTATTGTTATTCAGATAAGCTAAAATCAGTCCCTTGATTAGTCTTTGAGCTTTGATTTGTTTCTTGGGTTAAAGCGTACAAGTAAGTGATCATGATTTTATTCGAGAGAAATGTAAGCAATTTATGAAATTTGTTACCAGAAAACTATATATCCCAATGCTATAAAACCACTTCCATTGGTTTTAGAATGAGTCCCCTTGTTTTTGGATTACAAAAAGAAATATTACACTTAGTCTGTAAATGTGTTGAAATGCCCATGCTTAAAAGGCCCTCTAGTTTTCGGGGTACAGTCGTTCAGCTTTGTTTTGGTTGATCTATGTGATATTGTTTTCATTTGCTTTTGCTTATTTTCCCTGTTGTTGATCGGTGTATATACAATTCTTTTTTGAAATAGGTTGATTTACACATAACCCACTTTAGAATAGTTGACTTTTCTCATTTTTTTCTCACCTTTTTGTTGTATATATTTGGACTTTGTATTACTCGAATCTAATCATATATAGGAATTGTGTATCCAATATTTAGAATGTATTATAATCTTAGTATATATAGATTGAACGAAAAATGTTAACATGCATAATTTTTCCTAACAAACCAAAACAGTGTAAAACATATAGTACATTTTTAAATGAAAACTTGTTCAAAACTCATTGTAAAAATGTCATCACGCACTGTACAAACCAGTTTCAAATAGTCAGTATTTTTTGTTATAATGTTGTTAATATTGTTTCCGCACATTTTCATGAGAATTTATTGTTAATAGAAAAAGCTATAAAGCTAAAGAATCGAATTTATAGAACTTTTCCATTTGTATGAAACATTTAAAGCATAGTCATTGAAGGTAGATATATGGTGCATTCCTATTTTAAATTCATATGTAAATTTCACATAACAAATAGATTCTATTACAAGAGCGGCAGCATGACTTCCTTTGAAGCGTAGATGCCCTGTTAATCTACGGACAACCAACTGATAGAGTACAACCAACATAGATGAATTCAGTATGGGATATTTTGGAGTAAATACCTGTTTGGGAACAACTTGCAATAGCTCATTCTTATCTGTGGTTAGTTGTTCCCAAGACAGGAATTCGGATCATACAATTTTATATTGATTTCATCTGTTTTGGTTGTACTCCGACATGTTGAATGTCTCTGTGTAACTGGTGTGACGTAAGCCTTATATCTAAAACCACCCATTGAGATTATAACAAGTGAATGAGATCTTTCACCTAGCACTTGTTTTACTGTTCGTATTGTGCTGCTAAGATAAGATTACCAAAGTCTATAAATTACTTCAGAATTAGTTAAAATTCCGTTTTAACAATGTTACTGTAGAAAACTAATGCCAGCGAGTTTCAAGAGGAGGGTATATGAGTGATGGATGTTAAACTAGAAAGTTGTGTCTAGGTGAATGCCTATCAGATTTGATGATGTCAGTTGATTGCAGCAATATTGATGGTTCATTTACAATTACCCAAGTTCCTATTTTGACCTGTTTCTCTGTATAGTGAGGTAAACAGATAAAGATGGAATGAAGACATCTTTTTTAAGAAATTGGCTGAATATTTAAGTATGAAATTCCATGGTGCACATGGCCCTGAGGTTATAAAACTTTTTTCATGCTTAGCTGAGCATGAAATTGCAATTGCTCACAAATACAGAAATAATCAAAATTGGTAGAAAATTCAGGAGTAGATTAGCAAAGCTTTTAATTTATCCTGCTGATGAATGTTAAAAATTCAACAATTGTTGGCATTTTAACATTTATCAGCAGGATAAATTTTAGTCTCAGCTGAGCTGAGCATGAAAAAAGGTTATATAACCTCGGGACCAGGTACTTCACTAAGTGGACAATACAAAAAGCTTAATGGAATAGGAAATTGATTGAAGAACAGTTAATGGAACAAAAACAAAAAACTATTTTTAGATATTGTAAGACAACAAGTAAGTGGATAGTATCCAATAGGGCAGTATAGGTAAAATACTTTGACCATGCCGCTTGAACTCACATGATGAAGTTTTGTAAACATGGTAAAAGGGGCACCGATTTGTTTTATGCATTTTTGCAGTGGCACGTGAAGCACGTGGTCATATATTGTTTACCGTCATAGTGTCGCATTATTGAGAACATAGTTATTTAAGCAGTCTGATCAACAAGAGGTTAAGCGGCAAGGTCAAAGTATTTTACCTATAGTAATACATGTATTTTGAATGATTTGTGTTGCGTGCCTCTTTTTGAAACTTGTAATCTTGGCCAATTTCTTTCTTGAACTTTTCGCTATTTTCTGTTTTTGACATTTTCCCTTTTAAACGCACTAGTATTTTATGAGCCGCATCGTGAGAAAATCAGATTATTGCCTATGCGAAAACAAAGGCGCAGTTCAGCTGTGCAGTAACTGCACAGCTGAACTGCGCCTTTGTTTTCACTACTCGGATAGTGTTTTCACTACTCGGATAGTACAATTCCTCTTCTACTTATAGCCAATATTTCAAGCCTCTAGCCTGCTTCTGTGACTGTACAGGTTGGTTTGTGTCAGAACTGGTTGGCTGTCCCAAAGACCGGTTTTCTCGCGTCGCGGCTCTTATAATGTGACTATAATATACTTTTCTCTGTTTTTCATTGTATATACATCTTTATATTTGGACCAATTTTCATTAAACCGTGTAAATAAACTCTGTAGTCTCATTAAAAAATGTACAGTTTCATACGAAAAAACAAATGTACAGTTTAAAGTTGACCAGTTTCTTACAGCATTTTATGTAAATAAGAATTAGTTAAAGCATTTACAAAGTTGTAAAAAATATGTAAATACTTCATTTTTTTGTGCTAAAAAGTACCAAATTAAAAGTGCTTGTGATCTCTTACTTTTTCTATAGTAACATTGATAAAATAAACATGGATAAAATATCAGCTTGGAAAGTGAAAACGCCTTTAATACGATATGGTACAAAAATTTGTATGATTGCCTTACTTTTTTCCACAGATAAATATCTAAATGATTTATGAAATAATTTTATGCACTACCCATTAAATTTTGATTCTGTGAAACTAGCTTTAATTCCAGTGAAATAGTAAAATCCATTTTTTTTTGGATGGATGGCTACATTTTTATGTATTTTTTTTTTCTAATTTGCTATGTACAGTTGGGCAGATTTAGATTGTATATAAAACCTGAGGTGATCAACTCTAGGTCTTTTGTTTGAGGGACATTAGAGTAGACTGTATTCAATTTTGGAAAGTTTTGTTTTATTCGTCAAGCTAGTGAAAATGTCTGCTCTGCTCCCAATTTTCAGATAGAACCAATGGAGTGTATTGATTAGCAATTTTTGGGCCAAAATGTAACTGATTACTGATTTTTGGGCCAATTTTCTTTTTGACTGATTAGCGATGTTTTGGCCCAAGTTTTACTGATTAGTGATATCAGAGATACACCACTGAGAACCTCATAGATGCGCAGTGACCTAGTGGTAGAGTGTCTGCCAATCATGACGTCCGGGGTTCAAATCCTGCTGGGGTGCCATGTTTTGTTCTTGAGCAAGACACATGATCTAATTATAGTACTGGTCAATACCCAAGAAGTGAGGGCAGCGTCCTGAAGACCGAAAAATTGTTCACTTCAATGTTAAATTACAATGGAAACAAACAGGATAATGACCAATATGAGCCTTGGCATAAGAAAACCAACAATTTGCTTAGGCGAAAACAAAGGCGCAGATCAGCTCTGCAGTAACTGCGAAGCTGATCAACGCCTTTGTTTTCGCTACACAGATAGTACACTTCTCTTCTTCTTAAATCCGAAATTTCAAGCTTCTAGCCTACTTCTGTGACTGTAAAGGCCGGTTTGTGCCAGACCTGGTCAGAAACACAAATTGTTGGTTTTCTCATGCACAAGCTCATATGTTAAATAAAATTTATGATGTTTGAAGTTAGCATGGGATAAAGAAAATAACAACTCTCCTTTAAAAAAAAAAGCTTAAAATATCAAAATCAGGAGTTAATATCTTGAGGGGAAATTGGTTGTAAATAAATTGTAAATTGAATGGAATGCACTTTTTGCTCTAGTTTTATATGCTAAGTTGTATCATGCTTTGGGGTTGAGTAATGATAGGGAAAAGTGGTTCTGGAAATGTGGAGAAATATCTTTGAAGAAAAGACATGAAACGTTTAAACAGTCATTGAAATTGCAAAACTATATTCCAGCCGATAGAAGAAATATTGTGCATAACAATGTAAGAATAAAAAAATGAGATAAATAAATTCAAATATTTGAGCCGCCTCATGGGAAAACCAACAATCTGCATATGCGAAAACAAAGGCGCAGATCAGCTTCGCGGTAACCGCGAAGCTGAGTAACCGCGAAGCTGATCAGCGCCTTTGTTTTCACTACTCAGATAGTACAATTCCTCTTCTACTTAAATCCAAAATTTCAAGTGTCTAGCTCTTTTCTGTGCTTGTACAGGCCGGTTTGTGTCAGACCTGTTCGGAATCCACGTTGGTTTTTCCACGAGGCGGCTCATTTCAAGAATAGTGTCACAGCTATGCAGTTCTGAAGAAATGTTATTACCAATTCCAAACCATGATACATCTTCACCTTGGTAAGGTTGCTATGTACAGTTTTCTGTAAATCTTGTACAGTGTTGGAGGTTAGGTGGGGCAGAAATAATCATCTTAGCACATCGATAAGAATTTTCTGTGAAATGTCGAATGATGAAATATGTTGCACTATGTTTACCAAGATGTCGGTCAGCTCAGATAAGGTTACAGTGCTTATTTGATTATTTTGCCTTATTTAACCTCACTGAGGGACTGAGTGTCCGTTCAATACATTGTGTTTTGCTAGTAAACGAATAAAGAAATTTATTCATTGACTGCTCTTTGATTTTTGTTTTCCAAACCTCATAGTTATCCATCATAGGTTTGAGGGGGATAGGAGTACAGTGGCCTAGTATAGTAATATTGTCTATGAATCCAACTTGAGAAGTAGGGGTTCACTGGATTTTGTCTCGAGCAAGACTTGGGGCCTAAAGAAATATATGGGCTGCTTGATCCTCCCAAGCAAAGCGTATACACCACTGACTGACCATCTTATTACTGGTTAACTGCTCTGGTCTGAGCCTGCTGAGGAAATTTGGTTCATGTCAAATCATACATACAAATAAGCCTTTGTGGCTTAGTTGGATGGTTATATTTGAAGCACTTATTGGATGTCATGACATCCTCATTTTGGGTAAAAACTCCCATAAAATGATGGCAATCTCTCGACATGGAATGTAAAGCATCAACTCGAACAAATCCCATAGTATCATTTTTACCCAGGAAACATTGGCTCCATCTCAAAATTTAGCCTTTGATCAAGTTAAGTCTCCATACTCAGCTTCTGACTTTATTTCGGCTTCAATCATAAAGGAAGATTTGGTAATTGGTTTTAACCCAAGTATGGTCATTGGTTAACCCCAAATTCGGCCACCAATGAAAGGCCATATAATCTGTCTCAACTTTCATCGCCAAAAATTACATTGCCATTGGTTAAATACCTAACATTGGCCCTTGATTAAACATAAATGTAATTTGGCTCTGCTAAACTCGCCAATGGTGAAGCCCAAATTTGGCCCTAGGTGAAGCTCAAAGCCCACTAGTTAAAAATTTGGCCATGATTGAACCAAAATTTGGCCATTTTTGTTTCAGATTTAAGCCATTAAACCCAAATGAGCCTAATTTTGGCCATTGGTGAAGCCAAAATTTATCATTATTTAAACCCAAATTTAGCCATTGGTTCAACCAAAATTTGGCCATTCTGTAAAACCCAAATTTGGCTATTGTTGAAGCCAAAATTTGGCCACTAGTTAAACCCAAATTTGGCTATTGGTGAAGCCAAACTTTGGCCATTTGTCAATCACAAATTTGGCCATCGCTTGAGCCAAAATTTGGCAATTTTTGTTTCAGATTTGATCCAATTTGACCATTTATTTATCCAAATTTGGCCATTGGTTAAACCCAATTTTGGCCATTATTTAAACCCAAATTTAGCCATTGGTTAAACCAAAATTTGGCCACTTAGTAAAACCCAAATTTGGCTATTGTTGAAGCCAAAATTTGGCCACTAGTTAAACCCACATTTGGCTATTGGTGAAGCCAAACTTTGGCCACTTGTTAATCACAAATTTGGCCATCGCTTGAGCCAAAATTTGGCAATTTTTGTTTCAGATTTGATCCAATTTGACCATTTATCCAAATTTGGCCATTGGTTAAACCCAATTTTGGCCATTGGTTGAACCCAAATTTAGCTATTGGCTGAATCCAAATTTGGTCATTGGTTAAACCCAATTTTGGCCACTGGTTGAACACAAATTTAGCTATTGGTTGAACCCAAATTTGGTCATTAAACCCGAATTTGGCCATTGGTGAAACCCTTATTTGGCCATTAAACTCGTGTCTGGCCAATTGTTTAACCCAAATTTGGCCATCGGTTGAACCCAAATTTGGCCATTGGTGAAGCCCAAACTTGGCCATTGGTGCAGCCCAATATGGTCATTAATTAAACCCAAATTTGGCCATCGGTAAACCCAAATTTGGCTATCCGTTATTGGCGATTGGTTTAGCTCCAAATTTGTTAAATTCCGGTATGTATTCTGATTATAGTGGCATTTAACAAATGTCTGTTTATTTCTCATGACATAAATTATATATATATATTTTCTCACCGACAAAATGCAACATTTGCTCTATTGGTTCTTGCGGTCATGAATACTGGATAGTGGATACTCATGGAAAATATTTTTAAACTGAAAAGTACAATCATATGAAATGACCACCCATGTAAGATCCTCTATTTACAGTTCTTCCTCTAATTTATAATGCCTCATATAATCGTCAATGAGAATATCTATGTCCGCCACTTTATCAGCACCCAATGGCACCAGACTCAGCAATCCCAGAAACAAAGGAGTGTCCCGGCGCGCGATCTTCTTCTCTGTTTCCACGTGCTTTACCGTCTGCAAGTCATTGTCACGCTTCAGGTAACGCTGCATGTCTTCCACGTGCTGCAAGATTTTCGTTTTTATCTCTCTTTGCTCGGCATTTTCACAGCTTTTGTGAATTTGCAAGAGCGGCGTGATAACTTCGATATTTAACGTTTGATAATATTCCCGCCATTTTTGTATCGTCTGCACGTACTGATCAACCGCGATCCGGTTGTAAAATTTTGAAGATTTCGCGGCGCTCACAAAAGTGTTGAATTCCTTCAGAGATTTGATACTGGTTTGGTCCTCCGGTAAGATTTTATGCATTGCTGACATAAATTCTGGTCTTTTGTTGTCCATGTCATTTTCAATGTCCCTCATTGCAAGAATAGTTTCACCAAGAATTTTTTGGTAAGCCTTCAGACGCTCTACCATTTTCATGTCACTGGCTGAAATAAATTATTACATCAAAGTGAAATACAGAGAACAATATTTGTGGAATAAATGGTTTAACATGACGGTAATTTCAGATCATGTGAAAAATACACACAAGTAAAATTTTAAGGACGAGTTGGTCATAACCCCGGGGATGGGGGGTACTCTCATATTAAAGCAGTACGGCTATGTGCCGCGGTAAAGCCCCCCCCCCTTTTTTTGAGTTTCATTAGCTCTGAATGCACCTACTTTTTCAGTTCGATTAGCTCTAAAAGCACCCACTTTTTCTGAATGCACCCATTTTCCCCAGTTTGATCAGCTCTAAAGGTACAATTTTTACCCTTCTTTCAGCTCTGAAAGCACCCACTTTTTCAGTTTGATCCCTTCTTTTTAACGTAGGGCAGCACATACATACACATCTCCCTCCCCGGGGCAATAACTGCATATTGTCATTTCATTATCGCTACGTTTCCAATATCTCATGATGAGGTATGCTGGGTGTGCCATTTTATTATGAAACTCACAGGGCATTTAGTCCCAATAACCTACCTCTGTTCCTGATATTTTCCATTTTGACCAACTTTGACTTTAATTCTATCCTACAATCTTCGTATTCATCATCCCATAGCTTAACGTCCAGCGTGATACTCTTGCAGGACACCGTCTTCAAGATACAAGATACACGTTCTCTATTGCAAACTAGCGCCCAACATGAGCACAATATAATCATTAAACAATGAAATGTAACGCAAATGATAAAGTGGAGAAACAAACGCACACGAAAACAAACACAGACACGCACAGAAACTATCGAGTAACATAGGAGCAAGACGTTTCGGTTTGTTCGTATAACTTTTTACAAACATTGGAACTGGGATTTGAACACGGAAGCATTAGCTTGTTCAGTTCATCTCCCCAAATACGAACTTTGCGAACATATTGTTCTCATGTCCAAGTTTAGCTTTAACTTTTGAAAAGTATCTTGTTGTAAAATAAAATTATTAATGATGATGTTTATTTTATATTGACGTTGAAGACGAAATTCACTTTTTATTGAAATGTCCTTAAATGAAAAACAAAAGATATATGCATTTTAAGTATTCAAAGTATAAGAATTTACCTAACCTTCAAGAGTGCGGGTGTTACCAGGACGTCATGTATCAGTGATTCCAATTTGTTTTTGCGATGTAGTGTCCACAGCTCGTTCAGTGAATCTACGTGGTCGAAGCCTATCGCTAATACTATGCCTGGAACGAAAATTTTGTTTGGTTTGTCAATTAATGGGCGCCATTTAAGGGTGGTCGGGTTGGAATATGGGCCCCGCCCATTTTGGGTAAAAGATCCACAAAATGAAGGTAATGTCCCGACATGACCATAGCTGTTGATTGGGACGTATAGTACCAATTCAAACAAACAACGCCCCATTTCAAGTCGTGAAACTTAGTGACAAAGTTACACCCTTAACAAGTTTTCGATTTGCTTGCACTGAGTGAGAAATCTTATCAAATATACATAATTTTTCTTTCATAATGTAGCATGTTTTATCAGCATTTTAAAATAGCAACTTTTAATATAAAACATAATGACTGGTGTGAACACATTGCAACAATGTCTAGCTGTTTTCATTGAAACTTGTTTAAGTGATAAGCCCTTGTATGACAACATTCCATTTTTGAGTACTGGCAACAACTACACACACCTTAAACGGGACTACAAGGTTTAGTCATAGGAATGCCGGCAAACACTGTAATGAAGATGATAAAAAGGGCCAAACAAATCTATTATCAAGTGAGCATATGCATGAGAAAGCCAACAACTTGGGCTTCCGACCAGGTTACTGCGAAGCTGATCTGTGCCTTTGTTTTCGCCTATGCAGATTGTTGGTTTTCCCATGCGGCGGCTCAAGTATAAAAGCGTTCTTCAGCTGTTCAATATTGCTTATAGTCTAAGAAAGAACTGGTATTCTTTGCAACCGTTCGGTTTTAATATAAACATGGACTTTAGAGTGATCATGCTACAGTGGCTGATACTTGTGATGATGATGATGATGATGATGATGATGATGATGATGATGATGATGATGATGATGATGATGATGATGATGATTATGATCGATGATGATGATGATGATGATGATGATGATGATGATGATAATTATGATCGATGATGATGATGATGATGATGATGATGATGATGATAATTATGATCGATGATGATGATGATGATGATGATGATGATGATGATGATGATGATGATGATGATGATGATGGTGATGATGATGATGATGATGATGATGATGATAATTATGATGATGATGATGATGATGATGATGATGATGATGATGATGATGATGATGATGATAATTATGATCGATGATGATGATGATGATGATGATGATGATGATGATGATGATGATAATTATGATCGATGATGATGATGATGATGATGATGATGATGATGATGATGATGATGATGATGATGATCGATGATGATGATGAGCTTTAGAATGATGATGATACTGTGGCTGATACTTATGATGATGATGATGATGATGATGATGATGATGATGATGATGATGATGATGATGATGATGATGATGATAATTATGATCGATGATGATGATGATGATGATGATGATGATGATGATGATGATGATGATGATGATGATGATAATTATGATCGATGATGATGATGATGATGATGATGATGATGATGATGATGATGATGATGATGATGATAATGTCGATGACGATGATGAGCTTTAGAATGATGATGATACTGTGGCTGATACTTGTGATGATGATGTTGATGATCGATGTTGATGATCGATGATGATGATGATGATGATGATGATGATGATGATGATGATGATGATGATCATGATGATGATGATGATAATTATGATCGATGATGATGATGATGATGATGATGATGATGATGATGATGATGATGATGATGATGATGATGATGATGATGATAATGTCGATGACGATGATGAGCTTTAGAATGATGATGATACTGTGGCTGATACTTGTGATGATGATGTTGATGATCGATGTTGATGATCGATGATGATGATGATGATGATGATGATGATGATGATGATGATGATGATAATTATGATCGATGATGATGATGATGATGATGATGATGATGATGATGATGATGATGATGATCGATGATGATGATGAGCTTTAGAATGATGATGATACTGTGGCTGATACTTGTGATGATGATGATGATGATGATGATGATGATGATGATGATGATGATCGATGATGATGATCGATGATGATGATTATGATGATGATGTTGATGATGATGATGATGATGATGATGATGACGATGATGATGATGATGATGATGATGATGATGATGATGATGATGATGATGATGATGATGATGATGATCGATGATGATGATCGATGATGATGATTATGATGATGATGTTGATGATGATGATGATGATGACGATGACGATGACGATGACGATGACGATGATGATGATGATGATGATGATGATGAGTATGATGATGATGATGATGATGATGATGATGATGATGATGACGGAGATGAAGAAGATGATGATGGTGATGATAATTATGGTGATTACAACTCTGATGACGACGACGACGACGATGATGATGATGATGATGATGATGATGATGATGATGATGATGATGATGATGATGATGATGGTAACGACGATGCTGACGACAACGACGACGATGATGATGACGACGATGATGATGACGACGATGATGACGACGACGATGATGACGACGTCGATGATGACGACGATGATGATAACGATGATGACGACGACGATGATAATGTCCCTAACAGAATCACGCTAGATCCTCTTACCTGGTTCAAACCTCTCGACATAACAGTCCTTCAAAACTCCTCGTTGAACAAATGCTGCCCGTATCTTGACCAAGTCGAGGCCTCGACATTCATTGTACATGAGTTCCATGGTCTTCATAAAGAAGTAGTGTTCTAGACCATAGGACCTGCTGTCGAGGGCTTCAGCATCGTATACAGAGATGTATACGCCAACCTCGCCTGCAACGTGCGTAACGTAGAAGAGTTATGATCTTTATTTTATATCTTAGTTGACCTAGTGCATATCTGCCGTAAATCAAAAGGAAAAAATGTTAAAGAAATGAACTTCCGTGCACAAAAAACAACAACAAAAACATTATTGTTTTCATTTGTGTCCAAAATTGTTTTTTAAAAATGATATAAACATGTTATATGCCAACGCCAAAGGTGCCGCACTTGACTGAATGAATTATCTAATACCCCCATTCCACTGGACGGCGTTTCCACTACGTTCATGGCGTTCTTAAAAAACTTATGAAACCCCGTGGAAGCGCCGTCATGTGAAACAAATTAGGATTCCCACGCTTTTAGTACGCTTCTAGAACGCTTCGACTATGTTCTCGCTACGCTAGCGACGTTCTTGTCGCGCTCCTACAGCGCTTCTACGGCGCTTTAGGAATCCCCAAGCCGCATCAGCTACGCTTCCAAGACGTCAAGGGATTTCTGTCTACGCTTTGACTATGCTTTGCCTACTCTTACTACGTTCCTGCTGCGTCCTTTCTACGTTTGGAGCTCAGGCACTGCGTTTCTGTTGCGTTTTGTCCATGAAAACTCGTTAAGATCTTTTTCAGCATTTGCGTGCTGTAAATCGCCATGAACGTAGCTCAAACGTCAAGAGCGTAGTAGAAGCGTAGTGGTAACGCAGTCAAGACGCCAAGAGCGTAGTGGAAGCGTAGTGGTAACGTAGTCAAAACGACAAGAACGTACTGGAAGCGTAGAAGAAGCGCGTTGGTTGATATTGGTAATTTGGTGGAATCGTAGTGAAAGCGTGAGTAGCGTGGCAAGGACGTACATAGCGCGGACAAATATCGCTACGCTTTTACTGCGATGCTGCTACGCTTCTCCTACGTTATGCACGCTACGGCTACGATACTGCTACGCTAATGCCGTTCTTACTATGCTTTTATTACGCTTCCACTGCGTTTCGAGTCCACGGCGTTTTCTCTACGTTAAGGTTTTAAATTTTTGAGCAAGGTCAAAACTTTCGAACTTGGGTGGCGTTCAAGGCGCTACCAGTACGCAAGGCGTTTCGACTACGCTTCTGGCGCTCTCTCTATCACGGTATTTTATGCCCATATCTGGAAACGTAGTGGAAACGCCACCCAGTGGAATGTGGGTATAAGTGACATTCCTTGTGCACACGTATTAGGAAAGACTTTTTAAAGGCGTCTAATGGCGTAAAATCACAAGTCTGTTTCTACCATGAAATATTCATCCTAGTTGTCGATGCAAGTCAAATAAGTATTGGTGTCATACTTAGATGCATTAGTCTAAACTTTTTATCGTTAAACTTACATTGTTTTCTCTGAAAGAATGGTCTGGCGTCATCTCTCTCATCATAGTAGACATTATCCATGGTGCACTAAAATGTTTTATAGGTCATTTCCAAACATAACTCGCTGGTCAAAAACCTGTAAATGATAGAGAATAAATAATTTGTTTGTTTGAATTAATGCTTTACGTCCCAGTCAACAGCCAAGGTCATGTCGGGACGTTGCCTCCACTTTATAGGACTTTTACCCAAAATGAGGATGACATGACATCCAACAAGTGCTTGAAATATCCATCCAACCAAGCCAAAAAGGCTTATAGGTATTGAGGGTTTGACTTGAAACCACTTTTCCTGGGCAAGCTCAGACCTGAGCGGATAACCAGTAATCAGATAGTCAGTCAGTAGCGAAGAAGCTTTGCCTGGAGACACAAGCAGCCCATCTATTTCTTTAGGCCCCAATGGGCGGGGTCCAAAGTGCACAATATGTACAGATGAATGTTTTGCTGCTCTCGTCGTATTATGAATTATCCATGGTGCACTAACGACCTGTGAGTAGTATCCACGGTGCATTATAGGCAGTCTTTCTTCATTATTAATTTTGCACAGTGCACTTTATGTCACAGTTTTGTTTTCTGTATATCCTTCTTTTTCTTTACATCCTTCTTTTTCTTTATATCCTTATATTCCATTACGAAAACTTGCTCGTGCAATAAACAGAGATTTTTTAGCTTTAAAAATTGAAAATTTTCAACTGAAAAATTTTGATATTTTTCTTATTTTTGCTCCAAAACATAGAGTGTGGGTACTCGTTAGAACCGCCTCGCTGAGGCGGTTGAGGCGGTTCTAACGAGTACCCACAAACTATGTTTTGGGGCAAAAGTAAGAAAAATAGGTATACCCATGCAAACCCCAGTTTTTCTATATAAAAGTGGGGTTTACTGGGGTATATATTGCACGGACGTGTTTTCCTGATGGGGTACAGCTCAATGCAGACACAAGCTTACATTGTGTGAACATCTGGCTGAATAAATTCTTTTTACCTCTGCATTTCACAATGAATTTTATTGTTATATTTTCATGCATCTTTACTCTTAAATATGGATGTTCAATTTCATCGAATCCGTGTATGAATTAATTTCTTTGAGGGAAAAATGATTAAACAGATTTATGGGCTAGGGTATGATTGAACTTCGAACAATTTGTCACGCAATATGCCTCTCCAAGACAGAAATATTAACCTTATTATTTTATATCATGCCATTATGAACAATAAAATGCAATAAAAACAGGCAAACAAAATACAAATAAAGTGGAAATTTTATACCCCAATAGCATTTGTTTGTAAATAATATTGTAATTAATGACTTGTTTTGGCAGCATAAAAACAAACATGATATGCTTAATTTTATATTCAAATCAAAGATGATGAATTGTTTCGTTGAATGAAAAGCTACGGATTTTTTTGGAATATGCACTATTAATTTTGCCTGTCTTTCCTCTTTTTCTTAATTTCCTCTCTTTTAATTTACCCCAACCCCATATGGAATTCAAAATACATAACAGGGGCACGCTGTCCATCCAAGCCACCAATGGTTTGCAGTTCAACATTAGAATTATTGCAAAACTATAGTCAAAAAATTCACACAAGTATACATTTAATAAACTATTCTCTGAGATTATATAGCTCTTCACTGATTATTAAAGGATCCATTTCAATTTATGGCTCGATTCAATGTTATAAACACCATTTCGAACAAATTAAACAAATATGTTAAGGGTTGATAAAGCCTCGAGTATATGGCTAAACTTCACCGCATATTGTCGGGTAATTGAAAATTATAGGGGATCTGTTCGGGCCGTATGGAACCAGCTTCCAAAATTTTGGGTATTACCCTAACGTTTGGGATATGATGAAATGGGTTGAGGAAAATACACGAGCCTTCGCATGAGAAAACCAACAATTTGGGTTTCCGACCAGGTCTGACGCAAACCGAGCTGTACAGTCACAGAAAAAGAAGCGTGAAATTTGAGATTTAAGAAGAAGAGGGATAGTACTATCCGTGTGTCGAAAACAAAGACGCTGATCAGCTGTGCAGTTACTGCACAGCTGATCTGCGTCTTTGTTTTAAAACGCCTAAGCATTTTGTTGGTTTTCTTGTACGGCGGCCAGACACACCAGCGTCTACTGTTACTATTGAATCCTTGTTTTTGTTTCATCACAGTCATATGCACCAGTCATTTGTAACCACTGCCCTCCATCTACGGGGAAGGGTGGGGGTTAGCCGGGCTAAAGTGCAGGGCAAATACTTTTCGAGTGTCCTCTCAGTGCAAGGGGAATAATGTGGTTTTGACATTAGGATCCTTACCCCTGCGGGAGATTTTTCTATTGCGAAGGGCAGAGCAAAGAGCAAAGTTTTGACCTCCAGTTTGACCCCTGTGTGTGGGACTCATAGCAGGACACTGAAAGCTGAAAAGTCGTAATCCCAGCCCTTCCCCGTAGGTGGGGGAGCAGTGGTTACAAATGACTGGTGCATTACTTTTTTTCTTTCAATGGTGCTTCATTAACGAGCTATGAAGTTACTTTAAGGTCGAGGATTGGGGCTCGTTCTGGTCACATTTCCGTTTGGATATCTTTACCCTGAGATAAAGATGAAGAGATAAGAAAGTCCACCTAGCGGTCACTTTTGATTGACGCGCCTCTACCTGTGGCTCCACCTACTTCCGCCATTTTGTTTTTTTTACTCTAAACGATAGTATATATCTCTGCTTTACCATAGATCACACTAGAACCAAAACGTGTATAAAACTGTTGCCTAGAACTTCTTGAGCCTCAACTAAACCATATACTACGTGAAATGAAAAAAAAAAAGAAAAAAAAAAAAAAAAAAAAAAAAAGAGTTAATGGAAACATTTCGACAAGACTAACTAAACGCACATACTCATATATCAAGTGAGCCGCATCATGAGAAAACCGGATTTTCGCATGTGCGAAAACAAAGTTGCAGATCAGCTGTGCAGTAACAGCACAACTGATTAGCGCCTTTGTTTTCGCTACTCGGATAGTACAATTCCTCCTCTACTTATATCTAAAATTTCAAGCATCTAGCATTTTCTATGACAGTACAGGCCGGTTTATGTCGGACCTGGTTGGAACTATCGAAGACCGGTTTTCTCGCGTCGCGGCTCAAATTATTATATTCATTTCAAATATCACCAAAACCTTGTTTGTTGAATAATAAACTCTTTTCTATAACTTTTTTGACACAAATTAGACCTTATATCAAGGTCACCAATAACAAGTGCTTTCAAAGATCTCTGTTTGCTTTTATATTTTTTTCATTATTTTCCTTTTTTTATATTCTCTGTCGCCTTACCTTGTAGTCCGAGATCCAAGGTCCAAATTTTTGGTTAACCCTACACGATCTTGGCCTTAAGGTTTGATGGCTTTTTTTGAAAGATATATGATAGTGGTCTATAAAACAGGTCCGTGTATAAAAATTTAGGCCGGCGAAAGTCTTCAAAATGGCCGCCATCCAAGATGGCCGCCGAAATTAGGATTTATACAGGCTTGAGTAAAAAGCGTTTTCATTTTAGATTTTGTTACATTTAAGTGCTTTCAGTGTAGATTTTCTATAAACTCAACATTATGCTTTAGCATATTAAGTTGAATTAACCCAGTTTTGATGTTCTCATGCGTTACATACGTTACTATATTAATGTTACTTGCGAAAAATGAAAATATTGACTATTAGTGTTTATCTTAGTGCCATTCTTCAAAGTTTTTGAAGTGTTTATGCAAAGTGTTCCTTAAAAGACTTGAGTATTGTCTTGATAAAGCTTCTTTGGGTCGTTTATCTGCATTTGGTGGTCAGCCTCAGGTCTTTTATCACATAAATCAAGGTTCACTCTTGATCACTTAATATTGTAAACTCACATATTTTGGGTAAACTCACATATTTTGGGTCTGATCATACATACAATCAACAGCTGTTGATGATTTGTTAGTAAATTATATGGATTAGAACCGCTAACTCCATTTATATAATTTTGATACCCTCAAGACGTTCCTAACTGTTACATATGTTACCTTTTTTATAATATTTCCTACAAAATTAATATATTGACTATTCTTGTTTATTTTAATGTTATTCTCTGAAGTTTTTGAATTTTTTTGTATTTAATGCATTAAAAGACATGAAAAAATATCTTTATTAAGTTAGTTTGTGTGCTTTATTTGCTCCATCCATCAGCGATGGGTCTTTAAACACATAAATCCAGGTTTAAACTTGACCCCTAAAATATTATACACTCACATATTTGGGGTCAAACACACTAATAAAACAGCTGATGGGGTTTTATAGATTGAACATATGTAATAGAATTTTCACTCAAATGTTTTAGAGTCAAGATGTACCCAGCTGTTACATACGTTACTTTTCTAAGGAGCCTTTAACACGATTAACATTATTTCCATGTTCTGAAGATGTTGACAACTGTTACATTCATCACTTTTCTTAA
Organism: Rugalucina vietnamica; assembly: GCA_964017185.1. Taxonomy (NCBI): domain Eukaryota; kingdom Metazoa; phylum Mollusca; class Bivalvia; order Lucinida; family Lucinidae; genus Rugalucina; species Rugalucina vietnamica. Next base: position 11,416,143 of record OZ024879.1, on the reverse strand, counting down.
ATGATATATCCTACAGAATTAATATATTGACAACTGTTGTAAATGGCGTTCATATGCTCTTAGGTTTTTGAATTGGTATTATATTGATAGCATTAAAAGATATGGGAGACATTTTGATAAAGACATTTTGGATGCGATATTTGCTTTGACAGTCAGCAATGGGTCTTTAAACATATAAATCCGTGGTAAACTAGATCACTTACATATTGTAAACTCAAATAGTTCGGGTCGGAACACATAAATATATTTATAAGAATCTTAAACTTAATATACAAGTACATAATGTCAATGTTCTCTACGTGTACTCAACTGTTACATACGTTACTTTTCTATAATATTCTATACAAAAGCTCCATTGGGTCACTGAGGAGGCTTAAGTAGCCAAGCATCCCCTTTCTCAATAATATGTTAACTGCTCTTAAAGGATCTCAATTTTATTTTTAGTTGAAGGGGACTGTGTATAGAACTTTAGACTGCGAAAGTCCTAAAAATTGGAACAATTCATTTATACATATATGACTTACTGGATCAGATTTTACGGGAAAAGGGGTTTGTCTCCCATGAGTGTCTTTTTGTTACCTATCTGATTCAATCATTTAAATTTTGATATGCTTAACCCACCATGTCACTTTCTTTTTTGAGTGGTATTGTCTGAAATGTATATCCAAACAGCAGATGATGATGAATAAAAAGACAAAATGTCTAAATATGACATCATCCATAGTATGTACATTGAGAGCCATATTCTAAACATTGTTTTAATTATCTGACCCAATTTAGGCATGTGTCTTAAATTTAGACTTCCTTTGTGTAAATTTTTGAACTTGCAGTGTATTTATCTGGCTATCGTATACAATTTATAAAGGGTCACTAATGAGGGTTCATTACCTGAAATTGCGCAGTATGGCCCATTACTTCACCCCTTTGAGGGTGTTCACTGTTTCCAATATTTTATTCATTGCCAGAAATTGTATAATGTACCCACATTTCTCCTTTTAATTGTTTATGCCACTTCCAAATAATATAAAGTAATGGGGTCAAGGTACCGAAATCGTAATCCTAGCTCGTAAAAATCCATAATAACATTGACATATACGAGATATGTAGCCATACAGGCCTGGATCCCCCAATAACAGGAGGTGTGATCAGGTGTTTGCGAAGGGTGAGCATCACCTGCCCATTATAATGCACCCGCCATGTCCTTATGACTGCTTACAAAGCCGAGAAAATTAATATCTGGTAAGAAACGAATGTCCAGTAATTGAAAGCCTTATTAATTGTTGTCAATTGGCATAAGGTCAGTCACAAGTTTAGACGCAGCCACGCTGTAGGGATCAACAAGGTCATGGTGTCTCCCATAGAACTTTTTAAGAGTTGACACAAGCTTGGTCCTGCGATATCCCCGTGACAACAATTTGGTGGTGAGTAACTTCCCCCTATCAACAAAGTCTTCATAGTTACAACAGGCTATAGCATAGCGAACTAGCTGAGAGACATTTAACGTTTCACTTAAAAGTTAATAATCTGATAATGTTATAAATCTTTTGCAAAATTAATACATGTGTACAAGTTCAATCATAAAAAAAATAAATCATAAAATTACTATAAACAGTTTAAAAATGAACAAAAATGGTCAAACTCTTCATTTTATGGGGATATACCAATAAGAGTAACATATGTAACAGTTAAGAACATCTACACTGTGTTGATAAAGAAAATTATTCTAACACGTAACATTATATATATACGTACATGTAAATATATATAAAACAACAATATGTACATGTAATGTAAATAGTTAAGACCAAAGATTATATGTGTTTAATAAAACTAGTAGTCTCAAGTAAAGGGGAATGTTTGTTTTTAAACAAAAGTTAATGAAAACAAAACCAGTTTGATCACCCAAATGTTTTATTTGTGTTGTAGGTTAACATGCCAGTCAAATAATGTTTGAGTATTGTGTTGACAGAGACATTTAACCAGATACCTTTAGCTTAACTAGCTTAACACATATAAGCCTGGCGTCCCTTTTATGGGACATAGGCAAACAGAATAGCCTAAGATGTGACGTTGCAGAACGCAGCATCCCATCTGGGACTATTCTGTTTGCTTAAAGAATTTTCATCGAAAGTTGAATAGAATTTAAAAATTACACCTGATGCCCCTAAGAACTGAATACTCACCAGACTGATAAAGACGGGAAAATGCATTCGTCAAATATGGGTTATGGAAATGTAACTCCGTGCCAGCATGGTTCAAAACAAGGAGCACTCATTTAGGAGTGTGTTGCTATAATACTACACCAACATGTTCTTCAAAACTACACAAATTTACTTTGATTAAAATTGTCACAATCTTTTATAAAGAAAATACAAGATAGGCTTTTATTAACAGAAATTGGGACCATTAAACAAACAAGATTAGGCAAATAATGATTTTATATGGGATTATGGGATATCCTATGACAAGTAACATATGTAACAGTTGTCAACATCTTGGGAACATAGAGAACATTCAAATATGATTGGAGGTAAATGTGCTACGACATTTGTATTATAATTCATAAAAAAATCAGCAGCTGTTGAAATTTTGTGTGTTAAGAACCCAAATGTATCAGTATTCAGTGATCGAGTTGAACCTTTATTTATGCCTTCAAAAAAAAGGTGCTGACCAACAAAAGCAGAAAAAAACACCAAAAAATGGCTATAGCAAGACACCCCTCGTGTTTTGTAAAAATATTAATGCAAAAATACACAAAAACTTTAAAGAATAACACTAAAATATACAGTAACAATGGATATTATGATTTTGTAGCATGTAACATTAATGGTGTAACGTATGTAACATGTGAGAACATCAAAATCGTCCAAAATCAAATTAATTTAAAAATGCAAATTTCTATTTTATGTTTTATTGATAAAACATAAGTAGCTGTTCAATTAATGTATTCAAACCCAAAATATGTGAATTTATGATATTTTAGTGATCAAGTGTGAACCCGGATTTATGCGTTCATAGACCCATTGTTGACTTAAGTGTTAAGATTATGTATCTAAAATTGCTTTATATAGATGTTCCTTATGTCTTTCACTGCACTAAATACAAAAACACACTTAAACCTTTAAATGATACCACTCAAACAAACAATAACAGCCAATCTATCATTTAATGGCAGATAGCTTTAAAAAGTAATGTATGTAACACATGAGAACATACAAACTGTGTTAAATAAACTTAATATGCTTCAACATATGTTGAGTTTATAGAAAACCAACACTGAATGCAGTTAAATGTAACAAAATTTAAAATGAAAAAGTTTATTACACAAACCTGTACAATTCCCAATTTTGGCGGCCATCTTGGATGGCGGCCATTTTGAAGACTTTCGCCGGCCTAAATTTTTATACACGGACCTGTTTCATAGACTACTATCATATATCTTTCAAAAAAAGCCATCAAACCTTAAGGCCAAGATCGTGTAGGGTAAACCAAAATTTTGACATCTCCTGGATTTTGGATCTCGGGCTATTGCGATTATCCTACACAAACCCTGTTTACTCCAACTATCCTAATTTTCTTTTGTTTCAATATGTTTGTTTATACTTCTCATTAAAGCTATCCTCTTTCTTCTTCTAAAATAAAGATTTTATCGAAAAATTATTCAATTCAATAAGACCTTGATCATAAATACTCACTATCCGATTCCGTAATTGGCTACATTAATGAAACTTGTTTTGATAAAATTGATTTGAATATAAACTGTAAAAACGCATACCAGCCTGCGCAACCGGGTAGTATGATATGTGCATTTTTGTTCCATGAGGACTTTACTTTCTATATATGATAAATCTTAGCAAATAAATTACGCAAACTTGCCCATGCAATATAGCATTTTGTTTGGTTGTAAGATATCCAAAATTTCTTTAGAATTTTTTTTGATATTTTTCTTATTTTTGCTCAAAACATAGATTGTTGGCACACGTTAAAACCGCCTCGGCGAGGCGGTTCTAACGAGCACCCACAATCTATGTTTTGGAGCGAAAATGAAAAATAAAAAATAGGTATACCCCTGCATACCCCAGTTTTAGCTATAATATAAAAGTGGGGTTTAACGGGGTATTCATTGCACGGACATGTTTTCCTGATGTACTCTGTCCTTTGCTTGTAACAGAGCGGGGTGGATCACGTATTGTAGTGATGTTCTTGCTTTACAGCCCCAATCAACAGCTATGGAGCCTCGGTTTAAAGTTTCCCCCGAAAAACTCGAACTCGAACCAGTGACCCTTGGTTTCAAAGGCGAATGGCTAGACCACTACACTTTGTATGCTTCTTGTTGGTCCAAGCCTGACTAGGTCGAAACCTCCTCAATAAAATTTATGGCCAGTACACTCAAAATCCGTCCTTACAGCATTCCAGGCCCCGAGGTTATTTTTTTTTTCATGCTCAACTCAACTGAGCATGAAATTTCAATAGCTCATAAAGACTGAAATAGCCAAAATCAGATGAATATTCTGGCACCAATCCCTTCAGACAGTAATTTATCCTGCTCATAAATGTTTAAATGCCAACAATTGTTGGCATTTTAACATTTATCAGCAGGATAAATTTTAGTCTCAGCTGAGCTGAGCATGAAAAAAGTTTTATAACCGCGGGACCAGGTCTGAGACCCAATTTACGATATGCGCGACCCAACCAGTGCCTTTAGAGTGTGCCGACAAGTCACTGTCTCTACTCTGGGACGCCAATCGCAAAAGCGGCAATCCAGAACGTGAAACTTTAAACAAAATTGCGTTCCCGACTTCTAAAACAATAATCTCGATTACCAAAATGTGTCGGCAATGGATATAACGTTCAAATACGTTCGAAGGTGGTCGTTTTGACAATCTTAAACGACTTTTTGGCAATCGAGGACTGTTTTTGTTTAATCAAATGGATTGTTCGCGATTGCCTCCAATACGGAATAATAATGTTTCTTTTCGAAATGTGATTCACGTGATTTGCCTGCTTACGTTAACGTCAGAAGGACCAAATGCGCCTAAAAATGTATGCCAAGTGGAGATAGCATTGATTTATTCAGAGTGTCACATTTCAAAAGAGTATGAAGTTATCAGAAGTGTTAAAAGGTTTTAAGGTGAAATCAATAAAAATAGTGTAATACTAACTATACAACGCATACGAAGAAATACCCCGACTCATCCGCAAAACATGTCCTCCTTATACCCCACTTTTATATAGAAAAACGGGTTTGCAGGGGTAAACCTCTTTTTCTTAATTTTGATCCAAAACATAGATTGTGGGTACTCGTTAGAATCGCCTCGCCGTGGCGGTTCTAACGTGTACCCACAATCTATGTTTTGGGTAAAAATAAGAAAAATGTATAAAAAAAATTCAATTGAAAATTTTCATATTTACAACCAAAATAATTTCTGTATATTGCATGGGCGCGTTTTCCTAATTAATGACCAGAGTTTGCGCTTATTGGTGGGTGGTTTTTCGACAATTTTGAAATTCGGACGTTTCTTTCAAATTTTCTGTTTGCAATAAAATCATATTGCATATAACGACCAGTTTTCAATTTCATTGTCGATGGTAACGACCAGTTTCCCATTTCATTTTCAATGATGCGTTATTAATTTCTATTAGTTTAATGCCTTTGCTCTTCTTCGCAAATTGGATTTGAAAGTATGCGTAAAAATAATTTGTCAGTATATGGGAATATAAATGGAACATCAATGATATTGGAGGTTTTCATGTTCGCTTCATTAATATGTCATAAAAATGGTTTATTTTCGAAAGAAAAATATTAAGGCTAATCGATGCCTACATTCACTCACGCTGTGAGAGCAATTATTGAATAAAGATGTCATCTTACAATCTTAAGAGGGTCATCCAATATACGGTGAGATTATCTAAGTCTATATTAAGATACTTAAAACTTTTTTTTTTTTTTTTTATTCAGTTTTACGTCCCTTTCAAGCTTTTTCACTCATATCGAGACGAATCAATGGGTAGGTGGGGCGAAAACCGGAGTACCCGGGGAAAAACCACCTGACACACCCGCAAGCAGAACATGGCTTGTCTCACATATGAATTCGTGCCCCGTGCGAGGCGCGAACCCACATCGGTGAGATGATCGAATGATAAAGAGCACTGAAGTCAGCGACCTTAACCACTCGGCCACGGGGGCCGCCATACTTAAAACTGTATGTATCTTGTATGATAAGCCCCACTAAGTCTTAGTCTGTATTAAGATGCTTAAAAGAAAGCTCACCTGGCGCCTGACCTTAGAACAATTAGTGACACCCTGGCATTGAATGCTCGTATATCTGTCTTCATTATAATTGAGCCGCATCGTGAGAAAACCGGATTTTTGCCTAGGCGAAAACAAAGGCGCAGATCAGCTTCGCGGTAACCGCGAAGCTGATCAGCGCCTTTGTTTTCGCTACTCGGATAGTACAATTCCTCTTCTTCTTAAATCCGAAATTTCAAGCTTCTAGCTCTTTTCTGAGCTTGTACAGGCCGGTTTGTGTCGGACCTGGTCGGAAACCCCGAAGACCGGTTTTCTCGCGTCGCGGCTCAGTCTCCAGCAGACCCTCCCATGATCCTTTTGTCCTTAAGTGATAACCTCTCTTCTCAAATCAGCAGAAAAGGAGGAAAAACTCTGTAAATGTTTTGAAGACCAAATCTTCACGAAAAATGCAAAGAAAAATAGGACCTGCTATAGCTCAATTTTGATCACAGATGCATCAAAAAATCAACAAGTCCATGAAGTATCACATGAGAGGTAAATCAATACAAAACGCCTCAAGTTTCCAGTCCACTTCGGTTGCACCCACAGCATGTATTTGTACAAAGAACTCACCAACACACACGAACCTATTCAAGAAATGATGGTCTTTCTCATTAGTGAGAGACGAACTACCATTTGTACTTTTAACAACCTGAATATACTTTCACATGCTACTGAGTTTACTGCACACAGTCTTGGGTATTATAAAGGAAAACAGTCAGGCATATCATCAATATTTTATTTTTTTTTTATCAAACATTAATAATGATTCCCATAAAATAATATTACACAACTGTTATAATGAGTGACTGGTAAATGCATGTGTACAATGCAGTGATGAAAAATATGGCCGTTTAAAAACAGAGACCTTAACAATATGATCAGGAAACAAACTCAGTATTTGTTGACAATGGTAGGGTGCTATGAAAATCCACTAAAATGCATATTAATTTATAAATGAAATGAAATGTGTGGGGCAATAAAATGTTTGGGGCATTTTTGTCAATTAAAATGCAAATGATAGATTTCATAAGAATAAGAATATTATCTCTATGAGTAGCCCCAGTAGCTAGAATTACACGATAGCAGACCATCCCAACATAACTTCTGCTGTTAACCATACGAAAGCTGCATGGCTAAGAGCTTATGTGCAGTAAAACAGCTGAGTCATGCTGGGACAGTCTGTTATCTTAAGATCATAATTTGAGACATGCTACTGGCTGTGCAATCTTGGCTACATTGTAAGTTTATAATGAATTCAACAAATGATAAGCTATCACTTAAATGACTGATTGCAGGACACAGACGTCACATGAGATTCAAAGACTAAAACAGGCATTATCGAATAAAGAATGTTTATCATTCTAACAAACAGTATTAAGACATTTGAGCTGTCTCATGAGAAAACCAACAGACTGCATATGCGAAAACAAAGACGCAGATCAGCTTCACGGTAACTGCGAAGCTGATCAGCGCCTTTGTTTTTGCTACTCGGATAGTACAATTCCTCTTCTACTTAAATCCGAAATTTCAAGCTTCTAGCTCTTTTCTGTGCTTATACAGGCCGGTTTGTGTCGGACCTGTTCGGAAACCACATTGTTGGTATCCAATGAGGCGGCTCATTTTGTTTCCCTTGAAATTGGAAGACCTTATGTACATAAGCAGTTTTCAACATAGTCTTTCTGCATCCCATACGCTAATAGGCAAAACCCCCAAATCTTTATCCTTCACAAAAAAACATGCACTACAGAGATTTTTTCATCAGCTTTAAATTGTAAAAATTTTCAGTAGAAAAGCGGTATGCTTCAAAACAAAGACGTAAGGGTACACGTCAGAAATGCCTCGCCGAGGCAATTTTAATGAGTACCCATAGTCTATGTTTTGAAGAAAAAATAAGAAAACAGAAGTTTGTACTCGTATTCACCTCAGTTTTACTATATGAGTCGCTGCATGAAAAAAACAATAATTTGGGGTTCCGACCAGGTTTGACACAAACTGGCCTGTACAGTTACAGAAGCAGGCCAGAACTTTGAAATTTTGGATTAAAGATGAAGAGGGATTGTACTATCTTGTGTGTAGCAAAAACAAAGGCACTGATCAGCTTCGCAGTTACTTCACAGTTGATCTGCGTCTTTGTTTTTGCATATGCAAATTGTTGGTCTCTCATGCGGCGGCTCATACAAAAGTCATACAGTTATCTTTATGTATCTTCTGCTGGGTCATGAGATGATTGTCAACATCTACAGTTTGAGAGTGTGAGAATTTGCCTAAATATACTGAGCCAAACTTATAACGCAACATCGGTTTATCTTTAATGTTATACTCCGGAACATTATCAAATAAATTTTTTCTCTATTGAATTAGATTGCCGGACGATCGACACATCTCACAACATCTTGATTGAAACATTCTGTTATGCGTCTTAAGAAATTAATCATTTTTCAGAGGTAGGGTCTCGGCAAAAAATGAAATGCATTGTGATTTTCCAGAACGCGACATGTGACGTGTATTTGTACCTTAGAAAATTAATGTTGGTTTTCAGGATTATCCCTGCACCACATTAGACAATGAACAATTTTACTGTCAAAAGATCAATTTTGCTCAATTTTGAGCAGAGTTGAAGACTCATTATCGCCCCCAACCATTCAAGTTTACCCACATTTTAACATTTGTTACAGACGTTCCTGACCCAACAATTGGATGCTATTATTGTGTTTTCTAACGATGCTGAATGACGGAATGAACATGTTACCACAAAGGTTTCATGAAAAACATTCGCCATTAAAAATTTTCACCAATTCCATTTTCTATTGTGTTCAATAAAGTGCTCAATATTAAACGTTCAATTTTCAATGATGCAAACTTTGATTTAAAATTTTGGGTACAAATGGAAAGCATTTTGCAAACACCTCATCGAGCCTTACTGGACGATCCATAAAGAGGCAATATGTGTTAAAACTGACTTCCAGAATCTCTCAGGAGATGCATGCCACCCAAATAACCGTTTTGACCAATCAGATTCGAGCTCAGTGACCCATGCTCTGAAAACCCAAATTTTTGTACCAAATTTATTCACTGGCGATTGCTGACCAGCATATGTCTGGTAGACCATCTTGCATCACATTAAAATTCGAAAAAAATGCCATTAACGTGTTGTTATAAGTTTGACTCCGTATATGACAATACAATGAGTACATGTATTTCAATAATGATACCAGACTTTTAGTACATATCGCAATATTTTTCAGTTGTATGTTTTGAAGTTGTAAATGCACTACCGATGAGTTCTTACAAAGAACATAATTCAACATGACTCAATTAGTTGCTGATGCTGATATGAATTCAAATTTAGTTTATTTAGAAACAGTTATCTTACAACTCATTAACACTGAACATCAATGTCACACCCGGCAGTCTATGGTTGTTGAAATTATAACTGATTTTTAACCCATATATGACGAATGGATTCTTCCATCATTATCAGTTGGGTGAGTTCAAATGCGCGGATCCAGAGGGGGGACCGGGGGTCCGGACCCCCTCCCTGGAAATTAAAAATTTTACCTTAAAAAAGGTAATTTCGGGATTTTTGGAGGGTTGGACCCCCTCGTCTGTGACCAAAAATTACCATTTTTGTTGGACCCCCTCTTATGAAAATTTCTGGATCCACGCATGGTCCACTTTCATTTTTAGGGGTGTTTCTCTCTGCAAACAGAATAGCCCCAGATGGGACGCCGCGTTCTGCGGCGTCACATCTGGGGCTATGCTGTTTGCATATGTCCCACAAAAGGACAACAGGCATAAACGAGTTAAACAGACATGGAAAGCCAAGCCCTGTTGCTGTGCAGCCAGGGGCTAGAAATGCTGTAGAATAATTATTTTCTTGATCACATCTTTATAAAAAACACAAGCTTAGTATCAATAGCATACTGTGTAATACACCAACCATAGTTATTCAGAGTATGACTATTAAACATCTACTTCTACCATACTAATAGAGCAAAGTCACAAGAAAACTTGCCTGTTACATGCTTTGAATCACTTGTTCTACATCAGGTCCTGTATTTGAGCCACCTCATGGGAAAACCAACTATCTGCATAGGCGAAAACAAAGACGCAGATAAGCTTCGCGGTAACCGCGAAGCTGATCAGCGCCTTTGTTTTCGCTACTTTGATAGTACAATCCCTCTTCTACTAAAATCCGAAATTTCAAGCTTCTAGCTCTTTTCTGTGACTGTACAGCCTGATTTGTGTCAGATCTGGTCGGAAACCACATTGTTGGTTTTTCCACGAGGTGGCTCATTTGTTTCTGACTACTGTAGACTAGAAGTAGAAATTCTCTATAATTTTCGACACATTTCACGAGAAACCCTGCCTTTTACATTTGCTAAAACACACAAAGATGTAGATCAGCTGTGCAGAATAGCTAATCAGTGAATGTGTTTTTGTTTCACAGACAATACAATCCCACTATGTCTAAAAAATCTAAAGTTTGTGGCTTGCTTCTAGCCTTCTTCTGTGATTGTACAGACTGCTTATGTTTGATTTTAAAGACAGATTTTCTCATGATGTGGCTCCTATAATAAAATCTGAAATTTTAAGATGGCCATCTTCAAGTGGCTTGATACTGACCAATGTCCAAACATTCAGGCAGATTTTTGTGACAAAGCTCTACAAAAGTGTAACAATCCATTCTAACAGAATAAATAGGTAAAATATTGTATATCTTCCTATCTCACTTAAAATGTACAAATCCTACAGCACAAAGTGTTAAAATATCTATCTCCTTTTGTTGTGCATATTGTTAATGATGAACGATTAAGAAGGAAAACTTTGGTCATTAGCTTCAACCTAGCAGGCTGATCAGAGACTTTGCTTGGAACAATGACTACTTCCAATGATTGGCATTACATTTATGGTACTTAGCCCAGTTTTCATGGGGGTTCCAGTTTTCGTGGTATACATGTGTTTCAGCTGAAACTGTATTTTCTCACAAGATGTCACGTTTACTGGCTTCTACCATCCACACTGTGCAAGAAAAAATTACAAAGGTTGTTTTTATGAGGACTGTTCAATATTTTTCATTGATTTGAATCTGAATGTGGGACTGTTGCTTTATTCCATATGGGTAGATGTCTTTAAAATGTTTTCAGTATCACATCTGACAGTGAAATATTTTCAAAGTTCCTTAATATCTTTCACAAGGTGTAATTAAATAATGAAACATTAAAATATGTCAAGAATTTTTTGAAGCATTGAAACTGACAGTCTGTTTTTGAATGACCCACGAATTCTGGTGCCTTACTTTTGATGACATCAAAGATAAATAGGTCATACAAAATGGCGTCTGTGTAAGCAATTAACAGAATTGCAATGAAAAGGTTAACTAGACATTAAATACCAAGGATAATTATGCATCATTCCATATTTATTTAAGTTCTAACCAGTTTCTATCACCATTGAGTTGCCTTTGAATTATTAGTACCACGAAAACTGGACCAACCACCATAATTGATCTGAATCAAGCACCTTGAACCTTTTGTGACTTAAAGCTACTGACAGACAAAACCATCAAAAGGTTCATGGTGCCTTGCGACTTGCTGTACATATCTGTCTACCGCTGTCTTGGAACTTTACATTTCTGCAATCAAAACTGCTGGCTAACTAAGATATAGGCTTGTCAGAATAAGCCATGCATGGGAGTTGAACGTTGGGAACCTAATTGCATGACCAGCAGACACTCACCTCTTTTTTCTCAACCGAGGTACAGAGCTTGGTAAAACACAGGGAAACACTGTTTTCTTTTTTCGAAAAGGAAAAGAAAACTTATCCCCATATAACAAATATTTTGCAAGACAGCTAAATTGAATTTAGTCTTCCCAGACAAGGGGTTAAAAACTTGTCATGCTCAACTCGGCTGAGCATAAAATTTTGATAGCTCATAAACACTGAAATAGCAAAAATCAGTTGAAAATTATTGCATAAATCCCATAAGACAGTAATTTATCCTGCTAATAAATGTTAAAATGCCAACAATTGTTGGCATTTTTACATTTCTCAGCAGGATAAATTTTAGTCGCAGTTGAGCTGAGCATGAAAAAAGTTTTATAACCTTGGAGCCTTGTATATTTATTGTCTCAAACTGGTTCTCTCTTGATGAAAAGTAACCATTTTACATCTTCAAGAATACGGTAGCTCAAAAATCATAATCATTTAAATTAACTCAATGATCAGAATCAATCCAATGATTGGTGGTTAACGTCCAAGTCAACAAGGTTTATGTCATATTGGGCCGAGGTCATCACTTTCTCGTTATTAGCCAGTACTGTAAGAAGTTAATGTATCTTTCTCAAGGATATATCTCTGTGCCAGTGGGAATCAAAACCCCAACTACTTGATTTGCAGTCCATAACCTTAATCACTAAGCTACCACATTTCCCACAATCCATTGGGTGTGCATTATTCAGATATACAGCTGGCATATTCGTTGGCTTAAAATCTAAAGAATGCGTTTAGTTATCGGTGCATCGGTTCTATAAAACACTAGTTAGTAAAACAAAATGTTGCATTTTTACACATGGACATTTACAATTGAGCACCATCATATAACACACTGAGTATCAGGAGACAACCAATACAACAGAGAACAACCAATACAGATGACTTTAAGTTTTTAACCCATATTTGACGAATGAATTTTCCAATTTTTATCATTTGGATGAGTCCACTTTCATTTTGAGGGACATCGGGAGCGATTTTGAATTTTTATTCCATTTTTCGATGAAATTCCTGTAAGCAAACAGAATAGCCCCAGATGGGACGCCGCGTTCTGCGGCGTCACATCTGGGGCTATGCTGTTTGCCTATGTACCACAAAATGACCACCAGGCTTATATGAATTAATAAGCAACAATAGGAAGTAAAAGCCGTCTAAAACAACTTACCATGAATCAGAATATGAGCCACCGCATGGGAAAACCAACAATCTGCATAGGCGAAAACAAAGGTGCAGATCAGCTTCGCAGTAACTGCGAAGCTGATCAGCGCCTTTGTTTTCGCTACACGGATAGTACATTCTCTCTTCTTCTTCAATAGCGAAATTTCAAGGTTCTAGCCTGCTTCTGTGACTGTACAGCCTGGTTTGTGTCAGACTTGGTCGGAACCCCAAATTGTTGGTTTTCTCATGCACAGGCTCATATATCACTCTTTTCCGAGGTAAGTTGTTTCTATTGTACATGTATTTGCATTCTATAGCCTTATACTGATTTCATCTGTGTTGGTTGTTCTCCGTCACAGTGGTTGTTTCTGGATAACAAGAGTGCGTAAGTCTAGAACATCGTTCAAGTTTGCTTGAAATACACTTTCATGCATACCAATGACAGCTGAAATTCCATTTTGTCCACTACATTCCGAGCACACCTTGACATTTTTTCCTTGTAAAATACAGTGGAACTTGTGTAACAGTGAAAAATTGAGGATAACTGAAAGCTAATTTTTTTCCATGTATACACAGTGTGTGTGTTGTACATGCACATAACAAAGTGTGTGTGTTTTTAATGATGAAAGTATCAGGATTATGATTCAATTATCCCCAGCTATTCCACTTTCGACCCATGTTTTCATTGTCAACCAAGACATTATCCCAAGGGACATAAATCACATTCATCTTCAGACACCTAAGAACAGTAACTCTCCCTATAAACACAGGACTAGAAATTTTGTTGTCGTTTCTTTTTGGCATCTATAGCTTCTAGAATGGGTTGTCGTTTTGCCTGGTACCGAGCTCTTAACTCGTCAATTTCCCGCTCCATCTCCGGGTCAAGGTCAGCTAGTCGCATCTCTAGATCTTCGTAGGCAAGATTTCGGAGCTGAAAGTAGAATGATACAGACTAACATTTTGAAAAAAAAAGTCAATTAATTAGCGATAACTGAGTCTAAATGATGACTTTTGTTAGTTATGCATCCATTGACACAAGTAGATACAGTGCTAGTGGCCCCTATGGGTTTTGAATCCTTGTCCATTCCAGCAAAAATTCAAAACACTAAAACCTGTAGGCCTCTGAGTTACTGAACTTAAACTAGGCCGGAAACGAGGGTAAGTGTGAAAGCGTATATGTGTATGCAAATGTGATGAGGCTTCAAAATATAGTAAACTATTTCTTTTTAGTTTTTGTTGAATTTATGTAATACTGATGAAATATAATTTTGTCATTCATTAACATTTGCAAGGTCCCTCAGGTAGTCTTGAAAACCTTGGGCTACAGCCTCAGTTTTCAACAATCCAGCGAAAGTAAATGAACGGGATTAACAGCATCATAAACAACCTTAGGTATACTCACAAATTCAAAATCCCCGTCAATAAGAGATCGCTGGAAGTGGTGGGGTGGGGTAACCTGTTTCTGCTGCGCAGGCTGGGAGGCTGTGCGGGTCTGAGACTGCGCTGTCTGTGCGTTGTTCTCCTGCTCTTTCTTTTCGAAATGGTCCATGTAGGATGGACGGTACTTCTCTTTGCCTCCTGTGGCTGTACTGTGTCCTTAAAACATAGAACATTTTGTTTGTTTCAGTTTAGGTGTAATATTATAATCAATTTTTTGAAATCATATTGTGGCAAAACTGCTTGGTTACTTATGCCAGAATCATTGGAAACTAAAGTATCTTAGTCAAGGACACAACAAATTGATGATAGATTGAAGACCCCTGAGTCACCATGCTCCTCAGAGTTAACAAGTGCTAATTTGAGAGAACATATATACATAAAATACATAAAAAATGAAAGGTGTTTTTGATTTCTCCAAACAATGTACTGTGTCCAAGTTATTAACAGCAACCTAGTAGTTTTTCATAGCTTATGTGTAATCAAACCCATACAATTGTATCAGACAAATCACTCTATGGTCAAATGTTTATATAATCCATGTATTGGATTTCTGTCAAGGAGGTCATAGGTTCAAACATTGCTGGGGCGGGGGCAGGAGGGCATTTTTATCTATGCCAGTGTCCTTAGATTTTTTATGCCCTTGAAACTTTGTCAGTTTTTGTTCATTTTCTCACAGAACGTTGATTCTGGATATGCTGGCCAAAAATATATACCTTTATAAATGTACCAGGTACTGTATGAAGCAAATATTTGGCATGCATATGTGTGAAATTTGATTACTTTCCCTGCATAATTATGTATGAAATATAGCTTAAAACTTTACAAAAGCATATACCAATACCATATACAGTGTATACAGCTCTAGATTTCATAGTCTTATACAAATTATGTTAGTATCAAGCATTATACAAACCTACACAAACTATGTTCAAGTAGCATAAACTTTATTAACCATAAGCAATTGCTCTGGCTTTGTTTCACTTTTCATGCACCAATTTTGGTCACATGCAAAAAGCATTAAAAATAATGCGTGCAGAATGCATGCACATGACCAAATTTTTATCAGAGTTTTTTAATAATACATTTCCAACATCAAATATTAGCCTACGCATGCGCGGATCTAGAGGGGGGGACCGGGGGTCCGGACCCCCCCTGGAATTTGAAAATTTTACCTAAAAAAAGGTAATTTCGGGATTTTGGGGGGGTTGGATCCCCCCTCGTCTGTGACCAAAAATTACCATTTTCGTTGGATCCCCTCTCCTGAAAATTTCTGGATCCGCGCATGCTACGCATGAGAAAACCAACAATTTGCATATGCAAAAACAAAGATGCAGATCAGATGTGCAGTAACTGCACAGCTGATCAGCACCTCTGTTTTAGCCACACGGATAGAACTATTCCTCTTCTACTTATATCCAAAGTTTTAAGCTTCTAGCTTTATGCTGTCACTGTACAGCCTGGTTTGTGTCGGACCTGGTCGAAAACCCAAATTGTTGGTTTTCTCATGCACAGGCTCATATGATAAATGGCTGAAGCTCATTGTAACTATGGACTAAGTCCATACATAAAACATGTGTTTTGTCAGATATGGTTGACATTTTGGATCCCATCTCAACAGATTCACATCAAAAAATTGCATATGAAAGGATATACTGATTTCCAAAACATCAAGAACTTGAATGACATGTACATTTATGATTCCATACAATTAATAGACATATGAGCCGCGTCATGAGAAAACCGGATTTTTGCCTAGGCGAAAATAAAGGCGCAGATCAGCTTCGCAGTAACTGCGATGCTGATCAGCGCCTTTGTTTTCGCTGCACGGATAGTACAATCCTTGTCCACTTATATACACTGAAAAAAAGTTATAAGAGGCCACCTCATATTTTTTCTTCTAGGTCAGAAAGTAAAATACGATCAATTAAAATTCATGATCATATGAATAAACCAATGTCTAACAGTGGCTCTGTAGGTTTCTGCATTCCAAAATGCGTGATACTTCTCACACAGACGAAGCATGTGTAAAGGTACCCTCATTTCAAAAAGTCACACTTTATTAACATCAAATTAAATGTCATATTATGACGTTGTGTTTTTACATTTTAATTTATTTGAAAGTGCTACTGACTGCCATGATGCAAGATAAAATTAAATCAAAAGTGTTGCTGCAATAAGAATCTTCGTTTCTGTTTTGTACATGCAAGAAGACAACAACCTGAATAACAAGAATTTAGCTTTTGTATGCAATTTGAATACCAACTTTGTTCTTCTCCAGTTGCGTTATTATCAGCAGCATGGCATTGAAATTTTCAGCGATTTTAGGTTATATACTAGACTCTGATAAACTTTGAAAATTCAAAAAATCGTCCACAAATTTTGTTATTTTGTTCGTTAAAAATTGGTATTGAAACCGGAAGTGTGCGGCAGCCTTGACATGTTGGTCCTCGAAAATGGTCTCAAACAGTTCAGTCGAGTTATATCTCTCATTTCCAGGCCTCAACAAGTGAATTTAACAGGGGTCAACATGTTTAAGAGGCACATTTATGAATTTTCCAAAAAATCTCAAAATTGGTGATTCTTAAAAATGCATAAAAATTCTACCAGTAGAGAAAATTGAAATGTTTGATGTTTTTCCGAGCCGTAACAACCCCTTTGATGACACCCGTTCCTAATTTCAATAAATGGTGTGCTGTATCCAGTTTTTTTATTTAAAAACATTGATTTTTGCATTTTTACTCCAAAAACGCTTTTAGTGAAAGAAAATTATTTCTTAACACTTTGGAACTTTACTTACTTGAAAGACACGTCTTTCGGCAAAAAATCGTGCAATTTTGAACATGGCTTAGAAACAAAAAATGAGTTTGAAAAGTGGCCTCTTATAACTTATTTTCAGTGTACAGAATTTCAGGCTTCTAGCCATCTTCTGTGCTTGTACAGCTCGGTTTGTGTCTGACCTGGTCGGAAACCCCAAAGACCGGTTTTCTCGCATCGCGGCTCATATGATACCATACAATTAATAGATATATGGTATATCTAGTGAGATTAGTATACATTCCTTGTACTGAAGTAAAAAGAAGAAACTAGTGTGACTTGAAAAGCTTAGTATCAGGAATTCTGGACTTTGGATGACTGTTTTGATCATTTGTTGTTGTTTTTTTACAATAATGGTGGATCATCGTTCCTGAGTACGGTAAATATTATCTGCACAACAATATCACATGTACATGTTAATCAAAGATAATTCACAGTCAAAGAATCTTCTTTTATACGTGATTCAAACAGGACCAATAGAGAGATTCTTAAATTTTCGCAATGTTTACCAGTGTATTGATTCTCGTCGGACATAAGTGTTTACTAGCAACATCACAAAAGCAAGATCTTTTGTATGGAATTTCATTAACTCTGAATTATAATGACTCTATTACATTACAAAAACATGCCCATGCAATATACAGATTTTTCTGAAGATGTAAAATTGAAAATTTTCAGTACAAAATTTTTGATATTTTTCTTATTGTTGCACAAAACATTGATTGTGGGTACACGTTAGAACCACCTCAGCGAGGCGGTTCTAACGAGTACCCACAATCTATGTTTTGGATCAAGAATAAGAAGAACAGGTATACCCCTGTAAACCCCAGTTTTGATATTTTAGTGGGGTAAAAGGGGGAATATTTTTCATTGACATGTTTTGCTGATGAGACTCAAAGAAGAATGGATAATGCTGAGTTAGAATCATATTGCATAAAACACATAGGCATCACACAAGCAGCATTTTTCATACAATTCAAGATTACAGAATAACCCAGAGAAAACCTAAAGCTTTAGGCTTATAAAGTAATGAAACAACAAAGACACCGATCAAGCTGCTCAATTAGTTAAACCAGAATCTTTGTCATTTATTGCCTCCGAACAATATGAGCGTGTGCATGAGAAAACCAACAATTTGGTTCCGACCAGGTCCAACACAAATCGGGCTGTACGGTCACATAAGATGGCTAGAGGCTGGAAATTTTGCATTTAGAAAGTAGAGGAATTGTACTATCCGTGTAGCGAAAACAAAGGCGCTGATCAGCTTCGCAGTTACTGCGAAGCTGATCTGCGCCTTTGTTTTCGTCTATGCAGATTGTTGGTTTTCCCATGCAGCTATAGTGATCTCTTACGGACTAAACTCGATGAAACTAAACTCGAACTACTCGTAGCAGTGCTTTGCCCTAATAGAAAGTGAAAGGGGTAATAAAATCAGTATAAACACATAATAAATTAAATAAGAATTGAAGATTATTAGTTGACAAAAGCTGTAAACCAACAACAATGAATGTAAAAGGACCATCAATATGAAAAGAAATTATTGTTAGCTTCCAAGTATCAAATGAGCCAGCAGCATGGGAAAACCAACAATCTGCATAGGCGAAAATGATGGCGCAAATCAGCTGTGCAGAAACTGCGCAGCTGATCAGCTCCTTTATGTTCGCTACACGGATAGTACAATTCCTCTACTTTCTAAATCCAAAATTTCCAGCCTCTAACCATCTTCTGTGACTGTGCAGGCCATTCTGTGTAGCACCTGGTCGGAAACCCAAATTGTTGGTTTTCTCATGCACAGGCTCAAATAAAAAGAAGAACTTAGTTTATTGACAAATAACACCTAGCCATTATTACACAAGTGGGTGGGGTAACGGGACCCCATCAATATACAAGGGAACTTACTTTTCATAGTTCCATCATCTTCTTCATCACTTTCATTGATAACCATAGTTCCGAGATCTGATTCTACCATAGTGTTAGCTTCACTGTTTACTAAAACTGTACCACTTTCGGAATTTAATGTTCCTGCAACAAATTTATAAGCACATCATGAGAACATGTCCGTGTAATGTATACCCCCTTGAACCCCACTTTTATATAGCAAAACTGGGGTATGCAGGGGTATACCTATTTTTCTTATTTTTGCTCCAAAACATAGATTGTGGGTACTCCTTAGAACCGCCTCGGCGAGGCGGTTCTAACGTGTACCCACAATCTATGTTTTGAGCAAAAATAAGAAAAATATTAAAAATTTTCAGCTGAAAAATTCCAATTTTTAAAACACAAAAAACTCTATATATTGCATGGGCATGTTTTCGTAATGATGAAATCTGAGTGAATGGGGTGATATCACTTCACAATTAAGTGATGGAATGTGAACTCAGGTGAGGAGGGAAAAAATATCCTGAGCTTGGGGCAGATAGTTTACAAAGAAAACAGCCTGGGCCCAGTTGTTCAAAATTAACGACGTCGTTAGTTAACGTTTCGTTAAAATTTCAAACATTAATATTACAAATACAGTTATTTTTTGTTGAAAAAATGTGAGAATCCTTTGCACTGCAAAGGATTCTCACATTTTTTCAACAAAAAATAAAGTGTATTTGTTACTGTAGCTGATATTTGCTTAACAAATTTATATCTTAACGATATCGTTAAGCTAACGATGCTTTGAACAACTGGGTCCTGGTAAATAAGCTATTGCACCCTTTGGTTTCTGACATATGCCATGTCACAAAATGTGATTGAAAGAAATTGAATTTTCTACTACTTCAGACAAAACTAACAAGTTCAAACCATTAGCCTTTACAGTACATGTACCTTGTTTATTTAAGAAATAATTTTACATTACGGTGTATTATCGTGATTAACGCAGGATGTTGGAGGGAAGATTGTGATGTATTAATTCACGACGGCGAAGTGGGAGTGAATTAAATATCGCATCTGCCTGACAACATCCCACGTTAATCAAAGAAAATTCACCATAATTGGATAAAGTAAAATTATTGCGATTCTAACATGACTAATAAATAAATGCTTACATTTCAAAATGTTTTCCAGTGGACTCATTCTCCGCGGACATGAAGGTTTATGTGCAACGTCACAAAAACGCCACCTTATGCGCATAATTTTGTATACAGTGAATTACTGTTAATTTGCAAATGGTGAAGTTCCCATTAGGTTCAATGGGAAAGACAATAACGTTGTGTTAGAATTTGAAACACAGCACCAAGAGCTTAATTACTTATTATAAAAAGATTCTACTAGCATGGGTAATGTCTGATCTTGTCAGTATACCTGAAGACATTTTTCTCTCTTTTTTTCCCCTTTTTTCTGAGTTAAGATCAGAACACTAATCATCTGAATGAATCAGCCTTCATTTGTACTTTCATTATTTCTGACCATGGTACCACTAATTATAATCAAATTCTAATCCACGTCTAAGAAACCTTTTAGCCTGGTTTGTGTCCAATCTTGTCACTCCATCCACACAGGTTAGCTCGTGACAGAACTATAAATAACACTAACCATCCGTGGTATCAGCTTTCATGGTACCATCATTGTTTCGCACCATAGTACCATCTTCATTGTTGTCTTCTTCACCCTGGAGAGAAATATATGAGCCATGACATGAGAAACCCGGTCTTCGGGGTTTCTGACCAGATCCGACACAAACCGACCTGTGCAGTCACAGAAGCAGGATAGAGACTTGAAATTTTGGATTAAGAAGAGAGACTGTACTATCCGTGCAGCGAAAACAAAGGCGCTGATCAGCTGTGCAGTTGCACTGCTGATCTGCGGCTTTGTTTTCGCCTATGCAAATTGTTGGTTATCTCATGTGGTGGCTAAAATATGAGCTGCGCAAAAGAAAAACAGATTTTTGCCAGTACAAAAACAAAGGCACATATCAGCTGTGCAAAAACTGCACAGCTGATCAGAGCCTTTGTTTTCGCTGCACTATTAGTACAATCTCTCTTCTTATTAAATCCTCAATTTCAAGCTTCTAGCCTTCTTCTGCAGGCTGTCAACCAAGTCTTCTCAAAAATATAGGAGTTTATATAGGATTTTTTTCTAAGAAATATAGGAGGTTTTAGCTCGTTTTAAGGAAAAAATATAGGAGTTTTCTCGTGAAAATTGCCCCAGTCTATGCTCTTATACTAACAATCCTTACCTCCACAATCACTTTTTCTAAATTAATTAATGTCTAAAATATCTAGATAAAGTATTAAACCATTCAGTTCCACAGCATCACAATCTAGACAGGTGACCATTCATGTGGTGATGAAGTGTGCTGAAGCATTATGCAGGATGGTGATACTACATTAGACGCAGACACAATTCAAGGTTTTGTTATATAAAGGCATTTTTTTGGCAAAATAAAGGCTTTTTCAATGAAAATATATATATATACAAAGAATAGAGTCAACTATTTCTCTACATCTAAGCTGAGCGCTTCTTTTATTTTTCACACTGATCGTTTATAAAAGTAGAAAATATAAAAAAATATCATGTGAAAGAGTGAGTTATCACATTCTTTCTGTAAGGTAAAATAGATCCATATCTCCAAATCTTAGAAAAAAATTTCCAAATTAAGTTTATCGTATAGATCAGATTGTATATTTTTAATACATGTACTGTATGTAATAATCCCTTGAAATAAGGCGGCCCCCAGAAGCTATAGGGTACATACCTTTGTCTCCTGTGATCT
The DNA here is from genome assembly GCA_964017185.1 of Rugalucina vietnamica. NCBI lineage: Eukaryota > Metazoa > Mollusca > Bivalvia > Lucinida > Lucinidae > Rugalucina > Rugalucina vietnamica. Next base: position 11,393,965 of record OZ024879.1, on the reverse strand, counting down.
CAGCCTTTCCTGAGATCAATTGTCTACTGTACCACTGCATCAATTAACAACAAAATTAAGCACAGGAATAAAGAAAATAGATAAATAAAACAAAATATAAAAACATGACAACTTTCATGGAAACTAGGACATATAATTTATTAATTGCTATGAAAATGGGGCATGGTTTGGACTTAAAAGTAACCCTGCCTAAGGGGTGATATAACGACCATTTATGCACTATATGGTATATACTATGAATATAATTTTATTATTTAAGAAAATAAAGAATGAAGAATAAAGAGGCAAAAGGCAGTTTCTGAGCACTACTATTTACTATACATGTATATGATCATTCATCGGCAAAACATTTTCCTAAAAATATAGGAAATGTTTTCAAAATATAGGAGAATTTATAGGAATATAGGAGGTGCTAAAAATATAGGATTTGGACTCAAAATATAGGAGTTTTATAGGAATATAGGAATTGGTTGACAGCCTGCTTCTGTAACTGTACACGACGGTTTGTGTCCAACCTGGTTGTAAACTCCGAGGACCAATTTTCTCGTGCCACAGTTCATTTCAGCATCTCATATATACACGTTTTAATTGCATTTGCCTTAATTAAACCAAATCATCAATCCTGATGTTTGTCATAGATAGATGAAAAACATTTGAGCCGCCTCGTGGGAAAACCAACGTGGTTTCCGAACAGGTCTGACACAAACGGGCCTGTACAGCTACAGAAGCAAGCTAGAAGCTTGAAATTTTGGAGTTAAGTAGAGGAGGAATTGTACTATCCGAGTAGCGAAAACAAAGGCGCTGATCAGCTTCGCGGTTACCGCGAAGCTGATCTGCGTCTTTGTTTTCGCCTATGCAGATTGTTGGTTTTCCCATGGGGCGGCTCATTTAAGTCACTTGATAAAGGCCACAGAAAAATTGGTAGAGCAATGTCAACGTCAGCCAATTGGCTGTTTGTTTGCTCATATAAGGGTGACATTGCTGATTGGTTGTCTATAAACTCAGCTAAATGTTTTTCATTTCTCAGTACAATTAAAAAATTTCGAATAAAATTTTTTGGGCAATGCATTGATGTTCTCGTATTATAATTGTATTTTTTTTCAAGATACATGTATTTAGTTCCATTCTGGCTCTTTTTTTAATGATATTTAGCCCAATTCCGCATATTTTCACAAAAGTTTTAGGGTAATGTATTACTATACTCACTGAGTCATTTCCATTCATATTATAAGTTTGTTCTTCCTGAATTTCTTTGGCTTCTACAATCATTTTCTGTAATGTCTCTACTGGCTTCGCATTCTGAATAAACTCATGCTGAAATCATAGCATTTACTGTAAAGTAGTAAATCATAAAGTATCTATCATCAGTTTGTGTAAAGTATAAGTTACTGTAAATTCGGAAATTTTTGCGTGACTTTTATTTTGCGAATTTTCTATTTCCGAATTATTAGTGAGTTCTAGAATTCGTGAGTGAGTGTCCATGTATTCTATAAAGTTTATAGTGACTCTTTATTAGCGAGAACTTTGAATTCGCGAGGCAACAAATTCACAAAAATATCAGCGAAAATTAAGTTCTTATGAATATTTCCGTATTTACAGTATTATCTCACCCTCGTTATCTCATCCCGGTCGCAAGTGTTCAAGTGTTCTTTTTTAACATTGGTTGTATAGGACATCACATAATTTCGTCGTTAAGCGCACACGTCACAATGACGTCAAAACGTTTTAAATCAAAATGGCGGACGCCGCGATTGTAGCGTTTTTCTAGATAAATAGTATGAAAATCAAGCTTCACCGCATTAAAGCATGCAAGAAAAAGAATCCATCATTCGTGTAAGGTATGAATAGACAAATCTGTCCCTTGGGCCACAATTTGGCATCACTCGGCGAGCCTCGTGATGCCAAAATGTGACCCTTTGGACAGATTTGTCTATCCATACCTGACACTCATGTAAGATTCTTATAATCTACCCCTGGTTGTCTGACATTGTGTACACATGTTCCAATATAGGATGTGACGTAACTTCGTCCTTAAGCACACACCTCACAACATCATTAGAAACATTCTATTTCCAATTGGCGGATGCGGTTGCAGTGTTATTCAACGTAAATGCTATGAAAATCAAGTGTCGCTATTAAGGCGTGCAAGAAAAATAAACTAAAGATGCCAAGGTGACCCTAAGGACAGATTTGTCCATCGATCCCTGACATTCATGTAGGATCCTTATATTCTGTCCCTGTTGTGTGATGATTAGCCAAATCTATGTCCTACACAGAAACTAATGTTGGAGTGTTTTTGTGACACACCGTAATTGTTTTTTTTTTAATTTTCTTTTGTTATCAAATGGATTTTATGTTTAAACATTCTACTCTGATATCAGCTTTTTCTATTCTGACATAATTTTTGTTAAGTCACCACAACATTGGTTCGCAACTTAGTTATGGGACATCCATTACAAGCAGTTTACAAGAATGTGTCTAATGTTTTTATATATTTCTAGTGGGTCTACTTTCAAACCAAGAGGGTTCCAAAAATATACCATTTCAAATCCCATGGACAACCTAAACCTTGCTGCATGTCAAAATCAAAAGTTTACCTGTAATAAATCTTTTGCTAGTGTTCTGTGTTCTGGGTTCTTGACGAGACATTTTGTGACAAAATCTATAAACTCAGGAGACCATTTGTCAGGGTTACGGAAAGATGGCGGAGGTTTCGTTGGTATCATAAATATTGCCTGAAATGGATATACAGAAACAGACAGATATTTTATATTTTGTTGAATATTCGTAACATGTAACATAAGCCCAGAAGGACTTTTAGAGTGAAACAATATCTCACACTCAGACACTGCATGCAATAAAAGAATACAATACATACAGTGAACAAATAGAGAGAGAGAGAGAGTGAAAAAGAGAGCTAGAAAATCATATTTGTTTGTTTTGTGGTTTTATGTTCCAATCAACAATTTTTCACCTATGTCAGGACACAGGCACCGTTTCCTGGGTGTTAACCAGGGGTGTTAATGTGTCTAGCTCATGGACACAACATTGCATGCCAAAAGGGTTCAAACCCAGGACCTGTCTATTCAGAGCCCAACTCTCTACCACCAATCCATCATGCTTCCTAACTTTATTTGTATTGTTGGTGGTTTGGTTTTGTATTTTACGTTCCACTGAACAGCTAAGGTCACATCATGATTGTGGAGGCAGGACATCGATTGAGTCACTTCTAAAAGACCGAAGTAGCATACCATTGAATTCTGTGACTGATTTAAAGTATTTTACATAAAACAAAGAATAACTGTTGGTTTGTTTGTATTATGGTTTAACATCCCGGTCAAAATTTTTCAATCATGTCAGGACACAGAAGAATGATCTTAAAAATTAAAATACCAATTGTATGTTTCAACCTCCCAGCAATACCTACTCTCATAGGATGTATATCACCATATGGAGGCTTGCCTTCAGCCATTTCTAATGCTGTTATACCTGCGAATGAATTGTAATATTCATTATGCACTAGTCATTTATAACATAGCCCCCCATCCCCAGGAAGTAGCGGGGATTTTGACTTTTGGTCCAGCAAATCCCTGCTAAAAGCCCCACCCTGCAGGGACTGTTCATTGGTAAAACCAATGCTGTTTCACCCCTAGCCTGCTATCTTTTCATTTCACGGCCCTTTATGCCAATATAAAGCAAACCCCGGGTATTTCCCCCAAACTGCCGTGGCAAAACTTTGGTCAAAGCCCCACTCATTCCCACGGCTATCCCCCCCTTCCACCGGGGGTGATGGGGGTTGTGGTTACAAATGACTAGTGCGTTAGCATGAATACAATATACACATCATCTGCCAATTGGGACGTGTTGTATTTTTTGTTTGTGTGATTGATTCGATTCCTAACATACCAGTCAATATTTTAAAAGGAACCAATATATGAGCCGCACCATGGGAAAACCAACAATCTGCATAGGCTAAAACAAAGGCGCAGATCAGCTTCGCGGTAACCGCGAAGCTGATCAGCGCCTTTGTTTTCGCTGCTCGGATAGTACAATTCCTCTACTACTTAAATCCGAAATTTCAAGATTCTAGCTCTTTTCTGTAGCTGTACAGATTGATTTGTGTCGGACCTGGTCGGAAACCACATTGTTGGTTTTTCCACGAGACGGCTCATATTATTTCTACAGGGAATGTCCAACACTCAGCCACCATGCTTCCCACCTCAATATGGACCAATGAAAATTAGTGTTACATCAGAAATGGGTATCTTGATTGGAAAAGAAGTCAAGAAGATTTAATACCTTAGGTATGGAACCCTCTCTTACAGTGTGTAAAATGTAAAAAGTTGTTCAAATTTTCAATTCTGTATTTTATATGTCTGTATATATTTGTTTGTATGTGTTGTTTTGATAGAGGACCTCAGGGAAGATTGGACTAGTCCAACTGAGCTTCCTCTTTAAATAAAGTCATTATTATTATTATTATTATTATTATTACATCATGAGAAATCTTGATCTTGTCATTCGCAACCGTTCTTCTCAGGCATTTAAGTTTCAACAAACTATTTTCTTTTTTCTCTTTTTGTTGTAACCCGACCCTATTGTTTAATATCGACTTCAAATGCAAAAAGCTATGGCCATGCAGGAACATATATGGTTACTCTAACCATATTTTCCTTTGCAAGGCTAGAACAAAGTCAACAAACACTTAACCAGTAATTAACAAAAACGAAATAATCTGCCAGATGTGAGAATCCAGATTGCAATCTCTCAACACAAGCCACAAAACAAAGACAAAATGGACTTGGTCTGCTAGTCGGGACTAGCCAAAATTGCCCCTGAAACATTCTGATTGTTAAAAAATTCTTACCTAAACTCCAAATATCCGCCACACAGTCGTAACCTATTTCCTGTATAACTTCTGGCGACATCCAATATGGTGTGCCTATAACTGAGTTTCTTACCTAAACTCCAAATATCAGCTACACAGTCGTAACCTATTTCCTGTATAACTTCTGGCACCATCCAATATGGTGTGCCTATAACTGAGTTTCTTACCTAAACTCCAAATATCCGCTACACAGTCGTAACCTATTTCCTGTATAACTTCCGGCGCCATCCAATATGGAGTACCTATAACTGTGTTCCTCTTTGCCATTGTATCCTACAATACATCATGCATAACGGTTAAGCAATATTTTCCGACTGAGCAAAAGCATACCAAGACAAAGCAATATCTCTTATGAATGATTTCTGCTGCCTAAAACAAGTTCTTTATCCTGGGCCTGAGGTTGTAAAACTTTTTTTTCATGCTCAACTCAGCTGAGACTAAAATTCATCTTGCTCATAAATGTTAACATTTATGAGCAGGATAAATTACTAGTTTTTGAGTTTTGAACCTGAATTTTCCACAATTTTTGACTATTTTAATATTTATAAGCAAATGAAATTTCATGCTCAGCTGAGCTGAGTTTGAAAAAAGTTTTATAACCTCGAAGCCAGGATTTGAGGCAGTGACCTTGAAGTCCACTACAAAACCTTTTTCATGCTCAACTCAGCTGAGACTAAAATTTATCCTGCTCATAAATGTTAAAATGCCAACAATTGTTGGCATTTTAACATTTATGAGCAGGATAAATTACTGGCTTTGTTGATCTTAACCCAAAATTCCAATTTATTTGGGCTATTTCAGTATTTAAGAGCAGTTTAAATTTCAAGCTCAGCTGAGTTGAGCATGAAAAAAGTTTTATAACCTCGGGGCCAGGTCAGGCTGCTCTAAGTAGCCTGAAAGCACTCCATAGTTCGCTTTTCTATCTATAATTGAGCCGCCTCGTGGGAAAACCAACAATGTGGTTTCCGAACAGGTCTGACACAAACCGGCCTGTACAGCTACAGAAGCAGGCTAGAAGCTTGAAGTTTCGGATTTAAGTAGAAGAGGAGTTGTACTAACAGAGTGGCGAAAACAAAGACGCTGATCAGCTTCGCGGTTACCGCAAAGCTGATCTGCGCCTTTGTTTTCGCCTATGCAGATTGTTGGTTTTCCCATGGGGCGGCTCATATCTTGGTAATCAAAGCTTGGTAAAATCTTATTATTGTCATATAAAATTGATAAAATGAATTTTCTAAAATTTTCTGTTATTTAGTAAACTCACTGTGGGCTGTCAAGCAACCCCAAAATCAGCCAACTTAGCATGACCTTCTTGAATCAGGTATTCAGTAATAGAGGATCTTACACGAGTGGTCATTTCATATGAAATTTATTAAACGAGCCTTTGGCGAGTTTAATAAATTTCATATGAAATGACTACGAGTGTAAGATTCGTTTTATCATATGACTTTTAAAATAGGATTTTATCGCCTTCGAAGTGGACATGTTTTCAATGAAAATTTACATTGTTGTTACGGACGTCGTCAATGACGTTACGTATTCCCGCAAAAGTGTTATTACACGTGTGTTCATACAATTTTTATGACATGACGTTATCCACTGGAAAACAGCGACATCATATGATAAATAGTTTTTCAGCCTCGATGTATATTTTTCAGCCTTGATGTATATTTTTCTTAGATTTTCTATAAAATTATACAACAAATTTTCTTTTGAAGTGTACTCACTGTGAGCTGACCAGCAACCCCAAAATCTGCTAACTTTGCGTGACCTTCTGTGTTTAGTAATATATTCCCAGCCTTGATGTCCCGGTGTATTTTCCGCTTAGAGTGTAAATATTCTAGGCCTTTTAATGTGTAGTATAAGATTGTTGCTATTTCTTCTTCATTTAACTGGAAAAGAAAAAAATAAAATTTCAACCGGCAACTATAACAAAACAATGATTGTGCATTCTTGCATAGATATCTATGCGCATATCTGTTTGAAGCCGTTTTCGATTGGTCGAAAGCCGTGTTCAAACAGCAAAACCCATGTTCAAATCATGAAATTCACGTGCCTTTTGAACATGGGTTTTGGCCGACGTCATTGGTCAATGCGACGTGACATCATTGTGTTTTGTAGAAACAAAATGGCCGACGTTGAAGAAGCTCTGCGGTTTTTGGTGAGTTTTTATGTTGTTAATGTTATTTTCATGAGATTTTAAGTGGATAAGAGTGAAAATGCAAGAATAGCAATCAATCATGGTTTGCTTCAGTGTTCAAACATTCGCTGGATCACGAGGAAGGTGTTTGAACACAAGGCCTGTGGCCTTGTGTTCAAACACCTTCCTCGTGATCCATCGAACGTTTGAACACTGAAAACCATGGTTGATCCCTATATTATCAGTTGTTTTATTGCCCACATATCATTGGCTGAATTCCTACAAAACTTTGCCATTAGCTTATTTGTCTTGTTTGTTTCTTTGATTTGGTTTTCAATGTCACAGTCAACAATTCTTCAGTCATGCTGGGATGGAGCCAATGGTTCCCAGGGTAGACTAGTACCAGTATTATGGGCAGTACATGCATCTTGCTCAAGGACATAATCTGGTGAAAATAGGATTTGAACCCAGAACCTCTCATTTCAGAGTCCTACATACAACCACTAGGAAATCATTCTACCCTCATGTGAGCCTCACTGGTCATTTACAGGGCTATTTTGTATTATTTGAGCCACCTCATGGGAAAACCAACAATCTGCATATGCGAAAACAAAGACACAGATCAGCTTCACGGTAACCGCGAAGCTGATCAGCGCCTTTGTTTTCGCTACTCGGATAGTACAATTCCTCTTCTACTTAAATTTGAAATTTCAAGCTTCTAGCTCTTTTCTGTGCTTGTACAGGCCGGTTTGTGTCAGACCTGTTCGGAAACCACATTGTTGGTTTTCCCACGAGGTGGCTCATTTCTCTAATGAGATTACAATTTTTTTCTTGCTCTTGTAAACCAATCTTCGACAAACAGTGCTGAACTAGTGGCAGGCAACTTGAATTTAGTAGGTTATCCTTTGCTCATTGTATAGAGTGCACTTGTGATTGTATTAAGATTTAATATGTACATACACGGAAGAAAAAGATAGCATGAAAAAAAGATACAAAAATCAGTACTTACTACTTTATTGCGTAATTTCATGATATCAGCTACTGACCCAGCACCACAATACTCCATAACAATCTGAAAAATAACAATAAATCTTTGTTTCATACATTGGATGGGTTATAGAAGGTAAGACCTTTATTTTTCAAGTTTTTCCTCATATAAAATACATTCACTGTTGGAAAACTAACTCTATGTAAGCTATCATTTGAGCCGCGTCATGAGAAAACCGGATTTTTGCCTATGCGAAAACAAAGGCGCAGATCAGCTTCGCGGGAACCGCGAAGCAGATCAGCGCCTTTGTTTTCGCTACTCGGATAGTACAATTCCTCTTCTACTAAAATCCGAAATTTCAAGCTTCTAACTCTTTTCTGTGCTTGTGCAGGCCAGTATGTGTCGGACCTGGTCGGAAACCCCGAAGACCAGTTTTCTTGCGTCGCGGCTCATTTGTGTACATGTCACAGGTAATTTTAACAGTTTGTTAATTCATATATTTTAGCAGTTTGGAATTATCCTGGTCAAGGCACCAAAACAGCATCATGTTGCACATAAGAGTATAGGCAGTAGAGCAATACTCACCCAGAGATCTGTATTTTTGAAGTAGCTACCATAATACTTGACTATATAAGGACTATCACATTGCTGCATAATGGATATTTCTTTGATTATTTCCTGTAGATCTGTGTCGACCGGAACTTGCTTGATTGCAAGCACCTGTCCTGACTCCTTGTGCAGGGCTTTGTACACACTGCCATAGGACCTGGGCAAGAAAATGTGAGAATTTAGTTTAAAATCCTTGCTGCCTTAAAGTGTTGTCAGCTAAAAGCCTTTACAAAATGTTTGGACCCAGACCAGGCTTAAAATAAAATTAATAGTCAGGTCAGATAAGAATAAAAATTGTTTAAAATACCAATAGTATTCATGAATTTTTTTCCTAAAAACTATATGTATGATAAATGATAGTTTTAAAAGTGAGAAATTTTGGTGATTTTACACCTTATAGACTAATATTGTTATTTTTTTTATGTTTAAATAAGCATCAGATGTATTTAACAGTTCTCTTTTTTTCAGTTTCACAAAATCATAGAAAGGAAAAAGCTAAATTAAAACATTTCTAGTATTCAAATTAAATAGACATATATGTACAAACAAAATTAATGCTGAAGGGTCTAATAACGCCTATGTTATTATTCTAACAAGCACTATGGAAAATAATAGGACCTGGCATGCTATGAAAGCTGAGAGAAAAGTTTTACACACAATTCATGCCTATATGAAGCAAGCACTATTAACCCATATTTGACGAATGGATTCTCCCATCATTATCATTAGGGTGAGTCCACTTTCTTTTTTAGGGGCGTCAGGAGTGATTTTTAAATGTTATTCAATTTTTCGATGAAAATTCTCTTAGCAAACAGAATAGCCCCAGATGGGACGCCGCGTTCTGCGGCGTCACATCTGGGGCTATTCTGTTTGCCTATGTCCCATAAAAGGGACGCCAGGCTTAAATGAGTTAAAGATAACTGATAACTATCCCATTTCTGCATTTAGAAATTCAAATGTGATAACTACCAAATAATAGTTTGTGAATAATAGCAAATAAAGTGAGTATATTTGCTACTTAAAATTATGCATCGATTAGCAATGTACTTAGGTAGTGCTTGTATGACCTTCAAAATAAGGCAAAGGTCAAAAAATCTTTCTTGTTTGAATGCTTCTGTGCAACCCAGTCGCAATCATAGATGCTCAAGAAGTTGATTTTTATAGCCATGGTGACCTTGACAACTAGGTCAAGGTCATCCAAAAATAGAATGAATGATGAATCTGAAATTATTGTAATCATACTGTTGAAAAGTTATGCTTTAAATATTACAGAACTTTGCATGTCTAAATAGAAACCATCTAAATAGATTTTCCAAGTGTACCTTACAATCATGAAAGACTATTTTAGACCTTCTCCGTTCTCCAAATTTCTTCTTGCCTTGTTTGTTCTTTAACATTAAACATTTAAATGCACCACTTCTATAGTCTAACCCTTTCCCTAGTTTAAATCATTATGTACAGAGCCTTTTTGATGCCAAACAATGACTAAAAACATTATTTCCAACTGTTTTGAAAAAAAAGTAATCAAATTACAATTAATTACAATTACAATCTTGATTATCCCAAGCCTGCATTTGGAGATTTTTTTATCTGTACCTCTCTTTCATTTGTAAGATTGTTTTATTCTTGCACACCAGATAGAAAAATCCTACGTTTTACCCCATGTGAGAAATTCTTATCTCACCCTCGTTATCTCACCCCTGTCCACCCTGCGTTCAAGTGTTCTTTTTTAACATTGGTTGTATAGGACGTCACGTAATTTCGTCGCTAAGCGCTAACGTCACAATGACGTCAAAAAGTTTTTATTCAAAATGGCGGATGCCACGATTGTAGCATTTTTCTAGGTAAATAGTATAAAAATCAAGCTACGCTGCATTAAGGCATGCAAGAAAAAGAATGCATCATTCGTGTGAGGTATGGATAGACAAATCTGTCCCGAGGGTCACATTTTGGCATCAGGAGGCTCGCCGAGTGATGCCAAATTGTGACCCGAGGGACAGATTTGTCTATCCATACCTGACACGAATGATGGTTTCTTTTTCTTGCTCACTTTATGCAGCGAAGATGATTTTTGTACTATTTACCGAGAAAAATGATAAAATCGAGGCGTCCGCCATTTTGATTTAAAACGTTCTGACGTCATTGTGACGTGTGCGCTCAGCAACGAAATTACGTGACGTCCTATACAACCAGTGTTAAAAAAGAACATTTGAACGCAGGGTGCGACCGGGGTGAGATAACGAGGGTGAGATAAGAATTTCTCACATGGGGTAAAACGTTGGATTTCTCTGTCTGGTGTGCAAGAATGTTTTACTCTTACCCTTCTCCTAGTTTACCCAGGATATCAAATACTTCCTCTGGGGCTTTGGCAAGGTGATCTTCTGTTAGTCGGATCAGTGGGTCACTAAGCAAGAGAATTAAACAGGTGACAAGAGAGGGGAAGCTACTACAAGCATAAATAGTGATGCCAAGTCTGGGTTATCTAACTTGAGTTGCAAGCTTCTGAATTGTTTTTACATTACAAATTATCTAATAAACGAAACAAGTTTTAATTTTGTATGATGTGCTTATTTTGTATGCTAAAGAAGAAAATCTCTGAAGGGCAAACACTCCGAGCACCACTTTTGATCATGGCATTTCTCCATAATAACGTAAAAATAATAATTTTGAATATGGTTTTTTCTTCTTTTTCAGTACATCAGTTACGACTTGTTTTAGTTATGAAGAAATGAAGATCATTGGAATTTTAAAATATGTATACTGCAACTTTAATACTGTTGACCAAATTTCAATTACTGCTTCAAAAACTTTTTTTTGTGATAATACATTAATTCAGAAACTTGTGAAACAAGGATACGCCCAGACAAATCTAGGGAAGCATTAAAACATTAAAAGGAGCCGGGTAGTGACAGCTAGGTACCACACCGCTGTTAGCCTGTGAAGAAAATAGCACATAGCACCAGGATTACCCAACACAAGTATTTTGCATACACCAGATGCAAGCCCTTTTATATTTTGGGCCTATATACACCCTGTATACCGAGATGCAACCAAATTTCTTACAGCAGCATTTCACGACACATGACAAAATGGAGTGTGCTGACTGGAAGACGCGGATCAATTTGGCTACAACCTACGGCCAAGCTTAATTGGTTTTGAAACTACCTACAGCGAGGAAATCATTTCTGAGCTATAGGTAGAAGCCCAATCAATCAGGGGCCAGTCGTTCAAAATTAACGATGTTGTTAGTTAATGATTCATTAAAATTTCAAATGGCAATATTACAAATACACTATTATTTTTGGTTGAAAAAATACAACTTTTCAACAAAAAATAACAGTGCAATGAGTGTACGGTATTTGCTTTTGAAGTCGATATAAAGTAAACAAATTGAGGGCTTAACAACACTGTTAAGCTAATAAACGTTTTAACAACTGTGCCTAGGCTTCCAATAACCGCCCTGCGATTGGTCACATGTCGTCAAATGTAGTAATCTGCCCTGTAAGAAGCATGAGCGTACTGAGTGACATAAGTTTGTTTCATGTGTGGGATAATTCTGGTGCAAAATAAGAGGGATCATCACCCAGGGAAATTTACTAGAGCATGCAATTTCATGCACTTACAGTACACATAATATTCATGTACAACATAAAGCATACAGTGTATACATATGAATCTAAATCTAAATCTTGCTTTGCAATTAAACTTTCAAAGGCTTTACTATTCAACAGTACAAAAATACAAAAACTTGCTACCAAGTCAGTGTTCCCACTGAATTTCGAATTTGAGGGTACACTGGCTTAATTTTCTCTATGTATAGGCCTGTATAAGAAGTTATGCAAATTTTGGGGCTATATGGCAAATTTTGGGTGTAAAAAAACCCTCAATAGAGGGAAAATGGGAACTCTCCCAAGGTATATCAAAGCAAGGTTTCATCAATAATTAAGATACTGAATTTTTTTCATGAAATTAGAGGGCAGAATTTTGTATTTTATATTGTAGAAAAATGGTCTTGTTTATTATGTTATGAACAAAGAAAAAAGCTTTGCTGGTTGATTCTGTTCACAAATAGTATAAAATGATTAAAACAATAAACATATAAACTGCAAAGAAGCTGTGCATCTAGAAAAAGGTTATATTTATTTAAGCATTAAAATATGAGAATTTCTACAAGAATCAACAAATCATCACTGTTTTTTCAAAATGTTAATTATTCTAGAATGGACTAATGCATCTAAAATGCTCAGAGAGTAAAAGTGCATGCTCTAGCGAAATACATCATGCAACAACCTAGCAAACAAATATATGCTTTGGTGGCATAGGCTCAATTTGACATTCTTGGTTTCTGTATCAGCTTTGTTTTGCTTCTTTCTTTATATATCATAGTTTTAGTTTCCTTTTATTCAAAGAGTGGGAACAATGTGTATGTTTACAACCCATACATTTTATCTGTATAACACATTTTCTTTTTCACAGCCCTTCTGTTTTCAAGTTTGTTCAAGAGAAGCAAACATATTTGAGGAAACTAAAGCTTATTGTTTCCTAGAATGATACAGATTGCCATTTCAGTTTGTGAGCCTGCAACACAAGCATAAATTAATGTTGGTCTTGCTTAAAATGAAACAGGTTTAACATATTCTACCATTTATATCTGACTATATTTTTTTCTTATTTCATTAAAGCCAAACTGATTTTAGAGAAGCAGAAAATCTTCAAATAATTATTTCAATTTAAGCAAGACTTACATAATTTAAAACACATATGAGCCAGGGAACATCAGAGAAAAAAAGACCCACATTTGAAATACAAATGAGAAACTGTGTTTTTAGTTAATTTCACATAATTTTTTATATGCAACAACAGAGGTCCAGCCCAGCTTCTCAACAACCACAAAGCTAATACAGTGTCAGCAATTCCTATTGCAATGTATACGAAAATATGCCCATGTAATATACAGAGATTTATTTTCTAAGTTGTAAAAATTGAGTAGATAGTCAATATTTTTCTTAAATTTTTGCTCCAAAACATAGATTGTGGGTACTCGTTAGAACCGCCTCGCCGAGTCCGCATAGATTGTGGGTACTTGTTAGAACAGCCTCGCCGAGGCGGTTCTAACTAGTACCCACAATCTATGTTTTGGAGCAAAAATAAGAAAAATAGATATACCCCTGCATACCCCAGTTTTACTATATAAAAGTGGGGTTCAAGGGGGGTATTCATTGCACGGACTTGTTTTCCTGATGCGGAATTTGAGCCTCTAGTCATATAATCATCTGTTGATGAACAGATCTGTTTGTGTAGGATACAGTCAGTAACCCCAAAGACAGGTTTTCTACATGCTTTCATTTAAATCCATAAAAGGCAGTCCCATCGCCACACAGAAAGATTTAAACTGTGTTTGTTCCCTGACTCATCAATGTACATACAATAATAATTTCACAATGTTATGGTCTTACCCTCGCCCTATTTTACATATAATATCAAAAACTTCATCTGGCTGTCGAGCCAAGCTCTCGTCGCTTAGCTTGGTAAGTTCACTGAAAACAAGTTACTTTTATTAAGACAAAATATTATCAAATTCTAATACGATATGGCAATAATGGCATGATTTTATGTTCATCTACCAGATACATTGTAATGTACGAGAAATTAATGTGTTTATGTATTTATATTTACATTTTTGATGCCAAGTCCTAATGAATCTATAGAACTGAAATGCGATTCATACTTCCATGAATAACATTGTGTCATGCGACATCACATGATACAAACTTGACGTAAAAAAACATGGCCTCGCCAATCTGATTGGACCTTGTAAATCTCATTGCACGTTGTGAACGTCGATGCCGTTCGAATACACACTGTGGTCAAAACCTTTTCCAATGCTTGTTGATGCAGAGTTGAGGTGTACTTGATTGCTGTGGAGGTGCGGTCACCCTCACTGAATAGCATTTGTCAATGTTAAATTTCATTTGCCAAGGCCTAAAAAAAAAATGTTATGTTTCCGATTTCATCATAAATTTAGCATAGGGTCGGTAGGTAGGCTTTTTTTTTTTTTTTTTTTTTTCCTTGGAAAATCGGGATCGGTAGGTATTTTTTTTTTTTTTTTGACCGGACTTTTTTCTTACCGCACCAGGGATTTTTTTCGGGTGTCTCAGGGGCCGAAATAAGGCCCCATTCCCAATGAGATTTAGGTGATTTTTTTCCCAATTTGGAGATAAAAATTCCCAATCACAGCTGAAAATAATTTACTATAGGTCAATTCATTGTGAAACTCAAGTTCTGCTGTTTGAAATGCTGTTTAAATTTGATGTTATGCTATTATTAATGATTCTAAATGCATAAGCTTGATTAACTATGTCAACTTGGAAAATATTATCAACTTTAAATATTCTGAAAATTTCCCAAATTCCGGGTTTATGTCGCTAATTTTCCCAATCAGAAAGGCCCTAGGGCCCCTTCCCAAAATTGCGAAAAAAATCCCTGCGCACATTTGACTCCAAATCGAAAACCTTTAAACCGAGGATGGCCGTCTTCGTATAACAGGGATAACGGGACATTGTGCCGCAAGGCTTTTATTACATTTGAAGCAGGTATGTGGCTACATTTGTCGAAATAAATGGCGACTAATGTGCTTGGTCATGTCAACACACTACACAGTAGCCATGTTGTTGTTCTTGATCGTAATTGTTAAAGACCGAAAATATCCGAAAATCGGCGCGGACAAATTCTCGTAACGAAATGGTTTTGACTTTTGATAAAAACCGGAATCGTTGAACAGGGTCGGTCGCCGACTTTTTTTTTTTCTGAGCGCTAAAAAAAGTTGCAGTCGGCGCAGATTTTGACCAGTCGGTCGGGAAATCGGAAACATAACATTTTTTTTTTAAGCCCAATCAGTCTCCCATTGTGCAAGGCTATTCAGATCATCTTGGTAGAATCTGATCCAGAGTCTTGGGCATTGTGAATTCTAGCTACATTGACAAAACATCATCTTGTGAACTCACCCAGTTGATCCTAGACCCAAGTGTGTATTACTCGAGCAAGACGGACATTGACTCAATTGAACTCTATAGTAGAGAACTGATTTTGTCCCTACATCGAAAATGTAATAAACTTTTGTCCGGTCCAGAAAAACAACAGTGTCACGGTTTCTGTCTCTAAAATCTCACAAGCCAATTTCAGCAGCAGCAGAAAACCAGAAAGTAACTTAAGAAAAAATCAACGCCAAAAGGATGGTTCGCCGTAAAGAAACCGGCGGAACTCTACAAGACAACAACAACATCTGGCAATCCGTGAGTGAGGTAACAGCAATGATCAGAGGTGGTATGGTCTTGAAATGATATCACTACCTTAGCCTTACAGTCAGCCTAGTACTAGTAGTGGTCCAGTTTGTTTTAGGGCATTTTTTCATGGACATAAAAATGAGGATTATGAAGGTTTATTGAAATAGTTTGACCATAGTAAAAGGGAGTTTTCCATCGTAATTACCTTTGATTAGACATCTTGCTTTGATTCTTTGTTGTCTCATCTAAATCAAGGAAAAATTCGACTTTTAAAACTTTTCGACATTGTTTTTCTCAAACCGGAAATGTCAAACTGAAATCTCGCAAGGTGATTCTCGTGACCTTGAGGTGGAAAATTATCGATATTTTCTTTGAATATTTATTTTTGAATAATAAAATACACATTTTTTGTAAGTTAAATTGTTTCTGCGCCAAGGTTTTTCTCTTATTCACAACTGTTAAGAAAATATTAATGAAAATAGCTATGGTCACGTGACAGTCACATGACTTTTAAAAATGGCCGCTGCTGCAGTTCAGAAACTGACTCCTTTGCCAGCAATTGAAAAGCTGTCTGAGAGAGTAATAAGAGTCTTAGGAGGAAATCCTGGGTTTATGACACTTCAGGGGACAAACACCTATCTTATTGGCAAGGGTAGAAAGTATGACATTGGTTAGATTTCTTCAGATATTGATTTATATCAAAGATGTTATGGATGTTGAATGTTTATTTTAGATTCATGTGTGTCACTTTGTTTGTCTGAATCTGAATCTGAATAGTTTACTGGTGACACGCCAAATGCCATTATTTCACCAGTGGGTTCAGTGTTCTTTGCTTCAATTAAGCTTGTTTGTATTGAAGCTTAACGGCCCAGTCAACAATTTTTCGATCGTGTTCAGATGTAGCCAATGCTTCCTTGGTTTAACCAGTACTATAGGGAGTTGATGTGTCTTGCTCAAGGACACAACACAGTGCCGCTTGTGGGGATCGAACCCAGGACCTCTCGATTCGGAGTCCGACACTCTACCACTACGCCACCACGCTCCCAATATATGTGTGTCACATCTCATTTCTTAGTATAATGCAAAGGGAAAGAGAGGCCGTGGTTCTTCATATAATACTTTGCTTCAAGCAAGGTGGAGGCTGATAAACTTAGGCTGGTGCCATCTTTATCACCTTTGGTTTGGTGCAGCAATTCTCAAACCTTATTTTAAGTTACATGTATTTACATGTAGAAGCCTCCGTGGAGCAGTGGTTATTTCACTTGCCTTGTAAACAAGGGTTTGCAGGCTTGATCCCAGGTTTCTCCAGTCTGCTGGACGAGACTATAAACCGAGGTCCTGTCTCCATAT
Source organism: Rugalucina vietnamica (assembly GCA_964017185.1). Lineage (NCBI taxonomy): Eukaryota > Metazoa > Mollusca > Bivalvia > Lucinida > Lucinidae > Rugalucina > Rugalucina vietnamica. The sequence goes on along the minus strand of OZ024879.1, from coordinate 11,376,710 downwards.
GACCTTATCTGTTGGTGGGTGGGACATTAAACCCCAGTCAATCAATCAAACCATCAACCTACAGCTGTACTGCTCCTGGAACTACATTGTACTTGAGCTATTGGAACCCACTTTACACATTTCATTATCTTTCAGGTTAAGTTGAGGTAAAGCTCAAGAAAATTTTTACACGCTTATTCTATATCATGCAAATGCATGCATGTGTAACCGTTCATCCAAGTGGCTTGGTAACTCAGTGGTAGAGACCCTGGGTTCAAGTTCGATTGGACCATGTTCTTTTTCCGCCCCCTGTTACATTTGGTGGCACAGTGTTGGTCCATGTTCAGGCTGTGAGCATCAAAGGGTCTGTGCCGACAGTTTTGGCTTGGTTCCGAGCAGATTCTGGGACGGCCAGAATGTGACAGGTCAACCAAGTGGCTCGGTCACTCAATGGTTGTGTGCTTGCATGGTAAGCGAGAGACCCTGGGTTTGAGTCCTGCTAGGGCCATGTTCCTTTTCCGACCCTGTGACACATGGTATTTTAAATTCTGTTGCTTTGCAGAATATTTGCCTGAAGTCCAGTCCATCCATGCACATTATTTTTAATCAACAATGTCTAAGTCTGAAGATTGTAACCTTGGACTGAGAGAGCTTCTTTAAGGTAGACTGTCAAAGTTGTTAAAATGTCATGGTTTGACGTGTTTTCCATTTAGACTGTTCTGTCAGTTGTACATAGTTTAATGACTTTGCAATAGAGCACAGAATTCCAGAGTATTGGTAGATGGTTCAATATCTTTTTACTTTACTCCCTTAGCATTGGTTAAATACCATGAAAGCCTCAACAAAATAAATAAATAAATAGATAACCTAGCTTCTCTGTAGCTCTGATGTTGTCATGTTGGAGTTTTTGCATGAACCAAATCTGGAAATTTGAGTTATGATCGTGCAGATTATCAGATTATTAGAACTGTCCATTTTTTTGTTCATTACGAAAACTTGCCCATGCAATATACAGGAATTTTTTCAGCTATACAAATTGAAAATTTCATTGGAAAAATTGTGATATTTTTAATATTTTCCCCTCAAAACAATACATTGTGAGTACACGAGTACCCATATTGTATGTTTGGGATCAAAATAAGAAAATTAGGTAGCCTTGCAAACCCCATTTTTCATTACGAAAACTTGCCCATGCAATATACTGAGATTTTTTCAGCTGTAAAAATTGAAAAATTCATCAGGAAAATGTTGATATTTTTTCTTATTTTTGCTCAAAACATAGATTGTGGGTACACGTTAGAACCGCCTCGCCGAGGCGGTTCTAACGAGTACCCACAATCTATGTTTTGAGCAAAAATATGAAAAATATCCGAATTTTTCCAACGAAATTTTCTGTTTTTACAGCTGAAAAAATCTGTATATTGCATTGGTAAGTTTTCATAATGTTTTTATTTTGTTTTTTCAGCAAGATTCTGGTGGACACAGGAAGTCCCAATATCCCAGAGTATGTGACTAACCTTCAACAAACCTTGAAGAATCACCATGCCACTATAAAGGAGATAGTGATCACACATTGGCATGAAGATCATGTGGGGGGCGTCCCTAGCGTGTGTAGAGAAGTGCTGAAAGGTAAAGAATATTGAACATCTTATAATGCTAGTTTGACCTTGTGTTAGTATGCCCTTTGAACTTCAAACAAATTCATACCTACTTTTTGTACACACATTAGATTTACAGCATTGTACAGCTACAGTGGCTTGTGAGATGTTAAAAATTTCAGATATCAAGAAAAATATATTTAAGGACTAAATATTGAAGCAGAAATGATCAAGTGCATTAAATCTCCTTGCATGAAAAAAAGAGTCTCACCTTTTCATCAAAGCTACTAGATGTTTCAATACATTTTGGCATTACATTGTATTACCATCTTTTCTTACACACAAAGATTTAGTTGTACTAATCAATATTTTACCAGCTACAGCCAAGGTTTCTAAATTCCGAAGAATCTCTGTGGCAGATGTTGACATATCTCCAGCTCAATATTCCTTTGTGGAAGATCAAACAGTGTTTAAAACTGATGATACCACATTGAGGTAAGATTTTATGATGCCCCAAAGTTTGTTAACTAACATTTGTGATGTAAATCAAGATCTTTGTAATAACACTGTCAGGAAATAAATTCTGTGTATGCTATCATCTGTGTATAAGTCATACGTTAGAGAGCGTGTTCGTACTGCATTTAATTTCGGAAATCACGCATTGCTATATTCATATTAAAGAAAAAAGTTTCTCATATCCTATCACATGCGGCATAGTATAAGCTCTGTTAAGCAATATTTCCTTTCTATGAAATATCAGTTAAACAATCAATTATGTGTGCTGCATATGACAGGATATGTAAAATATTTTACAAATGAATCACGCAAATGGCACCACAAATTTTCCGAACATAGGTTTTATAATAGTCTGAAACGTTGAATTTACATGTGACATCACAGTTGTCACCCATAGGATTTGCAAATTAAATGTTTATCAGTTTTGGATGCATCTTCCAGTCACACACATAAGGGATGGTACTTAATGTTTTTGTTTTGAAACACTACCAGTAACTTAACATTTATGTAAAACTGCTGTCATGAAGTCAGTAAACCATTTTGACAATTAATTCTCAGTTGACAGCAACTTTAGGCTTGAAGAACCGTATTGGAAGATGTTTGGTGTAATTATACCTTACATGTAATAAAGTCGTGTAATCAAACGCTTAATATATTGATACTGATATATATAAAGGCTTTTCATGATAATTTCAGAGCAATCTTCACCCCAGGTCATACTGAAGAACACATGATACTGTATCTGGAGGAGGAAAATGCTGTGTTTGCTGGGGACACTATACTGGGAGAATCTACTGCTGTAGGTTTGCTGAGCTTATAAAACATTTTTCAGCTTGGCTCAGCTCTAAATTGATCCAGAAATTTATCCTGCTCATATAGTAAAAGTTAGCATACACATGAGAAAACCAACAGTCTGGTTTTTGAACCAGGTCTGACACAAACCAAGGTTTACAGCCACAGTAAATATAAGCTAGAAGCTTGGCTTTTCAGATTTAGAAAGAACATGCTTCATACTATCTATGGAGCGAAAACAAAGGTGCAGATATGCTGTGCAGTTACCATGGTTTTCTGATACCAAATGCCAACAATTTATCAGCAGGAAAAATGACAATCTTTAGTAATCCAAAAAATGAAGTTCCTACCAATTTTGCATATTTCAATACTCTTGAGCAGTTTAGATACCATGCTTAGCTGAATTAAGCATGAAAAAATGTAACCTGGTTTGGTTTGATGCCCCAAAGAATGGGATTGTCACGCTGGGAGCTCAAATAAACCATGTCACGAGAGCACCTGTCTTCAGGGATTCCTACAAGTTCCAACAAAATCTGGTGTGTACAGACTCAGAAGATAGCTAGAAGCATAAACTTTTGGATGGTTTCACAATACATAACGATAAATCAAATGTGCTGATCAGTGATGCTGCTATTGTACAGCTGATCTGTGACTTTATTTTTGCATATGCAAAAAGCAGGTTTTCTCATGATACAACTGAAAGCATAATTTGTCTCCTGTTCCTAGGCATATTACCAATTTTACACAGTGAATGCGTGTTATGTAAACAAAAGCTTGTAGGTATTGATTTGTCATTTTAAGAGACCGAGTTTGCCATTGTTGCTCTTGTAATTTATTTATTTTTCATTTAAGTTTCTGCTTACACTCATTGTCTATTTTTCAACAGGTATTTGAAGATCTACATTCCTACATGGCGTCTCTACAGAAGATTTTAGATCTAAAACCACAGGTGATATACCCAGGCCACGGTATTGTCATACAAAATCCTGTACAATTAGTACAAGGTTAGTAGGGCATGATATACCAGTTTTGCTTTATGTTTCATGGATTTTTTCTTATGTTTATCACACAACCTATAGTTTTAAAATGCTTTACTTATGTATACTACATGCAGCTATAAAAGGGAAGTACATGTATGTAACAGGGAGGGTTATTAAGGGTTCTCAAGGCCATGACTGGCCACCAAATGTCAAAGGAGCCAAAAAAAGAATGTGGCCTGACCGGGATTCGAACATAGGGTCTCTAGCTTACCGTGCAAGCACTCTACCACTGAGCTACAGAACCACTTTGTTGACAGGGTACATATACAGGTACTTCTTTTCTGGTTTTGATCTGTGATTAGTACATATTGTTAGTCCTAAATAAGCAGCAAATAGCGACTATTCCAAATACTTAGTACATATTGTTAGTCCTAAATAAGCAGCAAATAGCGACTATTCCAAATACATTTACCTGTCATAGAGTTTTTAACATGCCCAACAAACTGGGATGTATAGCAACAGAATATGCTAAATTATTTGGATTTAGGAGTAATATAAGAGGTATTGTAATACACTGTGTATGTATGGTCATGTCTCATAGGTGAAATAAACGCTGCATGGTTTTTATTTAATATGCAGCAACATAAGCTTTCTTAAAGTGTGAAAAACTTAAGCAATGTACAGTTCTAAACTTCTGGTCAGTAGGTTTCAATCATACTGCCTCTTAAAAAATATCAAAATGATAGAAATTGAAACTATTCATCTATAGCAGATGAAATGAAGTTTTCCATTGTAATTTTGCTTCAACAGATTACATCCAACACAGAAATGAAAGGGAACAGCAAATTTTGTCAGCTTTAGGACAGAAACCTGATGAACCTCAATCAACAGAAGAAATTGTAAGAGTTGTCTATGAAGTAAGTACTTAAATTATTAAAGGTTCTATAAAATGATTTGGTTGCTCGAAAATTGGTTTTCAAGCTTTACCCAGATTGAGTTTGAGTAAGCCTGTGAAACTAGCAAAGTTACCACCAAAATTCTTGTATTTTTACACACCCAACGTGTCTCAATAAAGAAATATTTTGAAAAGGGGCAGATGGAATTATGAGAATGCCCATGCAATATACAGATTTTTTTTTAACTTTCATTTGAAAAATTTTGATATTTTAATTATTTATTTATTTTTATTTTTTTTGCTCAAAATATAGTTGTGGATATTCATTAGAATCTCAGCAAGGTGTTTCTAACGCAATGTATGTTTTGGAGCCATAATAATACTTTTTTTAACTGAAAAAAAGGGGTGTAATGGGGTCTTAATTGTATAGATACCTTCATGTGAAAGGTGTAGATGGAAATACAAGCACCAAAGCAGATGTTTTTCTTTAGCTCCGGAGTTAGTAAGTTATTTGGCGCCCAGGGATCTCCATCGTCGGGCAGCTTACTGAATCTGTGAGTCCTGGTTTTTGTTTCATCAGGATGTTTATCATGATTTATTTGTTTGTTCTTGATGATTCATTTACTAGTTAGAGATTCACCACGAGGACCGAAGAACTAACTAAATGTTATGAACCACTGCAGAAGCTGAGGGTGAGGTTACGGCCGTGTAAAATCGATTTAAACCCGCCAGTAACTTTGTGTTACTGATCGTTCCAAGTCGATACTTCTGTGGTGGTTCTTTTTGTTTTATGTCTTGGTGTTTAAAATATTTTTGTGCTGTTGGCGCCTTATGTATGTTTGCAAATTTTTAGTTAAGTTAAGGTAACTGAGTGGCCACCTATTGGGAAAATAGCTGCTCATTCGGCTTACGAAATGTTTTCATGGTATAAGTACATGATTGTTAGTTTGGTTTTTTCCCACCTTGGTTTTTGGAGTGGGAGTCTTTTTCTGATTGCGCATTTTCCTGATCTTTGCCTACTTGTACTTTTTCATAAAATGTTTTAGTTTTACTATCTTGTAGGGTATAGCAGAAGTTCTTATACCAGCTGCATGTAAAAATGCTACACAACATTTACTGAAACTAGTCAAAGATGATAGAGTTGGTATGTATATGTGTACAAACATGTATGATGAAGATTTGTTGGCTGGAAAATAATTCCTGCATGCAACCAAACATTTTTTACAAGTTGATATTGAATTTCTGTTATTTGTGTTCATTGGTATAGTAATATGATTTTATACAGATATTAGATCTATTTGTGTACTCTTGATGCCCAACTTTAATGTTTGACTCAAAGGCCGTATATCAAATGCGCAAAAATCATACAGTGACATTGTTTGAATTGCGTATGAAATCCAGGTATTAAATGCGCTAGTGATTGAATTTTTAGCTCACCTGAGCCGAAGGCTCACAGGTGAGCTTATAGTATACCCATGCTCCGGCTTCCATCGTCCGTCTGTCGTTCACAACTTCAAACATCTTCTCCTCTGAAACCGCTAGGCCAATCAAAGCCAAACTTCATATGGAGCATCCTTAGGAAGGGGGAAAGAAAGTTTATATAAATGGTCTAGGTCACACCAAGATGGCCGCCTTGCCCAAAAACCATAAAAAATCTTCTTCTCTGGAACCAGTGGACCAATTTCAAAGAAACGGTATGTGGCATTCGGGACTCTGGCCCATCATAGTTTAAATAAATCATGACCTTTGGTTGACCTTGACCTATTTTACGGCAAGCTCAATTTTTGTTTCATAGGCTTTTCAATGGAAAAAAAGTGAAAACATAGAATTTTTCAGGAAGTTTTGTAGCCTGTGACCTGAAAGTTGGTAGATACAGACAACATATTGAGCTAATGAAGTATTGTGAGTATAAAAGGTCAAGGTCATTTCTTGACCTTGGCCAAAGGTCATTTACAATTTAAATGTAAAACTTAATTTTCTCAGTAACCACTTGACCAATCAAAGCCAAATGTTTGAGATAGAGGAACATTAGTTAAAATAAATGGTCAAGGTCACATGACCAACATGGCCACCATGGCTATAAATAGCAAAAACCTTTAGAAATCTTCATCTCGAGAACCAGAAGGCCTATGATTTTGAAACTTGGCATGAAGCATCAGGGGGAGGAGCTCTACAAATTTTATATAAATCATATGACCTTGACCTATTTTACGGCAAGGTCAACATTGGTTGAGCACGCATTTGAATGGGTAAAATTGTCAAAACATCATTTGAAGGGAAAAACTTTATGCAAATTAGCAAATGGACAGAAGATTTATGATTCTGAAAAAATGGACCCGGGGGCAGGTCTGCCCCAACCCCAGGGCAATATACATGTATATTAACATAATATTTAAAGATCTTCTTCTCTGAAACTGTTTGGCCAATCAAAGCCAAACGTCATGTGGAGCATTCTTAGGAAGGGAGAATGAAAGTTTATATAAATGGTCAAGGTCACATGACCAAGATGGCCACCATGGCTATAAATAGCAAAAACCTTTACAAATTTTATTCTCAAGAACCAGAAGGCCTATGATTTTGAAAATTGGCATGAAGCATCAGGGAGAGGAGCTCTACAAAGTTTATATAAATCATGACCTTGGAATTACCTTGACCTATTTCATGGCAAGACCATCATAGGTTGTCCATGCATTTGAATGGGAAAAATTAGAAAATGTAATTAAATGGGGGGAAACTTGCTGGGACAGAAGATTTATGTTTACGGAAAACATCTCCTCAGGGGGTTGTCTGTCCCTGCCCCGGGGCTATATACATGTATATGACCGTAATATTGAAACATCTTCTTCTCTGAAACCACTTGGCCAATCAAAGCCAGACTTTATGTGGAGCATCCTTAGGAAAGGGGAATGAAAATTAATATAAATGGTCAAGGTCACATGACCAAGATAGTCACCATGGCTATAAATAGCAAAAACCTTTATAAATCTTATTCTTCAGAACTGGAAGACCTATGATTTTGAAACTTTGCCTGAAGCATCAGTGAATAGAGCTCTGCAAAGTTTGTACTGTATAACCATGACCCCTAGATGACCTTGACCTATTTTATGGTAAGGTCAGCTGAGGTCGCATATCCCAGATCTCAGGTGAGCGCTTACAGGACCATTGATCCACTGGTTAAGCTTAGCTGCAAATACCTGGAAATAGGTTTTTAGCTCACCTGAGCCGAAGGCTCACAGGTGAGCTTATAGTATACCCATGCTCCGGCGACCGTCGTCCGTCGTCGTCCGTCGTTCACAATTCTTCTCCTCTGAAACCGCTTGGCCAATCAAAGCCAAACTTTATGTGGAGCATCCTTAGGAAGGGGGAACAAAAGTTTATATAAATGGTCCAGGTCACATGACCAAGATGGCCGCCATGGCTATAAATAGCAAAAACCTTTAAAAATCTTCTTCTCCAGAACCAGTGGGCCGATTTCCACGAAACTTGGTATGTAGCATTGGGGACGTGGGCCCATTATAGTTTATATAAATCATGACCCTAGGATGACCTTGACCTATTTTACGGCAAGGTCAACTTAGGTCGCCAATGCATTTGAATGGGAAAAATGGTAAAATGCTATTTAATGGGTAAAACTTACTGGGAATAGGCAAATGGACAGAAGATTAATGTTAATGGAAAATTTTAGGCCCTGGGGGGTTGTCTGCCCCTGCCCCGGGGCTATATACATGTATATGACCATAATATTCAAACATCTTCTTCTCTGAAACCGCTAGGCCAATCAAAGCCAAACTTCATGTGGAGCATCCTTGGGAAGGGGGAATGAAAGTTTATATAAATGGTTATGGTCACATGACCAAGATGGCCGCCATGGCTATAAATAGCTAAAACGTTTAAAAATCTTCTTCTTCAGAACCAGAAGGCCTATGATTTTGAAACTTGGTGTGAAGTATCTGGGAATGGAGCTCTACAAAGTTTGTATAAACCATGACCCTGGGATGACCTTGACCTATTTTACGGCAAGGTCAACTTAGGTCTCCTGTGCATTGGAATGGGAAAAAATAGGAAAATGTAATTAAATGGCAGAAAACTTGCTAGAAATGAGCAAATGGACAGAAGATTTATGTTTAAGAAAAAATTTTGGGCCCAGGGGGTTGTCTGCCCTTGCCCCGGAGCTATATACATGTATATGACCATAATATTGAAACATCTTCTCGGAAACCGCTAGGCCAATCAAAGCCAAACTTTTTGTGAAGCATCCTTAGGAAGAGGGAATGAAAATTTGTATAAATGGTCAAGTTCACATGACCAAGATGGCGGCCATGGCTATAAATAGCAAAATCCTTTAAAAATCTTCTTCTTCAGAACCAGAAGGCCTATGATTTTGAAACTTGGTACGAAGCATCTGGGAATATAGCTCTACAAAATTTATATAAATCATGACCCTGGGATGACCTTGACCTATTTTACGGCCAGGTCAACTTAGGTCGCCCATGCATTTGAATGGGAAAAAATAGGAAAATGTCATGTAATGGCAGAAAACTTGCTAGGAATGAGCTAATGGACAGAAGATTTATGCTTATGAAAATATTTTAGGCCCAGAGGTTGTCTGCCCCTGCCCCGGAGCTATATACATGTAGATGACCATAATATTCAAACAGCTTTTTGTCAGAAACTGCTTAGCCAATCAAAACCAAACTTCATGTGGAGCATCCTTAGGAAGAGGAAATGAAAGTTTATATAAATAGTCAAGGTCACATGACCAAGATGGCCGCCATGGCTATAAATAGCAAATATTTTTAAAAATCTTCTTCTTCAGAACCAGAAGGCCTATGATTTTGAAACTTGGTGTGAAGTATCTGGGAATGGAGCTCTACAAAGTTTGTATAAATCATGACCCTGGGATGACCTTGACCTATTTTACGGCAAGGTCAACTTAGGTCTCCTGTGCATTGGAATGGGAAAAAATAGGAAAATGTAATTAAATGGCAGAAAACTTGCTAGAAATGAGCAAATGGACAGAAGATTTATGTTTAAGAAAAAATTTTGGGCCCAGGGGGTTGTCTGCCCTTGCCCCGGAGCTATATACATGTATATGACCATAATATTGAAACATCTTCTCGGAAACCGCTAGGCCAATCAAAGCCAAACTTTTTGTGAAGCATCCTTAGGAAGAGGGAATGAAAATTTGTATAAATGGTCAAGTTCACATGACCAAGATGGCGGCCATGGCTATAAATAGCAAAATCCTTTAAAAATCTTCTTCTTCAGAACCAGAAGGCCTATGATTTTGAAACTTGGTACGAAGCATCTGGGAATAGAGCTCTACAAAATTTATATAAATCATGACCCTGGGATGACCTTGACCTATTTTACGGCCAGGTCAACTTAGGTCGCCCATTCATTTGAATGGGAAAAAATAGGAAAATGTCATGTAATGGCAGAAAACTTGCTAGGAATGAGCTAATGGACAGAAGATTTATGCTTATGAAAATATTTAAGGCCCAGGGGTTGTCTGCCCCTGCCCCGGAGCTATATACATGTAGATGACCATAATATTCAAACAGCTTTTTCTCAGAAACTGCTTAGCCAATCAAAACCAAACTTCATGTGGAGCATCCTTAGGAAGAGGAAATGAAAGTTTATATAAATAGTCAAGGTCACATGACCAAGATGGCCGCCATGGCTATAAATAGCAAATATTTTTAAAAATCTTCTTCTTCAGAACCAGAAGGTCTATGATTTTGAAATTTGGCATGAAGCATTAAGGAATGGAGGTCTACAAAATTTGTATAAATCATGACACTGGGATGACCTTGACCTATTTCACGCCAAGGTCAACTTAGATCGCCCATGCATTTGAATGGAGAAAATTGTTAAAATGTCTTTTGAAGGACAAAACTTGCAGTTAATTGGCAAATGGACTGATTTTTTATGACTTGAAAAAGACATTGACTCCAGGAGTTATTCTGACTCTGCCCTAGGGTTATATACATGCATTGTACCATTCTAGTCTAACAAGTTTATTGGTACATGTATATACCTCAGGTCTCAGGTGAGCGTTTACAGGACCATTGGTCCTCTGGTATTTTCTTCTTCTAATGAGTTTTTCATATCCTATCACTTTCAGTTCATATACAAGACACAGATGATCATAAATGGAAACTTATACAGAGACAGTCAAAGATATAGTGGTTTGTATAGTTTGTGATTTTCTCTTCTCATCGTTAACCAAGTACATCATGAAGAACTTTAGTTTAGGTCCTGATGAAGGTCGTGATAACCGAAACATGTTGACAAATAAAAAAGAGTTATACCTACCGCTGTTGGTCGTTGGTTTTGTCTTGATTCCTTATTTATTCTTTGAACTTTAGATTTGTTTAATGTTTTCAACAGTGATGGGCATGTTTTCCATACACACTTAAACACTAGAAGTAAAGATTGTGAATCAACATTCAAATATCTTTGTGGCACATCTATTTGTCTTATTTCATGTGATTTGGTCACAGGACACATAATACTTGCTTTTCAACAGATATTTGGAGCTTTTGTTCGACAGTCTGCTAAAAAAAAACAAATGGTGTGTAAGTGTGAGTTTCCAAATTTATAAGCCTCACATACATGCAAATTATGATGTTCAACCATGCACATGTGATATAAACATGCCTCAGAAAGTGTAATGTTGGTCAAAATGATGTGTATGATTTTTACTATGCAATTCTTCAGTTCTGTTTTGGAATAAAATATGAAGGTAGAGAATGCAAAGTTTTGAATATGTATTAAATATACACATACATGTATATATGGAAAAAAGTTTTAAAAATGTGATTATCAGTGTATAAGACATGATTGATATTGGGTTCATGTGTTGATGTCTTGGGTAAAAAAAACCCCACAGAATATTACACAAGATGTATATTTTAATCAGCTGATTTGTGATAGCTTTTTGTTGCAATAAACATAGCACTATTCTTTATCACTAGTTGCGCTTGTGATTTAAATTGTCCATTGTGATTTTTCGTAGTAGATTCATTCTATAAGAATATGGTCTGAATTACATTTGTTGTGGAACATTATGTTCACAAACCAATTTTGAAAAAGAAAATTGGAAAATACATGTATGAAACCAATTAAAAAAGAAACTGGTATATAATGAAATCTCAAACACACTATTTCGAATTTATTCAGAATGTTCGTGTAGCATACACAAATGTGAACAATAAGTCAAGTGAAATAATTAATGAAATGTAACAAAGCCACCTTTCGATGGTTAACCACATCAACCTTTCATAATGCCCCAAAGTTTTTGGACAACCCTCGTATTTGTCTTAATCAAACTGATAATTTTATAAGTTGCATCATGACAAAACACGCTCATAGAGCTTCTGACCAGGCCTTACACAAGCAAGACTGCGCAGCCTCAGCACATGGTTCAAAGCTAAACATTGAGGATAAGTTAAGTAGAGGACTGTAATACTGTTTTACGTTTTGGAGACATATTTTTGTGCTGTTTGAACCTTATGTATGTTTTCATATTTTTATGAAAGCTCGGGTTATAATATGTTTTCTAACTATAAGTACGTAATTGTCAATTTAGTTTTTCCCACCTCGGTTTTTGGAGAGGGAATTTCTTTTTGATTGCGCCTTTTGCTGATCATTGCCTACTTGTACGTTTTCACATATGTAGCAAAAGAAAGTGTTTGGCTTATTGTATTGGTGCTTATCTGAGCCTTTGTTCATGAATAAATAAAGGAGACATTCTTTTAATGTTGAAAACTTGAGAAATATGCAGACAGTTTGCATCAGGCTGCTCAGAGGTTATACAGACTTAACTATCCAACAACTTTGGTTGATTATGGGAGGCTGTATCAACAATAAATGATCAGTTTTATTTACTAACTCAACTTCCACACTTAACATTGAGACCTTCCTAAGTCATGGTTGTAAAGAATATGTGAGCCGCGACGCGAGAAAACCGGTCTTCGGGGTTTCCGACCAGGTCTGACACAAAACGACCTGTACAAGCACAGAAAAGAGCTAGAAGCTTGAAATTTCGGATTTAAGTAGAAGAGGAATTGTACTATCCGAGAAGCGAAAACAAAGGCGCTGATCAGCTTCGCGGTTACCGCGAAGCTAATCTGCGCCTTTGTTTTCGCCAAGGCAAAAATCCGGTTTTCTCACGATGCGGCTCATGTATTAATACAAACTTTTCACATGTGAGCTTGAATGTTTTATATTTTATTTATTTTTCATACAGGTTTGTTTCAAACACAAACAAAAAAAACACAGATCAGCTTAGTGTCTATGCATTATGATCAGTGCCTTTATTGTTTGTTTTATAGAAAATATTAGAGAATCCATATTAAATAAGAAAACTTCATCTTTGTACTTGCTTGTTTAGCCTACAAGGCAGTTTGAATCTTACCTGGTCCTGAGGTTATAAAACTTGTTTCATGCTCAACTCAGCTGAGCATGAAATTTCAACTGCTCATAAATGTTGAAATAATCAAAATTAGTGGAAAATTCAGGTTTAAAACTAAAAAACTAGTAATTTATCCTGCTAATAAATGTTAAAATGTCAACAATTGTTGGCATTTTAACATTTATGAGCAGGATAAATTTAAGTCTCAGCTGAGCTGAGCATGAAAAAAGTTTTATAAACTCGGGGCCTGGTCTCGGGCCTAGATAGTCATTCACATGAACAGGCTTGTATTATTATATTTTTCATATATCAGCACTGTGTATTCGGACACATTTATTTAACAGCAGCTATAAATAAAAACATGATACACTTTCCAGATGCATAACTATATTCAAAATTCAGACAAAATTTGTACTTATGTCGGTTCAGCTTATGTTCATTGTTATATATTTCATTGGCTAAAAATAAAAAAAACGTCTTGTCTTGCCAAGAAGAATGCTTATATTCACAGTTTGTTTTGCTTATTGAGAAATTATTCCAGGGACTGAGGTTATAAATTTTTTTTCATGCTCAGCATAGCTGAGACTAAAATTTAACCTATTCATAAATGTAAAAATGCCAACAATTGTTAGCATTTTAACATTTATGAGCAGGATAAATTACTGGCTTAGATGAACTAAACCTAAAATTTCAATTAATGTGGACTATTTCAGTATTTATGTGGAATTGTAATTTCATGCTGCTCAGCTGAGTTGAGCATGAAAATATTTTCATAACCTTGGGACCCGGACAAGCTTCTATGTCTTCTCAGAATAAAAACTATATATGACGTAGGTCATTCATAATAGAAAATGATCTGTCCCCTGCAACCAAATATTTTTGAACATGATGTACCATACCATTACGAAAACATGCCCATTCAATATACAGAGATTTTTTTAAGCTGTTAAATTGAAAATGTTTAGAAGAATTTTTTTGGATATTTTTCTTATTCTTGATCAAAACATAGATTGTGGGTACACATTAGAACCGCCTCGTCGAAGCGGTTCTAACGAGTGCCCACAATCTATGTTTTGGAGCTAAAATAAAAAAAAATAGGTATACCCCTGCAAACCCCAGTTTTGGTATATTAAAGTGGGGTTCAAGGGGTATACATTACACGGACATGTTTTCCTGATGAATGTTCTTGCACAATGGTAAATAATAGCATCAAGCTTTCATTCCAATCACACAACTCCCACCTCTACTATATATTGCTTGTTTGAATGAACAGATTTCATTCAGATGTAAATATCATGTATAATGCAAACAAATTAACAGTTTCAATAAACAACTGAATCATGATTTATTTTTCCCTTTGGAAAAACAAAACATAACACACATTGCTTGATCACTACAATGACTCTCACTACATGGTGTTTCTTATTACACTTATCTGTGCAATGACATTAAATACTTTATAAGGAATATTATAATGTCCTTGACCTTTCTTATCACCATTTCTTGCCGATTCATTTTAAGGTCTATGGCTAGGCTAGTTTTAATTATGAAAATGTGAATTGGATGTTTTTTGTCTAATAGCATTTCATGAAAAAGTAATGAACATAAAAAGTAATTATATCATTTTACGATAACTTTGATCTGGTCCAAAAATGATTGATCTGCATGAAACATCTTAAGTTTGCGAATTTGTTTTTGTAGCCTGCATGATTTGTTGGCTTTGTGCTTTAACATCCCAGTCTGAACAGTTATAACTTTCTGTGTATTATCAATACTATGTAGAGATACTGAATACTTTATTTTTATTTGTTGGAGTCAATGATATTATGTTTAATTTGATATACGAACAAGAGACAGCATATTACCCGTATTCGGACTTGATATCCGTGTTCAGATATCTTGTCTGAATATGAGATTTATTTGGAGAGAAACAAATGATTTAGAGTGAAAATGGCCTCCATTTGTAGCTTGGAGAAATTGCCTGAAACTGGAAAAACACTGGTTTACTGTCAAACAGTTATAATAATACCAGAGGACCAATGGTCCTGTAAACGCTCACCTAAGATCTGCTACATATGCAAATAAAGATGTTTGAATATTATGGTATTTAGCCCCAGTGCAGGGGCAGATGAAGCCCTTGGGCCATTTGTTTTCAGAATAATCAATATCCTGTCCATTTGCCAATTTCTATTTTATTTATTCCCTTCAAATGACATGTTAACAGTTTTCCCCATTCAAATGCATTGGCAACCTATGTTGACCTTGTCGTAAAATAGGTAGAGGTCACCACAGGGTCATAATTTATATACACATTGTAGTACTTTAGCCATCAATGCTTCATGCAAAGTTTCTTTGAAATCGGTCCACCGGTTACGGAGAAGATTTTGAAGGGTTTTTACCATATATGGGCATGGCGGCCATCTTGGTCATGTGACCTGGATTATTTATATACACATTGGTTACCCCATCTCACATAAAATTTAGCTTTGATTGGCCAAGTGGTTTCACAGGAGAAGATGTTTGAATATTATGGAAATATACATGTATACTGCCCAGGGTTGGGGTCATATGAGCTCCTGGGGACCAATCTTTTTCAGAATCATTAATATTCAGTCCTACTGTGCATTTCCTGCAAGACTTTCACTTTAAATGACATTTCAAAAGTTTTCCCCAATCAAATGCATTGGCGACTTATGTTGACCTTGCCGTAAAATAGGTCAAGGTCATCACAGGGTCATGATTTATATACATATTGTAGTACTTGAGTCATCGATACTTCATGCCAAGTTTCGTTGAAATCGGTCCACCGGTTCATGAGAAGAAGATTTTTGAAGGGTTTTTACCATATATGGGCATGGCGGCCATCTTGGTCATGTGACCTGGATTGTTTATATGCACATTGGTTACCCCATCCTATAGATGCTTCACATAAAATTTGGCTTTGATTGGCCAAGCGGTTTCAGAGGAGAGGCTGTTTGAATATTATGGAGATATTATACAATTATCGACTTCAATGAGGTAGATATAAGGATTTATCTACCTGAAAAAAGTGATATTTACCGAGGCCGGAGGCCGAGGTGAATATCACTTTTGAGGGTAGATAAATCCTTAAATCTACCGAAATTGAAGTCAATAACTGTTTTGTTATATGACTTTTCAAGTGTTTTAATGTTTATCTTATAACAAATAAACAAACAAAATCAGATGTTAAAGAAGGCTAGACCAAGAGGAATAATTGATCATGCTTGAAAGATAATTTTGTTAGCTCTTAATACAACATATATTATGGGTACTCCTAAGAATCACCATGACGAGGCAATGCCAATGGGTACCAACAACATGGGTTCTTATGAAAAATAAACAAAATATTATCCCATAATTATCACCAAATACACCTTATTATCTAGTGCTTTGTTTACCTGTAAAAGTGTGTAGATTTCATGAACTGAAATGAGTTCGGCTATTTATAGCTAACTGGCAGGTTTTAAACATATACACCAAATCATGTCAATTTCACCAAGCACATGTTGATTTCATGCTGGTGCTATTTTTGGGTACTCAGGAGCGTAATATAGACTTTGGAGGTTAATATAGAAAACCTGTCAAAATAATTAACCTCCAGGAACTGGTTTGATCTGGTTTTCATCAGTTTGGTCTGGTTTCAGAGAAATATAAGGATTTATTAATACTAAATGAGCCAATCAGGAGACAGGAATTCCTTCAGTCATATAACAAACATGTATATTGCCCTGGGATTGAGTCATATGAGCCCCTGGGGTCCATTTTTTTCAGAATCATTAATATTCAGTCCTAGTGCCAATTTCCTGTAAGACTTTCACTTTAAATGACATTTTAAAAGTTTTCCCCATTCAAATGCATTGGTAACCTATGTTGACCTTGCCGTAAAATAGGTCAAGGTCATCACAGGGTCATGATTTATATACACATTGTGGACCTTGAGTCCCTTATGCTACATGCCAGGTTTCAAGATCCTAGGCCATTGGGTTCTGGAGAAGAAGATTTTTAAAGGTTTTACCATATATGGGCATGGCGGCCATCTTGGTCATGTGACCTGGATTATTTTATATATACATTGGTTCCCCCATCCTATAGATGCTTCATATAAAATTTGGCTTTGATTGGCCAAGCGGTTTTAGAGGAAGAGATCTTTGAAAATGGTGGACGACGACGCCGGACGGACGGACGCCGGATTATGGCCATCCTATAAGCTCACCTTGTGAGCCTTACGGCTCAGGTGAGCTAATAATCAAAAACATATTTTTATTGAGACGTATCCTCTTATTTAGGATGTATGCAAAAGTAACAAAAATCAGAATTATGGTGTATACCATTATACCATACAGCCATTTCACTTGAGCTTGCTATTAGAGCATTTGTATTACACAAGAAGACGATGTGTTAAAACGGCAAGCTCAAGTGAAAAGGGCTGTAATACCAACTTTTGCTCCTCTTTGTTCACCATACTAATTACCACATATACTCCATCTTAAACTAGTAAATACATGGCTAAAATAAATAAAATTTGAAACAATAACATGATTATTATCTTAATTTGAGTGCCTCAAACAAAAACGTATAACAACAACTGAACAAATAATATAATGGGTATTTCATGTTAATTGCGGTATAATATAGTCAGACTGAAACTTATAGATATGTTGATATAAGAAAATTTAAAAGTCTCGTTTCTTGTGTGGCAGCATGATTTGCAGATTGCTTCAAGTTGTTTTTAGCTCACCTGAGCCGAAGGCTCACAAGGTGAGCTTATAGGATGGCCATGATCCGTCGTCCGTCCGTCCGTCCGTCGTCCGTCGTCCGTCCGTCGTCCACAATTTCAAAGATCTTCTTCTCTGAAACCACATGGCTGATCTAGTTGAAATTTTATGTGGAGCCTCCTTGGATAGTGGCATTTCAAGTTTGATCGCGAAATCCAGGTCACATGACCAAGATGGTCGCCATGCCCATATATGGTAAAAACCGCTCAAAAATCTTCTTCTCCAGAACCGGTGGGCCGATTTCCACGAAACTTGGTATGTAGCATCGGGGACTTCAGCCCATCATAGTTTGATAAAATGATGACCTTTGGATGACCTTGACCTATTTTACGGCAAGGTCAAATTTGGAAACATAGGCTTTTACATGGGAAAAAGTGAAAACTATGGATTTTTTGAAAACTATTGCAGCCTGATGCCTGAAAAGTGGTAGATGCAAACAACTAATGGATTAGATGAAGGTATGTGATTAATTTAGGTCAAGGTCATCTCTTGACCTTGGCCAGTCTGTCGTCCATACACACTTTTCAAAGATCTTCTTCTCTGAAACTGCTTGGCCAATCAAAGTGAAATTTTATGTGGAGCATCTATGGGTAGGGGAGACGAAAGTTTGATCGTGAAATCCAGGTCACATGACCAAGATGGCTGCCATGCCCATATATGGTAAAAACCACTCAAAAATCTTCTTCTCCAGAACCTGCAGGTTGATTTACGCGAAACTTGGTATGTAGCATCGGAGACGTCAGCCCATCATAGTTTGATAAAATGATGACCCTTGGATGACCTTGACCTATTTTACGGCAAGGTCAAATTTGGAAACATAGGCTTTTACATGGGAAAAAGTGAAAACTATGGATTTTTTTGAAAACTATTGCAGCCTGAGGCCTGAAAAGTGGTAGATGCAAACAACTAATGGAGTAGATGAAGGTATGTGATTAATGTAGGTCAATGTCATCTCTTGACCTTGGCCAGTCTGTCATCCATACACACTTTTCAAAGATCTTCTTCTCTGAAACTGCTTGGCCAATCAAAGTGAAATTTTATGTGGAGCATCCATGGGTAGGGGAGACAAAAGTTTGATTGTGAAATCCAGGTCACATGACCAAGATGGCCGCCACGCCCATATATGGTAAAACCCACTCAAAAATCCTCTTCTCCAGAACTGGCTGGCGGATTTTCATGAAACTTGGTATGTAGCATTTGGGACTCCAGCCCATCATAATTTGATCAAATGATGACCATACGATGACCTTGACCTATTTTACGGCAATGTCAATTTTGGAAACGCAGGCTTTTACATGGGAAAAAGTGAAAACTATGGATTTTTTGAAAACTATTGCAGCCTGAGGCCTGAACAGTGGTAGATGCAAACAACTAATGGATTAGATGAAGGTATGTGATTAATTTAGGTCAAGGTCATCTCTTGACCTTGGCCAGTCTGTCGTCCATACACACTTTTCAAAGATCTTCTTCTCTGAAACTGCTTGGTCAATCAAAGTGAAATTTTGTGGAGCGTTCATGGGTAGGGGGAACGAAAGTGCGATCGCGAAATTCGAGTCACATGACCAAGATGGCTGCCATGCCCAACTACTTTTAAAAACCACTCAAAAATCTTCTTCTCCAGAACCGGCTGGCCGATTTACGCGAAACTTGGTATGTAGCATTTGGGACTCCAGCCCATCATAGTTTGTTGAATTGATACCCTAGGATGACCTTGACCTATTTTACGGCAAGGTCAATTTTGGAAACATAGGCTTTTACATGGGAAAAGGCGAAAACAATGGATATTTTGGAAACTGTTGCAGCCTGAGACCTGAAAGTTGCTAGATGCAGACAACTAATGGAGTCAATGAAGGTAAGTCATTAATGAAGGCCAAGGTCATTTGTTGACCTTGTCAAAGATCTTCTTCTCTGAAACTGCTGGGCCAATCAAAGTGAAATTTTATGTGGAGCATCCATGGGTAGGGGAGATGAAAGTTTGATCGCGAAATCCAGGTCACATGACCAAGATGGCCGCCACTCCCATATATGGTAAAAAGCACTCAAAAATCTTCTTCTCCAGAACTGGCATGCCGATTTTCATGAAACTTGGTATGTAGCATTTGGGACTTTAGCCCATCATAATTTGATAAAATGATGACCCTAGGATGACCTTGACCTAATTTACGGCAAGGTCAATTTTGGAAACATAGGCTTTTACATGGGAAAAAGTGAAAACTATGGATTTTTTGAAAATCATTGCAGCCTGATGCCTGAAAAGTGGTAGATGCAAACAACTAACGTAGTAGATGAAGGTATGTGATTAATGTAGGTCAAGGTCATCTCTTGACCTTGGCCAGTCTGTCGTCCATACACACTTTTCAAAGGTCTTCTGCTCTGAAACTGCTGGGCCAATCAAAGTGAAATTTTATGTGGAGCATCCATGGGTAGGGGAGACGAAAGTTTGATCGCGAAATCCAGGTCACATGACCAAGATGGCTGCCACGCCCATATATGGTAAAAACCACTCAAAAATCTTCTCCAGAACCGGCAGGCCGATTTTCATGAAACTTAGTATGTAGCATTTGGGACTCCAGCCCATCATAGTTTGATAAAATGATGACCCTATGATGACCTTGACATATTTTACGGCAAGGTCAATTTTGGAAACATATGCTTTTACATGGGAAAAAGTGAAAACTATGGATTTTTTGAAAACTATTGCAGCCTGATGCTTGAAAAGTGGTAGATGCAAACAACTAATGGAGTAGATGAAGGTATGTGATTAATTTAGGTCAAGGTCATCTCTTGACCTTGGCCAGTCTGTCGTCCATACACACTGTTCAAAGATCTTCTTCTCTGAAACTGCTGGGCCAATCAAAGTGAAATTTTATGTGGAGCATCCATGGGTAGGGGAGACGAAAGTTTGATCGTGAAATCTAGGTCACGTTACCAAGATGGCCGCCACGCCCATATATGGTAAAAACCACTCAAAAATTTTCTTCTCCAGAACCGGCAGGCCAATTTTCGCGAAACTTGGTATGTAGCATTTGGGACTACAGCCCATCATAGTTTGATCAAATAATGACCATAGGATGACCTTGACCTATTTTACGGCAAGGTCAATTTTGGAAACATAGGCTTTTACATGGGAAAAGGCGAAAACAATGGATATTTTGGAAACTGTTGCAGTCTGAGACCTGGAAGTTGCTAGATGCAGACAACTAATGGAGTCAATGAAGGTAAGTAATTAATGAAGGCCAAGGTCATTTCTTGACCTTGACCCAAAGTCATTTAAATATCAAAATTAAAATTATGGTTTTCTCATAAATCACTGGGTTTGGAAACTATTGCAGCCTGAGACCTGAAACTTTGCAGATGCAGACAACTTATGAATTCAATAAAGGTGTGTGAGTATTCAAGGTCAAGGTCATTTCATGATGACTTAATACTCCAGGATCAGGCTTCAGGTGAGCGTTCTCAGGACCAATGGTCCTCTGGTTATTTGTATTTTTGTAAATTTTGTACACAATTTATGGATATAAATGCATCAAGATTCTTCAGAGGAAAACATATGCAAAGTTTGGTATTATGCAGAAATTATGAAGAACTTACAAACTGTGTTCAATTTACATAAAATACCCATGTTACCTGTTCTTCGTAACATATTCTGAAAATATTTTGCCCTATGGAAACACAAGGGCTTATATGTCTTCTTTTTTCTTTATGTTGATGAACACTTATGATTCCTATAGGGCGGTTTTGTTTGAAATTGTAAGTCCCAGCATACAAAGTATACACTCTTTATGCAGGGCAATGACAAATTCAAACCATTCGATGGAAAATATTGAATCAGTTTTAACATGCCCTATCATCCATAACACTTCTGACATAAAATACAAAATTTACTCATAACATTAGGAAAACATGTCCGTGAAATGTATACCCCCTTGAACCCCACTTTTATATAGTAAAACTGGGTTATGCAGGGGTATGCCTATTTTTTTTATTTCTGCTCCAAATCATAGATCGGCGAGGCGGTTCTAACGATTACCCACAGTCTATGTTTTGAGCAAAAATAAGAAAAACATGAAAATTTTCAATTTTTACAACTAAGGAAAAAATCTGTATATCACATGGGCGTGTTTTCATAATGAAAAGCATTTGATCTAAGTGTAACTATTTTTTATATTTAAACTGACCAAAAAACTCACTCTATCTTTTCATTTGCTAAAAAAACATGTGTATTTCAAGTCTGTATTAACTTTTCAGAAGTTTTTACTATTGAACATATGCATGTAGGCTTTACATTACGAAAACTTGCCCATGCAATGTACAGAGATTCTTAGTAAAAGATAATTTTCACTATTTGTCTTATTTTTGTTCAAAACATAGATTGTGGGTACACGTTAGAGTATGTTAACGAGTACCCACAATCTATGTTTCGGAACAAAATAAGAAAAATAGGTATATCCCTGCATACCCCAGTTTGATATATAAAAGTGGGGTTTAAGGGAGTATTCACTGCACGGATATGTTTTCCTGATGTGAGCTATGGATCTGTCAAGTATAACCTGTTTAATCTTTAAACTGACCAACTTTTTATAGGCTGAAAGATTTGTGTATTTCAAGTCAGTATTATCTTTTCAGAAACATATGCATGTTGTCTTTAAACTACGAAAACTTGCCCATGCAATGTACAGAGAATTTTTAAGTTGTAAAAAATAATTTTCAGTAGAAAAATCATGATATTTGTCTTTTTTTTAGCTCAAAACATAGATTGTGGATACACGTTAGAACCGCGCTGAGGCAGTATTAACGAGTACCCACAATCTTTGTTTTGGAGCAAAAATAAGAAACCAGAGGACCAATGGTCCTGTAAACGCTCACCTGAGATCTGCAGCATATACCAATAAACATGTTTGAATATTATGGTATTTAATCCCAGTGCAGGGGCAGATGAAGCCCTTGGGCCATTTTCTTTTTCAGAATAATCAATATTTTGTCCATAATGGCCAATTTCCTGCTGGCTTTTTCCTTCAAATGACATTTTAACAGTTATTCCCATTCAAATGCATTGGCAACCCATGTTGACCTTGCCATAAACTGGGTCAAGGTCATCACAGGGTCATGATTTATATATACATTGTAGTACTTGAGCCATCGATGCTTCAAGCCAAGTTTCCTTGAAATCTGTCCACTGGTTCCGGAGAAGAAGATTTTTGAGAGATTTTTACCATATATGGGCCTGGCGGCCATCTTGGTCATGTGACCTGGATTATTTATATATACATTGATTACCCCATCCTTTAGATGCTTCACATAAAATTTGGCTTTGATTGGCCAAGTGGTTTCAGAGGAGCACATGTTTGAATATTATGGAGATATACAAGTATATTGCCCCAGGGTTGGGGCATATGAGCCCCTGTGGTCCATTTTTTGTCAGAATCATTAATAGTCAGTCCTTTAGCCCATTTCCTGCAAGACTGTCACTTTAAATGACATTTTAAAAGTTTTCCCCATTCAAATGCATTGGTGACCTATGTTGACCTTGCCATAAAATATGTCAAGGTCATCACAGGGTCATGATTTATATATACATTGTAGTGCTTTAGCCATCGATGTTTCATGCCAAGTTTCATTGAAATTGGTCCAACGGTTCCAGAGAAAAAGATTTTTGAAGGGTTTTTACCATATTTGGGCATGGCGGCCATCTTGGTCATGTGACCTGGATTATTTATATACACATTGGTTATCCCTTCCTATTGATGAATTACATAAAATTTGGCTTTGATTGGTCATGTGGTTTCAGAGGAGCAGACGTTTGAATATAGTGAAGATATACATGTATATTGCCCCGGGGTGGGGGCACATGAGCCCCTGGGGTCCAATTTTTTTCAGAATCATTAATATTCAGTCCTACTGCCCATTTCCTGCAAGACTTTCACTTTAAATGTCATTTTAAAAGTTTTCCCCATTCAAATGCATTGACGACCTATGTTGACCTTGCCGTAAAATAGGTCAAGGTCATCACAGGGTCATGATTTATATATACATTGTAGTGCTTTAGCCATCAATGCTTCATGCCAAGTTTCATTGAAATTGGTCCACCGGTTCCAGAGAAAAAGATTTTTGAAGGGTTTTTACCATATATGGGCATGGAGGCCATCTTGGTCATGTGACCTGGATTATTTATATACACATTGGTTACCCCTTCCTATTGATGCTTCCCATAAAATTTGGCTTTGATTGGCCTTGCGGTTTCAGAGGAGAAGACGTTTGAATATTTTGGAGATATACATGTATATTGCCCCGGGGTGGGGGCACATGAGCCCCTGGGGTCCAATTTTTTTCAGAATCATTAATATTCAGTCCTACTGCCCATTTCCTGCAAGACTTTCACTTTAAATGACATTTTAAAAGTTTTCCCCATTCAAATGCATTGGTGACTTATGTTGACCTTGCTGTAAAATAGGTCAAGGTCATCACAGGGTCATAATTTATATACACATTGTAGTGCTTGAGCCATTGATGCTTCATGCCAAGTTTCGTTGAAATCGGTCCACTGGTTCGGGAGAAGAAGGTTTTTGAAGAGTTTTTACCATATATGGGCATGGCGGCCATCTTGGTCATGTGACCTGGATTTCTTATATACACATTGGTTCCCCCTTTCTATAGATGCTTCATATAAAATTTGGCTTTGATTGGCCAAGCGGTTTTAGAGGAGAAGATCTTTGAAATTGTGGACGGACGACGGACGGACGGACGCCGGATCATGGCCATCCTATAAGCTCACCTTGTGAGCCTAACGGCTCAGGTGAGCTAAAAATAGGTATACCCCTTACTATATAAAAGTGGGGTCTAAAGGGGTATTCATTGCACGGACATGTTTTCCTGAAGATTTGCAAATAGTTTCTCATCTAATCTGTTTCTCAGTGAAACGCACACTTTTTTGGCATATTTTGCTTTTTAATGTTTATAGATATTTGACAACTAATATGCAATTTGTCAAATGTTTGTTACTGCCTGACATAAAATATTATAATGTAAAATTGTCTATTTTAAAATAGTCAAGTTTATATTTGATTATAGCAAGTTACATTCACTCAGACAAGCAAATTGTTTATAATGCATCATAACTTATCAAACTTAACAAAAAATTGTAATATGTATAACATACACATAGTGTACATGTATATTAGTTGATCACTGAAGATTAATTTATCATTTCTATATGAAACACTTGCATGTTTACTGGTTGATATATGATTATATAGACTGGCAACCAAGATGTGTCTTATACACATCAAATATGTGCAAAATGAATCAATGAGTTGCTATCCAGTTATCTAAACGGGAATGTCATCAGAAGCAAATCTTGGCGTGATAAATTTTTTAAATACTGTAATGTTGTAAATGTGTTGTTTTGTTGTGTATGTACAAGCATATTTTTTATCATTAATTGATTGACAAATAAACCAGATTTGAAGCCCAGTGTGATCACAGTCTTTTCATTTTTTTCATTGGAAATTTGATATTATTCATTTTTCAAAACAACCCATTTAAAATGGTTAATTTTTGTTCTAACTTTGATATGTCAAACATAACATACAGCTGTACATTTATAATGCATGACCAATCATATTTAATTTGTTAAACATTAATTATCTTATTTTGTTATTTTTTTACATATGAGCCGCCTCGTGGGAAAACCAACAATGTGGTTTCCGAACAGGTCCGACACAAACCGGCCTGTACAAGCACAGAAAAGAGCTAGAAGCCTGAAATTTCGGATTTAAGTAGAAGAGGAATTGTACTATCGGAGTAGCGAAAACAAAGACGCTGATCAGCTTCGCGGTTACCGCGAAGCTGATCTGCGTCTTTGTTTTCGCCTATGCAGATTGTTGGTTTTCCCATGTGGCGGCTCATATTATTTTCATGCTGATGGGCTTCCCAGAAACATGACAACACATCAGATTGGCGTCAATGTCACGTGACGTCATGGGTATTGATATGACGTCACTGATATTGCAATTTTGTTGTTTTTACATGTAGTTGTGTTCCTTCTGGGGTTCAGCATATAAAACACCATGATCAGAAGGTAGATCGATACACCCGCAAAGTTTAACATACAAAATATGATAAATACATAATTCTATATTTAATGAGGAATTTTTGAACCACTTTAATACTACACATTTTATGACGTTTCAAATAAACTGGCCAGTGCATGTTTTCTTAAATGATGACTAAATGACTGAAATATTACAACATTCAGAAATCATTTTAATATGGTAATCTCAAAAATTATACGGAAACTTAACATGTCATAAATTACTTTATATCACTGTATATTCGTAGTCTGTATACACTCCTCTGGCACTACTCTCCTTATTCATTCATCATTTTCATGCTTTTAATTGTCTCGCATCATTCACCATTCCATAATTGCTTTTGAGCACTTGTCGAATTACCTATTTCTAAACAAAACGAATTCTGCAACATTGATCCATACATACTTAACCTACATTTTGATAAAACGTTTATCGAACACAATCTTTCTACCCAACGGGCACATGACGTCAAAATGACGTCATATCAAAGTCGATGCGACGCCATGACGTTGCATCGACATCTATCTGACGTCATTCTGACGTCACGTGCTTCTGGGTAGTGTTATTAGTCCCATGAGCTAGTCAGACCACCGTGATCCCATCTTATGATTTCAATACTAAACACATCCAATTTTGGATAAATTTTGTATCCATTCATGATGACAACCTACAGAAATGGAAATCGCAGCAAATCATTGTATTATGACGTCACACGAGCATCAAAATTGCATGACCTTCAATATTCAGTGAAACTCATGATGTCAGCAAGTGAACACCAATGCATGTCGCCCGTTGGATAACGCACGCCTTGGCGTCTGAAGCCATGCACTATGTATTTTACGCCATAACATGGCGTTTTTCTTCGAAGGTTAGGCAATCACCCGCCATTTTGTGTTACGTACGCCATGTGGCGGGTGTTACGTATTTACTACGACTAAATTATTAGATTCGTGTGACGTGGCAGTAGGCGATTGGTTAGGTCGTTGTTCGGAAGCAGATTTGGAGTTATTGGACTTTAATGAGCTTTGTTCTCGAGTAATACCGTCTGGCGACGTCTTTGACAGATCTGAAAAACAACATACAATTTGCAAAATTCAAAGTGGGTACGATGCGTATTTTGTCTTTTTTTTTTTCGTTTTTGACAATCATAATATTGACAACTTCAGAAATCGATATACATGTACCAAATAAAAACAAGTAGCCCAAGGGCAACGATCGCTCACCCGAGAGTCAACAAGTACAGTCACTGGACACAGTGAATTTTTTTCTTTTTTTCTTTTACCCTAAATGGGTATGACGGCCATCTTGGTAATGTTTCAGGTCTATGGCCGCAATAGTTACCATAGGATCATTGGTCCTGTAAACGCTTACCTGAGACCTAGTTGTCACTTTTCCCCATGTTTCCATGTTTGCCTATGTTTCCAAAATTGACCTTGACCTAAATTAATCACATACCTTCATCTACTCTATTAGTTGTTTGCATCTACCACTTTTCAGGTCTCAGGCTGCATTTAGTTTACAAAATATCCATTGTCTTCACTTTTTCCCATGTAAAAACCCATATTTCCAAAATTGACCTTGCCGTAAAATAGGTCAAGGTCATCCTAGGGTCATCATTTTATCAAACTAAGATGGGCTGGAGTCCCAAATGCTACATACCAAGTTTCGTGAAAATCGGCCTGCCGGTTCTGGAGAAGAAGATTTTTGAGTGGTTTTTACCATATATGGGCGCAGCGGCCATCTTGGTCATGTGACCTAGATTTCGGGATCAAACTTTCGTAACCCCTACCCAGGGATGCTCCACATAAAATTTCAGTTTGATTGGCCATGCGGTTTCAGAGAAGAAGTGTGTATAGACGACAGATCGGCCAAGGTCAAGAGATGACCTTGACCTAGATTAATCACATACTTTCATTAGTTGTTTTGCATCTACCACTTTTCAGGTCTCAGGCTGCAATAGTTTTCAAAAAATCCATATTTTTCACTTTTTCCCATGTAAAAGCCTATGTTTCCAAAATTGACCTTGGCGTAAAATAGGTCAAGGTCATCCTAGGGTCAGTATTTGATCAAGCTACAATGGGCTGGAGTCCCAAATGCTACATACCAAGTTTCGTGAAAATCGGCCTGCCCGTTCTGGAGAAGAAGATTTTTCAGTGTTTTTTACCATATATGGGCGTGGCGGCCATCTTGGTCATGTTACCCAGATTTCGCGATCAAATTTTTGTCCCCACTACCCAGGGATGCTCCACATAAAATTTCACTTTGATTGGCCAAGAGATTTCAGAGAAGAAGATCTTTGAAAAGTGTGTATGGATGACAGATCCTTCAAGGTCAAGAGATGACCTTGGCCTAAATCAATCACATACCTTCATCTACTCCATTAGTTGTTTGCATCTACCACTTTTCAGGTCTCAGGCTGCAATAGTTTTCAAAATATTGCAATTTTCCGCTTTTCGTCTTATAAGTCAATGGAAACTTTAAGTTGCCATTGCAACCAAAGTAGTGGGACAAGGACAATAAAAAACACAAACTTTGTAGAGGCTAATATCATAAGCGTGTATGCAAAGTTTCAGCTTCATCCGCCTTACAGGTTACAGCTTCTGAGAAGAAAATTTTTGAATATTTTTTCGAAAATTTACCCTTTATGTTGCTATAGCAACCAAACTAATAAAGCGATTTTGACAAAAGTTGCCTAAAACCGGGAGGACTACTCAATAAACATTTATGTAAAAACAAAATTTCAATATCCTCAATGAAACGGCAGAAATTGCAAATTTCCACTTTTTGCCTTATAAGTCAATGGAAACTTCAAGTTACCATAGCAACCAAAGTAGTTGGACAAAGACAATAAAAAACACAAACTTTGTACAGGCTAATGTCATAAGCATGTATGCTAAATTTTTTGCTTCATCCCCCATACGGCTTCTGAGAAGAAGATTTTTGAATATTTTTGTCGAAAATTTACCCTTTATGTTGCTATAGCAACCAAACGAATAAAGTGATTTTTATAAAAGTTGCCTTAAACGTGAAGGACTACTCAATAAACATTTATGTAAAAACAAAATTCAAATATCCCCAGCCTGACAACGGAAAATGCCATTTTCCACTTTTCTCCATACAAGTCAATTGAAACTTCAAGTTGCCATAGCAACCAGAGTTCTTATCCGATCGAAATAAAAAACACAAATATTCGTTCCCCCCACCTGTAGATGCTATATGTGAAATCTGAAAAGATTCGGCCTGGCGGCTTCAGAGGAGAAGTCGTTTGAAAATGTTGACGACGACGACGACGCACGGACGACGGCTCGACTACCATAAGCTCACCTTGTGAGCCTTCGCCTCAGGTGAGCTAATAAAACTGAGATCCTTTAAGAGCAGCGAGCATATATATGAGAAAGGTGACGGGCCATACCGCTGTTTCTGCTTTTCAAGCCTCTTCAGTGACCCTTTAGCTTTGGCAACATGGAGCCAAAGAGAATTACTGTAATTTTGCAACTTTCAACAGGGTCGTCAATACAAAGACTAGTATCATCAAAATGGGGCCATATTATATTAAACGTTGGTTAGAAAACTAACCTAAACCGGTAATAATTTTCTGATTTCTCAAAATACCCTCTCTGATCTCAAAGGACTTTTTTTTTTCAAATTGTATGTTTGTCCAATTTGTTTCACCAGCTATAGACTTGTCGAGCACTTTCAGAATGTTCAAAATAACCGTTCATTGCTTATTTAATTTCTGAAAATGGCTTGCAAATGTGATGATAATCGGGTATTAATTGGTGCATTCTTGGAAATTGAAGGATAGAATGGCATATATACTAACCTGTTTGGGAATTAAGTGTAGTTATTGGCGTGTTAATGGAATTAGAAGTAGAATTACTGGTTGAACTGGTCGTTATGGCAGTATCAAGTTGTGGCGTCTTCATAAGATTGGCCAATGCTGTCGTGTTGGTGTCTGAAACAACGTTTACACAAGACATAATAAGAAGTGTATTGTTTAGGAGTTTGTGTCCTTGTAATCATTCACTTACCATTACGAAAACTTGCCCATGCAATGTACAGAGATTTTTTAAGTTGTAAAAATTGAAAAATTCAGTAGAAAATGTTTTATATATTTTTTTTTTATTTTTGCTTAAAATTTAGATTGTGGGTACATGTTAGAACCGCCTCGGTGGGGCGGACCTAACAAGTACCCACAGTCTATGTTTTGGAGCAAAAATAAGAAAAATAGGTATGTCCCTGCATACCCCAGTTGATCTATATAAAAGTGGGGTTTAAGGGCTATACATTTCACGGACATGTTTTCCTGATGTTATTATTATTATTATTATTATTATTATTATCTGAAAGACTGTCAGTAATCGAATGAAACGAAAGACAGGACCAGATGTTCAAGGCGTCGTTAGCGACATTATGAAGATTTCAAGTGAAGCACTGAGCATAACTATTTTATATTGATAACAGGAGTATTGTTATTTTTTTTTTGCAATGCCAACACGCAAAAAAGTAGTAATACTGTAGATTTTTTTGTCTGTTGCTAGGCCCACCGGGGTTCAACTGGTGGTTTTCTTTTGCTCCGGAGTTAGTAAGTTATTGGGCGCCCAGGGATCTCCATCGTCGGACAGCTTACTCATTCTGTGAGTCCTCGTTTTTGATGCATCATGGAATTTATCATGATTTATTTGTTTGTCCATGATGATTCATTGACTAGTTAGAGATTCACTACGAGGACCGAACAACTAACTAAATGTTATGAACCACTGCAGAAGCTGAGGGTGAGGTTAGGATCCTGTAAAACCGGTTTAAGCCCGCCAGTGATTTTATATTACTGATCGTTCCAAGGCGGTACTTCTGTTGTGGTTCTATGTTGTTTTATGTCTTTGTGTTTAATTTTTTGTGCTGTTGGCGCCTCATGTATGTTATCATATTTTAGTTAAGTTTAGGTAACTGAGTGACCACATATTGGGAAATAGCTGCTCATTCGGCTTACTAAATGTATTCATGGTCTTAGTACCTTATTGTTAGTTTGTTTGTTTTTCCGCCTCGGTTTTTGGAGTGGGAATCTTTTTATGATTGCGCCTTTTCCTGATCGTTGCCTACTTGTACGTTTTTTACTAGTATTCATCTATTTTGAACAGCCGGGTCCAGAATGCCTTTGCACTGCTATAAGTTAAGACATTGCATCAAGAGTTAAGCATAAATGTTAATATAGAAACAAAATTTAAATGGAACAAAAACACCACGGGAAGAAAATGCGTTTATACACCTGACGTGTTATACGCTATTTTTCAATATGTATCTTTGTACGCTACTGTAATCTGACTCTATGCAATCCTTACTGATAATGGTATAGAGTTTAGAAGAACAGTGTAATTTAGAAGGGTGTCGTGACTGTAACATTATTGTAAATATTGATAGAATTACTATTTAATCAAATGCTTTTCAATGCAAACTATTTTATATTGTTAAAAGTTATATGTCAAAAAGAATCTGAAAACAAAACAAAAATGTTTAGGTCATTCTTATCTACATTGTACATAAATGCAAACGCCAATAGGATATGCTCATGTAGCACCATATGCAAATACTCGAGTTCTAAGATAAGCATAGTAAAGTCCACATATCAGTTGAAAGATTATACATCAGAAATACTCAAGATCATCGTAATGCACACGTTTGCAACCTCAATCACCATGCAAAAGGAGCATGCAAAATTGCAAGGCAAGTCTTAAGTATTTGCAGACCAAGAAGCGAAATATCTATGTTTTTACTGTGTGAAACTACTATTAATAAATTGTAATTTCTTAATAGGAAATTTGATAGAATTAAAGCTGAAAAGGAAATGTATAATTTATGTACAAAAAAGCGCATGTCAACATAAAATTGATCTACATAAATAAACAATGCGAATTCTTTCTAAAATCATTTAGCTAATTACGTACTTAATAAACTTGATAAACATATATTTTCATCGAAAATTAGATTACGAAATGGTGTTTTATACGTAGAAAAGTAAATTCTATTTGTAATATTGTTGAAATAACTGTTGACGATATTCATTTCATCAGGAAAACATGTCCGTATAATGTATACGCCCTTGAACCCCACTTTTATATAGCAAAACTGGGGTATGCAGGGGTATACCTATTTTTCTTATTTTTGCTCCAAAACATAGATTGTGGGTACTCGTTAGAACCGCCTCGCCGAGGCGGTTCTAACGTGTACCCACAATCTATGTTTTGAGCAAAAATAGGAAAAATATCAAAAATTTTCAGCTAAAAATTTTCAATTTTTAAAGCTCAAAAAATCTCTGTATATTGCATGGGCATGTTTTCGTAATGATTTCAAGACTCATACCTTGATTTGGGAATGACTTTCTGCCAGGTGGAAACTGTCGCCCGTCCCCTGCAAATAACAAGAATGTATTAGCATGATTCTTACATGTGAAATTAGTTCCAATGAATACGGTAATTAATGCGTGACAATATAAGTTGATTTCTCAAACTGATATGTCTGAAAAAAAAAATGAACCTGCACATTTGCATCTTATGTACATGTATATGTGTAAATATATACAATTTTTTTATGTATTCAGGCATTTCACGGAATGATTTGTTTGAGAATAAGTACACTTGCTTCTTATGTGTATTTATTAATATACATTATGACAGTGTTCAATAGATCAGAATGACCCTGATACCTGCGTAGAGCACTCGTTTTCTCTTTTAAAATGATTTTTAAATGAATAACAATACTAGAGGACCATTGGTCCTGTAGCTCACCTGAGAGATTATCACATTGTAAGCTCATGAGATTTAAATTAATTGAGAATCGACCAATGAAAGTCTGTGCATGGACACTATTGACCCCCGGGGCATGGCCAAATTTGACCCAGGGGCATGACTGGCACAATTTATAATGGGGACTACCAAACATTGCTACATACAAAATATAGAAGCTCTGGGCCTTTTGGTTTCAGAGAAGAAGATTTTTGTTAGTTTTTCCCATTGTAGGTCTATGGAGACTATCTACCCCCGGGGCGTGGCCAAATTTGACCCCAGGGGCATGGCTGGCACAATTTATGTAGAGGACCATTAGCCATTGCCACATACAAAATATCAAAGCTGTGTGCCCTGTGGTTTCAGAGAAGAAGATTTTTGATTTTTTTTCCCATAGCAAGTCTATTGAGACTATCAACCTCCAGAGCCTGGCCAAATTTGACCCCAGGGGCATAAATGGCACAATTTATGTAGAGGACCATTAGCCATTGCTACATACCAAATATCAAAGATGTGGGCCTAGTGGTTTCAGAGAAGAAGATTTTTTAATTTTTTTCCCATAGTAAGTCTATGGAGACTATCAACCCCCGGGGCGTGGCCAAATTTGACCCCAGGGGCATGAATGGCACAATTTATGTAGAGGACCATTAGCCATTGCTACATACCAAATATCAAAGCTGTGGGCCTAGTGGTTTCAGAGAAGAAGTTTTTTTTTAGTTTTTCCTATTGTAGGTCTATGGAGACTATCGACCCCCGGGGCGTAGCCAAATTTGACCCCGGGGACATGATTGGCATAATTTATGTAGAGGACCATTAGCCATTGCCACCTACAAAATATCAAAGCTGTGTGCCCTGTGGTTTCAGAGAAGAAGATTTTTGTTAGTTTTTCCCATTGTAGGTCTATGGAGACTATCAACCCCCGGGGCGTGGCCAAATTTGACCCCAGGGGCATGAATGGCACAATTTATGTAGAGGACCATTAGCCATTGCTACATACCAAATATCAAAGCTGTTGGCCTAGTGGTTTCAGAGAAGAAGATTTTTTTAGTTTTTTTCCTATTGTAGGTTTATGGAGACTATCGACCCCCGGGGCGTGGCCAAATTTGACCCCAGGGGCATGATTGGCACAATTTATGTATAGGACCATTAGCCATTGCCACCTACAAAATATCAAAGCTGTGGGCCCTGTGGTTTCAGAGAAGAAGATTTTTTTAATTTTTTTCCCATAGTAAGTCTATGGAGACTATCAACCCCCGGGGCGTGGCCAAATTTGACCCCAGGGGCATGAATGGCACAATTTATGTAGAGGACCATTAGCCATTGCTACATACCAAATATCAAAGCTGTGGGCCTAGTGGTTTCAGAGAAGAAGATTTTTTTAGTTTTTCCAATTGTAAGTCTATGGAGACTATCCACCCCCGGGGCGTGGCCAAATTTGACCCCAGGGGCATGGCTGGCACAATTTATGTAGAGGACCATTAGCCATTGCCACATACCAAATATCAAAGCTGTGGGCCCTGTGGTTTCAGAGAAGAAGATTTTTTAATTTTTTTCCCATAGTAAGTCTATCGAGACTATCGACCCCCGGGGCATGGCCAAATTTGACCCCAGGGGCATGAATGGCACAATTTATGTAGAGGACCATTAGCCATTGCTACATACAAAATATCAAAGCTGTGGGCCTAGTGGTTTCAGAGAAGAAGATTTTTTTAGTTTTTCCCATTGTAAGTCTATGGGACCTATCTGTTGCCATGGAAACCACAATTTTGATACAATCTGCTCCAAAACCTAATGCCATCAATCCCCCAACCCAATTATGATTCACATTAAATTTGATCAAGATCGGCCTACTAGCTTCAGAAATATTCTTCTTTGAAATTGTGGACGGACGACGACGGACGACGACGACGGACGACGACGGACGACGGATGCCTGCCTATCCTATAAGCTCACCTGTGAGCCTTCGGCTCAGGTGAGCTAAAAACGGAGATCCATCAAGAGCAGTGAACATACTAATGAGAAAGGGAATGGGCTATACCGCGGTTTCGGCTACTTAAGCCTCTTCTGTGACCCTATAGATTTGGCAACATGGAGCCAAAGAAAATTACTGTAATTTTACAATTTTTAATTTTTAACAGGATAGTATAACCCAAATGGGGTCAAATATTTTAAACCTTGGTTAGAAAATGAATCTAAACCAATCATAATTTTCTAATTTCTCAGAATACCCTCGCTGATCTCAAAGTACCTAAAGTAAATATAACCTGCACTATGGATGATTGACGGGAAAGCCGTATTATTGGGTAGAGTGGCAAATATATTTGGCAACTATCTTTTTCTAATACTGTTCATTTGTTTCTAATAAAATTCCTTGATTGTCTCTATTAAAAGCAGTGAAACTATATTACGAAAACTTGCCCATGCAATATACAGAGATTTTTAAAGTTGCAAAAATGAAAATTTTCAGTAGATTTTTTCTTCTTCTCAAAACATAGATTGTAGGTACACAATATGACCCCGCCTCGGCGAGGCGGCTCTAACGAGTACCCATTATCTATGTTTTGGAGCAAAAATTAGAAAAATAGGTATACCCCTGCAGACCCTAGTTTTTCTATATAAAAGTGGGGTTCAAGGGGGTATACTATTCATGGACATGTTTTCCTGACGGGAGGATGATGAGAAAGTGAAAGGGTCACATTGCGGTTTCGGTTACTTATCCATCATCAGTGACCGTAAGGATATTAAGTATATAAATGTTAAAAGAGTATACCTTGTATTGGTCTGTTCTTGGTTATTGAAGAAATGCTATCCCCTAAAATAGAAAAAAAGTAAATGGTTTAAAATGTTTCGACGCGGTAGATACGATATCAAAAGGATCGTCGTGAAAACATTTTATTTTGGAATTTGATGCACTGACATTTATTTGTATAAAGCATATGGAACTAAAACAATAATAATTTGCAAATATACACCATGCTATAAGATCCCGAAAGTAAGATTGTCTGCAGTCAGTAACCTTTCTTGGTATTTCGTTTGAAAATGATCAGAGAATATTAATATAGTCAGTGCTGAAAGGCAACAGTCTCTGATTATGCAAGTGCAGCTGAATTGAAGAGATTAATTCTTTTGTTTGTGCAAACATGTTGTAATGAGCCAAAAGTGCATAATGTGCTTTATCTTTACTGGTATAATAAAATTGATCATAGAATTGATAACGGCAAGATGCTGGTCACGTATGCTATCGCACAAACAGCATCTAATACAGAGAAAGGAAAGCAAGACTGTGTATCTGGAATTTCTTTCTGATTGCATATTTTCCTGATCATTGCCTACTTATACCTTGCTTACTGCTTTGGTGTCCATTTTTGATGATTTTGCATCTTTAATGTACGTAACCATATATAAAGTTTAGTTCAGATAACTAAGCGGTCATATTTAGGGAAATAGCTGCTGAATCAGCTTACGTTATGTTGCCTTTGTATCAGTACTTGATTTTTAATTTGATGCTTTCCCCACCTGTGTTTTGAGGGTGGGACTTTGGTTCTGATGGCACCATTCCGGGTCGGTTCGCATTTGAAGCACAAGCCACAATGTGGAATATTATAAAATATTACCTGGAAGCGACCTGTTCTTGGTTATTGGAGGAATACTGTCTCCTGTAAAATAAAATCAATCCATTCAGCATAACATCATCATAACCTCAGAGCAACCTATTATGGTACGACACTATGACGTCTCATGTCGATGTAACGTCAATCTGACGTCACGTAGCGATATTACGTCATCATGGCGTCATATGGACATATGCCTGACGATATTATGACGTCATCAGCCTGCTGTTAAGTCATTATATAACAGAATATCAAGATATTTGGTGGTGTTACTATGGATCATGCATTGTTATGCATATAATGACAATGATTAGCAATTTCAGTGATAAAAAATTACAAGAATGATGTACTTAAATCGTTACATTTACTTAAATGAGAATCGAATAATAGATTTGTTATATTCGAACTCTTGCGTCGAATAAAAGAAAATTTGGTCCGTACAACATACATAAGCTGGCGATAATTTCTGCTATTTCTGTTAATGTATATCCGTTCGGATTTGTTTGCTGCCTTTGCATTTAAAATGTTCATGTGATTTGAGCCGCCACGTGGGAAAACCAACAATGTAGTTTCCGAACAGGTCCGACACAAACCGCCCTGTACAAGCACAGAAAAGAGCTAGAAGCTTGAAATTTCGGATTTAAGTAGAAGAGGAATTGTACTATCCAAGTAGCGAAAACAAAGGCGCTGATCAGCTTCGCGGTTACCGCGAAGCTGATCTGCGCTTTTGGTTTCGCATATGCAGATTGTTGGTTTTCCCATGAGGCGGCTCATTTATTATCTTTCTTTGCAATTTTTAGCGTTTGGTATATTGTTGTTTGTTGTTGTTTTTTTCTTCTTGATTAGGTCATGGTATGTTTCAATGACCGTTAGCTCCTTTTATGAGTGTATATTCAATAATAGACCTCTCGAGTCATTCGTGGTTCATCTTGATTTGCATTTGCATTTTATTAGATTTCCTTCTCGTCACTGCTTCGCTGAAAACTTTCCTAGAATATTTCATTCCTTCTTTTGAAATGTGCAAAAATAGTGTAAACAAAAATGATAGGACGGCGTCTGGTAAAAATAATGTGTTTAGTCTTCGTTTCTCATATAGGCACTATATACGTATATGTATCTTGCTTATTTCAAGAAATGCAGAGAAATGCAAGGAAAATAAATAACTCTTATTTGACTGCATTTTAATTTATAAATGTCAGAGTAAATCATGAGTGATCACAAATGATGACAGAAAACCGCCAGGTAAAAATAAAATTGTATGTGGCGCTTAACACAATATATTAAATAGCTTCTTCTATCGCAGTGTTCTGATGACGTTATAGTATAGAGTACATAAGAAAATGGAAATATGAAGAAAAACAAGATTCCAAAACAAAGAGGTTGTCAATGCAAATGTATATTACAGAATTGAGTTACCTTTTCTGTCTTATGCAATGGTTGTACATAAAAAGGTATCTACCTTCCACCCAACAAACGTATTTGTATAGAAAGAGCGCATATTGTTTAAAGAATAGAATAACACATTGAATATCGTGCAAATTAGCTAAAGACAGCTTATTGCAAGTGAAAGTTGTGCAGTAGATAAAAACGAATGTTGATAAACCCACCAGTAGATCAGATATTGGGCGTATTAGGATGAAGAAAGTGAATGGAAGAAATGTTCCTACTGAAATATTAAAATGGTGCATTGTAAAACGTCATCAGGATAACATGTCCTTGTTATATATACCCCTTATACCCCACTTTTATATAGCAAAACTGGGGTATGCAGGGGTATACCTATTTTTCTTATTTTTGCTTCAAAACATAGATTGTGGGTAGTCGTTAAAACCGTCTCGCTGAGGCGGTTCTAACGTGTACCCACAATCTATGTTTTGAGCAAAAATAAGAAAAATATATATATAAAAAAATAATAAAATTTTAGATTTTTTACAACAAAAAATCTATATTGCATGGGCAAATTTTCGTAATGTCATGTTTCCTCGGTAGTTGGTGTCAACGATACAAGTGTGCAGTGAAAATGCCGTGGTTTTACCTGAGTAAGCGAACACTAAATGCGACAATGTCGATCGACGGTGAAGACTGTCGAAATCTGTCGAAAGCATAAACAATATGGATACAAGTGATCGATACCTCGAAAGCAGGATGTAATATTTTTCGTGGCATTAGTAAATTTGTATAAAACGATCAATCATTTCATTTGGGTGAAATCAATTTAGTCTTTTAACGCAGTTGTCTTTCATAAACATCCGCCCTCATGCAGAATCTCTCAAATGCACATTTAGAATGTGTTAAACAACTACTTAATTGCGACCAGCCAAATTATCGTCAATAATGTCAGCAATAAACATGTATAAACATTATGTACAATGAAGTTCAACCGCAAGGAGACACAGAGTAATAAACCATATTTATTATAACTGCAAAAACCAATTTCATATGCAAGAATAATTGAACAGTGAAAATAAGAGAGAAACAAAAAAACGCAAATAAACGAATAGAAGACTCGGAAAGAAAAAAAAACTGGAATAGATGAAACAAAGGAGAAGGTCCTAGGTGCACTAAATCAGACATTTTTGTTTGTTTGCATATTTGTCGAGCATCTTTTTGATAAATCTGATGCAAATGTGACCATAATATGCAAAAACAGATATTGTATATCTTGCACAAGAATTGGACATATAAACAAGAAGTATGTAACATTTAAATTTATTTTTAAACGGATGAGAGGAGAGCATATTTGTTATGTTAAATAACTTCAAGAAGACGAAGAGGAAACTATATGAAATCGAACGCTGACTGCATTCATGAAAATAGAATCGGACGGCTCGAAAAGGTAGAATGTCAGAATAAAGTGAAGAAACAGAAAACGATACTCAGCGGAGCTCAATGTGAGGTGGCAAACGTAAACTTTTAGTGAATAATGCACACTATATACCTTTAGATATAAGCGCTTCATTTTCTGAATTTTCAGCAGTGTCTGTATTTTCGTCTGTTAGTGAAAATATAGAGCAAAATCAAGCTTAATTCAAGCACAGACTGCACAGTATACTCGTACAGTGATGAATTGTGGATAAACATACACTTTCGTGTAATTCTTTCGTGTAATTTACATGTACGCACCATCGGTTATCATAATTGTACAGGTTCGTTTCAATAATAATATATCCCTAACAGTGATCCGTCAAATGCAAGTAAAGGAGACATTGCAAGGGTGTGTTATTTTTTAAACGGACCTGTATATTATATGCAGTAGAAATCGATCTATGTATTTATAACAAAAAATACTTAAATAATATGGGTAAATGGTTATAAATGTTGTTTATACAAAGATTAGAAGTAATGCCAATATTAAGGAAGAATATTTTCATGCCAGTTAATTTGCTCTAGACAACATATTTGACAACAGGGTGTAACATTGTTGCTTATTGTATTACCAAAAAACGTGGATTTTTAATGATGGGCTCAATGATATTGAAATTGCTATTGTGAAAGATTTTAACAATTAATTTTGAGCATAATAATAAAATAAAACGGCATTTATAAGAGTAAACTGTAATGCTACTAACCGTCTGGTTTTATTTCGGTAACACGAAGAGGAGTTCCCGGATTAGATGTGATTTCCACCAGCCTCGGCGCACTTTTGGCAATATCTGACCCTGGTGGTCTTGTTCTAGGGGGTAAGCCAGGGTTGTCCTTATCCTCCTTATCTGTATGGTTCATCATTAGCATTGGTATACTCTCTTCACCATTTCGGCCTGTTGCATGTTAAAGATCTTGTTACTTGACAGACATTTTCGGTAACAGGACGGAAAATTCAGTGTACAAACATGATTAAAACTTAATTAAAACAGCATTTACAGCTATGGTATCTTGGTGGATCTTCTAGAGTAACTGTGTGGCAAATATTACATTTCAGTAATATATTTGGACGCATTTTTTAAAGGGTGTTCACACAACAAATTGCAACTTGCTTTCGTTAGAAGTTACAAAAAATACTAAACACAAATAGATTAATTTTCAGCCTCCATTATGAATTGCTCAAAACAAACGACATTTGAATGTCATCCTGTAATAAAGGGTTAAATATTATAAGTATCCTGCAAGGAAAACTAGGTTAATAGAATAGCAAAATAAACAACTGCATACAATGTCAAGGTTTTTATCTACCAAGGTCCTGTGTGCGTATCTGCCAGTAAAGTAAGCGTGTCTACCCGCCTTTGCAAATCTACATATAGTATATTTTATAACTGAGCATATTGAATAGTATTATAATATAAATAAGTAGTTTATTTATTTTTTATTCTATTAACAAGTAGCAAAATGAATGGTGTTGTTCTACAAAATGACATTAAGATATTAACTGAAAAGATCTCAAAAGAATAAAAGTGCATAATTTGAGTTTGTATTGTTTTTCATTCATATTATCAAGAGCATGTGTGTAGTCAGTTAGAACCAAAGTAAACAAACATGGCTGATAGTTCAAAATATAGCTGCAAATACTTAAAACTGTTTTCAATGACACATAAAGTGGTTATATGATTTTTCACACCATGCATATAGTTTATGGTTATATATGGACAGATATATGCATCAGAAAATAATTGAAACACGCCATACAGACTGAGTATATATATGTCATGTAAGATGCACTAGCATGTTTAATAAATGCATCAAATCGTATGCAAAAGCACGTGCAAATGGCATTTCTTGCAATCAACTATAAAATGTCTCTAATGTTCTGATGAAATACTAAGGTCTAAATAACACAAGATCTTATATTGTTCATGTAAATAATTGATTGATAAAACTAACATCATCTACTATGTATTCTATATGTTTGTTTGTTATATCATCTGCATTGTTATTGTGATTGTCAGTTTAGTTTACCGTCTCGTATGAGAGAAATAATCCTGAACGGGATGTAAAACTAAATTATACAAAATGGTAAACTTAAAATGCGAAAAATAATGTTATCCGTTCCATAGCCCCTTAACCATTTGTAAAAGAGATAGTTGGAATATGTATGTATGGGGGAAAGCAATCAAAACTGTAATGTCTTTTTTTTCTTCTAACTTACAAGATGACCATAAAATGCTAATGTATGTGGGAGGAATGGTGGTGAAAATGCGAGAAAAGAGTGAAATGACTGACAATGAAGCATTCAAAAGTTGTAGAAAATAGGATATAATAAACCAAACAGTTGATTTGATACAATGAATTAATGAAACGATTATGGGAAGGAGATGGGACCGCACTATGTGTGATAACGAGGCGGGCATGGTTTTGAAATGAGCTATTTTACTATGTAATATACTATAAGTCGATAAAAGATGGGTCAAAATTGAAATGCTTTCAACTACTTCTTGTAAACCTGAAACAAACCCTTTTTGAAGGGCTTATATATTATGCTTATTATGGACATAATGCAACATTTGTTGGAAATTACTAACTGAATAAAATCCATGATACTTTTAAAAAGTCTCCCCGTACATCATCAATAGTGCAGATTATATTTTGCTTGTGGTCCTTTGAGATCAGCGAGGGTATTTTGAGAAATCAGAAAATTATTATCGGTTTAGATTCATTTTCTAGCCAACATTTAATATGTTTGGTCCTATTTGGATTATACTTGTCTTTGTATCAACTACCTTGATGAACGATGCAAAATTACAGTAATTTTCTTTGACTCCATGTTGCCAAATATATATGGTCACTGAAGACGCTTAAGTAGCCTAAACCGCGGTATAGCCATCACGAAAACATGTCCGTGTAATGAATACCCCCCTGAACCCCACTTTTATATAGCAAAACTGGGGTATGCAGGGGTATACCTATTTTTCTTATTATTGCTCCAAAACATAGATTGTGGGTACTCGTTAGAACCGCCTCGCCGAGGCGGTTCTAACGTGTACCCACAATCTATGTTTTGAGCAAAAACAAGAAAAACATCAAAATTTTTCCAATAAGATTTTCAATTTTTGCTTTTGAAAAAAATCTGTGTATATTGCATGGGTGTGTTTTCGTAATGGCCCATTCCCTTTCTCACTATGGTCCATCCCCTTTCTCATTTATATGTTCACTGCTCTTAAAGGATCTCGAGTTTTATTTTTATTTGCTACAGATGAATAGAAATAAAGGTACTCAATGGCATCTCAGAGTGTGAATATGACAAATGAAACAAGTGATTTCGAATGTGAGAGTAGAGTGAATATATATATGTATATGGTAAATGAATCAAATGATTTCGAATGTGGAGTTGGACACCGAATTCCCTGGAGTGTTATGAAACAAAAATGTGTTTTTGTTCATGCGAAGAAGTAATTTTTTTCGATCGCTACCTATATCTGGGCCGTTTGGATCCATATAAAACTGAAAAAATGGTCGCCCTGTATAAAAATATATAATAAATATTATTACAACACATGAATGAGATCTATACGAAACTAGTTATCGATTGCTTACATATACAAATCCGTTTGAAGGGAAAAAGGCATGTTTCTGGGTTTTGTTCAATTTCACAGGAATATGTGAATCGGAATAGCCAAAAATGCATGCCAGTAAAAATGCGATGAGTTAAGTTTATAGCAAGGAAATATGTTAATATATGTTGGTATGTTAAGTTATGGACATTCGCTGCCAATGAAAAAGTATTCAAACTTTTTTCTAACCGCTATTTTTTGATTCCAAAATATAAAATAAGACATATGAAAACAAAATAAATATAGGGTAGTGTGCATTTTTTTCAAGCTACATGCCTCTGAATGCGACCTCTAAACAACATGTTTGAAATTTAGAAAAAATAATTTAATTTTCAGTTCTTTCAGTTATTTCTTCCTGGACAAACAATACATCATGGATGCTTTCAAAAGTCATTTCCTTTAAGTTGCGCTGACTATTTCGGACCGAAAACATACATAAATTTTCATCTTGAAGTGGATGACCAATTTTTTCGACTCATTTAACAACCCTTCCCCCTAACTTGAAAAGTCGGAAAAAATCAATATTTATAAATGTGTCAAATCCATATCTGTAGATTCAAACTTTTTCTTGTATTTTCACACACCATAGAACTTGTTCATATTTTTCGAATAAAAGAATGAAAAATATAGGGTAGTGTGCATATAAGAGAGAACCAACAACTTGAAAATCGCCATGTTAAGCCTTTTTTCGGCTGTTTTATTTCTTACACCCCATTTCATAAAACCACCCCAATTATTAAAACTAGCACATGGAAGAAAGAAATTTTGATAAAGAAGACCTTGTATACATCTACTTCTGCTAAAACAAACATCAAATCAGTGCAAGTAATTTGACTTTGTGTAATATTCAAGTTTAATCTACCCTACCCCCTAAATTTTGCTGAAAAGTTGCAGAAAATGGGGTGATAAAATGAAGTTCCTTAGATTGACAAATTTCATGACTTGTTTAATGCATATCATCAATATGTATTCAATTATAAAATATTAGGAAATTATCCACAACCGTTTACGAGATATTCAACAAAATAAAAACCGGAAGTTCCGAAATGTCATATGTTAGCAGCGAACATCCTTTAATGAAATAATGGATGATATATTGTTGAAAAACATTCAGCTGGGTTCCTTCATCACACAGCAAGATATATATGATACTCTTAATATGTGTTATATAATGTATTCTCAAAAGCATTATATGAGGATGTAAACGATTAGAAAATGGCAGCCTGCTAAACAAGGATTTGATGATTTACACTATCATTATCCTTGATGTTCAAGAAATGACGAACGATTACGGTAATGTGTGTGAATGTGTGCACCAGTGACTGAATGATTATATAAGTGAACGCTTAAACGCAGCCATAAAAGAAATTAAACAAATGGAAACGAATAAAACCATTTTCATAACAATATCAAAATGGACAGATCAAGTTATATTTACATAGTGTATAACAAAATGTGATAAAAAGCTAATGGTATCGTCCTAGGAATACGAAATGATCTTTCTACTAACGTCTGCGAAATACTGAAACGTTTAGATAACTAAAGACTAGACAGAATATGCTAAATCTAATTACGGCTATATATAGACGATAGTACATATATTTGACTACTTATATGGATTTTACTAAACGACATTCTATGATGCGCTAATATACCAACCACTTCTAGTAGTGGTGCTAGTGACATGTGTATATTCAAAGCGCCATGAATTGAAATAAACAATTGTGTAAATATGCTGGGTTCCACAGCCAACGCATTTATTTTTATCTCTCATCACTTCTGGTGCGTTTCAATTGACCAGTGTGTTGATCTTTTAAATAGATCAATTATTTGAAATCTTTTGTGCCAAATCAGCATCAAAATGACCCGAAAATGTTTCTGCCTTATCAAATCAAAGATTTGAGTGAGCATGCACGGGAACTTACGTCGGGGTACAAAGTGCATGTTCCGTGTCTTGCGCAGATG
Organism: Rugalucina vietnamica; assembly: GCA_964017185.1. NCBI lineage: Eukaryota > Metazoa > Mollusca > Bivalvia > Lucinida > Lucinidae > Rugalucina > Rugalucina vietnamica. The sequence continues at coordinate 11,331,808 of OZ024879.1, read as the reverse complement.
GGCTCGTGATTTTTTTTTGAACAGATGCGGAAACCTACGGCTTAACGCCAGAAATCGCTATTAATTTTGGGTAGCCATCAATTGCATATTTTAAGCGGTCACGTCATCGACGTCACTGTAGATGCCAACCATATGCTTTATTTTGTGTTATAGACCTAGTTTATAGTATAAAATGTGTAGCGACAATGAGAATCACATGAACCCACAAACAGATATTTACGTTTAACTGACGAGTTGCGTTGGCTGTGGAGCTCACTACTTGACTGTAAACATAGCAATCTTTCAAACGACGAATACCTATAATGATAGTATACAGTGGTCTAGGACTGAATCCTCAATCTTGACGTCTAATAATACGTTTATGGCCATGAAGATGTGATAACAATCGGTCAGTGAGGTGGCACAAATGATGAAAAGATGACATGTTAGAGAGAGAGAGAGAGAGAGAGAGAGGGAATGAGAATGAGAGAGATGGGGTGCATATGTTATCCTTTTAGATAGATAGATAGATAGATAGATAGATAGATAGATAGATAGATAGATAGATAGATAGATAGATAGATATGATTGTAAACGAAAAACGATTTCAACAAATGTTTACTAATTTAAATGATAAAATGAGAAGACTTAAGGATGAAAATATTTAAACACTTTTTCTAACTTAAATTATAAAGCAGTGTTGTTGATCTGTCCATTTCGATAAAAACCAAGAACCAGTGAACCAATAATGCCCAGTGAAAGCCGTTAAAAGCGTGAAGCGAACATAATGTGCCTAAATAAACATACCAATGTTAGTCCCGTAATGATACGGCCCTGTAGTATCAGAAAATATAATCATTATTTCACATCGACTCCCGATGTCTCTTGAATCGCATTAAAATGTATGTCGCTTAAAAATGTAATGACAGTTGGAAGAGTTATGTTGAATCATACTGATTGTTTTACATGAACAGAAGAGGCATTGAGTGGCATAGTTAACTTAAAGGGAGAGCTTCTGAAGTAGCCAAAGTTGTACCACTGGTTATTTGGTTTTTGACCCATGCTGGTGCAATATAATCCAGAGATCAAAGGTTTTATTTCTGTCATAATGAGGTGATTACCTCATCTCTGCAATGGGTTATGGAGAGGCCCCTAAAGGATATTATCTGTGTAACCACTCTGTTGGTTTTATCATCATGTGTAGTAAAACTGCCTTCTGTTGCAATCAATATTGATTTTGTTTCTTTTTTGGGCCCCTACCTGTATTCAGCGTCATGGTCAGGCAACCAGATTTTTTAGTATCCTGTCTCTTATCAGTGACCAGCTAATGAAACTCAAATAGATAGGAATACAGGCCTTTTACTGTTTTATATAAAGGTACAAATACAAAAAGCCTTTAGGGAGCGCGGTGGCGTAGTGGTACAGCGTCGGACTCCGATTCGAGAGGTCCTGTGTTCCCCGCGAGCGGCACCGTGTTGTGTCCTTGAGCAAGACACATTAACTCCCTACTGTACTGGTTAAACCCAGGAAGCGTTGGCTCCGTCCCGACTTGACTGAAAAATTGTTGACTGGGACGTTAAGCTTCAATACAAACGAAACAAACAAACAAACAAACAAAAAGCCTTTATATTAAAAAACTATGGTTCACTTTATTTGGCATGTAATGACAGAAAGGCTTTTTTCACTTCCTCTGACCAAATCCGTATACACTTTGGTCATGTCAGAATGTGTGCGACGCCTTGTCCTATCTCCTTGATAATATTTATATTAGATTTGGGACCAAGTTATACAGACAAATTGTTGGAATTCCGATGGGTACACATTGCGCACCTCTCGTAGCTGATTTATTTTTATACTGCTACGAAAGAGATTTCATGGATTCTCTTAACCATGATAATCAAGCTGATGTTATCGAGGCTTTTAATTCCACATCTAGGTACCTCGATGACCTTTTGAACATTGACAACCCTTATTTTGAAGGTATGGTCAATCAAATTTATCCACCTGAACTTCAGTTGAACAAAGCCAATATCTCAGATACCGAAGCCCCCTTTTTAGATCTACATCTTTCTGTTGCAAATGGATTTGTTTCTTCTAAAATTTATGATAAGCGAGATGACTTTGATTTTGATACAGTAAATTTTCCTTTTTTGGATGGTGACGTTCCTCGTCGTGCTTCTTATGGTGTTTACATTTCGCACCTTATTAGGTTTGCTAGAATCTGCAATCATGTTACAGACAGACTTCAACGCTCGAAATAAATGTTTAACGGCAAAACTTCTCCAACAGGGCTATCGGTATCATAAACTTCGAAAAACCTTTTCTAAATTTTATCGCAGACACTATGAATTGATTTCCAAATATAATGTTGGATTAAAGACGCTTTTAAGTGAGGGCCTTTCGGAACCTGAATTTTATGGTGACTTAGTTTACAAATTTAAGAAACTTATAGGAATTAATGATTTTTCTTTTCAGTTCAGAAAAATCATAACACGTTACAGACGTTTAGGTTATAACTTGAATGTTATGCGACAGTCTGCATGCTTAGTTTTTAACCCAATCATGGTTGATAACTATGCTGCCTTCTTTAATTGCACGCCGGTGGGTCGGGCGTCAGACTCTATGATGGCCCCGACTTAAAGCTATTCATTTTAGTTGGTTGGGGCCGGAGCTTCTTGTCTGTTGCTTGGCCCACCGGGGTCCAACTGGTGTTTTTCTTTTGCTCTGGAGTTAGTAGGTTATTCGGCGCCCAGGGATCTCCATCGTCGGGCAGCTTACTCAATCTGTGAGTCCTGGTTTTTGATTCATCAGGATGTTTATCATGATTTATTTGTTTGTTCTTGATGATTGACTGACTAGTTAGAGATTCACCACGAGGACCGAAGAACTTACTAAATGTTATGAACCACTGCAGAAGCTGAGGGTGAGGTTAGGATCCTGTAAAACCGGTTTAAGCCCGCCAGTAACTTTGTGTTACTGATCGTTCCAAGGCGATATTTCTGTGGTGGTTCTTTTTGTTTTATGTCTTGGTGTTTAAATTTTTTTTTGTGCTGTTGGCCCCTTATGTATGTTTTCATATTTTTAATTAAGGTAACTGAGTGGCCACCTATTGGCAAAATAGCTGCTCATTCGGCTTACGATATGTTTCATGGTATAAGTGCCTGATTGTTAGTTTGGTTTTTTCCCACCTCGGTTTTTGGAGTGGGAATCTCTTTCTGATTGCGCCTTTTCCTGATCTTTGCCTACTTGTACCTTTTTATACTTAGTCAAAGTGGCGATTAAAGGAAACCATTCCCTTCGACAGAAGAGGGAAATACATCAATATAGCTTAAATGCTATTTTATTAGTACTTCCCCTTTTTGGACAGATTTATGGATGGAAATACAGTCCTGTATCTCAATGGTTTCCTAGATTACCCAAAAGTGTATGTTGGAATAAATTACGACTCGGGTCAGAGCAAAGTCTTGTAGGAAATCAATACTTATCAAAACAAAACCGTTGGGTCTTTTGTCCTTTTACTGGTGGTCAGTCACCTAGTTTAGAGTGTTTATTGTAATAATAGATAATTAACGTGGCCAGAATTAAGTGTTTATTGGACTCAATCATTGATCCAGGAAACAGCAAAGTGTTTATTTGTGGAACATAATAGACGAAGTGCTTTGTTTGTGCTGTTTATCAGTCAAATACTAATATGGCATATGATTTTCAAGTTGAATTGTTAATGCAATAACTTATCATATGCAGACCAACAACCGTATCATTTCATGCAGACTTCGGTTTTCGACTAAGAATTCAAAAAGATACGTTTCTCTATTATACAAGCTTTTGACACATAAGAAACAAACGAATTAATGATCATAACGCCTTTTCAACTTTGTGTGCCTAGGAACTATCGGTAGATCAGGCGAGACTAACTTTAAATCATCGTAGCATCATAAATTGTGGAAGTCCATTCCATAATTACATTTTAGTAATGGACATTTAATGCTTACAGAATTCCAATATTCGGAACTACTTATTGAATTACTTGCTGATCTCCGAAATATCGAACCGTACTCACTGATTGAAGAGAATGAGAAACTTTCTTGGTAATGGCATTTATCAAATATTTCATGCAAGGTGACCGAAAAGTAATATTTTAATCACTGATGCAAAGAAGATGCCTTCGATAAAAATGCAAAGAACACAAAGTACACCTTGTTTTGTCAATGGAGTACACTGGTGTACCGTACATAGGGACAATAACAATTTTAAGACCGCTTTCAATGTAATTACCGTCGTAAATGATGATCTCCTCATTAGGAAAAAATGTTTTGCCCGCATAGAGATTTTGCATTTACGTGTGCAATGGACAATACTCAAATGGGACATTTAGTATGTGCCACGATGGAAAAGGGGTAACATATAGTCGTCTACGCACACAAAAAAGAATTATCTTCGACAAAGATATTTACCGTCAAAATCACGAGTATTCGGTGCTTGAAAACTTTAAACACCAGTACAGGCCTGAGTAAACTAAGTTCACTATCAATTTTGGCGGTATAGACTGGTTTCCACGGACAATATTTCTTTGACGAAGATTATTTGTCACAGAAACTTTGGCAATGAGTTTACGTTCATACACAGCAAAGATTATTAATATTACTTAGCTCGCTCACCTTTGTCACAGACAGTCCATGTATTTGACAATAAAACTTCGCCACAGAATTGAATTTACTCGAGCATATTTTTTCTGCGACAAACCTACTTTGTCAAAGAAACATTATCCATGGAAACGAGGCCTACATGTGATCTATATTACATGGACTAGATAGCAAGGTAAACTTACTGGACCGACAAAAACACAAAACGCGTTGCCTGACTTATCGTGTTCTGGGATATTTCTAATATTATAAATCATAAAACCAGACATACACAATTACATAGACAATAATGTTAGGCGGATGTTGATATCAAGATGGTTTGATATTCCAACGGACTTGCTATCATTCACTCACATCTATATTTTGCATGGGCCAAATATTTCTATCTAATACATGTATATGGTCTCCGAGATTAGCAACATGCTGGGTCACAGAGAATGTTTCTCGTCGGTTAAAAGAAGTCACAGGCACGTTGAATTAAGTTTTAGTTACTGAAATGGCAGAGCATCGCACAAATCAGCCTTTCCTCCCAATAAACAGTTTCCTTTTCATGTGAGCTTGATAATGGTTTCAACCAATATACACTTTGGAGAAGGAAGTGGTATAGATCTAATTAAATCACACATCATGTTGAATCTGGGGGTAGACTGGTGAAGGATGAACTGACTTAACAACCAGAGTGATGTCGGACGTTATACTTGTACCATATCATTTGTTGTAATGTGAATGGTCATATCAAAGTTTTATTCCATTGCATGTTAGTAATCAGCTAGCCGACAAATAGACTAAAATGGGCAAATAGCGAAATAAAATATGAATATAATGAAAAATGATGGTTGATAAATTTGGCCAGAACTATGGTCTGTACCCTCTGCAACAAGCGTCAATGCTAAACTGAAAGATAAACTTTATTTAGTTGCTTTAGTAACTAAGCGCCATTATTGAATCCATGGAAAACGACAGTAACCTGAAATGACCATCTAATTAACATACTGAATAGACAAATCACACATGCATTGGTTATATGTATTTTGTTCAGCATTCTCTATAAAATGCACTCGTATAGAAATATTAAACACGCTGCTGGGGTTAAAACAAACGACCATGTGTTTACTGTTACTTGGTCCTTGGAAAAAAGATAATCCAATTTAGAAACTGACTAAACTGTCACTTTCTAATTACACCCATGTTTTGTGTATACGATTTTGTCGCAATTAATCCGTCGTGAACTAAATTGCCCACACATATCACTTAAAGCAAGGGTGTCTTTGCGCTTTTTGTCACTAAATGCAAAACAATGGACCAGACAAGGATCCAAGTTACGGCAAACCCAGCAGCAAGTTAGCTTTTGATACAATATCGTCAAACCTATTTCTAATGTCAAACCATGCATGCGTAATAAGTTTTAAGAAGTATGATTTGATAGAAACCAGAATATAACATATTTTGCCTAAATAATAATTGGAAATAATATGCGCGACGACACGTTTTGAATGTGTACTAAAGTGGGGCATATACTACTGTATCTCTGTATATGATTTAAGTATTTTGGTCAAAATAGTGAAAAAATCCTATTTATAGAAACATTAGATAGATCGTGCCAGAAAAGGCATGGTCACAACTGAAGGAAAAATATATAGATGCATGTCAAAAGATATACATTTCGCATGTAATATTGAAGGTCTAAAGTCATTGCAGCTTTATTTATCACAATAAAAACCCTTGACAATAAATGCCATATGGTTACGCTATTTGGGACTTTGCAAACGACTCACTGTTTAAAGGGTCGCTGAATGCATATGACACTTTGAATGTATAATTTGCCGAGTCGTGGAAATTACCAGAAATTTAATGCAAAGGGAAGCTGTTACAGAAGAGTATTTAGGCCTACGCTATATACACGAGTATAAACTCGATCTAAATTCTAAGATGAATATGTAATAATGCAACAGACAAGAAAGGTCCAGAAAAAGGCCTAGTAGATTGTCGAATACGTGGTCTAAGGTAGTATAGTAGAATTTGATGGAATATTTATGTATATATACTTTGTAAGTTTACTAAAAGATACATAAGTTTTGTTTCTACATACAAAGAGCTATATATACATAGTAATCTAAAGAAACTATTAAAGTTTACAATGTTTACAGAATATATTTTTCATAACATTTCCTTCGAGTTGGGAAAAAGGCTTATATCGTTCAGTCACAAGCAAACCGGATGTCAAACCGCATGCGATGACGTCATACAAGGGGAACAACTTACTATAGAAGGGTATCATTTCCTGTATAGCCCCACCTAATGCTGTACAAAAGTATAATAGCACAACTCGTATTCAAATTTGATAAATCAAATGTAGTTACATAGTATAGATCACGATATTTCGTCATTAGGAATGAATTAGTAAATATACATTATAAAAAGAGCACTAACATTAATACAAAAATAACATAAGTTATCCAATGTTGTATAACAAAATAAATAGGACTCATTTCTCTCTCATATGTACGAAAATCTCAATGACTAAAATGTTATTTTATGCATTTTAATGGTACCATGCATAAGAGTATAATCATCCATATTAAATGACTTGTTTCTACTTACACTGGTATTAGTTCAGCAGACAGTCACACACAAAATATGCAAATAAATCGATGAACTGACGAATTCAGATATAGACGTCAATCATCATTCAGACATGATAGGAAAAATAAAGGAAAACTAACAGGGTGAGATACAATGTATAAATCATGATGTATACAATTCTGAACAATTCTAAGGATAGACATGGCTAATACTACTTGTTAGTGTATGTTGTAAAATGTTGTCTACGATATATAGTAGGCTTCTGTGCTAGTGCAGAATCGTTATAAGATGGCCGCCGCTGTATACATGAAGTATACTGGTTGGCGGTTCAACTTCGTTTGCTTAAATTTACTGAACTATTGCTTAAGTGTTTGTGTGACGCGCGATAATAAAGCAACGTACTTGATATGTTACATACGTTACATGCATCAGATTCTAAGTGTTTGGAGGCCTCTCTTTACAATACGACAATATTATTAGAATTTGAACACAAAAAAATCGTTATAACAGTAAACCTATTACTCACCCATCCTCCCTATTTTGACATCAAGAGCCCCGGGGTGTGAATGTTTGATAGCGTTCATCCTCCTGTTCTGTGGTCCCCCGCCACCCGGTGGACCCACACCCTTGGGCCCTTTTGGTCCCCTGGGGGCTTCCACGGGCAGAACCCGCCGTCTCTTCTTAGGTAGCTTTGATCTTGCTTGAGTATGCGAGTAGAATAGAGCAAAGTTTGACACTATTACCGGAACAGGTAGAGCTATTGTCAATACACCGGCGAGGGCGCACAGAGCGCCGACAAACATGCCGACATACGTCTTCGGAACCATGTCGCCGTATCCGACCGTTGTCATGGTAACGATGGCCCACCATAAGCCGACAGGGATCGACTCAAAGTCATTCTCTGGATTATATTGTATCCTTTCCGCGTAAAATATCAGTGCAGCGAATACTACTATCCCTAATATGAGGAAAAAGATCAGCAAACTCAGCTCCTTCGCACTCGCTTTAAAAGTATGTATTAAAATTTTGAGACCAGAAGAATGTCTGGTTAGTTTGTATAGTCGCATGATTCTTATTATGCTAAAGAATTCAAGTATATCACTCTCTTGCTTAAGTTTGGTTAGTAAGAAATCGAGATAAAATGATAAAGTTGCTATAATATCTATTATATTCACAGGGGCTCGTAGGAACTCTAGTTTGACGGGCGCCACAACGAACCGAATGATAATTTCAAAAGTAAACCACGCATTGCTCGCACATTCGATGTAGAAGAACGCCTCGTGTGGTTCAGTTTTTTGTTTCTCAAGACGCCATGTTCTCCTGCCATCTGTAGTGTTAGATGTTGCATTGCGCAGGACCGGAACTCGCATATCCGGATGTGTCTTTAGACAAAATGAAAGAATGGATACCACAATAAAGAACACGGACACGACTGCAATAATCTGAAAGAGAAAAAAAGAATAGAATAGACTAATGATGCGGTTCTTTGAGGTTTACAAGTATCCTTACATCTGTACAACTGTAGGGTCTACAACTGATATTTTTGCGTAGGAAATAATATTTTTGCTGAAAATGTTATTTTGCAACAAAAACTTTAAATAGTTTTGCTCTAAAACATAGATTGTTGGTACACTTTAGAATCGTTTGAATTTCAAACATGACAGACTCAACAGTACTTTCTGTCAAGAAGAAATCTGTATATAGCTTAAAGTTGAAAAAATATTTGTGACAATGCAATGAACATAATGATTACTAGGTCAAATAATTAGACATTCGTGTTTGTAGAACATGCAAAAAGCCAAAATGATAAAGAAGATAAATTGATGCAATTCGAAGATGGTCATATGTCAGTTTATAGGCATTGTACACGTCATGTCTGCGTGTTATATGTCTTATGCTGCATGTCATCAATAAAAGACAGCAAATACTCCATAAAAGTAACATGCAAACGAATAAAACCAGAGGGCATGTAATTTTGCTGTCTTTTAACTACGGCGGTAGACATTTCTTTTAAACGACCCTCGTTTAATTTTGCAAATTTTTTGAACAACCCTCGTAACAATTCACAAATGGATGATTTGTCAGAGTTTGTTTTTCACATTATCTCTGGGACTGAATCTACTATTGGCCTTCCATTATCCTCTGTGAAACATGTCCTATTTTCTGATACAAGCAGCTATTCACCAGTCAACTCATTTAAGCCTGAGACATAGGCAAACAGAATAGCCGTAGATGTGACGCCGCAGAACACGGCGTCCCATCTGGGGGTGCTCTGTTTGCACAGAGAATTTTCATCAAACAATTGAATAAAAAAATAAAAATCATTCCTAACACCCCTAAAAATGAAAGTGGACTCATCTAAATGATAATGATGCGAGAATCCATTCGTCAAATATGGGTTGAAGTCACCAGTCGGCGCGAGCTTAAACGTTCAGAATCAATATCTCCATGGTAACGAATATAAAATGAACAGCGACGGGAGAAAACCGGTCTTGGGGATTTCCGACCAGGTCCGACACAAACCGGTCTGTGCATGTAAAGAAGACGATTAAAAGCTTGAAATTTCGGAATTAGGAAGAAGAGTGATCACACTATCCGTGTAGCGAAAACAAAGGCGCTGATCAGCTGTGCAGTTACTGCACAGCTGATCTGCACCTTTGTTTTCGCATAGGCAAAAGATCGGTTTTCTCACTAAAATGGTCTATATGACAACGTTTTCTCGCTTTTCTGTATAGATACTAAAATCAGAACGTATATCATTCAATGGGAGGATTTATTTATAGCATTGCCTTCTGCAGTGAGAAATACACACAAGTCTCGCCTGCCGTTTGCAACTGAAATTATCATTTTTCGGTGCACCAGAAACAAACACACGATTGTTCAGGGTGAATTCAAGGGAATATTTGGCGAGATGTCACGTTAAGCCTGGTTTCCACGGACAAAGATTACTTTGGCAATGAGTTTGCGTTCACACACAGCAAAGCTTACTTAAGATATTACTTAGCTCGCTTACCTTTGTCACAGATATTTGACAATGAAACTTCGCCACAGAAATGAATTTACACGAGCATATTTTTCTGCGATAAACCCACTTTGTCCGTGTAAACGAGGCCTTAATCAAAATACTTTCTGGCCTTTAGGAAAAAATATCTTGCTGGCGTAAATGCTTGTTTGACCATGAATAGTGGTATACTGAGAGGAACTAAATACTTAAATTTTTAGTATGGGAACAATTGAGTTCTTTCTTCAGCGCCCTTTGTTTTTAATTTTGCAATTTAGGCGTCAGCAATTGGTACACTATGCGTGTGTTCGGGGTTCTCCCAATGGAGCCATTGGTTGGTAACATTATTACCATTGGTACCTGAATGGCATTACCATTTTTACCATTTGCACCAATTATTTTACCAATGGTACCATTGGTAGTTAAATTGGTACGAATGGTGAAAATGTTACCAACCAATGGTGCCACTGAAGAACTCCGAACACACGCTATATTCAAAAACACGGTCATGTGGATCGTCAGTTGCAAAAATGAAAACATGAATCACAGGGAAAATCGCGGGTTTTCAATACTAAAAGCTTAAGTTTTTAGTTCTTTTCAGTATATAAATTATGCACAAAACAGTCTTTCTTACAACTGACTAACAATAAAATATTTTGAATCTATTTCTATGACTTATACAACATGAAACTAAATGTATGAACACTTTTTAGTTTTTATAAACCTGTTTATACCTTGTTGGTTTATTCTACACCTCATCGACCAACATTTCAGTTGCTTTTGTTAGAAACTAAAGATTACACCACCTCAAGAAAAGAAAGATTTTAGACTCGATATTTTGACAGACACATCTGCGAAAATAATGTACACGCTGACCACAGTCTAGTTTGCTTCCTATTATGTAACATTAGTAAATTGTGAACGCAATGACTGAGCCACGTCTACATTATTTTACACAATAAGTATGTCTCTGTATTTATATTTTTGTTTACTACAGGTACTTGTAAATCATAAAGTGAAACGTAATACTCAACATACACAATTAATACACAAGTGAAGAATGAAAATACTCAAATTAAATAAACATACATAAAGCATGCTACATTCATATATTTTAGAATTTCTATAATTCATTTTATTGCTATCACAATTACTGTTTCTTGTTTCTTGCATTTTAGACGCAGGGCAGAATAATTTCATTCCCAGCAGCTTAGTTTCAATCAAAACCTCCTTATTATCAATATTGGTCTTCTCCAGCAGGATCTTGTTCATGCACTGTCTTGTTTGTAAGTGTTTTAACACGTTTCCATGACTATGTGTATTTACTTGGTTACAACTACATACAGCGCACCGACCGTCATGGAAACTTGTTTTGTTCGATTTTAATTTCATTGTTATAGCAACTGCTATTTCTTGTTTCTTGCATTTTATACACAGGCCACAATAGTTTCATTGCCAGCAGCTAAGTTTCAATCAAACCCTCTCAATCTTGAAATTCTTATTGATAATTATTGGTTTACTTCTGTCAGCGTCTTGTTTCATGCACTCTCTCTTGTTTGTAAGTGTTTTAAGACGTTTCCATGGCTATGTGAAACATCGATAATACATCTACTTGGTTACTAATGAAGAGTTTATAATACAAATGCACAGAAATATTTTTCTTAGTACAGTAGTGTCTTATTTATTATGTATTTAAAAGGAGCTAAGGTCGGTTGTCTTGGTTGACGTCAGAGAACGAAACATTAGCGAGATCCATTGTCTGCTCTTTTAGAACGTTGCAGATTTACTCATACTTTGTCCTTTCAAATGATTTCGTTTGTTTGTTTGTATTGAGGCTTAACGTCCCAGTCAACAATTTTTCAGCCATGTCGGGACGGAGCAAATGATTTTGAACGATAGCTACATTTGTTTCATCCGTAATGTGATGTCTTTGATTTTACTAGGCGGTTGATTATCTAAATGGGAAATAGCTGTCGATCTGATCTTGCTATTTATGTTTGTTTTGGTGTTTGCTGCCACGTCTTGTTTTGTTCTTTCCCGTCAGGGCCCAGTTGTTTAAAATTAACGACATCGTTAGCTAACGATTCGTTAAAATTTCAAACATGAATATTACAAATACACTGTTATTGTTTGTTGATAAAACATTTTATCAACAAAAAATAATAGTGTATTTGCTTATGTAGTCGGCATTTACTTAATGAGTTGAGGTCTTAACGATGAGGTTAAGCCAACAAAGTTTTGAACAACTGGTCCCTGATGTCTTGCGTTGGGATGTCAATCTTATTTGCGTTTGTTTCTGAGACGCTAGTTGATAGTTGTACGTCATGGTTTGAGTTGAAGACTCTACTAAATACTTAAATGGTTGCACCCTTTTTTTTTGCTTGTGCTATTAAAACACTCTAGAGCTATAAGGGTGATCGGGTGGTTATATGGGCCCCCCGTCCATTGGGGCCTAGGAGAAATAGATGGCTGCTTGTGTCTCCAGGCAAAGCTTCTTAATTACTGACCGACCATCTGAGTACTGCTTAATCGCTCAAGTCTGCGCCTGCCCAGGCAAAAATGGTCCCATACATATAAGCCTTAATGGTTTGATTGGGTGGTTAAATTCATGAAGCACATTTTGAGTGTCATGACATCCTAATGTTGGGTAAAAGTACCATAAAATGGAGGCAACGTCCCGACATGACCATTGCTGTTGAATGGATAGTAAAGCATCAATTCAACAAAAAGCTATAGCCTGCTAGGAGATATAACTCAATGCGATCGATTCATGACTGCAGTCGGGCAACCGTCGTTTTCACCATCGACTTGTGCCGTGCTCCACAAAATTCTTTATTTCTTTTTATACAATCCAATTTGGCATTTATTTTAATCAGTGTTTATAGTGCTTGGGACTCCAGCATAGGGTCAAGACCCTGCATACTGAGCTGCCAGGTCGGTTGGGTCGTCCCTATAAATGTGTACAATTTGTATAATCGTTGCATTGAGTCAGTCACAATGTCCACTGTACTTAGTGACCAATGGACTAAGTAACTAAACTCTTGAAGCAATTTCTGATTAGCTTCCAATATATTGATCAGACTACGAATCATCGTAAATGTGTCATAAAGCTGCCAACAAACCTCAGTACCATCGTGTCGTGGCAATGTCAAACAGACAGCTCTTGTGGACAGAGTTGGACCAATAAAGCTGAATTATGACATTATGGTTGTTCCTCCCAGTCAACAGCTAAGGCCATACCAGAACGTCGCCACCATTTAATGGAACCAAACATTTGGATGTCATGACTGACATGTGAAATGTTCTTGAAAATATACCGACCAAAGACGTCTGACAAATGGCTACAAATGGCTATACAGCTCCGTTTCAAAAATAACATACCCCTGCAGTGTCGCATAATAAACTGACTTCTTCACCTTCATTTCATCGACCATTGCTTGATGGCAATGAAACTTCTGTATTTTGTGCGTATGTTTATGTGCGTTTAATTGGTATTACATTTATAATGATCATCAGCAGTCTGATCGGACAGGAAGCTGCCTTTAGCGTAGATCAAAATTCTGACAGATTTGAAATAAAGTTTTCAATTTTCGGTGACTATTATTATGTACGTACCGTGAATATTGCCACTTTCTGACCTGAATGCTATTCATTGACAACTATTTTAGATACCTTAAAACTTGCACCACATTCAAAAGGGTACAGACTCAGAAAATGGAATTCGAATGTACCCACTGCCGTGTACATACCTACATTAAAATGCGTGTTTTCAGCACATAAATTATCTTTAAGTTTATCAAATTTAATATTTGCGTCTGAGAATAGCAGTACCAATCGACATGATTATTTAAAGATAGATTCGATAGAACTGTCTCATGTAACGCGAACTGCCTTTGACAATGTTTAAGTTATGTAATGACCTTCTTAAACATATATTAATTACAGGCATTTGTTGATTTGTGAATATATTTAATCATTATATCACTACTTTACATGTATTGCGAGTCTGATACAGGTTATAAGGTATCTAAAATATACTACCCAAACTTTGATAAGCATCAAAACTTTATTTTTGATTACGGGACGTATTGATAATCTAACACCCGAAATTTTGCTATAGATATATAGCAGCACCATCACCGTGCAAACATTTCATCGTTTTTTCGCGTTGCCTGCAAGCTCTTCTCGTAGACTTGCAGAAACAATGGAAACCCCCTGAAATTGAAGTTGTCTGTGTTGCCTACCCTATCCAATTCTGTCATTCATCCCCTTTTACTGGTTCATTCAACTGCAAAACTGTTTTGATAATCGAAATGTCGACACTTTTGTGTCTAAAATGCACTTTTGGAAAATTTCAGAAATCTGTGATTTTTGGTTAAAAACACGATTTTTTACCAAAATTTGTTTTTCGCTTAAAATATTGTCACTTGCATGGTGAGCATGAAACTGAAAACCGTTTATGAATACGCACCCTGGTTAGCTCAAGCTAGCGTTTTTAAAATTTGTTGTCAGAAGTTTTAATCACACAATGCAAATTTCCATTAAGAAAGCATTCAGTCCGATGACAAACGTTTTTAAACGCTGTAAAATCTAAACCAATGCCCGTATATCTCAGATCGGTTTTCTGTTCCTTACTCGCGGCCTAAAGGGCAAGGTTTTAAGCCAAAATTTTTTTTGGGGGTAAAAAATCGTGTTTTCAACCAAAAATCACAGATTTTTGAAAGTTTCCAAAAGTGCATTTTAGACACAAAAGTATCGACATTTCGATTATCAAAAAGGTTTTGCAGTTGAATGAACCAGTAAGAGGAGGTAAATGACAGAATTGGATAGGGTAGGCAACAATCAATGAAAAATGGCAACTTTAATTTCAAGGGGTTTCCATCGTTTTTGCAAGTCTGCGAAAAGCGCTCGCAGACAACGCGAAAAAAAGATGGAATGTTTGCACAGTGATGGTTCTGCTTCATATCTATAGCAAACTTTCGGGTGTTAGATTACAAGTATGTCCTGTGAACAAAAATAAAGTTTTGATGCTTATCAAACTTTGAGTAGTGTAGTTGTGAATGAATAGCAGTCAGGTCAGAAAGTGGCATTATTCACAGTACGTACATAATACCAGTCGCCGAAAAATAAAAACTTGACTTTCAATCTGTCACATTTTGGCCGACGCCAAAGACAGCTTCCTGTCCAATCGGACTGTTCAAGGTCGTTATAAATCTAATACCATTAAAACACACATGAACATACGCACAAATTGTAGAATTTCCATCGCGCCATTCAGCAATGGTCGATGCAATGGTCGGTGAAGAGGTCAATTTATTTTGCGACTTCGCAGGGGTATGTTATTTTTGAAACGGAACTGTACTTAGAATTTATGCTTGCAAATATCAACAGTTTAGCTTTCAGAAATTTTGGAAGGTTAACTACATAATCATTTGAAATGCTAGACACACTTTTTCCTCACCCATCAGACAAGCATATCCCATTGTGTGCCTGTCCTAGATTTTTCTGTCTCATTACTAGTAAATTTTAGTTGTCTCAAAATGTCAATCATTTCTGTACTCAGCCAATAGAAATGTACATCTTTATGTGTACATCCTTATAAGGAAGTGATAAGCTGAATGTCAACTGTCAGTGACAAAAATAAACTTCTAGGTGTTAATTTCGGAAAGTTTACTGGAGTAATTGTAGTCTGCTGCTTTGATAAAAATCTCAAAATTTAATTTTGCTGAGCATTTTATGCACAAAATTAAATGCTGATTAAATATTTTTGTAAGGTTAGTACATATACAAAATATATTTATTTTTTTCACTGGTTAATTTGCATATTGTTCCATGTAAAAGCAAAATGGCTGCCTAAACATCACTTGAATAAAATATAAAGGTAATAAAATATAAAATATGAAGCATTCAGAGTCATATTTGTTTAAGTTATGGGTGAGAAAAATAATCAGTGATGGTGTTGACGCCTCAACAAGGGAATGTCAGGCTCGTTTTCAGATTATTCGAGTCTCATCCTCGGCAGAGCCTTGGATGAGACTTGAATAATCTGAAAACTTGCCTGAGATTTCCTTGTCTCGGCCTCAACCCCATCATAGATTCTTTTATTCTCTATTGTTCCACTACTGGGAAAAGTCAGTTCATCGTACGATACATTATATAATCAGTTGTTTACAAACTGACCGCAATATCCATATTAACTTGTGACCCATGCAACGAGTAATGAAGTCTGCAAACGATTTCTGATTAAGACTTAAGAGACTGATTCCAATATATCGATTCGTGTCACATCTGTCATATAATTGTGTCGGCTTGTGCTTAATTTCTTTGCTTGAAGCTAAGTTATATAAAACTGCAATGAAGTGGTCAATATATGGTTGGATATCACACTTTTAGCATCTTCCATGAATATCTCTAAATCTCCTTGTATGGCCACATACAAGTGTCTCTGAACATCCGACAGTATCCTGTTATTTTCATAACCATCTCCACAATATATCAGACACTAATGCATTTTAACCACTTTTGAGTTCATACACAGTGACACATTTCGTCATGGGCTATTCACCTCCTACATGTAAGTTGCGTATCACTCTTAAGGCGCTCGAGTTAAAATGTCACCCACAGCGTCTTATTCTCTTAAGAAGTCACACAGTTGCGTCTTGGTCTCTTTTTACGGAGTTCACACATAGTAACGTCTAAGATTTCTTAGAAATCACGCGTAACCTCTAAACCTCATAAGTTGCGACTTATTATCCTAGAAATGTACACACAGTTGCAAATGTTACACATGATTATGCCTTGAGAGATCAGACAATCTCCTAAGAGATCGCACGCAGTTGCGTCTTAGTTTTCTAAAATCACTCTAAGTTTTAAGAATGCAGTGATGTTTTAGCCTCCTAAAACCACATAGAGTTGCGTCATAATTTACCGCTCTAGCAAACATCACATACAGTCACGCTAGATTTCCTTAGACGCTTCAAGAAGATTCTCTTTAACTTTCTTTAAACAACATGACAGGCGCATCTATTCGTTCTAGAAGAAAGTTTAGACACTGCTTCCTACCAATTGTGCATGGCATCACGACGCATCACAGTTCTTTAGGCACTTTAAATATTACGCAGTGGCGGATTTAGAGGGGGTTCGGGGGGTTCAAACGAACCTCATCTGAGACCAAAATATATTATATTCATGGGGAAATTTTAGCAAAATAGGGTAAAAATTTGTAAACAACCCCCCTATACCAGATATGAACCACCTCCCTAGAATTGGATCCGCCCCTGTTATGTTTGAATATAAACGTTTTAATGTCGGTTTCGTTCAGTAACCAGTTTAGCAACAAATAAGCACACAAACATGTAGCGGGTCATCTTGGGTAAGTTGATTGAAAAGCAGAGTAGTGAATATTATACAACATTGAGTCACACAAAAATAACAGAGAAATAATCAAAATCAAATCGAAACAGTGAGCTATTCTAAGTATATGTGAACACAGAAAGTAACAATGATAATGAAGTTTAAACAAATGGTACATCATTTTCCAAGTACAAGAAAGAATTATAAATTTATACAGAATTGAATGCATTTGTTTGACTTTCAAATTTTCATCTCATCTTTTGATCTATGCAACTCCGACATAGTTTTTATTATGACGATTCGATTCTATTTTTAGATAATTGGAAAATGAGAACCAATCAACATTTTAACACATGGTCACGTGTTACCTGTTGGCCAATCCGAAATGACTGTAAAAAGCAATAGAAATTTATAGTACAGAAGTAAAAGCTGACTTGCAAGCGACAAAGGGATACTGAAGTAAAAAAGAAAAGCGGCCGTAACCCTTGCATTTTGTACATTATTACGGTCCCGGTATCCCCCAAAACATAACTACACGTTTAACTACTAATATATTTATTTATTTTTACTTTATTTTCAATTAAATGTGTCACACAAAATAAAGTTTCTTGATAAAATAAAAATATGCAACACCGTTATCAATTTGGTGCCGTTATCAGGATGTCAAATGAAAAGAATTCTAGGACTTGAATGGATCGATGACACCAATAGTTTGTTTTCCACTGAAAAATTTAAGTCACACAGTAGTTGCCTAGAATAAGTGTTATATGTGTCATGCAGACCTCTCAAACCACTGGAGTTGAGAAATAAAATGAGTTTATAAAAACATAATTGTTGGTTTGAGTAAAGCATTTTTCAGAAACAATGAACGATGCATTGAAATCAATAAAATTTATTACAGGATTCAAGGTATTGTCGAAATCTTAGATCTTAGAGCATTTTATGTCAGTCAGAAACAATTGACAGTTGTTCGTTTGGAGAAAAGGGGTTGTGTAAAACATACTAAATAATACCTACATCAACATTTAAAGTAACAATATAATTAGAACTATTGTGATAAAACTGGCGATTGTGAAACGTGATGTTAGATAGAGGTACCGAATATGTGGTACATGAGAATTTGATGATATTTGTCAGTTCTTTATGTATATTCATACAAGTTGGTGAATACTGTAAATATGTTTTTGAGTACGAGGCTAAATGTTCGAAAACTTACAAAAACGTCTCAGATTGTTCGATCTTTCTCTGCATATGATCAGTGTTAGATTAACGGTATAATTTTATTTTCATTGCTTGTGCTCCTATCCACCAACTTGAATATGAAAATGAAGTTCTGGATTTTAACATTACCCAATTTTGACCGAAAGAATCATCTCATAAAAACGTGAGCATAAAGTCAATGAAGTTACACACTATTAACAACACATCCAAATGTTTACAACAACAAGAAGCAATGTTTACAAAAATAATTATGCGTGCAAAATGAACAACGTTAATCACTAAATTGGATTCCCTCTCATAAACAAGATTAAAGCTTTATCCAGTATATATGCAATCTGAGGATTTTATAATTAATTGGAACTGTAAAAATGTTGCAAACAACCAAGATTAATCTGAAAACTTGACTCCAGCCACAAACTAACACATGCATTATACACAAACCATTCCGTGGCGTATCATTAGCTGAGATATCCACTGCCCGATAGACAAGGTGCAAAAAAGGAAGAAAACCCACACCCAAACCGCAACCATAGAACATGTGAACATTGAACAAGTGGACAATAAATTTCAGGCAACGCAACTGGACGTCGTGGAATAATTCTAGCATAAGTTTTTTATCAAAAGATTTTACAGTAAGATCAAACGTCGTAAAAAGGTAAGAAAATGACACAGCACAGCATACTTATTTTTGATTTGTTGGTATAGACAGGAGCACAGCAATAAAGGGTGATTTAAGGTTGAATAAATAGACCGGCTAAAATTCAGTATTGACAATTTTCATTCCTACGACACCCCTTTCTACAAAAATGCACAGTGGCTAAGCTATGTTATTCCCATACTGTATATTCCAGTGACTAACCACATCTTAATTAGATGCTATATATAGTTACATTACATTATTCAAAGCCATTATAATAAGCTGCAAAGATTGTATGATACCGGTACAAAAAATACAAAAAGACAAAAACATATAGGGAAATAAATGTTTTGCAACTAAAGGCATAGTAAATTAATAAAAAAGTTTACATAAGGGACCAGAAGAGCAAACTAGACGTGTTTCTTGCGATAATCAAAATATAACTGTGCCCATACTTCCATTAAACTCATGATTTAATGGAAACTGACAAAGTTATAAATTAAATATCACAATTACATGTCTTATATGTTCTTCTGAAACAGGAGCTTCATGATAAAAGTCTACCAGTACACTGGACCTCAAGTTATCCTCCAAAAGGTCAGTTTTCCAGCGCTGGAAAATTGTAAATTAAAAAACAAACAATAATAACCATTTTATCAAAAATGTTTCTTGTAATTTGTGCATGGTAGCGCCTGTATCAATCAGCCCATCTCCTTATGCAATGCGTGTTTTGCAAGTACTCAAAATGTGATACATACGTTGCAAGTACATTCCTGTCGAACATAAAAATAAAAGAAAAAACAATGAAAATGAACCAATTACATATCGACCGCTTCAGCAGTCCACCTTTTTAAATGCCCAAAAACAATGGACAAGAGCCATTGCGGTTCACTTTTCACCACAAAGATATTACTTGTCGGTTACTTCTAGTATTCGAAACATCACACCTTTAATCAACTGGCTGGTTTGAGTCGGACCTGATCGGAATGTTTTGAGAACAGTTTTCCTAAAGACACATCATTTCCATGTAATATATATTATATTATGTACAGTTTCTAAAACTACCTTTCAATATTTGGTATCATTGGCAGATTTACAAAATTACTCCAACTATTTTATATGGAGAACAGTTTCTTAAAACGTCATGCGATATCACTGAATAATTGCATTGACACCGACTGTAAAGCCTTCTTTGTGTGTCATACTTTAGACAAGAATTCTTTATATTGTATACAAACAAGATCCTAAACAACGATTGCACATACCTTGAATTTAGACCAGCTTTAAAATACATATTTCGATTGGTTAATAGAAATATGCTTTTCAATATATCGTATATTTTTCAGCTTCAAAAACCTCTTGAATATATTTTAGTTAAACCTGTATCTAAAACACATTGAATTGAGGGTAGTATCTAAAATGCATCTCAAAATATAACATTCGGACCAGTTTCAAAAACCATCTTCCAATACATAATAATATGTAAATGGATATCAATAAGCAATAAGCATGTGCTGGAACACCCAAATGATGTTCATACTGGAAAATAATCTTGATACAGCATATATCTGCTTATGTCTATGAGGCTTTTCCAACACGTATATGATAAAAATGGTAAACTGAGTAGGCAATGATCGGTTGATTCACGACTTACTTTCCAGTGTGAACGCAGTAAGCTTGCAACATAGTCATTTGCTCAAACTGACCGGAAATCATGAAGCGAAGCTTGATACAGCATAAAAATCAAAAGGATTGTTTTCGATGGATAGGCGAGACCAGCACAGATTAGCGATAATAAAAGCTGTACACCACATGAAACAGGTGTAAACTTTAGTTTTTTTTCCCTTATATGGGTAAAAACACCAATAGATATACTCCACATGAAACCGGTGTAAACTTTATTTTTTGTCCCTTATATGGGTAAAAAATACCAATAAATTTCAGATAAATTCGCGTGTCATCTGGATTTCGCTGATTGATTTGATTGCTCAATCTATAAAAATCTGACGTCTTGAAAATTAAAAGGATTGTTTGCGATCGAAAGGCGAGGAAAGCAAACGCTAGCGATAATTAAAGCTAAACTCCACATGAAACCGGTGTAAGCTTTATAGTTCTTTTCCCCTTATATGGGCGCATTGCCGATAAAGTTTCGTGGCATCTGTATTTAACTGATTGTGTGGATCTTATTCCATCTATGAAAAATCTGACAAAATCTAACAACATATGAGTCTGTGCATGAAAAACCAACAATTTGGGTTCCCGACCAGGTCCAACACAAATCGTGCTGTACAGTCACAGAAGATGGTTAGGGGCTGGAAATGTTGGATTTAGAAAATAGTGGAATTGTGCTATCCGTGTAGCGAAAACAAAGGCGCTGATAAGCTGTACAGTTATGTTTTCGGCTATGCAGATTGTTGGTTTTTCCATGCGGCGGCTCATATATCACTTAAAATGCGCAGCATAATCTTGCTGTTTATCGCATGCGCCAATATTGAAAATACCATCATGATAATATGTCCGTGACATGTATACCCCCTTGAAACCCACTTTCATATAGCAAAACTTTGGTATGGAGGGATATACATATTTTTCTTATTTTTGCTCCAAAACATAGATTGTGGGTACTCGTTAGAACCGCCTCGCCGAGGTCGTTCTAACATGTACCCAGAATTTAAGTTTTGAGCAAAAATAAGAAAAATATCAAAAACATCCTACTGAAAATGTTAATTTTTTACAACTTAAGAAAAGTCTGTACATTACATGGGCGGGTTTTCGTAATGCAAGATCTATTTATTCACCATCTGGGACCAGTCATGCTTAATTGACAGCGAATAGTTAACTCATATAAGCCTGGCGTCCCTTTTTGGGACATAGGCAAACAGTATAGCCCCAGATGTGACGCCGCAGAACGCGGCGTCCCATCTGGGGCTATTCTGTTTGCACAGCGAAATTTCATCGAAAAATGAGATAAAAAAATAAAAATTACTCCTTACACCCCTAAAAATGAATGTGGACTCACCCAATGATAATGATGGGAGAATCCATTCGTCAAATATGGGTTAATCTGGGTTCAGAATATACAAAAGGTGCGACAGCTTTCTTAAATGCCAAGGGTTTATCAACACTGGCTGTCGACGCCAGTCTAGATTATGTCGGAACGACATCGGTGCATCAGTGATCGACATAAATAGGCACAAAAGTCGACGTCAGATAACATCAGAGTGAAAACAGTGCATCGATGGCAAAACGTGTCCAATCTACATAGACAAGTTATTTGTACTACCGCAACCTATGTGAATTCATATGAGTTACATTAAGCTCGAACCCACACCAGACACAGCGGTGAGATGATCGAGTGATTAAGAAACAGCGCTCTTAACCGCTCGGCCACGGGGGCCGCCACATTAAGTCCTGTTAGCTTTCGAATGCCAGATAGAATTTAATCTTCTACAGGTTTGAATACTGAAATTGGTTGATTTCGGGACAACGGAAACGAAGAGGCAAATAACATATTTTCCAAGAAATCAGGTTACAAAATAATGTTTATGAAGTGGCGACAAATGGTGATGTGAACAACTTCTAGTACAATTTCTAAAAAAGAAGAAAGTAAAAATAAGTTCGGGGAAGAAGTAAATTCTTTAAGAGACGATTAAAGACAACTAATCAATAGCAAAGCAAGCGCTTCTCAAAATACACTTGGCTGTACCAAAACAAAAAAGTCTGACATTGAAGGGAAATGGTCAGAGAAGCAGAGATGCTCAAATGCTAAATGAGTAGACAACTGACCAAACGGCAAAGCAAGCGCTACTAAAACACACTTGACTGTACTAAAACAAAACAGTCTGACATTGAAGGGAAATGCTTAGAGAAGCAGAGATGCTCAAATGCTAAATGAATAGACAACTGACCAAACGGCAAAGCAAGCGCTACTCAAAATACACTTGGCTGTACCAAAACAAAAAAGTCTGACATTGAAGGGAAATGGTTAGAGAAGCAGAGATGCTCAAATGCTAAATGAGTAGACAACTGACCAAACGGCAAAGCAAGCGCTACTAAAACACACTTGACTGTACTAAAACAAAACAGTCTCTGACATTTAAGGGAAATGCTTAGAGAAGCAGAGATGCTCAAATGCTAAATAAGTAGACAACTGACTAAACGGCAAAGCAAGTGCTACTCAAAATACACTTGGCTGTACCAAAACAAAAAAGCCTGACATTACAGGGAAATGGTCAGAGAAGCAGAGATGCTCAAATGCTAAATGAGTAGCAATAAAGCCTCCAATATGGTTGATAATCAAACATTTAGCGAAGTAAACATCCTCAGTTATGAGTTTGATATTTCAAAAACCTAGACATTAGTTGGATGCTTCTGACTTATATTATGCTCAAATGGCCTGAAAGCAAAAGCAAACGTAACGGGAAAATGACTAATGTTTTAAGAAAGAGTATGCAAACATATAGGCTGCACTTCAAAGTAAAATGTTACGGGAAATGAAGTCAGAAAATAGTGGCGGTGAAGCGGGCATAAAGCATTAACTAAAATTATACTGTAGATGGTATGGAAGAATTCCGTGATATTAATATTTTTGAAGATATCTCAAAATAAAAAGAAACGATACGACAATAGCATGAGTGGAAACGATGGAAGAGAGGAAGTTATGCTGAAAACATATGCTATATATCCAGTTATTGTGCTTGAGGTCAAGAAACTATCATGAAAGATACAAC
The DNA here is from genome assembly GCA_964017185.1 of Rugalucina vietnamica. Lineage (NCBI taxonomy): Eukaryota > Metazoa > Mollusca > Bivalvia > Lucinida > Lucinidae > Rugalucina > Rugalucina vietnamica. The sequence goes on along the minus strand of OZ024879.1, from coordinate 11,307,661 downwards.
TAATATCCGCTAGAGACAAACCCGGTCAAAAAGGAGACTGCCAATTAAAAAAAACACATTGTGGAGGCAAAAGGATATGTAGCAATAGATGCAGGCCGAATTACAATGAATTTTGTATCTAAAGTTTTGTTGTAATTCGATCATCTTCGCGAGTGACGTTAAGTTTGCACGGAATAGGTGGAATGAAGACAAGAAGATAAGATGCGACTTGACAACAAACTAAGACACGAAAATAAAACGAATACGGATTTGAAACGCTTTGTCCGGGTTCATTTAAATTCTCCTTCGATGTACCAACAGCTTGCAGAAGTACATCTGAATTTCCATCAAATATGCATCATCTATTGTCATAATGATTTTTATATTCGAAAGCGAACTTCGTCAAAAGCATGCGGTGTATATGGCTCAATTATAGAACTAAGAATAAGCCAAAATCTTTTAGCGCCTGCAGTAGTTTTTACCCTAGACATATTGCATAATCTAAAATTTCGTGTGATTTTTTTTCCACAGTTTAATTAGTTTATACATTTTACGTACAATTTCCAGCGATGAAGCAAAAACTGTTCTTATTCTCCACAATTTAGGAATCCTCTTGGTATTGATTAATTTCTTTGTATCTTCTCTCACGTGAGTAAATGTCCGGCTTCTTCTCATGTTGCTTTGTAAATGTAGCATTTTGTCTACGAGCAATGGCATGGGACCACAAGCGCTTGAAATTATAGCCATAAGATCATAAAATTATGCCCACGTGCCTATTTAAATCATTAATTTATAAAGCACTATTCTATAATTTATTGTGCTTATAACTTCAAGCGCCTGTGTGATGTGGCTTAAGATATTTTGACCAGTATACATACCTTAGCAGATGTGGAAGAATAGGGCTCATCAAATAGAGCCCATATTTTCGGTTTTATTCTTTGCCAGCAGTTAAGTTCCCCAGATTTGTACTCTTCCTCCCACCCGAACTTTTTCATTATATCATCTTCTGTAGGTTTGTCTGTATCGAGGTCAAGTCTGTCTAGTATTCCTAGAACATCTTGGGTGTCTCGATGTGATGTATATGTCATCCAGCAGCATGGCTCAACCTGGGTAAGAAATTAAATGTGAAAATATAGGCATTGAATACAAAACCCTCTCCAAGATTTTATTTTCCGCTAGTTTGTCATAAAGTATGTCCATAGTTTGAAGTATCAGAACCTATGGGTAAATCGATGCATGTGATGTGTAGTCATCCAGCAGCAGGGCTCGTCCTTATAAGAAATGGAATAAGAGAATAAGCAATCCACACAAAAATATTATTTTAGATATTTTAGTATCTGTTCAAAGATATCTTAGCAATTTCGATACTGGTTTGTTTGTTTCGAGGTCAAGTCGTCTAGTATTCCTAGAACATCTTGGGTGTCTCGATAAGATGTATACGGTATCCAGCAGCATGGCTGAACCTGGGTAAGAGGTGTAAAGTGAGAATACCATTATAATTAGTAGTGGGTGCAAAAGGCTCTCCACGTTTTCATTTCCGTTGGTTTGTAATAATATGTTTACAGTTTAGAGTATTAGAACCTATGGGTAAATCGATCCGATGTGTAGTCATCCAGCAGCAAGGCTCACCCTAGTAAGAACTAGAACGTGAGAATTAACAATGCACGCAAAATATTCTTTTAGATATCTAAGTATCTGTTCAAAGATATCTTAGCCATTATTATAATGGTTTGTCTGTGTTGGGGTCAAGTCTGTTTAGTATTCCTAAAATATTTTGGGTTTCTCGATGTGATGTATTCGTCATCCAGCAACATGGTTCAACCTGGACAAGACATTGATTGTGGGAATATTAGCAATAGGTAACAATACTCTCGAAGATTATATTTTCCGTTAGTTTGTTAAAATGTATGTCCACAATTACAGTATTGTAAGGAGGTACAAGAAGGTAAAAATCAGGAAAAGGTGCAATCAGAAAAAGATTCCCACTCCAAAAACCGAGGTGGGAAAAACCCAAACCAACAATCAATTACTGATACCAACAAAGCATTTCGTAAGCCGAATGAGCAGCTATTTTCCCAATAGGTGGCCACTCAGTTACCTTAACTTATTTAAAAATATGAAAACACACATAAGGCGCCAACAGCAGAAAAATTTCAAACACCAAGACATAAAACAAAAAGAACCACCACAGAAGTATCGACTTGGAACGATCAGTAACACACAGTTACTGGCAGGCTTAAATCGATTTTACATGACCATAACCTCACCCTCAGCTTCTGCAGAGTGGTTCATAACATTTAGTTAGTTCTTCGGTCCTCGTGGTGAATCTCTAACTAGTCAATGAATCATCAAGAACAAACAAATAAATCAAGATAAACATCCTGATGAATAAAAAAAAAAACAGGACTCAGAGATTCAGTAAGCTGCTCGACGATGGAGATCCCTGTGCGCCGAAAAACTAACTCCAGAGCAAAAGAAAAACATCAGTCGGACCCCGGTGGACCAAGCAACAGGCAAGAAGCTCCGGCCCCAACCAACTAAAATGAATAGCTTTAAGTCGGGGCCATCATAGAGTCTGACGCCCGACCCACCGGCGTGCAATTAAAGAACGCAGCATAGTTATCAACCATGATTGGGTTAAAAACTAAGCATGCAGACTGTCGCATAAAATTCAAGTTAAAACCTATACGCCTGTAACGTGTTATGATTTTTCTAAACTGAAAAGAAAAATCATTACGTCCTACAAGTTTCTTAAATTTGTAAACCAAGTCACCATAAAATTCTGGTTCCGAAAGGCCCTCATTTAAAAGCGTCTTTAACCCAACATTATATTTGGAAGTCAATTCATAGTGTCTACGATAAAATTTAGAAAAGGTTTTTCGAAGTTTATGATAGCAATAGCCCTGTTGGAGAAGGTTGGCGGCTAAACAGTTATTACGAGCGTTGAAGTCTGTAACATGATTGCAGACTCTAGCAAACCTAATGAGTTGCGAAATGTATACACCATTAGAAGCACGACGTAAACCCATGTGTAGTGAGTAATCCAGCAGTAGGGCACAATTAATCGGGATAGAAAAAAATGGAATGTGAAATTATCACATGTAGCAATAAATTCGAAAACAATTTGTCATTCTCAGCAGGTTTGTCAGAATCCAGATTAAGTCATCCTAGAATTACCCGATTTACAGTTGCAAAGCTCAAACGGATGAAGAAATGGAATGTGAAAATATAAGCAATGGGAAGCGATTGTAACAAAAACATTCTAGATTTCATTTATCCCATACGGAGAAATATTGAGCCGATACCTTACCTGTAATTCAGTTTATTGCCGATAAAAAATGTACATAAATGAATAGGACATTGACTTTCAATGTTTAATTAAAACTTAATTACGGCAGATATCAAATTTGTTCTTTCGGAATATTGTAATTTAATGTATTCCTGATTTAATGGATATTGTTTCGTTAAATTATCTTGATTTTTTGAATGGACAAAATCAAAATTTAAAAAGGTCCTGTTTGGTCGCATCATTTCTTATATCTGATATACAAAAAGTGTAAAATCTACCAAAGGTGCTTTGGTTAAATGCCAAATATATCGTTTCCAAAACCTTTTTTCTAAATTTGTTCTTTCGGATTATTCATCAGAAGAAAATGATCTTTCTAAAGACATGCTTAACTTCAAAATCAAGCGACATTTGGCGTGGACAAATTGCGTGTGTTTTATAGCTACTTTGAGTTTTTTTTCTAATTTCCGTAAATCAATAGTTTTATCGGCAAATCCCGTAAACCGGGCGGAGAATTACGAAATACCTGTGCATAAGCGTCTGCTATTTCGCATAAAGGTGTAATACTTCTTTTCCTTGTTATTTATTTATTTATTTATTTATTTATTTATTTATTTATTTATTTTCTTTAACATGGAGATTACTTATTTACACAAAAGAAAAAAAAATAAAAAGTCTTTTTTTCTCACCTCGAATGATAATCGATTTAAAATTTATGAAAGATGCTACACAATGATCGCGATTAACTTTTGAGTATAATTTTATAAACATTACATATCCTCACAGAATGTGACACCTCTGAACAACAAACGCATTGTGCATTGTAAGAATGCACATCAACATTATTGTCGTAATTGCAATTGGTCCAATTAAAGTTTGCATTTCACACCTAAGTAACACTTTTTACTCAATCTGATGACCAAACAATAGCGTCTCCGTGTCCCAGTTTGAACAAAGCAAAAACCGACATAAAAATTCTTAATTATCTTCATTCAAATCTCTCTCTCTCTCTCTCTCTCTCTCTCTCTCTCTCTCTCTCTCTCTCTTTAAAGCTGCAGAAAAATACTGAAACTGTACACTGTTTTCAATGAAATTAAGATTTGTTTTTACTGTGCTGCTACTTTTTACGCTGATTCGTTCTTATTTTCTTATTTTATTTCTGCTCTCAGCCACGGTCTAGATCATCCCGTTGAGTTTTCTGGAATCGCATATTCATTCATTCAGTCTCAGTCACAAGTCGCAAGATACATCAATTCATTATTTTTGTTTTTTTTTTTACTTTTTAAAAATTCATTAAATGTTTTTTGTTGTTGTTGTTGTTGTTTTTTTTTTTTTTTTTTTTTTTTTTTTTTTTTTTTTTTTTTTTATCAAAAGATTAGTACTAGATCTATAATTAATATTACACAAAAATGCAGATATTGACGATAAGATTTTGAACAGTTCAGTGGCGCATCAATGTTGTTTTAGTTATCTATGACCTAAGGGTATGATTTAAAGCGTGACTGATTTTATGACATGCAGTCTCGGATTATAAAACCTTAACCATTTCACATTTTAGCCGCGGCGTGAGAAAACCGGTATTAGGGGTTTTCCGACCAGGTCTGACACTAACCGGCTTGTATGTTACAACATTTTTTTTTTTTTTTTTTTTTTTTTTTTTTAAACAACACAACAACAACAAAAAAAAGAGAAAAGAAAAAAGATTAGTACTATAATTCAATATTACACAAAAAATGCGACACGATTTTGATCACGATCAGTGGCGCATCAATGTTGTTTTAGTTTATCTATGACCTAGGGGTATGATTTAAAGCGTGCCTGATTTTATGACATGCAGTCTCGGATTATAACGGCTATATTCTCTTCCGTCACTCAAACTCAAACTCGAACTCAACTCGCGAGAGTATGGCTGGAGTATGAGTCGAGTGGGATTAAATTGAGTGTGAGTGGAGTATAGATTTGGTATGCACAACCGTCACTCAACCGTCACTCACTGGAGTGTCAGATTTTCATTATAAAACAAAGAAATTTGAAATCTTATGTTATTCTAACATCAAATTAGCAGCAAAGACTCTGACTAGATGCCGCATATTGCGTTGAGTTGTTATCTAATTTTGATGTGAATTTGCTTATACTCATTCCTTCTTTATTGTTTGTCTGCTTGTTTGTTTATGTGTCTTTCTTTCTGTGTTCCCCTCTCTCTGCTTGATGTTTTATCTCTCTCTCTCTCTCTCTCTCTCTCTCTCTCTCTGTGTGTGTGGGGGGTGAGTAGATGGGAGTCCGTGGGGTAGAGGGGGGTGAGTCTGTGACAGCGATATCTAGCACAAAGGCACAATTGTGTCTGCATCTGGATGTACAATGTTGACCACTCACCTAAAAGTATGGATCATTGCTTTGCATGTTCAAAATAGTCGCAAATGACATGCCTTGGGAAAATCGAAATCTGTTCTACAATTCGCGACCCCTCTCAAGAAAAGATTTGTCCCGAGCATAACGCTTGGTCCGGGTGATGTATGTAATCTGCTATTATTGGGCTTTTTCGAAGAAAATGTGGAGAAATAAAGGTCCAAAAATTTTCGAGTAGCGCTCGATTGAGGTGTCGCCTTCACTCAACGTTTACTCGAAATTTGAGTTGAGTTCGAGTGTGAGTGGGACATGTGCATACCATTTCGAACAGTTATGCGCACACACGAGTGATTGATCAGATTATCTGAATGAGTTTGAGTGGAGTATGCCTCGAGTGTGGGTAGAGAATACAGCCGTAAAACTATACCATTTCACATTTGAGCCGCGGTGTGAGAAAACCGGTACTAGGGGTTTCCGATCAGGTCTGACACAAACCGGCTTGTGTACTACACCATTTGGCAAGAAGCTTGAAAATTCGGATTGAGGAAGATAAGGAATTGTATTACCCGTGTAGCGAAAACAATGGCGCTGATCAGCTAGGCAACTGCTACACAGCTGACCTGAGCCTTTGTTTTTGCATTGTTAAATTCCGGTTTTCGCATGACGCGGCTCATTTTTAATGGAAGGTGTACCTGTTATATAAATATTGCGAAAATGCAAGGAGTCGATCAGCCTGTGCACTTGAAAAATTTGACGGATTCAAAAGCAAACCGGTCTACGCATACATAAACACTTGAAAATTGGAAATAAAGATTAAGCTAGTGATCAGGCTGCGAGGTGGTTCTAATATGTGCCCACAATATATGTTTTGAGCAATAATAAGAATAATATCAAATAATTTCTACTTTTACAATTTGGGAAAAATCTGTATATTGCATGGGCGTGTTTTCGTAATGCTTACATTTAATATGTAACATATATCATATACTCATAGCACTTATTTTGAGGAAGCAATAAATAAATAAATACATGAATAAATAATTAAATAAAAATAATACAACTGAATGCTTACAGTACAAACTGGTCCATGAGTTTAACCGCGACGATGCGATTGTCACGGGTACCCACAATGTGCATTTGAATGGGAAAAACACGAGTTTTCTTTCATTCGAAATCGTGTTGGTTTTTTTTTACCGTCATCAAAGCCACACATTTTGTATTTCTTATATTTTCATATTATTTCATAGTCGAAGTTTTGAGTTCATAAATTTTTAAGACAATTTATGATCAAATTTTATGGTTGCCCTCGGGCTAAAGTTACACAGGTAATTTTACGGACAGAGGCGCCAAGTAAATCGTAAATCACCGGAAAGAACCGAAGATGATTTACCTGTACCACTAATCCCCTAAGCTGATAATACGATAAGACGCGCTGAGGAGACTTTTTCCACATGTGATTTGACAAAAAATATGCCCAAAATTTACATTATTGGAACCTATGGGTAGTGAGCCATCCAGCAGCATGGCCAGTCTGGATAAGAAATGGAATGTGTAAATATTCTATTACATGTGTAAGCACCTAAGCCATTTTTAATTTTGGTCAGTGTGGATGTCGAGTATGTCTATCCTGGGTGTCTCGATGGGATGTATACGTCATCCAGCAGCATGGCTCAACCTGGGTAAGAGATGTAAAGTGAGAATATTATTAGCAGGTGGTGCAAAATGCTCTCTAAGTTTTCATTTCCGTTACATTGTCATAATATGTCGACAGTTTAGAGTATTAGAACCTATGGGTAAACCGATGCAATGAGTAGTGATCCAGCAGCAAGGCTCACCCTAGTAAGAACTGGAACGTGAGAATTAACAATGCACACAAAAATATTACTTTAGATATCTGAGTATCTGATCAAAGATGTCTTAGCCGTTCTGTAATGGTTTGTCTGTGTCGAGGTCAACTCTGTCTAATATTTCTAGAATATCTTGCGTGTCTCGATGAGATGTATACGTCATCCAGTAGCATGGCTCAACCTGGATAAGAAATGGAGTGGGATACTATAAGCACAGAGTATGAAAACAACTTTTTTGTTTGACATTCTATTTCCTGTTGGTTTATAAAAGTTTATATTTATTAATAACTATTAACAACAAAACAACAACAGCAACAACAACAACAGCAACAACAACAAGTGTCTCAATCTGTTGTAGCAAGGTTCAACGTGGTTAAAAAATGGAATAAAAATATAAGCAATTGGTATAAATCCTCCGCAAGATTTCTTCATTTTCCGTTGGTTTGTCATAAAATATGTCCAAAGTGTAAAGTCGTCATTCACCAGCAAGGCTCATCCAAATAATAAATAGAACGTAAGAATAAGCAATGCACACAAAATATTCTGTTTGATATCTTAGCATCTGCTTGAATATATCTGCCCTTCTCTTATGGGTGGTCTGTGTCAATCTAGAGATCCTGCCAATGGGTAGCCTACGTCCTTCATAAGGCGCATCCGAGGTGTCTGTTACAAAATTGGAATGTTTGATAAATGTAGGAGATAAAGCAGATAGAGTAGTCGAACTATCATTGTCTTCCGAGTTGGCTTTACTATTGGCAGCAAGGGCACAACAACATCGATCGATCGGCGATTTTGTCTTGAACAACAGTACAACACGTATAATGCAAGAGTTTGCCATAAACCCTGAGGGTAGTTTTCTTTCTAGAGTGCCTCAACAATATCAATAGGAACGGAATTCATCTATTTCTGTAAGCATAGTGCACGTGAACTCAGTGCATAAAGGTGGCAGTATGACCGTATTGTTGCATCGAATTCATTAGCCTACCAGTGGATACAATATGCAAGTTACTTAGATACATAATGACCGTTGACATTATCTAAGAACACAAAGGTCGGCAATCGCTACATTTGGTGGCGGCGGTGTGATAATAACAACTGACGGACCGGAGTTGTCTTACCCATATAGTTACCAGGCCAAGACTCGGGACGAGTGGGGGGAGTAGTGTACCGGTGTGCTATAAAAAGGTGTGCAAATTTCAAACTAGGTAGTTTGTGAAGTTAATAAGTGGTGCACGGTAAACCACCCTTGGTGGATGAGCATGCTTTTCCGCCGACAGGGTATAGCTGTTGCTTAGTTAAGCAAACGTTACATAATAATAAGACAATAATTATAATTATGATTACCATCATCATAAGCATTATAATGAACTAAAGATGAATAGAAAACATACCTGATTGGAATCCAGTCCCCAGAACTCGAGTTCTTCTTCAAACAAAGGCCCACATACATCTGTAGGGTAATGCAGTTTGCCCGATCTGTAATAGTTCAAAATCTGTGCAAACACCCCTGGATGCCGGTCGAAGAAATACTCATTTAAAACCGGGTCATAATTTGCCAGAGCCTCCGTTAAACGTGACAGTCTTGTGGCAGGGATTTTCTTTAACGTCGCCTTGTACGTCTCGTGACGTATCCCGCCGACGTTAATAATGACGCGATTATCGGCGTCTTGGTTATTCAGGTTCATTGTAACTGCTGATCACAGTTATACGTCCATGCGCATCGGACTCGCAATTTAATCGATTATCGAATAACCGATATAATCACATCGGAGAAACAATGAAAACAATGGGTAATTCCGCTATAACACAATCACACATTTGATTCTATCACCGCCATATTATATCACTTATTTATTATTATTCATCTCGAAAACAAGCTGTATACGCTTTTATATTGATTCCCTGCATCTAGGGATATAGAATACGACATTGATCTCAGGCTTACACTTGGTAATCGATAACTATATAACATCCGAGCAAACAGATTCTGGGAAATATAGGAAAATATCACACTTTAATCCATGATGTTAACAACTAATCCAAATGACCATTCCGAATCCGCTTTGTCGCACTATCGCGTTATTGCTACGCAAACAAATCGAATTTCTTTAGTGGCGCTGCTAGAAAGTCTTCATTGCATATTATTATCACAGCCTATCCATTTTGGAATCAAATCCGATCAAACGCACTAAAAGGGCTTCCCCCGGTTTATAAATCACGCGCCCATTGTTCTCAATGACGTCATCGGGTAGTCCAGAAAACAATCATGGCGTCGTTATGTACTGTGCAATTCTAGGTCACGAGTCCACCACGTTTTCAAACGGTATCTTTTCACTATCTATTTTCTTCACGTCACATAGCTATCTGAAAACAGATCAATATTCCGTTATTATTGAGCAGCAGCATGAGCAAACAAGAAATTTCATGCGAGAAAACAAAGACAAAGATCAGCCGCCCAGAAACCGCGCACCTAAGCAGCGCCTTTGCTTTTCGCTACACAGAAAACACAATCCCCTCCTCTCCTTTTTTCAAACGATTCAAGATTTCTTACGCCTTTTATGTTTAAACGGTAGGGTTTGTGGCAGATTTGGTCGAAACTGCGATAGACAAGTTTTTACAAACCAATGTTCTATTATAATACAAGTCTCAAGGCAAGCAAAATGGCTTCGGCTTGACATATGAGCCTGTGCGTGACAAAACCAACAATTTGGGGCTCCGACCAGGTCTGACACAAACGGGGCTGTACAGTCACAGAATAAAGCTAGAAGCTTGAAACTCTGGATATAGGTAGAAGAGGAATTTTACTATCCGAGTGGCGAAAACAAAGGCGCTGATCAGCTTCGCAGTTACTGCGAAGCTGATCTGCGCCTTTGTTTTCGCATATGCAAATTGTTGGTTTTCTCACGCACAGGCTCATATTGGAACAGCTAGGGAATAAACGTGCAAGAATGGCAAGATTCGAAATAAGCTTTGTTCAAATATGGTTTGCGGGTAATGATTAAAGTTTAATGCGGTTTCTAGAGATGCGCATTTAAATAAAAGGCATGGAGATTTCTTTTACGTACGAGCAGGAAGGTGGATATCTCGACAATCTGAACAAAATGAAGTACTAAAATGTACCCAGCGGGCACATGACGTCAAAATGACGTCATATCAACGTCGATGCGACGTCATGACGTCGCATCGACGTCGATGCGACGTCATTTTGACGTAATGTGTCTGATGGGTATATACGGCTATATAGGTCAGGGTCAATCGTGTTGATGTTGCTGCTCAGACTCCCGCTTCTCTAGATATCAAACAACCTTAAATGCGCATAAAGTGGAGGAACCTTTTAAAACTAGTTTTGCAATTTAAATGGATGCATTTGTTTTTCTTAGTTTCTGTAGTGGGATCTTTTTTTATTCGGGGTGTTTATATTTGAAGATGTACAGCAAGCTCTGTCTAGTAAAATGTTGAAACATGATGCTAGTGATATTATACCACGCCCAAATATTATTTTCTTAGTGTCCGATGAAGTTATTGACGGAATGACTGGCGATCTCTTTTTTCTTGACTGGTGGACATTTGGCGCTATTAGGATTTGCTTGTCTACATGTATGTATCGACATCCAAGTTGACTTCGTAATATTGCAGTAACTGAGCCGCCTCGTGGGAAAACCAACAATGTGGTTTCCGAACAGGTCCGATACAAACCGGCCTGTACAAGCACAGAAAAGAGCTAGAAGCTTGAAATTTTGGAGTTAAGCAGAGGAGGAATTGTACTATCCGAGTAGCGAAAACAAAGGCGCTGATCAGCTTCGCGGTCACCGCGAAGCTGATCTGCGTCTTTGTTTTCGCCTATGCAGATTGTTGGTTTTCTCATGTGGCGGCTCAACTGTCTCTGGCTCCATGTTGCCAGATTTATAGGGTCACTGATGAGGCTTGAGTAGCTGAAACCGCGGTATGGCCCATCCCCTTTCTCATTGATGTTATCCCTGCTCTTAAAGGAACCGAGTTTTACTTTTTATTTATTATAAAAGTTTTAAATTATGGAGTTTAGAAGAAGCTACTAATTCGTACTTTTCAAAATTCGTACTTTCTCATCGCAGTTGATTTCCGTCTATCGTTGCATGTGCGATAAGCATACATAAATAACGCGGCATAAAGGTTCTTTATTCCAACTGATAACTATTCTGCCGAACTGTATGAATTAATAATGATTTTGCCGCCCAAACAACAAATGCATTAGCACCTTGTCTAGAAACATAAAGCAGGCGATTTCTGAAAAATTTACCCATTCAGCTAGACATAACGGTGCTAAAAGAAACGCAGTTGCAGACATTTTGTCCATAGCGTTATATTTGAGCTTCGTGTACAATGTACCAATGCTTATTACTTTTCATGGTCCTAAGTCTTCATTGGCCGGCTGTACGAGGGGGGTTCAGAAAGTTCTGTCATAGGTGTTATAACTTTGTTAATAGACATAATATGTTGTTGTATTATACCTTGATTGAAAGGGCTACATTTCTCCTTTATAATGATGCCAAAACAATGCACGAAAAGAAATAAATACTTCGAAATAGACGCCTTGAAAGACACCAGGGGTAAACCACTGGCACGTTTTCTTAATTTAAAGAAAATCGACTTCGAAAAAATATAATCCATGTAATATATTTTTGAAACATAGATGAATATATCCTGCAAAAATCAAAATCATTCAGCTGAATTTAATTGAGTTATAGTAAACTGAAATATTGAAATTGGCTTGTTGTACATACATTAAAAATACAGTTTAAATTCAAATGACATTTATTGATATCTACACGTAGTCCAGGGAGCTTAAAATGCATTTAAACATTTAATTGTTTCATCCTAGTGTGCTCTATAGTAAACTTATAAAAAAGCAAACACATATAATGGTGCAGCGGTACCAGAAACGCTATAGGGGTACGTATTTTAATGACGTCATATACATTGCTTTATTATTTAGTCAGCATAGCATCGATAACGGCAATTTTTGTCACATTGCTTTTCTAAATATATTATTACTTATAACTGTAAAGTTGGAGAAAATTTGATCGGAAGTTATAAAGATATAACGCATGAAACGCACACAATAATATTCACAAATTCAAGAAAACGTGCCAGTGGTTTTACCCCAGGTGTCTTTCACGGCATGTATTTCGAAGTATTTATTTCGTTCGTAATTTGTGTTGGCATCATTATAAAGGAGAAATGTAGCCCTTTCAATCAAGGTATAATACAGCAACCTATCATGTATATTAACAAAGTTATAACACCTATGACAGAACTTTCTGAACCACCCTCGTATATTTTCGTCCGTCTAAATCGACCGTCATTGGGTCCGTCCATCCAATGACCATAATTGTCAAAATCACACGTCGATTGTACAATGTAACTGTGTATCTACATTTTTTCGGTCAAATTTTAAGAGCCCCTCACTTAATCTGTTCAGTTATACTTATAACCACACTGTAGGAAATAAAAATTAAAACTGAGATCCTTTAAGAGCAGTGAACACATTAATGAGACAGGGGATGGGCCATACCGCGGTTTCGACTATTTAAGTCTCGTCAGTGACCCTTTAGATTTGGCAACATGGAGCCAAAGAGAATTGCTGAAATTTTGCAACTTTCAACAGGGTAGTCTATACAAAGACTAGTATTTTCTAAATGAGACCAAATATGTTAAACATTGCCGGGTTAGAAAATGAATCTTAACCGATAATAAATTTCTGATTTCTCAGAATATCCTCGCTGATCTCAAAGGACCAAACAAAAATATAACCTGCACTATGGATGATGTACGGGGAGACTTTTAGGGCCGCCACACGGCACAACACCAGCTGCAGTAATAGTTAATAAAAATTAAAACTGAGATCCTTTTAGAGCAGTGAACACATTAATGAGACAGGGGATGGGCCATACCGCGGTTTCGACTATTTAAGTCTCGTCAGTGACCCTTTAGATTTGGCAACATGGAGCCAAAGAAAATTACTGAAATTTTGCAACTTTCAACAGGGTAGTCTATACAAAGACTAGTATTTTCTAAATGAGACCAAATATGATATGTTAAACATTGCCGGGTTAGAAAATGAATCTTAACCTATAATAAATTTCTGATTTCTCAGAATTAGGAAACCCATTTGTGGCTTTTGTTTACTTCCGCACGTACCGGTAAGATGGACCCCTTTTGATCGCGGTTACTTAATTAGGTTGTCTGTGATTATATAGAGTTGATACAGTGTACAAATGCGCAGTTCAGATGGACTTGTCATGCTTCTAAATTGCCCGATGAGCGGCTTCCCAAGAACGAAAGTTTTCGCTGACCCAGCGGGCACATGACGTCAAAATGACGTCATATCAACGTCGATGCGACGTCATTGATATGACGTCATAATGACGTCAATTATGACGTCATGTACCTGCTGGGACAATGACACATCACAAAGCTTCTCTTAGGTATTTTGACAAACAGGCTGGGAACAGGCTCTCTCTCACGAAAAAAGAAGCAGCTCTTTTTGAAGACAAAAGAATCAGTGAACCTGAAAGAAAGCACAGAGAACACAAAGCAAGAGGAATTGGACACCATGTGATCCTTTGACACTGACTTGCTCTTTTAGCAACCGACAGTTTAGAGCTAAAATTGTCCCATTAAACACACACGGAAAACTAATATTTAAGAAATAAAAATTGGCATAACATTTACTGAAAGACGAACAACCACAGACTGTCACTGATTACCAGACTAGTATATGGCCGCGTCTCCACGGACAATGTTTCTTTGACGAAGATACTTTGGCAATGATCATGAGTTTGTGTTCACACACAGCAAAGATTATTTATACTACCTAGCTCGCTCACCTTTGTAACAGATATTTGACAATGAAACGTCGCCACAGAATTGAGTTTACACGGGCATATTTATTTTGCGACAAACCTACTTTGTCAAAGAAAATTTGTCCGTGGAAACAAGGCCTAAAACAATAAACAGCAACTGTCGCGCCGCGTACAAACAAACACCCAACTCTAAAAGCCAAAGGTGAAAACTAAAGCGACAACTAACTATTTTTACGCTCTAGTCTTTTACGGTAGAAGGTAAATTTATTGCTCTATTCATGCACACTAAAGAGATTGCAATTCATAGATAAGAAACATCCAACATAGTCTCACATCACATAGATGTCAATCACTTTTGCAACAGGAGTATTTTTGCTCTCAATGGCATGCGTCTAAATCTTTTGAGTTTTTGAGATTAAAGAAAAAGTTGATTGACTCAATGCTTACTTATTCATGAAATATGTCTAAGTACCCTAATTTAATCTGTCTTTCAAAAGGTGGAATGCAATTGGCGTAATGATAAAATCAGCTTTTAGCCAACACCATAAGCTTATAGTATATCCATACTCCGTCGACCGCCGTTGTCGTCGTTGTCGTTGTTGGCACGTCAAACATTTTCCCTTAAAACCGTTTGCCCTATGAAAGTGAAAATTCATTTGGAGCATCCTTAGGAAGGCGAAACAAAAAGTTGTATATATGATCTAGGGAACATGACCAAGATGTCCGCCATGGCTATAAATAGTAAGAACCTTTAAATATCTTCTTCTCCAAAAGCAGAAGGGCTATGATCTTGGAACTTGGCACGAAGCATTGAGGTCTTAAGCTCTACAAAAGTTGTATAAATCATGACCCTTGGATGACCTTGATCTGTTTAACGGCAGGTCAACTTATATTGCCAACCAATGAATTTGAAAGGGGAAAGGAAAACTTACTAGGAATAGGCAAATGGACAAAAGATAGATTTATGTGTAAATGAAACTGCTACACGTATACGACTATAATATTCAAACATAATAGTCTTCTCTGAAGCCGCTTGGTCAATCAAAGCCAAACTTTATGTGGAGCATCGTTTGGAAGGGAGAATAAATAATATAAACGGTCAAGGTCACATGACCAAGATGGCCGCCATGGCAATTAGTAGCAAAAACCTTTAAAAATCTTTTTCTTCACAACCAGAAGGCCTATGATTTTGAAACTTTTTTTTTTTTTTTTTTTTTTTTTTTTTTTTTTTTTTTTTTTTTTAACTTTTCCTTTCACTTTATTCTGATTCACATATACAATACATAGAAACAACATATACTACATACAAACAATCTAACATGTTACGATAAGGATTCTAAACGTGTTTACTGTATTAGTTCTAATAACAATTAACTATGAGGCCAGTTGTTTCGTAATTTGCATCACGAAAACTTGTCCATGTAATATACCTGTACAGAGATTTTATTTTAAAAAGTGATATTTTCTATACTAGTTTATGCCTAGAACACCGACCACAAGCACACGACGGAACTGCCTCGCCGAGGCGGCCCAAACGAGTACCCACAATCATAAGAGAGTTAGAGATGTAACTCACGGGGGCATACATTTCACGGACATGTTCTCGTGGTGATTTAAGTGTACTTTTCAAATATTTGTGTAATAATCATGTTGAATAAGATTTCAGGAAAAAAAGTATTTAGAAACATGTTAACTACTAGATTATAAAAGAGTGTATCCATAACATGGTAAAATATATTGCTATAGTATGTAGTATACGTACATATACCAGTAACTTGGCATCTGCTGAGGAGGCGGGCTTCGTTTGTTCAAAGAACTTATAGCTTAAATTTAAATACTCTCAAGGTAGTAATTTTCAAATTTGCAAGGGCAAGTATCAGAACAAAGGATGTTTTACTAGTATGAGCATAACGCTACTTGGCGTCACATTTTCTCCAGATACTGTTATTTTTTACTAATTATTTAGGGACGTATATAAACATGACCATTTTCCTAGGAATTTAGCATATTTATCGTTTACTTTTGCAATATATTTTTCTTCTTCAAATTTTCTTTTTAAGTTTGCTTTAAACCCCAAAATGCTAAGATTTCCGCCGGTAAACTTAGATTTGTAAATATAATACTTAGCAACAACCAAAAGGTAATTAAGTAAAGAATTGTTTTTATGCCAAGAGAATAAAACCATTTTTTCGTTAGAAATATCAATTTCAATATTAGCATGAGTATGTAAAAAGTCCTTAAATGAATTCCAAAACTGCTTAGCTTTTTTACATTCAAAGAATAAATGCCTTATTGTCTCCGGGTATTCGCTACATAGAGAGCAGCTGTTATTATCTATTAACTTTATCTTATGTAAGAAGGATTTTGTCACCAAAATTTTGTTGTTGATTTTAAATTGAAAGTCTTTCAGCTTCACTTCTGTTATTTCTTTTAAAGTTGCGTTGATATTTTCCCATTCTGTTGCTTGTATGACTCCCAAGTCACGCGTCCATCTGATTTTGAACTTGGCATGAAGCATCGGAGAATGGAGCTCTACAAAGATTTTTTTTATAAATAATGACAATGGATTGACCTTGACCTATTTTACCTAGGTCAAATTAGGTGGCAAATGCATTTGAATGTGAAAATTTGGTAAAATGTAATTTAATGGGATGGGGGACTTGCTAGGAGTATGCAAACAGACAGAAAATTTATCTTTACATGTATAAATCATGACCCTGGGTTGATATTAACCTATTTTACGGCAAGGTCAACATAGGTTGTCCGTGCATTTGAATGGGGAAAACTGTTATAATGCCATCTGATGGACAAAATTTGCAGGGAATGGGCAAATGGACTGAAGATTTAAAATTCTGAAGAAAAAAATGTACCCCACGGGCAATATACGTGGCTATAATATCATTTTCTCCAAAACCCCTCGGCCAATCAGCCGAATTTTATATGAAGCATCTATAGGAAGGGGAACCAATGTATATATAAATAACCCAGGTCACATGACCAAGATGGCCGCCATGTCCATATATGGTAAAAACCCTTCAAAAATCTTCTCCGGAACTGCTGAACCTATTGCAATGAATCTTGACATGTAGGGAATAGTGTACTACAATGTGATTATAAATAATGTACCTGTGATGACCTTGATCAATTTTAAGGCAAGGTCTACTTAGGTCATATATGATATGTAGAAAGGTGTTTAATGTCATTGAAGGGTAAAACTTCAGAAAATGGGCAAATGAACAGAATATTTTTGATTTTAAAAACAAAAAATGACCCAAGGGGTATTCTGACCCTGTCCTGGGCATATTCACTTGTTTTATGACCATTATAATCAAACGATTTTATTAGTATATATATATTCCAGATCTCAGGTGAGTATTTACAGGACCATTGGTCCTCTCTGGTTCTAAGATTTTAAAATCTGAATTGAAAAAAAAAAAAGAATGATTCTGAAAGCACTAGTTTCTTGTCATTACCTGACTTTAACGAGCCGCCCCATGGGAAAACCAACAATCTGCATAGGCGAAAACAAAGACGCAGATCAGCTTCGCAGTAACTGCGAAGCTGATCAGCGCCTTTGTCTTCGCTACACGGATAGTACAATTCCTCTCCTACTTAAATCCAAAATTTCAAGCTTCTAGCTCTTTTCTGTGCTTGTACAGGCCGGTTTGTGTCAGACCTGTTCGGTAACCACATTGTTGGTTTTCCCACGAGGCGGCTCATATGTAAAGTAGACGTTTGTCCGTCAGTTTACTTTTGTTGCTTTAAACGAGCTTTCTAGAATTTCCACGCATTATCTACGTGCCTACTGCCGTATGTAAGACCAATTGAGCCGCGACGCCAGAAAACCGGTCTTTGGGGTTTCCGAGCTGGTGCGACACAAATCGGCCTGTACAGTTACAGAAGCAGTTTAGAGGACTAAAATTTTGGCTATAAGTGGAAGAGGTATTGTACTATCCATGTAGCGAAAACAAAGGCGCTGATCAGCTGTGCAGTTACTGCACAGCTGATCTGCGCCTTTGTTTTCGCATATGCAAAAGTCCCGTTTTCTCATGATGCGGCTCAATTATCTTTACAACAATGTCTTGAATTTGACTTAACGTCACCAAAAATGAGCCGCAACGCGAGTACACCGGTCTTAAGGGTATCCGACCAGCTGCAATACAAATCGGCCTGTACAGAAACGGAAGCAGGCTAGAAGCTTGAAACGAGGAGGAATTGCACTATCCGTGTAATGAAAACAAAGGTGCCTATCGGCTGTGCAGTTACTGCACAGATGATGTGCGCCTTTGTTTTCGCATAGGCGAAAATCCGGGTTTCTAATGACAGGGCTCAAATGACAAAGTCTTAATTATTGGAGCCGTCTCGTGGGAAAACCAACAATGTGGTTTCCGAATAGGTCCGACACAAACCGGCCTGTACAAGCACAGAAAAGAGCTAGAAGCTTGAAATTTCGGATATAAGTAGAAGAGGAATTGTACTATCCGAGTAGCGAAAGCAAAGGCGCTGATCAGCTTCGCGGTTACCGCGAAGCTGATCTGCGTCTTTGTTTTCGCATATGCAGATTGTTGGTTTTCCCATGAGGCGGCTCATTGTAACATAACAAGAAAGTATAGCCATATTTAGCTTAGCAGTAGAGGGAGAACTTGAAAGCCGTGATACACAGACAATTACTGTACAGACTGTGTCACTTGTGTCATTTGTGCTATACAAAGCTCCATCTATACTGAACAAAAAAAGAAACGCAACAATTATATTCCACTAAATTTTTAGCAAACTATGATACAATCAGAAATAACTGCAATGTCTACTTCAGCACCAGATATCAGACTTCCGAATGCAAGAAACCGATTTTCATTTTGATGAGTATTTCCGGAGTTATTCGATGCCGACCATATGCATGCTGAAAGTGGAAAAACACACAGTGCTCATGCGCAAGCATTAAAATAAGGGTATGATTTAAATTTGCCATAAATCCCCATTCAAAATCACCATGTACCACTTAGCAGATAACTCACACGTTAAAGAAATAAGATGAATAAATTTGAAATTACCCCCCTTTCAATTAAACATATAGGAATTTTGATGGTTTCAATTATGAGCTTTTATGTCGTGGAACTTTATTTTTCTTTTTCATGAACTTAGAGAAGGAGTAGCTGACATTTATTCTTGATGATTTGGAAGTTCAAACATGTGCGCATGCGCAGAGCAAATCTTTCCCGATTTGCATTATTGAAGACGACAAAAAAATCCCATTCAATTTTTATCGAAATGAATATCAGTTTTTTGCATGATATACACTAATATCCCATTAATGCGAATCATACAGCAACAAATCTGAAACTATCATAGTTTTACCCTTAAACTCGAAAATCCGCGGTGGCCTATCGTTGCATTTTTTTGCGTTCAGTATATTTTATTTTTGGAAGGTTAATATAAAAAGCAAAACAGACTGAACTTTGAAAACAATTCGGATACAATGAATATTGTACTTAGACAAGACAAGGATGGACGTTTGAATGAAGCAGCATACATAATTCACGAACAAAATGATTCACATTCTATTTCTGTTTTCACGCAACATAGTTCATCACGACTGAGCCAGACTGTCCCTTGGGATCTAGAACTGATAGACTGTTAGACATATGAATTTTCTTATGGATTATAGATTTCTTTTATTCCAAGTATAGATGGATTGTGTTTCTAGGAACAGGCCTCGTTATAACGCTATCTTTGGGGTCCATAGAAACAGACCGTGTTATAAGTGAACCGTTATAATGAGGTTATTTACTAGACATATAACAAAATAATCAATTTTGGAGCCATATGATATGACCGTGTTATACTGAAAACCGCATTATAATGAGACGCGTTATAATGAAGTTGAAGTATACACCAATTCTTTGTGATACAGTACATGACCGAACAAAGCACAAACTCACCGACCAACAGTGGAATAATACATATTGCCGCAACCTGTTTCAGATTCTTTTATTCTGATTTTGGTATCTTGCTTCTAGATGATTATTATCATGACGATTTATGTTGCGGACTTCAGAAGTCGACCAAACCAGATCAATGTGCGACAGTGAATTTAAGGCTAACACCCTAGTTTTTACTTTTCTCCGTGAACAAGTGCTAATCTTACTTGGAAATTTTTCTTCAAGAAACAAATTCTCTAAGAAATTTGATTACATATCTCCAGATATAGCTCATATTTCAGCATAAAATTTACTTTTTCATCATGGAATATACTTTCTTCATGAATTAGAGAAGTCTGTATATGGCTATATAAACATCTTTTGTGTTACAACAGTGTCTTCTGAACAGCAAACAATTTTTAAGCGCGTTAGAGTTGGAGAAATTTGACGGGGCTACTGTGTGACCCGAGTATGCTGATATTACTAAAGCTCTAAACAATCTGGTTTTAAGTGGAACCTCTCGTGGTAATAAACACGCGCCAATGTCATTCGAATATTTCACAATCCGAAAATCAAAGTTATACCCCAGCAGGCACATGACGTCAGAATGACGTCAGATCGACGTCGATGCGACGTCGCATCGACGTTGATATGACGTCATTGTCGTCATGTGCCATGACGTCATTCTGACGTCATGTGCCCACTGGGACGTACTGGCAGGAAATTGCGCAAACAACCGAAATTCACAATCCGGCACATTTCTCCTTTGATATAAGTGCGATGACATTTTAAAATTGAGCCTGTGCATGAGAAAACCAACAATTTGCGGTTCCGGCCAGGTCTGACACAAACCGGGCTGTACAGTCACTGAAACAGGCTAGAGGCTATAAGTAGAAGAGGAATAGTACTATCCGTGTAGCGAAAACAAAGGCGCTGATGAGCTTCGCAGTTACTGCGAAGTTGATCTGCGCCTTTGTTTTCGCCTATGCAAATTGCTGGTTTTCTCATGCGAAGGCTCAAAAAATAATAATTTCCTTTGCGTCAGCTGTTTTTCAGCAGACGCATGCTATTTCATAAAGACGATGACAATACATGAGTTCACCCATGAGACATTTTTTGGCATCAGTGTGTGACAGCGGGTCCAACATAATCTGGAACCTTAATTCACACGGTATGCTCGGAGGTTCGGAAGTGAAGTGTAGATAGTTTGTATATATATGCCAAGAAGCAACGATAGAGGGCGGCAGATCAGCAGAGTCACTGATCTTGCGTCACTGTTTTGACAAAGAATATTTTCTCAAGACACGGCGCTCTTACATCCTCTTGCATTCGATCGGCCGATAACATTATAGAGTCATGAATATTTAATATTCTATCACTTGGGAAAGCACAATATTAGCCAATATTTCATGATATTCTTGTTCTAAGATTGTTGTAACGTCAATACGAAATTAATCATTTGTAGTCCCAGAACATTATCCATAAAACAGTTGTTGTTTTGGAAGCGTTCAAGAAGATGATGTTCTCTTACAGAATCACTTTCGCTGCGCGTAGATTTTTAAAGGACAAAATGGAATTTTAATATTATTTAAGTAAAAACACTCAAACAAGAAAGAAAAATGAAGAAAAATAAGCAGAGTTTGGGTACTGAATGACCAATACGAGTACGAATTGAGTGCGAACTGGCTTGAGAACGGATTGACTCCTTACCGATTTTGTGGTGCTATTAATAGCATATGACTTTAAGCGGAAATCAAAAATAAGACAGACAAACAGACGGACAGACAGACAGCACGGCTAACAAACCTTTAAATGCGTAACCGCCGGTAAAGAAAGAAAATCCGATTCACGCCCTTCCGGTTCCGCATATGAAGACCAAGAAAAGGTAAACAAAACATACACAACTAGGATCGATTGATGATTATATTTTAGTACAGAAATATTATCGATTAACTATGAGTGCTATTTTGTCACTTATTTACTATTGTAACTCAGCACCAAAGTAGCTCGCAAAATAATCTGATGGTCTTTGAGTTATTTATCGATTGATGATTATATTTTAGTACAGAAATATTATCGATTAACTATGAGTGCTATTTTGTCACTTATTTACTATTGTAACTCAGCACCAAAGTAGCTCGCAAAATAATCTGATGGTCTTTGAGTTATTTATTCCCTTACTCGAACCTGGTGTTCCAACAAGGCCAAAGTCGGCGAAATACAACTAAAAAATGGACAATTTGCTGGTAAATATCAAATTTTAGTGATTGTTCCACGACAAATTTACAGATATGTATTAACTAAATTGCATCTGATGTCTGTGCCAGTATTTCGTTGTGTTAGTGCCCGTCATTATCGATTTGAAGGGAAGGAAAAGATGGGTACGCATTTAATCATTAAAATATGAAGGGTGTATTTCAAGATACGTTTGAAAACCTCAACCTGTTCAAGTTATGGTATTTATTTCCCTGTAAAGCGTTCAGTTGAAAGACATAAAACCAAGAAAAAACAAATTAAAGTATACAGAATGCTGTAAAATCGTCTTCATGAACAGGAATATCATGCATGTGAACTATTGTATTACATGTATTTCATAGACAGTTTGTATTATTTTATATCAAACATTTTCACTGCAAATATCACAAACACACCAAATTTGAGTAAGCAACTATTAAGAAAGGACGAGAGAATGTGACAATAATCTTCGGCGTAAAACAATTAACAAAAAACAAAAACTTTAATACATGTGTTCTATAATGATCATATTGCTATCATTCTAATGATTAAATTCGTAACCGAAATGTTGACACAGCTTTTAACCACATATGCATAGAATGCATTGGCCAGAGGCAACGAAACTGTCACCAGACCTCACACAATGTTAAAATCATATGCGCACTGTATTGCTTTCCGTTAATATGGACGTAATGAGCGGAAATCGAAAAATATCCCTGCGACTGACCCACATTTTCGTCGTGTTCAATGCAATCCCAACATGTGTTTTGGGGTAGGGAATAAAAATCATGATTATAAAGAAAAATTTCTGGAAATCCTTTGGGGTCCAAATATAGCAATGTCTAACTAATAAAATAGCATTGAGAGAATTATAATGTTTGTCTTCGAATCGAAATATTTTACTCGGAAACACAAGCTGCAAAAGTTTGTTTACCTTTTGTTGGTCATCTGATGTGAAACCGGAAGGACATGAATCGGATTTCTTTTCTTAACCGAGGTTACGCATTTAAAGGTTTGTTAGCCGTGAGACAGGCAGACAGACAATCATAAATACAATGGTAACAAAACCTTCTACCCTGTATGCCTACTCAAGGTCCCATCAACGATTAAGAATAGGTTAGTTATGTGCCATTAGAAACTGAATTCTGTCTAAGAGGAGGGTCATAAATGATTTTATGGGGCAGCCGGAGGATTTTATTGCTATACCAGAACCAGCATAGCCT
The DNA here is from genome assembly GCA_964017185.1 of Rugalucina vietnamica. NCBI lineage: Eukaryota > Metazoa > Mollusca > Bivalvia > Lucinida > Lucinidae > Rugalucina > Rugalucina vietnamica. The sequence continues at coordinate 11,283,985 of OZ024879.1, read as the reverse complement.
AGAAGTCTAAAGTGGCTTACACCGGATCATCTACATAACATAACCATTCGTCTTATTCACTTTTACACAATAATTATCATTTTGCCAAGTGTGTGCTTCATGCCAATTTCCCCACTTTCTTTCAAGTAGATTTAAACACAATTATAGATCTTTCATCTCAGTCACGTAAAGAAATTCTGTGACGAAGCAGGGCAAAATACAGTTGCCACAGCAACACGTGAACAGAGTTTAGATAAACGAACAGTTCCTCGTTCGTGTCACATTGGTCGTCTTGAATGTTATGATCTGTTATGTAACTAAAGCTGCTCCACATTGGTCATCTTGAATGTTTCGTAACCATTGCTGCTCTACATTGGTCGTCTTGAATGTTTCGTAACTATTGCTGCTCCACATTGGTCGTCTTGAATGTTTCGTAACTATTGCTGCTCTACATTGGTCGTCTTGAATGTTTCGTAACTATTGCTGCTCCACATTGGTCGTCTTGAATGTTTCGTATCTATTGCTGCTCCACATTGGTCGTCTTGAATGTTATGTAACTATAGCTGCTCCACATTGGTCGTCTTGAATGTTTCGTAACTATTGCTGCGCGTAATGTCCATATTTGTCGTGCTCGAGGCGTGTCTTACTTAACCCATTAATGACGAATGGATTCACCCATCATTATCATTTGGGTGAGTCCACTTCAATTTTTAGGGACAGCAGGAGTGATTTTGTATTCTTGTTTCATTTTTCGTTGAACTTCCTCTAAGCAAACAGAATAGCCCCAGATGGGACGCTGCGTTCTGCGGCGTTACATCTGGGGCTATGCGGTTTGCCTATGTCTCAAAAGGACGCCAGGCTTATATGAGTTAAACAATGCGTAATGGATTTCATTCTTAGCCAAGCTCTTTTTAAATTTGAAGAAAACTATCATTCATTGAGAGACAATATTATGAAATAATGTTGCTAAATAGCAGTTTGGTTTCTTTGAAGTTTGTGAATTTCAGTAGAGGAATACGTCACTGCGCAACAAAAACTTTCTTCAAACTTATTTTTGAATAGCATCCTTGCAAAAACACCTCAGAGCAACAAATCGTTTAATCTTGTCGCACCGGGGATCCATAGCATCGGCACATACGTTTGACGACTATTTTATTCTGGAACTTTCGTTAAAACTCAAAACGTATTCGTACAAGTATAAGCTTTAACAAAAAGCTTGGTCTACGCTTTGCATATATAAACTAGACATGTCAAAGAGCCTCGGATGAAACTTGAATAATCTGAAAACTTGAGATTTCATTGTCTCGGCCTCAACCCCATCATAGTTTCTTTTAGTCGTTGATACATGTAAACGCTACTAATGAAAACAAAAGCTCTCCGTCGAGGGGGTGCCGGATGACTTTTCTATGGGGTTCTCTCGTTTACGCCCCACCTATTGATTGGCTTGTCACAAATGAGCTGACATCACATTGAAAGGGACGTAAAAACTGTAAAATGCATTCCAATATTGACGCTGCCAAGCAAAATTTGTATTCGAGTCGGAAGGTTCATTCAAATTACGTTTCCTTTTACACTTGTTTTCACTCGTTGCATTGTTAACGATTATTTGATCATTGAAGCATGAATGAAAACTGAAAACAACTAATTAAAAACAGCTTGATGCATTTCTCGGAATATAGTTGACAATTATATTTTTCATAACCCTAGCTGCCAACGAATAATAGATGTTTGTGTCATGATCAATTTTTAATCATGGCTTTCTGTAAACATGTAACGGTGTTGTTAGAAAAGAAAAGACTCATTTTAATATTGAATCATGATTTTGATCGTTTTTGCATTTTAAAATTATACAAATAATGGTTTTTGCGTCAAAATAATGTACCTGTCTACGTGCTGTTAGTACGAGTAAATATCGAGTTAAGTTGGATTAATTCGGAGATTGATATCAGTAATACCGAAAGTGCTTGGAAACTCACCCAGCGGGCACATGACGTCAGAATGGCGTCATAACGACGTCGATGCGACGTCATGACGTCGCATCGACGTCGATCTGACGTCATTCTGACGTCATTCTGACGTCATGTGCCTGCTGGGAGCTGGTGTTTTAAAATAAAAGTTAGTCGAGCCCAGTTTATTACAGATGGCATTCTTCATGTTAGAAAGTGGCACAACAGGACTACAATCATGAGAGTAAAAACAGTTGTGCAAAAGCTAGATATCTTGCTCTTCATGCATGATGTTAGAATGCAGGCGACGTGTTGGTATTGTCATTTGAGCCGCCTCGTGGGAAAACCAACAATGTGGTTTCCGAACAGGTCCGAAACAAACCGGGCTGTACAAGCACAGAAGAAAGCTAGAATCTTGAAATTTCGGATTTAAGTAGAAGAGGAATTGTACTATCCGAGTAGCGAAAACAAAGGCGCTGATCAGCTTCGCGGTTACCGCGAAGCTGATCTGCGCCTTTGTTTTCGCCTATGCAGATTGTTGGTTTTCCCATGGGGCGGCTCATTTATTTCCCATCTGGTACCTGGGTTTGAATAATGTTCCATTCTTGGTTCTTCTTTTCTTACCTTCTGTTATCAAATATTAACTCGTTTCATTACATCAAGCAACTTTATTTATTTATTTATTTATTTATTTTATTTTATTTTTTTTGATTCAGTTTTACGTCCCATTCAAGCTTTTTCACTCATATCGAGACGGATCAATCGGTAGGTGGGGCGAAAACCGGAGTACCCGGGGAAAAACCACCTGACACACCCGCAAGCAGAACTTGGCTTGTCCCACATGTGACTCGTGCCCCGAGCGAGGCGCGAACCCACATCGGTGAGATGATCGAATGATCAAGAGAACTGAAGTCAGAGACCTTAACCAAGCAACTTTATATTCTTACATACATTAAAGAGTGCCAAAACTCTGTAACAAGTCATTGTCAACCAAGTCGTTTCATTGGACACATTATCATAGGCATGGAACAGAATATAACAAACCATGACCTAAATTACCAACAAGAGGGAAACACAAATATCCCCAATCTAGGTACTCCTTTTATTGAACTCATTTAAGCCTGGCGTCCCTTTTTTTTGGATAAAGGCAAACAGAATAGCCCCAGATGAGACGCCGCAGAACGCGGCGTCCCATCTGGGGCTATTCTGTTTGCTTAGAAATTTTTCATCGAAAAATTGAATAAAATTTACAAATCACTCCTGATGCCCCTAAAAATGAAAGTGGACTCGCCCAAATGATAATGATGGGAAAACCCTTTCGTCAAATATGGGTTAAACTGACGAAAACATCGTGACTTTTTTAGTTCGGCGAGTACAAAAATGTAATTATTAAATTAAGTTAATTGTTTCTGGCAAGAATGGTGGAACACCTTGAAGTATCATAGTGATTACTTTCTATTAAAACAGATCCCAGGTGGCAAATTACACACATTCCTGTACATAGCAATACATAGAATGTGACATTTTCTGTTATTTTACATTTATTTACTACAACACCATTTACTAGAATTACATACCTTTGTTTTAACATTACGAAAACTTGGCCATGCAATAAACAGAGATTTTTTTACCTTAAAAAAATGAAAATTTTCAGCAGAAAAATGTTGATATTTTTCTTATTTTTGCTCAAAACATAGATTGTGGGTACACGTTAGAACCGCCTCGCCGAGGCGGTTCTAACGAGTACCCACAATCTATGTTTTGGAGCAAAAATAACAAAAATAGGTATACCCCTGCATACCCCAGTTTTGCTATATAAAAGTGGGGTTCAGGGGGGTATACATTACACGGACATGTTTTCATGATGCAGATTTTGGCTTTAGCACTGAACGGAGGGTCAACTCGCAACAGAGACTGTAAACGGAACCCCGCTTCTGAACGGTCAGTAATTAATTTATGATTGGTGCGAGTATTTAAATGGCAGGCTCGAACTCGGTTTCCAAGTAAAATGTAAGCTTACATTAATGTTCGGTTTTGTTTTCGCTTGATAGCCTTAAATGCATACCAAGAGATGTACTTTTATTTCTAATGGATTTCCTGCCAGCAGAAGACCAAATATACTGTGGGCATAAAATTGGATGTCATGCGTTCACGTGTTCCAATAACGTCATTAGAAAGTATAAAAACAGTACGAGTAGAGTGTGGCATAAATTATTGTCTTGATTTAAACGTGGGCCATTCAAAACGTAATGTAATATGTAGCGTATTTTTATGTATATTTATCTTACAGAGGTAATGTTTTAATTTCTGAAAGTTTGATTCAATCTAGATCTATATTCAGGAAATTCATTTCAACTAAATCGAACCATATACTTTATGTTGCTTAGCAACTAAATCGAACCATACACTTTATGTTGCTTAGCAACCATAGAATGGCAGCGAACATGTCGTGGCAGCAAAAACCTGATAACAAAAGTCATATAAATAAACATTATGGTTTGGTATTTCTCTGATAGTGTTTTACATTGCTATCTATTGACATGTTTGTGTAATGTCGCATTAGCCAGAAGTATCCAGGCAACAGGAATGTTCAGCTTGAGAACCCAACTTGTTTAGCTGTTGCATAGCAACGAGAGAACCTATTTATTTTCGAATTTATGCATTTCCATAGATTTTGGTTGCTAGGCAATGAGTTGTTTAATCTGAAAAGCAAAAATGAACTTTACAATGCGTCACTTGCAGAAACAAAGAGACATTAAATGATCAATTAAACATACTAAAAGGTCACATTGTTGCAAATTTGTATCTATACCCTCCACCCTTCGATCGATAAATTTTAGTCAATTTTTCAATTGTTCATTGGGTGTCATTTTAAAAGTATCAATCAAATGACAGTATCTTGAACAAAACGCTTGTTAGTTCGCTGTGATAAAAGAAAATAAATACGTTTAATTTGGCTTTCCAGTTACCATTGCAACGGTTTTAAGTGTTCGTGGCCTGGTAGCTTTTACCAGTGTTCTATTGTTGCTAGGCGCTAGGGAGTCTAGCATGTAATTATGTTTCAAGGAACATAATTTAAAATTTAATGAGGTGATTAAGCACAAAACTATAACAGATATTGCATTATTTTTTGAATGACCCGCGTATGAACAAACATGTGATAAGACTCCATACCTATCCTACGTCACACCTCCTTTAATTAGTTAAATTCCAGGGGAAGAATTACTCTGGATTTCTGTTGATTGAAGCGTAATTGTTTCATGATTGCAAACATAAAGTAGCTAAAGGGGACAATTCATGATGGTTTATGGATTGTTTTGACTAGTTCTACACCTGACATGCAGTGCTGGTTCCCTTCCCGGGTTGTCTTATTGAGACAATTCAAATGAGTACCGACAGTAAAGGTTTTAAAAGGACAACCTCAAAGTATTTTCATCTAATTATTGGCATCATCGTAACTGATCGTTTCTTCTACGTAGTAAGTAAATTAAATCTCTAGGGCTTACTTTCCTGCTACATTACAATATTGTTTTAGGAAAAGGGAAGGTCTTTTGTGCTTGGCTGAAGGGTATTCGCATCTTTTCTGATCACTAGAGAATGGAAAATGATACAAGGTGTTTAATAAAGTAGACGTAGAGCTTTTTGAGTACTGTTAAGTCAAACAAAGTCCGTTTGCAGGCGGTAAGACTGGTACATGTATCAGTCCACTAAATCGACAAAAAACTAAAAAGTAAAGATATGTCTGTCAGAGACATGTGCGACTATTTACTATGAAAGTCTAAGTTAGTGAATGGGGATGTAATATTGTGGCATGCTCAAAGCAAAGCATTGCAGCGATCATGTACCTTTCTATTAGGAGTATATGGCTAAATACATGGCCCGGATGCAGTGCGAGCAGTCGGTCAGCTAAAGGACTAACATGTACAATGTATTATACTGGGATTGTAATGGAAAATGCTGCCGAATCTGATTACTGTCTTTCTCTTCTGGACCACTGTAGTTATGGTTGTTATGTACAAATTCCTGGCCATTACATACTATTTACGGTTGCTGTTTTAGTATAAAGTCAGCAAAATCAACATTATTGGACGACTTGTCAAACTGGCCCCGCCCATTCGGGCCTAAAATAGATGGGCTGCTTGTGCCTCCAGGCAAAGCTTATATACTACTGACTGACCATCTGAGTACTGGTTAACCGCTCAGGCCTGAGCCTGCCCTGGAAAAGTGGTTCAAGTCAAACGATCCGTACGTATAAGCCTTTTGGGGCTTAGTTGGATGGTAATATTTTAAGCACTTGTTGGGTGTCATGACATCCTCATTTTGGGTAAAAGTCCCATAAAATGGAGGCAACGTCCCGACATGACCTTAGCTGTTGACTGGGACGTAAAGCATCAATTCAAACAAACAAAGACTTGTCAAACAAATAGACCCCATCCATCCAGACGACTTCTTGCATATTCTTACCTGTATAAAGACTTGACTCTCACGTCATCTTCACCCTATCCATAGTGCGGTCGTGCCTAGAAATAGAAAGAAAATTACATGTACATACAATACCATATGAACTCCTTATTTCTATGGCTGCTGTCTTTACTGCATTTAAGGAAGAAAAAAAAACATTCTATTTTTGTGGAGTCATTTCCCGGGAGACATTTATACATATAACCTGGCGAATTGATGTTCTAACAGTATGCTATAAGTACTAGAAGTTATGCAAAGTTCAAACTCGGTATAGTTTGTGAAATTAGTAAGTGGTGCATTTATAGCGCAGTAAACAACCCTTGGTGGTTGAGCATGTTTTTCTACCGACGGAGTTTAGCTGTTGTTGGCTTGGTTGGGCTCATGTTACATTTGGTGGCAACGACGCGATAATGACAACTGCCTGAACGGAGTTGCCTTACCCATTTACATGTAGTTCTCAGGCCAACTTTTCAGAGGAGGGAAGTAGTTTAACGGTATGCTATAAATAGGTAAGCAAATTCAAACTCGGTAGTTTAGGAAATTAGTAAGCGGTGTATATATAGCGCAGTAAACCCTTAGTGATTTCTACCGACGGAGTTTAGCTGTTGTTGGCTTGGTTGGGCTCATGTTACATTTGGTGGCAGCGATCTGCCAGAACGGAGTTGCCTTACATTGTAGTTCTCAGGCCAACTTCGGAGGAGGGAAGTAGTGTAACGGTGGTAAGCAAATTTCAAACTCGGTAGTTTGTGAAATTAGTAAGTGATGCATATATAGCGCAGTACACCCTTAGTAGTTTCGCATGCTTTTCCACCGACGGGGTTTAGTTCTTGCTGGCTTGGTCCGCCTCACGATACATTAGGAGTAGAAAGGTACAAGTAGGCAAAGATCAGGAAAAGGCGCAATCAGAAAAAGATTCCCACTCCAAAAACCGAGGTGGGAAAAAACCAAACTAACAATCAGGTACTTTATACCATGAAACATATCGTAAGCCGAATGAGCAGCTATTTTCCCAATAGGTGGCCACTCAGTTACCTTAACTTAACTAAAATATGAAAACATATATAAGGCGCCAACAGCACAAAAAAAATAAACACCAAGACATAAAACGAAAAGAACCACTACAGAAGTATCGACTTGGAACGATCAGTAACACAAAGTTACTGGCGGCCTTAACCCGGTAGGAGTAGAACATGCAACTCGTGTACTGATCTAAAACGTGTAGTATCATAGTAATTAGTACTGCTTGCACTGCATAAACTCTGACTTAATCTAATCATTGAAAATCCCTCGTGTTGCACTATCATGAACGTAAACTACTGCTACATGCCAACAATTTCACTAAGCATGTCTTGTGGTGTACTTTCAAGCAGATGTGTGCTTCTGGTGATATAAAAGTTACTGTCTATTTTTTTTTTTGCATTTTGTAATATTAATGTTTACACAAGAGTGCAATACAAGAGTGCACAGTTGTCATGTTCATATTTAATGAGATGGAATATTCAGCCTATATTGACGTCGTAAGCGTATGAATATGACCAGTACTAGCTAATTTAAAATTTCGATTCTTATTTTATCAGTTAGATTACGCCTTGAGCCTATTACACTTAGGTGCTTATATCTGGGTAGACCGCACATTAAAGAATAGTTCAGCCACTGCATCCAACGTTTGCTGGGCCATGATTGTTGGAAAATGGATTCTGGATAGTGCTGATCTCCATAAAAGAATGAAAACTTAAGAACCATGTGTCCAGAAACGCCCACATGCCCTGAAATTGGTACAAATGTGTATTGTGAAACGGTGGCTATTTTGGCCATGTGACATTGACCATTCGTTCCCCTTTAAAGAGGCTCCACATAAAATTTGGCTTGATTACCTAAGCACCTTCGGTAGAGAAGCTCTTTGAAATGGTGAACAGACGGACAGACGACAGATCATTGGTAACTATAAGCTAACCTTTGAAAACTTCGAAACGGCTCAGGTGAGCTAAAATTGATTTCCAGAGAACTAAGGTGAGGTTCCAAAGTTGCTATGATAATACTGTCAAACCGAAGCGAAGACAGTCCTCGAACTATCTATCAACCACCTTGAAGCGCAGTCAACGAACTTAGAAACCGAACAAAACCAACTGATATAAATCTGCACATTCAACACGACTAATGACAGAAACAGATAAAACAAGTGCAGCGAAACTGTTTTTAGAAATCGTGACTTTCTTTGAGAAAACTTGTTGTTTTCTGGTGTTTACAGTCAGGCTCTGTGCGAGCACGTATATGTCCAAAGAACAGAGGCACAGCGAATACAGCGAACAGCTAGACAGTTGTAAGGCACAAGCCAATATAGGCAATGAACGATAAGAATAAGGGTATACAGAATGTACCACAACTTTATTTCTAACTTTGGCAAACATAACGATATTATTCTCTGAGACGCTTATTTGCAGTACTTTGTTGAATGATTCTTGTTGGATTGCGATGCATTTGCAGTCAATGGTTTGCTGGAATTTACAAAACATTCTCAAAGCTTTCATTGTTTCAGAAGAAGTCACCCAGCTGTACTCTTCTTAAAGAAACGCATGTAAACACTAAAACAGCGTAATCTTTCAAATCAAAATAATAGGTGGGCCCACAAACTATTGTTATCTTCAACGGTAAAATATGTAGACAACATTAGTCTTAGGTGGGTCTTAGCTTAAAGGGAGCATTGTAATCCTGGGCCAAGATCCTAAATCTGACTCATTAGCATTTAAAACTAAAAATTGATCCGTGGTCTTCAAAGACTCCAAGAAGAACCCCAAGTGAACATTATTGAGCATTTTTCACTGTTTGTTTAAGTAATACTATTTCACTTATTTAGTACCATCTGTTGGTTGGTTGCTTGCTTTGGGGTTTAGACTTCCACCAACAGCTAAGGTCATATGGCGACGGGGAACCATTTGTAAGGAAAAGAGTTTTAACGCTGTGGTCACAGTCGTAATATTGAGCCGCCTTGTGGGAAAACCAACAATGTGGTTTCCAAACAGGTCCGACACAAACCAGGCTGTAAAAGCACAGAAGATGGCTAGAGACTTGAAATTTTGGATTTAGAAAGTAGAGGAATTGTACTATCCGTGTAGCGAAAACAAAGGCGCTGATCAGCTTCGCAGTTGATCGTAACTGCGAAGCTGATCTGCGCCTTTGTTTTCGCCTATGCAGATTGTTGGTTTTCCCATGAGGCGGCTCATTATAACGGTATAGTACTGATGAAAGCATGGAAGAAATGACGTCAATAAAGCTCATCGCTGAACTCAGTGATGCTCCAATGAATACGCTTTATCCAATTCCAATGAATGTACAATAAAGACACTTTACTGTTTGGTATATAGATGAAGTGCATTAAAATGAAAGTTTTATTACAAGCAGCAATATGCTTAGCGCAGCATCTGTAGTTTGAGCTTGCATCGTTGTTCTCAGGGGTGTCATTTCATGAAAATGATGCAAAAGCAATCACTTTAAACGAGGCTTGTAATGTTTTTATAACTGTATAGCATGTATTATTCATTACAACACATTTATGTAATAGGAATATCTTCATTGCTTCATTGAATGTTCATGATCTGTTCTAACTCAATGGTTCATGACTGTTATGATGCAAAGGTGATACAAAACAAAACTGACTTGTAAGGAAAAGTGTGATTTTTCGCACCCATATTAATATCATGCAGTCAAATATGAAACCAAGTCCACAGAATTATATTTCATTGATAATCAAGCTGATGTTATCGAGGCTTTTAATTCTACTTCTAGGTACCTCGATGACCTTTTGAACATTGACAACCCTTATTTTGAAGGTATGGTCAATCAAATTTATCCATCTGAACTACAGTTGAACAAAGCCAATATCTCGGGTACCGAAGCCCCCTTTTTAGATCTACATCTTTCTGTTGCAAATGGATTTGTTTCTTCTAATATTTATGATAAGCGCGATGACTTTGATTTTGATATAGTAAATTTTCCGTCTTTGGGTGGTGACGTTCCTCGTCGTGCTTCTTATGGTGGATACATTTCGCAACTTATTAGGTTTGCTAGAGTCTGCAATCATGTTACAGACTTCAACGCTCGAAATAAATGTTTAACGGCCAAACTTCTCCAACAGGGCTATCGGTATCATAAACTTCGATAAACCTTTTCTAAATGTTATCGTAGACACTATGAATTGATTTCCAAATATAATATTGGGTTAAAGACGCTTTTAAGTGAGGGCATTTCGGAACCAAAATAAGGGTTGTCAATGTTCAAAAGGTCATCAAGGTACCTAGAAGTGGAATTAAAAGCCTCGATAACATCAGCTTGATTATCATGGTTAAGAGAATCCATGAAATCTCTTTCGTAGCAGTATAAAAATAAATCAGCTACGAGAGGTGCGCAATTTGTACCCATCGGAATTCCAACAATTTGTCTGTATAACTTGGTCCCAAATCTAATATAAATATTATCCAGGAGATAGGATAAGGCGTCGCACACATTCTGACATGACCAAAGTGTATACCGACTTTGGTCAGAGGAAGTGAAAAAAGCCTTTCTGTCATTACATGCCAAATAAAGTGAACCATAGTTTTTTTAATGCCCTTTTGAAGGTCCACTCTATCAAATCCAGAAGTTTTTCTTTAATTAGATTATGTGGTAATGTTGTATACAGAGTAGAAAAATCATATGTGGACAAGCTCGTCGCACGGAACCCTCTACACTTCAATTTATTGAGCACCTCGCCAGAATTTTTTATTGACCAAAACCAATTTTTATTTGAAGTTTCATACACTGTCTCACAGTATCTTATATTATGTTATTTATGTATATTATGTTATTTGATACGTGATACTATAAAAACTAGTTCTCTCTCTCTCTCTCTCTCTCTCTCTCTCTCTCTCTCTCTCTCTGTCTCTGTTTAGTTACTCAATGTCTGATGTGGTGATAACCGGATGCAAATTAAGGTGATACAAAAACAAAGATGACTGATATGGCAAACTGGTAATTCTCATACTAACAATAATATTATGCAGTCAATGGTCAAAAGTAAGTTCACAGAATTTTTTTGGAATGACTCTCATGTATTTTAACGTGGGCCATTTTAACGTGTTCATTATCTATTCTTACGTGACCGGTAGTTCGTGACTTTATGTTGATAACCGGATGCAAACGTTTATATAAAACAAAACTGACTTGTAAGGCAAGGTGTGATTTCTCATACCAACAATTATATCACGCAGTCAAGGATCAAAACCAAGTTTATTGATCAAAAGACCTGTACTGTACTTTGCATTTGTATGTATGGAAATAATACCGAGACTGACTCATTAATGAAGTCGATTTATATTCGATGGAAAACTGGATGTCTAAGGTTGAATGTTTTTCTTGAGCTTTGCACTGAATGTTTACATAGCAAACCCACAAGTTGGCGTACAGGTGGTGTTCGATGTTCTGTTAGCCAAGCCATGTTATAAATAATGGCCTGACCAGGTTTCGTATGGGGGAATTTTCCGTGTTCTCAAATGCGTGCGCTCCTGTCAACAATGTGAGTACAGTGATTAGTTTTAAAAATCTTCCAGAAATCATACGTACATGTATAATGCGCTACCACACAATTACTTGAATGTTTATAGAATGTTAAATCACGATGAGCTGTTACATGCCTAAGTGAATAAACTTTGAACTTTGAATTTGAACTTTGTTAAACAAAACACCTAGACATGGGGCAATTGACTTGTACAAGTACCTAAAATGGCACCAATTTTCATCATGTTTGATAGTTTTCGTACATATGTCGTAGCATTAAAACTTAGAAATGTGGTATACTATGTGTTGAACGCACTTACAACATATTTGAAACCAAATGCCAATAAATGAAATGAAATAAATGAAATACTGATGATAATACTAAGATCATTTTGAAGCAGTAAGTCCTTCAAAGGGAGAACGAGGACAATATTTTACTATATCAGATAATGACCTTCATCAGTGACCTTTCACAAAACTGGCAAAGAAAGCCAGACACTAGACTGATATTCAGTCTCTAATCCTTTAATCTATCTTCACAATGATTGTCTAGCATCTTAGTATGCCTCTCTGTTTAGATTCATTTTCTAACCAACGTTTTAATATATATTTGGCCTCATTAAGACTATACTAGTCTTTGTGTCGACTACCCTGTTGAAAGTTTCAAAATTACCAAATCTGTAGGGTCACTGAAGAGGCTAAAGTAGCCGAAACCGCGGTATGGCCCATCCCCTGTCTCATTAATATGTTCACTGCTCTTAAAGGATCCCAGTTTCATTTTATTTTACTCTCTGACAGCTTTGGAATTATATTACTTTCAGCCAAAGGTATTCTTGTATTAATGAGAGGAAAATAGAAAAGACAGCAAAAATGAAAAAAGAAAAGAAGAGAAAAAACTAGTAGACTGTACAAGTCTAGCCAGACACTTATGCTGCAATTTTTAACATTTATATTCGGGTTTAAACAGAAGGTTACTGAAATTTAGTCAGGTTAAGCCATGCCAGCCCAGGTATAACAGTATACCTGGCAATCCATTTTCTTCCAGAAAATTGGCACTTAAGATCAAATCATTCATCAAATGCCTAAGATGTGAGGAGAGAGTTTTGAAGTATTATTGGAAGCTAAACATGAAGTGTCACTTTCCAACTTCTGAAAAGATCATCCTGGCATGAGTCGCGACGTGGGAAGTATGCGTTTTGAAATTGCAATAAGTATACGCGCAGCTTCGATACATGGATGGGGGCAGAGAAAGTAACGAAACAGTCCCTCTTCCTTTTAAATCCGCAGTTGCATGCAAGTTTGATAATTTTCTTTGGTTGTTCAGTCTTAAGTATATCGCACATGGTCGAAAAAAAATTCTTGAAGATACGTTTCCTCACTACACAGTTCAATTGATTCATTCAAGAAATATGTTAGTTCTTAGAAGTTATCAAGAAAAATAACCCATACAGATTCAAAGGATCGTTTGTAAGACGGTCCGTTTATATACCTAAGGGAGAAGGCACACTGTAGTGGATGCACGTTGGTCACCTATCGAATCCATGTGCCAGGCGTTGCTTTCTTCAGCACGAGTCTTCATTATTTTAAATCAAGTGCTAAACTGTGTGTGTGTGAGAGAGAGAGAGAGAGAGAGAGAGAGAGAGAGAGAGAGAGAGAGAGAATTTTTTAATTTTTTAAATTAATTGTTTAATTTCTCTGAAGTAAAATGTGAGCCGTGTTTAAATATGGCTGCAGTTTCATAGATCACTGTCGCCAGTTTCTTGGAACCGTACGCCAGGACCAGATTAACATATCGATACGTATACCTTAATGCCTGTCTTCATTATTTACAATGTTGATTTTGTATGCTATCCAACATGTAAACAATGATCGATTACATCTGTCGACTAAATAATTGCCCACTATGATTAACTTGGTAAAATGAAATGCCAGAGCAAACGGTTTCCCTGTTCGTGGCTTCAGAAAAACATGTCCGTAAAATGTATACCCCCTTATACTACCCTTTTATAGAGACAAAATACTGGGGTGTGCAGGGGTATATATATTTTTGTCTCATTTTTGTTCCGAAACATAGATTGTAGCGTTTCTAACGTGTATCCAATATCAGTGTTTTGAGCAAAGATATGGAAATTAGTGTCAAAAACCGATGAAAGTTTCCATTTTTACAACAGAAAAAAAAAACGCTGTATATTGCATGGACAAGGTTCCGTACTATGCTTTTTGACAAGCAGGTACTTATACAAAGAGGACACTCTGCAAACCGAGTGATTAGCTATTTCTATAAACGCTGCAAGCTGAGTGATCAGCTGTTTCCTACCGAGTGATCAGCTATTTCCTATAGTGACAAGCTATTTCTTATAAACTCTGCAGGCCGAGTGATCAACTATTTCCTATTTAAGTTTGTTTCCTTCACTCTGCTTCCGTTCACGCTGCACGATTGCAAGTAAACAGTCATTATAAATTAGGCTTTGGATGGTGCGCTCAAAAGAATCCATCCATTGAACTTTCTGTACAACTTAATCATTCATATAAGCATAGTCCGATAAAATCTTCTTCCTGGGAAAATATCGCATCATTCCCGCGGTGAAACCTATGAAAATGACGTTGATTATCATAGAATCAACATACTATATTTATCTAATGACATAATATACCTAATTGATTATTTCAAGTTGTTTGATAATGCCAAGCTGAGACCTGATTAACTTAGGTTATCTAAGTATCTATCTAGATGATTGCAGGATAATCATCGATGCTTCTGGGGAATATAATCATGCTAGGATTCCGAGAAAAACGTTTTTATTTAGTCTGGAAGCTTTAATATGATATCTTTGTTTGCCTATAGCTCTCAGTGCACCTAAAACGCAAGTGCTCTCTGGAAGGACGGATAATCGTCGTTTGATATTTCCTCTAATGGTGCATACGTGTACACTAAAGGTAGCAGCTTTTTGATACAGTAAATTTTCCGTTTTTGGATGGTGGTGTTCCTCGCCGTGCTTCTTATGGTGTATACATTTTGCGACCTACATGTACATGTATTACGTTTGCTCAAGTCTGCAATCATTTTACGGACTTCAACGCACCAACGCACGAAATAAATATTTAACCACTTCTCCAGCAAGACTATCGGTATCATAAACTTCGAAAAATATTTTCTAATTTTAACGCAGACACTATGAATTGATTTCCAAATCTATTGTTGGGTTAAAAACGCTTTAACATGTTTAACGTGAGGGCCTGTCGGAAGTAGAATTTTATGGTGACCAAGATTACAAATTTAAGAAACTTATAGAAAGGAATGATTTTTCTTTTCATTATTCGTTACAAACATATAAGATATAATGTAAATGTGATGCGACAGTCTGTATGCTTAGTTTTTAACCTAATCACAGTTTGATAATTATTTTGCACTGTGCTGAAATGTCCCTAAGAGGTCTAGTGCCAAAACCCCCAATATTCTAGATCTACAAGACCGACCAACAGGTCATGCAAGCGGCCGGCGTCATTGTATGAAGTTTCAGTTATCTATGGATGCCATTCAGTATTCTTTTAAAAATATGTCCGTTCTTAAAAAGTACATCATAATTATCCTAACTCCGTATGGAATAAAAGGTCGAGAACGTGAACAAAATTTGTTCAGTCAGCTTCATGGATTATCTTGGTTTTTAGCCTTTATACTGCGTTTACACTATGTTCCCGGCGGCCCCTGCAGCCCCGTTTGCTCGAAACGTAGCGTGCCGTGGAATTTTGGTCAAATATTTCTCTGTTTTCAAGATCTTTTACGTCCTGTTCAGTTTTCGTACGTTGCATTACGATATCCGTAACAAGACGTGGTAGTGATAAGCCGGTGTGTCACGGAGGCGCTAAGGTACATGTACGTTACGGTTGTCCACGATCTATCACGATTATTAGCACGTATTATTACGGCCTGTTACGTTATGTTGCGGTCAGTTGCGTTTTGGCCAAGGTATATTATGGTTTTTCGTTCTGTCAAGGTCAGCTACGGACGAAACGTAGACACCATGCAATTTCGTTTTATGTACCTTTTATATAACAATAAGCCATTTGAAATTATAACAGCCGCGCTCATCTACAACCGACTGCAGAATTGATTAAGAAAGTTCAGGATTTTATTTCTCCTTCAATGGCATAGTGCAGCGCATGGTCTCTATTGTTCACTATAGTGACTGCTCCAATATGAAGGAACGTGTCACAATGATATGTCATTTTGTAGTAATTACCCGCTGAGCGACAGGTGGGTATGATATTTTCCTGACCTGTCCAGCCCAAAGCATGCACCGAGAGCCCGAAGGGCTCGAGGTGCATGCTCGTATAAAATGAGTAAACAAACAGAATCTAATTCCTTGAATTCGATTGGCTACACTATGAAACATGTAGATGACATTATCTTAACTTTAAGAATTAACCAATTTTTTCCTGTAAGTATCATAATCTTACATTGCTTTCATAGACTCTTACAAGGCTTGTCATGAATATGCATGGTAATACAGATACAGTTAGGAAAATATCTCCGTGCAACGAATACCCCCTTATACCCCACTTTCATATAGCAAAACTGGGGTTTGCAGGGGTAAACCTATTTTTCTTATTTTTGCTCCAAAACATAGATTCTAACGTGTACCCACAATCTATGTTTTGAGCAAAAAAAAAAGAAAAATATCGAAAATTTTGCTCTGAAAATTATCGATTTTTGACCTGAAAAAAATACTGTATATCATGTGGGCATGTTTTCGTAATGTACAGTTAGAAAAATAATTACATGAAGTGATTTTCTGAAATCAGATTTACATTCCTCACTGAACTGGTACAATTCATAAATCAATTAAAATCGTATTGATGAGTATGACATAAGTACTACCACCTGTGTTCAACATGAAAATATGCATATTTCATAAGCACCTCTTTAGTTTTACTGTTTGTTCTCTGTTATGTTAAAAGAGTTGTTTAATCTACAACAGAGAAACATTACGAAAACATGCCCATGTAATATATAGATTTTTCTTATGTTGTAAAAATCGAAAATTTTCAGCAGACAAGTTTTGATATTTTACTTATTTTTGCTCAAAATATTGATTGTGGGTACACTTTAGACCCGCCTCGCCGAGGCGGTTCTAACGAGTACCCACAATTTATGTTTTGGAGCAAAAATAAGAAAAATAGGTTTACCCCTGCATTCCCCAGTTTAATTCTATAAAATTGGGGTATGAGGGCGTATACAGTTCACGGACATGTTTTCCTGATGAAGATGTCGACTGATTCAAGCCATTATAAGTGCAGATTCCTATTTGTGTAGCTGCGCGTATCTAAACTTCTTGTAACATGTTCTTTTTCACTTTTTCCCGAAAAGGAATATGCAGATAAAAACAACGATCATTGATCAGTTCGCTGTGTTTTCTCCACAATGATGAGTGATATAAAGGTAAAAGCAAGCAATGATCAGGAAATGGCGCAATCAGATAGAAAATCCCTCTCCAAAAACCGAGGTGAAAAGAACTAAATTGACAGTATTAGGCTCTTATACTAAGGGAACATATCGTAAACCAAGTGAGTCAAAATGTCATTTACTCACTATGTATAATGTTGAATTGAGTTCAGGAAAACCAATGTTAAATCAGCCAACAGTATCCAATGTTTGATTAAAGGAGTAAAAGTTTAAAATACCGATTGACTTTCGAAATGTCAATAAATAGTCATGTTGCATAGGTATGCCTTGGAATGAAAAACAGGACATTATTCTGGCATGAATGCCTGAAAGCTATGACGTTCAACAGAAAGTTTTTCGATACGATTCATTACGAAAACGCGCCCATGTTTTATACAGATTTTTCCTAAGTTGTAAAAATTAAAAATTTTCATAAAAATGATATTTTTAACATTTTAGCTCAAAACATACATTGTGGGTACACAATGTGGAGTACCCACAGTGTATGTTTTGGATCAAAAATAAGAAAATTAGGTATACCGTTTTGTTATATAAAAGTGGGATTAAAGGGGGTATATATTGCACGGATATGTTTTCTTGATATGATATACAGCACCAGCACAGAAGTCACATTTTAACTAGGAATCAGGTATATACAGATGATAAGGCTTAATTAGCTCTGCAGGTAACTGCTACACATGATCAATAAAATTAATTGAAAATCTAATAAAAGAACTTTTATAAGTTACGAACACGTGGTTTACGTCTGTTCTCGATTAAAAACCACATGTTTATATTGTCAGTAAGTCGGAGATGCCGAAAGCGTAGGAAATATGTTACGATCTTATGACATAAAAAGGTAAAAGAAAATGTTTCAGATGCGATACTGAGCGAATATCTTCAGGGAGTCATCGTCGGTTTTCACGCCGGAGATGTACACGTCCATCACTTAATAGATCCCGGACGATTGGAGTAGACTTACGTCACAGGTTTACCGTTATATGTGTGAATGAAATGAATGTATTTGACCAATAGGAACAGGCGTGCCATTCATATTTATAATGCTTAATCTGTTACGAAAGTCTACTTCGATTGGGAATTATAACTGCTTACCTTACTGAATTAAAACGTTTATATTTTAATATAAAATATAACGACAACAACAACTATGTTTGTGTGTGTCTGTTCACAAAGTTGAACACAGACAGTTTCGTGCTTTCGACTGTGATTCGTTTTTGATTGACAAACGAGTTACGATATCAGTGCCAACTGAGACTATGAAGTTGCGGTTAATTACAAGCCGGCATTGTCACCTGACAAAACACTTGTTAAATGATCAGAATCTAAGGACAGAAAGCCATGAGAAGGTAGTATTGCGAATATATAGTGTGGAAACGAGAAGGGTAAAGAAAAGCTTGAAACCTGAATTTACATTGGTTAGTTGCATACAGGGAATTGTTTCATGATTCTCTAATAATTATGTTGTATAACACGCATTGTTGTTATGAATTAAGCGTAACTGTTAATTCGGTGCAATGTTTTAGTCTGTGAATCTTGTGGTTACTGAATATACTGAAAATCATTACCAGTTAAAAAGAGTTACAATCGGGTCTGTTTGGGATTCTGCGGCGTGTTCGGCCATATGCAATATGAATTGGGTTAGGGATGACATTGCTATAACATATGTTTTTATCAGAAATTGTGAACAACCCTTTTATCTAACTGAAGTCTATAAGATATGTATTCAGAAGACTATACCATACACAATCTAAAGAAGCCATGGCTATAATTAGTAGTAAAACGTCGTGCTAAAATCACCAAAACACACACTGTCGCATGGGTGTTTAACTGAGAAAAAAAAAACAATACGGTTGTTACAGATGTGTACGGCACGTACACGTATTTGAATGTTTGAATAATTCACATGGAGCCAGGCTTTCTGTCAGCATCATTTCTCTGCTAAAGAGGATTATTCGGATAGTTGAATCATACTGCAAGAAACCTGTATTCGGTGTTTTTCCTAAATGTTTTTTTTATTTCAGAGAGATCGATTAGCGGTTTCATGTTCTATATTTGGATAAAGAAACAAGACTAATTAGCATTATCCGCTAACGAAACTGAGCTATCTGGCTGCATTCGATGGTATGCTTTATTCGTATTTATTCGTTTACTCAGAATATAGTGTTTTACTATGAAGTTTCTCTATTTGGTTCTGAATGTCAAACGTTACCTCCAATTTTAAGAACAGGAAAACTTGACTTTTAAAAGACTGCTTTGATAGTCAAAGTACTCTAAAGGTGGCAATCATCTTGTCAGCGAGGCGGTTCTAACGTGTACCCACAATGTATGTTTTGAGCTAAAATATTAAAAATATCCACATTTTTCTAATGAAAATTTTCAATTTTTACAACTTTTACAACCATGTTTATAACATGGGCGCGTTTTCGTAATGAGCCGAAAAGCACACCTAACCCATCAGCTCCGTTGGTTCTTATGAGCGCTAACAAACTACTGTGAGAATAAGATGCAAATTATTCAGCCAATTGTCAATTATGCATTTTTAAATGTTACAATTCATTGTTTATGCGCACTAACGTACATGGAACTTCCACTCAGCAATGAGGACATATTTTCGGATTTTTCAATCCATGTTTGTTTACGGGAAGAATTGAACTTTTGTTTGTTTAGTTTTGAGAATCTCTTACGCCAACGCAGACTTCATATAAATGTGTTTTCCTCCTTAATAAGGTTAGTGATCCGAGTGTTAACGACATCAGATTGTCCCAGTAAAAGCCAAACAAATGACCTTTGTTTAGGCCTCGTTTCCACGGACAGTTTTTCTTGGACAAAGTAGGTTTGTCGCAGCAAAACATGCTCCTGTTAATTCAATTCTGTGGCGAAGTTTCATTGTCAAAGACATGTATCTGTGACAAAGTTGAGCGAGCCAAGTAATATAAGTTGTCTTTGCTGTGTTTGAACTCATTGCCAAACTTTCTGTGACGAATAATCTTCGTCAAAGAAAAATTGTCCTTGGAAACGAGGCCTTAGACCACAAGAAGATCAAGCATCAGACGAATATGCACATTATTGCAGTTTGCACAATATGGGTTATTCCATTGTCAGTTTTTGTCTGTCACAGATCAAGACTTGATTAAAGTTTGTACTATATTTGTTGCTAAATGTCCAACTAAAACGCCACTGTCATTACTGCCCTTTCCAATCAAAACAGATGATATCCAACACCCTACTATTGGAAACAATATCATCAAAGGTCCTTTTGATCGTTTCAAAGCGGTACTTCTGCTGTGGTTTGTTTCGCATTTCGTGTGCGTATTCATACATTTGATAACTGAGTGGCCACCTTTAGGGAAAAAAAGCTGTTTACTCGGCTACCTGCTTTGTGTCAGTCCCTATTTGTAACAGTGGTTGCGTTCCATCTGTGTTTTGAGGGCGGGGCTTTGGTACTCATTGCACCGATTCCTGGTTATAAAACTTTTTTTCATGCTCAACTCAGCTGGGACCAAACAATTATCCTCCAAGTTTTTTTTTCTATATAAAAGTGGGCTTTAAGGGGGTAAACATGTCACGGACATGTTTTTCCTTATGGTCGCCTTACTGATTGTCTTATATTCTTCCACAAGCGCAGATAACAAACGAAAACACAGGTATCGATGTGAAATAATTCATCGACATACATAAACCAATGGCAACGAAATGGGCAAAATATAGCCATGAAAGATAATTTTCTAGTTCAAATTGTTAAGAGAAGCGATTTGATTGTTTCAATCTAATTTCTATCTATATACCAGAGTGTCCGGACAAACTGATATATTAGACTGTCTTACAAGACGATTTGATCAGTTTCACAAATGGAAACATTCGTCTTTCTGTTTATCGCTGTTTGAATTTAGTTAGATATGTTTTTCTACAAAGAAACCTATACATGTAAGATGTCTTTTTGTAGAATGCCAGAGTGTTCCTGAAACTACTCGTTTTGGAAATATTCTCCTTTAACCCATATTTGACGAATGGATTCTCCCATCATTATCAATTGGGTGAGTCTGCTTTCAATTTTAGAGGTGTTTGGAGTGATTTTTATTTTCTATCTCATTTTTCGATGAAATTTCTCTGTGCAAACAGAATAGCCCCAGATGGGACGCCGCGTTCTGCTGTTTGCCTATGTCCCATAAAAAGAACACCAGGCTTATATGAGTTAATGTGAAGTAAATTACAAAGCCATTTCATGGATACCGTAAGGCCATTTCTCCATGGCATGAAAAACGACAAACCACTAATTAAGCATTTTGGCTGAACGAATTTTTCAATTGGCAATGGTTTAAATACAAACCTTTAAACAATATACTTAACCAAATTCCCAACGCACCTAGTAAGATTTTGGCCAATATTTCAAAAACAAATCGACCAAAAATGATCAAATTCAAAACATGATAAGATACATCATCTTGAAATAATGTGGTGAAATTTAATTGCGATCGGCGATTTCTATCGATATTTATTGAGCTTTTTGTTAGCACACCCATGATTCGAAAAATCAGGAAATACGTACAGAAAACAACGGTAGTGTAAGGTAAGGGTAAATCGTACATAACGTTATAAAATGATTTGCAGAACAATTTTATTGTGTGGTAGTGAGAATTACATCCATAATTCACTTACAAAAATTGAAATTTACTGCTTAAGTAAGTTCCCAAAAGGGCAAATAAACAGAATTTCGAATCTATCAGTTCAATTCCTCTAAACAAATTAATATCTAGTGTGTCTCCTATTAGCCTGTACCACCGCTAAACAGCGCTGTCGCATGGATAGAATGTGATTTCCTAAATTTTGTGGAATGTTAGACCACTCAGCAACCAACACTTGCTCTAACTGGCGACGGGTTTGAGGATTTGCAGGAATTACAAAACGCTTTTAAAGTAAACTATTGAGTCTTTGTATGAGAAAACGGACGGACGGACGGACGGACGGACGGACGGACATGCTGAAAATGGAAACGAATTTAACTTTATGACAAAATGATTGCCTTTCAAACTTGAACTCGAATGATACCAAATGGTTGTGTTTAAGCAAGAAAAAATGGCGAAATTAATACTTCCTTTTTGCATTGACTTAACACGTACCTGCGTAAAAGACGTAACCCCCTCAACTAAACCGATCGCTCCAGCCATTTTTTCAACAGATAGACGATTCATTTTTATTGACTTCGATATGATACATAACCAGGCTTCCAATAAAAGTTTCAGAATGAGAAAAAGCTACATACCACAAGGAGCACGTGCAGAAAACATGTTTTTCATGATTTACTTTTTGCGCTATTCCGAGAGAAATTTTGCGTGAAATAACCTAGTAGGTGTGTGTAAATGCTTAAGAGACAAGCGTGTGCAAAATTTCAAAGTCAAATCTTTGACGAAAGTGAAGATATTCAAATTTTAAAAGTAGTGCGTTGGCATTTTTGCCAAGTGTATTTGGAACACACAAAGCAAAACAACAGGTGGCCCTGTGAGTACATAAAAGCAAGCAATTAAAATGTGCAGATGCAGCAACTTTGGCAACTACAAACACATTTGAGCCTGTGCCTAAGAATAGAATATAAAGGTTTGATCCTTTGGAAGCAATACGAACATTCAAAGGGAGATAGCATGGACTGTATTGCGCAATTTCTGGTAATGAACCCTCATCAGTAGCCCTTTTAAAAACCGGCGACGAAAGCCAGATTATTGTACTGTAATCCCGAAAATTTACACGAGAAGTCTAAATCAAAGACACATTCCTAAACGGGGTCAAATAATTTAAAACATTGCTTAGAAGTATGTTTCTAAACTTGAATGTTTTGAACACTCTAAATATCTTTACTGATCTCAAAGGACCTAAATAAAATATAACCTGCACTATGGATGATGTACGGGGAGACTTTTTACGGCCGCCACACGGCACAACACCAGCTGCAGTAATAGAAAACCAACAATTTGGGTTCCGACCAGGTCCGACACAAACCGGGCTGTACAGTCACAGAAGCAGGCTAGAAGCTTAAAATTTTGGATTTAAATTGAAGAGATGTTGTACTATCTGTGTAGCGAAAACAAAGGCGCTGATCAGCTTCGCAATTACTGCCAAGCTGATCTGCGCCTTTGTTTTCGCTTTTGCAGATTGTTGGTTTTCGTATGCGGTGGCTCATTTTATATTTCAAACTGATTCTGTAACCGATATAAGAACTAAACAGCGATTACTGCATGTAGGCAGCGATTACTGCATGTAGGCAGCGATTACTGCATGTAGGCAGCGATTACTGCATGTAGGCAGCGATTACTGCATGTAGGCAGCGATTACTGCAAGAGAAGCAAAAGAAATATGCTAAATTGGTATACATACGTAATGATGATCAAACAGTTAGACAACGCGTTTCGTCACAAACGATTAGGGTATCCGACGTCTTATTTTGAACAACAGAATGATTTGGTGTCAGAGGCTTATGAAAGTCCGTTCAAGTATAAGTGGTTAATAGAACAACTAATTAACAACTCCAATGGGGAAAGGACCCCGATAACACATAGAAAATTTTATTCAAAATGAAAAACTCACAGACATTTTGATGGAGAGGCGTCTAAGCATTTTGAGGAAATACCCCTAATTCAGCCTTTTATACCCTAATTGGCCTTTAATTAGACGGGACTACGTAAAACAACGAATGGACTGGAATGAAACTGAAACATAACGATATGATTAAAACGTATAAATCGTCTAAAACAAAGCATTTCAATACCATATTGCTATTTTCGACCTTCTTTGCACATATAATATTATGACTAAATGTCTATTGTAACGAAACATTACAGCACGTTTGCTTTGGATCATATAATAACAGTGTCAATAAACAAAGCTGTCCAGAAAATACTATTAAACTTAATTCATGTCTGAGCAATCAGTAGAAATCGTCTAAAACAAAGCATTTCAAAACCATAATGCTATTTTTGACATTCTTTGCACATACAATATGAAGACCAAATGTCTATTGTAACGACACGTTACAGCACATTTGTTTTGGATGATTTTTGGTGATATATCAAATAACAGTATTGATAAACAAGGTTGTCCAGAAAATACTATTAAGATTAATGAATTTCTGAGCAATCAATTGAAACTAAGGAACTGGAAGGACCAAAATGTTCTCTGTAACAATGTATGATTCATTAATAAGAGTCTTCGTTAAGAATAGCTCCAACCGGATGCCTTACCGGTGCAGAAAATTCCATCGAAATTTCAAGAAAAGACAGTTTAGATAATCGATTAAAGTCTTGCTTCTGGTGGGGTCCACAGTGGTTTCAATATCTAGGCTGTCCGTAAAGTTTTGAGACTGCGTTTGTATCTCAGTAGCTGCTTAAGAAAACTGGCAATATTCCGTGAGTTATTCCTGAAAATTTCAGAAAATTGCTCACTGGAACCTATTCATTTAATCGTTTTAATACCTGTATGTTGCTACTCTTGAAGCACTTTGACGTCAACGACTTCACGTCTGTTACAATTTTAAATAAATTTCTTGCCGAACTGATGCCTTTTCGGAGGCTGCTCCACGCGTTGCGTCAACGTCACGTTTGTTTCCGACATTTGACTGATATGAACACTTACGTAATCTATTGCAAAGATTTTAATCGAAACACCTGGAAATTTCGCGAACCATTTGAATACATTATGTCGTGACAACCATACAAGTTGATGCTGATTTGAAGAGCCAGATGTTCAAGTTTTGCTCAATTGTCCATTTGTCTCCATTATTGTGAAACTGTCAAATTTAAAATGCTTTAAGAGGCACTACCTTGCTTGCTACATCATCCATAGTGCAGGTTATATTTTCTTTTATGGTCCTTTGAGATCAGCGAGGATATTCTGAGCAATCAGAAATTTATTTTAATGTGTTCGCTGCTCTTAAAGGATCTCAGTTTTAATTTTTATTTGCTATTACTGCAGCTGGTGTTGTGCCGTGTGGCGGCCCTAAAAAGTCTCCCCGTACATCATCCATCATGCAGGTTATATTTTCTTTTATGGTCCTTTGAGATCAGCGAGGATATTCTGAGAAATCAGAAATTTATTATCGGTTTAGATTCATTTTCTAACCAATCTTTAACATATTTGGTCCAATTTAGATAATACAAGTCTTTGTATCGACTACCCTTTTGAAAGTAATTCTCTTTGGCTCCATGTTGCCAAATCTGAAGGGTCACTGACGAGACTTTAATAGTCGAAACCGCGGTATGGCCCACCAACAGTTATACGTACAAAGAGTCAATACATGCTACTATTGAACCATTCTGTGTCTATTCAACATAAACTTATTGAAAACGAAGGGTAACCACACTGTCACAGAAAAAATACAATGTATAAAACACACACTTAAACTGCTGACAACGTTAACGCTCTCCCTTGTAGTCATTTTGATTGTGACTTTGTCTGGTAGTCCGTTTGATTGTGACTGCTTGGTGGCACTGTTGAGTGTGACTCTTCCAGGTAGTCGTGTCTGTATTGTTGTACGTTGGTATAAGAAATACATTATGTATGTATCATATTAAATGCTATGTTATGTTCAGTTACATGCACTGTGTTCTGTGACATGTTATTTCACATATGTGGTGTTATGTTATGTTGCATATATTATGTTACATATGTAATTTTATGTTACATATGTAACGTTATGGTACATGCGTTATAAAAGATGCATTATGTTACGTGTTTTGCTACAAACATAACGCTATGTTGCATAACGGGTGCTGATTCATTCATGTTGTTACATATGTTGCGTTTTGATACACTTATGTCACACACGTTATGTCACATACGTTACTTCCGTTTATAATGTATTCAATACTGGGATTTATCAAGATATCATAGATTTGACTATAACAACACGGTCTGTTTTGTGTGTATCTTTAATGAGCTACGCTATTTCAGAATGTATGAAAATTCTTAAGATGCAACGACACCACATATGTGAATGAGAGCATGAGAGAGTGCATATATTATAAGTGAAACATGTATTGTTTTAATATCAAATTAATTGTTTACACCATTATGCCATAAATAGCTAGCTATGTTAATTTATTTGGTGGAGGGCTATCTAATGTTTATTTTTGCAAAATTATGTTTACTCCTAAAGATCTTACAGGCACAAATATGTTACATACATTGCGTTATGTTACATATTTTACACTATGTAACATATGATAAACTTTGTTACATGCTATGTTATATATGTTTTGTAATGTTGCATATGTTACATATGTTACGTTATATATAATACGTATGTAACATACGTAACATACGTACATATGTAACATATGTTGCATGATATTTACATTGATTAACTATGCGCAATGTCGAGAATATATCATACGATTCGTCGACAACGATAAAAATAACTAGTATAGATAATGAAAATAAATTGTAAAAATCGTGAGGTCATTTCAAAATCAATGGAAACCTGATATTAAAGACGTCTTTTCTTCAAACACTTCAGAAAGTATGTTTACTCTTTAAATCTTACACGCACAAATATGTTACATACACTGCGTTATGTTACAACTTTTACAGTATGTAACATATGATTAACTTTGTAACATGCTATGTTACATATGTTTTGTAATGTTGCATATATTACATATAATACGTTATATGTTACGTTTGTAATGTACATAACATACGTACATATATATATATATTACATATGTTGCATGGCGTGCATATTATGTTATGTAGTACAATGTTATATATGTTGCATTATGTCACATGCGTTACATTATGTTTCATATGTTTTGTTACAAATGTTACATTGCTACAACATGTCGAGATTATGTCGTGAGTATATCGAGAAGCATGGCGGCTTCGAGTACAATCCACTTCTTCAAACGTAAATGCATGAAAAGGCATGTTTGATCGGCCACTCAATATTAGCATTAAATAAAATGAAACAAGGCCGTATATAACATGTAGCACATGTTATAGTTTTTCTTGTTTACAGTTAATTTACGAATCCTTTACCTGTTCAGAAGTATGTCTTTTATTCTAAAGCATAATTATAAATGATTTTGAGAGACAAGTACAGTCAACATTACTACTATGCCTTCGTTTCGACTTCAATAAAGAACTGTTCTTTTCTGTATTGTGATTTATCTTGACGCTGTGTGTGTACCGTCTATGTTATTGTAGATGCTAACCAGATGGCTACCTTACTGGGAAATAAAAAAGGGTTATCTATCTAGCTCTTAAGGATTCTTTTATTTGATTGATTTTGATGTCATTCCTTTTCCACATTGGGTTATGTGTTGGGATTTCAATTATATTTGTCTGTCTGTCTGTCTGCCTGTGTGCCTGTCTGTCTGTCTGTCTGCCTGGTCTGTCTGTCTGTCTGTCTGTCTGTCTGTCTGTCTGTCTGTCTGTCTGTATGTCTGTCCTAAATTGTATCAGTTCCTTACTTCATAAACATCTCGCCGATTGTTTTCATTTTTGAATCCCACCTGTAGTAGTTAGCAATATCATCACTCATGCTGTCTCTTAGTTCACGTATGTATTAAATGAGAAAATGTTATCTAATAAACACGCGATAAATGTAGGAACTACAAATTGTAGAATGCAATATAGCACTTTCAATGTCGGAAGAAATAAAAATCATATGTGCTAAAGGAAAGCGCAAAAGCAGCCGTACCTCGGCTTCTTTTAAAAGACGTTATCAGAAAAGCAAAACGAAAGCAATGACAAGGAATCGTGCAATGAAAATACTACTGAAATAGTCATCAAAATAAGCGCTCATTTTCGCCAAGAAAGTTTGTTTTTCTTTTTTCTTTTTTTTTTTTTTTTTTTGTCTACATCCAGGCTATTAGAAAATATCAGCTAAAAATATTATCAGACACAAAAACACAAATAAGTATGCTTAAACTGTCTGTTATGCACCATTGTTTGCTACTAGTTATCATCATTCGTCATCGTCAGACAAAACAGTGCCATACTTTCTGCCAATTACAATGCACAGGCCCTCTCTAACAAGACAACATCGATCGTTTTTGATTCACGTTCATTTTTTTTGGTGGATGAGACTGTGGGTAGGGCAAATCCTTTTCGAGGTCGGATGGGGAAAACTGGTGTACTTAGTCCTGAATGTCGTAATGGCTACACAAAAGACATCAGTGGAAAAACACAATGCTTTTTAAGGCACATCAAACCGGATTGATATAATTACATATACATGCGAACAGCTGTTTCCATAAACGTGGTCACACAGGTATTTAAACTTACCAAACACATACAATATGATAATTAAAGGCGCAAATAGCGCAGGAATCGACAACAAACATTAGATAGATAGAACTAGGATAGAAGTACCGCACAGGAACGGACGGTTATACGAAAAAAAAAAAAAAAAAAAAAACTCAAACTTGCGCACCTATTTTTACACTGCTACGAAAGAGATTTCAAGGATTCTCTTAACCATGATAATCAAGCTGATGTTATCGAGGCTTTTAATTCCACATCTAGGTACCTCGATGACCTTTTGAACATTGACAACCCTTATTTTGAAGGTATGGTCAATCAAATCTATCCACCTGAACTTCAGTTGAACAAAGCCAATATCTCAGATACCGAAGCCCCCTTTTTAGATCTACATCTATCTGTTGCAAATGGATTTGTTTCTTCTAACATTTATGATAAGCGCGATGACTTTGATTTTGATATAGTAAATTTTCCTTTTTTGGATGGTGACGTTCCCCGTCGTGCTTCTTATGGTGTTTACATTTCGCAACTTATTAGGTTTGCTAGAGTCTGCAATCTTGTTACAGACTTCAACGCTCGAAATAAATGTTTAACGGCAAAACTTCTCCAACAGGGATATCGGTATCATAAACTTCGAAAAACCTTTTCTAAATTTTATCGTAGACACTATGAATTGATTTCCAAATATAATGTTGGGTTAAAGACGCTTTTAAGTGAGGGCCTTTCGGAACCTGAATTTTATGGTGACTTAGTTTACAAATTTAAGAAACTTATAGGAATTAATGATTTTTCTTTTCAGTTCAGAAAAATCATAACACGTTACAGACGTATAGGTTATAACTTGAATGTTATGCGACAGTCTGCATGCTTAGTTTTTAACCCAATCATGTTTGATAACTATGCTGCCTTCTTTAATTGCACGCCGGTGGGTCGGGCGTCAGACTCTATGATGGCCCCGACTTAAAGCTATTCATTTTAGTTGGTTGGGGCCGGAGCTTCTTGTCTGTTGCTTGGCCCACCGGGGTCCAACTGGTGTTTTTCTTTTGCTCCGGAGTTAGTAGGTTATTCGGCGCCCAGGGATCTCCATCGTCGGGCAGCTTACTCAATCTGTGAGTCCTTGTTTTTGATTCATCAGGATGTTTATCATGATTTATTTGTTTGTTCTTGATGATTCATTGACTAGTCAGAGATTGACCACGAGGACCGAAGAACTTATTAAATGTTATGAACCACTGCGGAAGCTGAGGGTGAGGTTAGGATCCTGTAAAACCGGTTTAAGCCCGCCAGTAACTTTGTGTTACTGATCGTTCCAAGGCGATACTTCTGTGGTGGTTCTTTTTGTTTTATGTCTTGGTGTTTTAAAAAAATTTTTTTTTTTTGTGCTGTTGGCGCCTTATGTATGTTCTCATATTTTTAATTAAGTTAAGGTAACTGAGTGGCCACCTATTGGGAAAATAGCTGCTCATTCGGCTTACGATATGTTTCATGGTATATGTGCCTGATTGTTGGTTTGGTTTTTTCCCACCTCGGTTTTTGGAGTGGGAATCTCTTTCTGATTGCGCCTTTTCCTGATCTTTGCCTGCTTGTACCTTTTTTGAAACGGAAGAGATGTTGCATATTGTAACTACAACCCATCTTAACTCATATAAGCCTGTCGTCCTTTTTATGGGATAAGCAAACAGCATAGTCCCAGATGTGACGCCGCAGAACGCGGCGTCCCGTCTGGGGCTATTCTGTTTGCACAGAGAAATTTCATCCAAAAATGAGATAAAAAAATAAATATCACTCATTACACACCTAATAATGAAAGTGGACTCATCCAATTTATAATGATGGGAGAATTCCTCCGTCAAATATGGGTTAAAATGAAACGAATGAGGTGCTTTGCCATGTGGACAATCTCAATAAGCGTGCTGATCAGGGTAAGCTGATAGAGTGCTGGACTGTACATGATGTTAGCATATACAAAAACAGAGCTTTAATATCAAGAAAGAGATAAATAGATAACATTATGATGAGTTAACCACATAAGAAACTCAGCTTTTTAAATGAAATAAAATCAGTGTGTTATATTTTGGCATTTAATAAACATACTGCGTTGATCTGAAGATAATGAACAATGTTTTGATTTTTCTCTGCAGGCATTAAGCATGATGTTCTCTCAATGTAGATTGTATCATGATTAGAGCCGCCTCGTGGGAAAACCAACTATCTGCATAGGCGAAAACAAAGACTCAGATCAGCTTCGCGGTAACCGCGAAGCTGATCAGCGCCTTTGTTTTCGCTACTCGGATAGTACAATTCCTCTTCTACTTAAATCCGAAATTTCAAGCTTCTAGCTCTTTTCTGTGCATGTACAGGTCGGTTTGTGTCGGACCTGGTCGGAAACCACATTGGTTTTCCCACGAGGTGGCTCAATATATATAAGCATCATGTGCCAAGAACGATCAAGCTTTGCAGAAGTTTTTATGCGTGAATGATGTCTGGTTGTATCTCGATTCCATAGTTTAATTTGTGGTGGTTAGATTGAAATATTGTTTTAATGCCAAAACATTTACGTTGAAAATGTGCAGTGACTGTCACAAACCGAGCGCCAATGTGCGAACATCAAGATCGTTGACATTTCTGCTTTTACTTACAGTTTAACATAGTCAGCGATCACAAATGAGGAACATATATTCAAGAAACAAAGATGGTCTTTCTCATAACTGAGAGACGAAAGCTCGCGTTGTGAAACAAAATTGTTTCCAAACCTTGAAACCCGTGTATTGTCAAACAAGTAGCCCAAGGCAACGATCGCTCACCTGAGAGTCAACAAGTATCGCAGTCACTGGACAAAGTGATTTTTTTTCCCTTTTTTTGCTACCATAAATGGATATGACGGCCATCTTGGTAATGTTTCAGGCCTATGGCTGCAATAGTTTCCATAGGATCATTGGTCCTGTAAATGCTTACCTGAGACCTAGTTGTCACTTTTCCCCATGTTTCCATGTTTGCCTATGTTTCAAAAATTGACCTTGACCTAAATCAATCACATACCTTCATCTACTCTATCAGTTGTTTGCATCTACCACTTTTCAGGTCTCAGGCTGCAAAAGTTTTCAAAATATCCAAGCCTATGTTTCCGAAATTGGCCTTGCCGTAAAATAGGTCAAGGTCATCCTAGGGTCATCATTTGATCAAACTATGATGAGCTTGAGTCCCAAATGCTACATACCAAGTTTCGTGAAAATCGGCCTGCCGGTTCTGGAGAAGAAGATTTTTGAGTGGTTTTTACCATATATGGGTGTGGCGTCCATCTTGGTCATGTGACCCGGACTTCGCGATCAAACTTTCGTTCCCCCTACCCATGGATGCTGCACATAAAATTTTATTTTGATTGGCCAAGCGGTTTCAGAGAAAATTGAAAAGTGTGTATGGACGACAGACCCTTCAAGGTGAAGAGATGACCTTGACCTAAATCAATCACATACCTTCATCTACTCTATTAGTTATTTGCAGTTACCACTTTTCAGGTCTCAGGCTGCAATAGTTTTCAAAAAATCCATAGTTTTCACTTTTTCCAATGCAAAAGCCTATGTTTCCAAAATTGACCTTGCCGAAAAATAGGTCAAGGTCATCATACGGTCATCATTTGATCAAACTATGATGAGCTTGAGTCCCAAATGCTACATACCAAGTTTCGTGAAAATCGGCCTGCCGGTTCTGGACAAGAAGAATTTTGAGTGGTTTTTACTATATATGGGCGTGGCGGCCATCTTGGTCATGTGACCCGGACTTCGCGATCAAAACTTTCGTTCCCACCTCCCATGAATGCTGCACAAAAAATTTCACTTTGATTGGCCGAGCGGTTTCAGAGAAGAAGATCTTTGAAATTGTGGACGACGGACGGACGGCGGACGACGGACTGACGCCGGACTGATTGGTATACTATAAGCTCACCGTGTGAGCCTTCGGCTCAGGTGAGCTAAAAATCGCACAAAAACCATAGGTTCCTACGAACTGAATTCATAAAAAGAACTAGACTCCTAAAGAGAAATTTTTCATTCTAAACGTCTACGTATAAATTCGTTTCGCAAAAAGATAAATCTTGAAGTGTTGGTGGCCAGTATACTACCTGATCTTCTACTGCCTATCAATGACATACAATTTAACTGCTTCCTATGACTTAATGTAAGTATTTAAATCATATCTCTGAAAAATCAAATTGTTCCATCAAATATCAATAAATATCATTTGGTATATAAGACATACGAAACAAGGAGTCAAGCAGTAAAAGCTTTGCAACATGCTTTGCAAAATCAACCAGACTAAGTGTATTTTCGATTAACAGAAATTGCTAAATGCATTAACCATTATGAAACAGAAGAACAATACATAAAATTATTTTGGGAAATTGTACCTCATAAAAGTTGCAAATACGATGTCAGTTCGTTTTTTTTCTAACATTATATGGCTTAAATGTGAAAGAGTTGTTCTATATTTCAGCATATTCTTTATCCTAACGCGGGTAATTATGTATTAAAAACTATGAACTACTCAAAATGAGGCATTAGCATATTTTTCCCTGAGAAACGCAATCGTTTTGCATATAAATATGGACATATTAACAATTGTTTTTCTTCAAAATTTAAAACGGACGGAAATTATTTTTTCATCCAATGATTAAGGAATTCATATACACTGTAAAATATAAATATGGCACTTTTATCAGTTACATGTAAACATAATGTCGCACTTCACTCAACAATGCAGCCTCTGTCTCAAAATGTCCAGCAATCAACATATTCCCATTCATGAAAATCATATAAACAGGTAAAAGTAGGCAATGATCAGGAAAAAGCGCAATCAGAAAGAGAGTTCTATTCCAAAAGCCGAGGTGGGAAAAACTTAATTAACAATCAGGTACTAATACTATGAAAACATATCGTAAACCGAGCTATTTTCCCAATATGTGGCCACTCAGTTACGTCGTTTTTGTGGAAAAAGGGTATGTTTTTTACAATTCTGCTAAAACGCTGTGAAAAGGGGTGGACCGAGGCGTCCTTGGCCGATATGTTTTGGGCCGAAATGACTAAAATGTCTAAAACCTAAGGGATAAGATATGATTTTCCCTTTCTGTTCAACAATGTGTGCTGCTTCAATAGGAATTATTGTTTCTGCTAATTGAGTAGTTCATACAAATAAAAATGGTTTGTATTAAATCTTGTCTTTTGTACCCTGCTCTCCATAATGCTTGCTATATGTAAGTGCTTGGTATTTATCTACTATATCAAGATTTATTTCAAGTATGTATAGAAGCCTAGTGGTGTAGTGGGAAAGCTGATTGCCTTGTAAACCAGGGGTCAATTCCAGGCTTCTCCAGTTTTTCGTACAAGACTTAAACTAATTTCCTATCGCCATATTACCTTAGCTGTTTAGTGGGACAAAACACAAAATTAACCAACCAACCATTATTTCATATATATTTGTGTCAATTTTCTGTGTACATTTGAACAAATTCAGATGCTGAGGGCAAAGCTTGAAAGCCCTGAAACAATTTAAACCCCCAATACTTTATTACTGACAGTTCCAAGGCGATACTTCCTCTGTGGTTAGTCTGTTTCTCGTTTCAGTGATGACAATTTCTTTTGTATGTGCATTTTAAGGTTTACCATCTTTTCTTATTGTACCTGTATGTTGCCTATTTGTAACTTTAGCTATTTCATGTGTTGATTGCATGACCAAATGTTTGTTTATGATCATATCAGTTCCACATTTTTAAGCATTTTAACCCAACAGAGCCAAAGTCTCAAAGGTGATCTTATAGGATAGGCAGGTACCTGACATCCATCTTCCGTTACTGTAGTCTGTCTATATTTTAAAATTACTTCTCTGAAGCCATCAGGCAGATTGTTTGCATATTACACATATAGCATCTTCACGTGGTTATAAAAGAATTATTGCATTCCAGTGTTTTAGTTGACTACAGTGGAAAGGGGTACTTTTTGACGGGACACAGTGGAAAGGGTCACATTTTAAAGCAAACACAGTGAAAAGGGGGGTCAAATTTTAAAAGTCGATCACACTGTTTAGGGTATGTTCAACAATCCTTTGATCACGCATCGGTACACTGCTTACCAGGGAGTGCCCCCCCCCCCCGGGTCAGTTACCTAAATTTAACTAAAAGTATGAAAACGCAAACAGCACAAACACGGATTTTGGATCGCATCGTTTTCATGTTCAATTCCGTATTTCGTTCAGTTTATTTTACTATACCAGTAAGTCATTTCTCACAAATCCAGACAGCAATTTACAGAAATCTGTTAAAACAATAAGTGGTATTTATACATCTAATCAGGTTGGCTCAAAGCAGGTTGCTGAGATTTGGAAACTCAACAATAAACTTTGTGTGATCTTTGAAAATGCCAAGGTTAATAGTTAAGACATTCGCTATATGAATCTTTTCAGTCACATTTGAGCCAAAAAGAAACTGGGTTCAAAAGAATGCAAGACTAAAGCCATTCAGTAAAGCAACTGACAATACTCGTACTTGTTTGCTTTTGTTCGTTTGTATTTGGGTACAATGTCTATAATCCCATTATGTAAACATGTCGTGGCAAAGGTCACATTGGTTCCTTGTTCCGTTAACTTAACAGGTACGCGGGATTAAGGCGGTCATGGGGGTGCGACAACAAACAATGCAAGGATTATACAAATTTCAGCCATGGTGGAGATGTAGCCACAGGTTTCATTTCTATGAAGAGATATTGTCTTACTCAAGGACTCAACCCGATGCCTGTGGGTTCAAACCTTAACCTCTCCTTTTTTAGGACCGATGCCCTACCATTCTCTAGATCACCACTTTACATAAGGGGTGATATAGTATAATAGTATTTAGTATAAATTATGATGAAATCTTAACTGACAATACTTATTTGCTTTTGTTTGGTTTGCATTGGGGTACAACGTCTACCAATTTCAGTCATGTGGAGACGTTGCCATTACTATGGAGAGTGTATGCGTCTTGCTCAAGGACACAACCTGTTGCATGTGGGTTCGAACCCTGACCTCTCATTTTGGGGTCTGATTCTCTACCATGCTCTAGATCGCCCCCTTTATTTTAGAATACATTATGATGAAATAAAATAAATCATGTAAACCCTGACCCCTCGTTTTGGAGTCCGAGTCTCTGCCATGCTCTAAACTGTCCCCTTTACATGAGTATAAATTATGACGAACACATTTAATTTTTTGCACTGTCAACACATGATCCGTTTTTGGCGCCTTGACCTATTTTCCATCTTAGAGATTAAGATTTTTGGCATCTATCTTTACTACTTGGTCTGTTCGCCATGAATATAGCAACGTAATTACTCATTTAATTCAATTAGAAAACATTAATTACAAAAACAGACAAAGTCTGCGCATCAAAGTGGTTGAAAATCTGCATATTT
The DNA here is from genome assembly GCA_964017185.1 of Rugalucina vietnamica. Taxonomy (NCBI): domain Eukaryota; kingdom Metazoa; phylum Mollusca; class Bivalvia; order Lucinida; family Lucinidae; genus Rugalucina; species Rugalucina vietnamica. Next base: position 11,247,920 of record OZ024879.1, on the reverse strand, counting down.
CTACAGGTATATTATCGAGAATGCACTTAATATTTTGATGAAGTATAAATATTTTCTCTAAAGCATGTGCATGTACTATGAATTATTCTCGACGAGGCAAGAAAACCAATGCTTTAAAACTCAATGGGTTTCATAGCTAATCAAACTTGATCTGATTCAAAGCTCTTTGCCATGTTCTTATTGTCTAATGACAATATACTTAAAATCCCTCTTTATGAATGCAACGCCCATGCTCGAAAGTATTTCTGTCCGCTTGAGATATGACTGAGCTTTACAGTCGGTTTTGATGTTATTTTTTTAAATGATGATTCAAGCCTGATTTAAAATGTATGATTCAATTCCTTGTGTCGAATTGAAACATATGACAGAATATTTTGTCAGCCTCGTTCTTCAAGGTACAGATGGGCACTGACGAGGAGACTTCCTAATATTTCTGTAACCGCTGTATGGTCTTTATCATTAAACGCATTCTGCTCTTATGACAAATTTATTACAATTTTGTCAAAGTTTTTTTTTTTTCTAAGCTCTTCTATATATCACCAGTTTCATTCACTGGTACCACTGGCTTTAATTTACTGCCAATTCAGGTATACCATCTGTCAAAGCTCTGATCGATGGTACCTTGTTAATTTAGAATTTCAATGATCGGTCATCAATTATTCCTGGCTACTCCGGTATACTAAGTAGTTTATCATTTACCTGGTAGGAATAATTAGTTTTCGTGTCTAATCAAGATTCTTCAAACTCGGTAAACGTAATTTAATGACGTGCTTTCTATGTTCTGACGTTAAACATTGCATGTTTTTACGGTACATTATACTGCACTGAAAATTATACATTGACTTTCCATCCTAACTTCTAGTCACTTCTCAAAAACATCTTACCATCGTACCAGTATTATTTAGCAATACCATCAACTATATGCTGCCTGATAGTTCACTTGAATATTAAATAAGTAAATGTTATCTAACAAACATGCGATAAATGTAGTAACTACAAATTGTAGAATGCAATATAGCACTTCCATGTCAGAAGAAATAGAATTATATGTGCTAATAGAAACGCAATAGCAGCCGTTCTAATTAGCTCGCTATGTAAAACGCTTCTTTAAAAGCACGTAATCTGAAAACTAAAAAAAGGAAGCAATGACAAGGAAACGACACAAGCTGATCAAAAGTCCCGCATCAATATCAAGGAATATCAGGAAACAACAAAAATCAACAAATACATGCTGATACAAAGAGAACAGTCGGTCATCAGTGAGCTTCCCAATATCGCCAAGATTGTGTTTTTTGTCTACATGCAAGCCATTAAAAATAATTATCAGCAAAATTATTATCTGGCATCACCAAAACACAAATTAGTATGCTAAAACTTTCTGTTATGCACCATTGTTTGCAACTAGTTCTCATCATTCGTCATCGTGAGACAAAACAGTGTCATTCTTTCTGCCAATTACAATGCACTCTAATAAGACACTATCGTTCATATTGATTCAAGACTGGATAATTTTCAAACTGGTAGATGAAATATAGTCTACTTCAAACACACTTTTGCGAATGCGGCAGAATCTTTTCAGAGGTGAATATTTGACATCATTAGTCAAAACACAGTGCTCGATTTATTAATCTTCAAAAATGTTGGTTGGTTGATTTGGTGTTTAACGTTCCACCAACAGTGAATGTCATATGGAGACGGGACCTCGGTTTACAGTCTCGTTCGACAAGCCTTAACAAAACGTTGTCCTAACAGAGGAATACTGAAGAACATGTCAAGCTATACTTAAGGTATAAAGAAACGCAACAAACTTTTTGGGTAAGTGTAGGCTGGCTTTGTGATGAAAGTTGGTGGTGTACTTGTTTTATTTCATGAAAGCAGTATCTAAACGTCAAATTACAGCAGGTAAAGCCACTATGTCGGCTACCTATGCTTGATGGCGTGCGCATAACCTCGCAGATCAACAGGAGCATTCCGTTAACCAATTTTATAGCAACATGGGATGGCATCTTAATATGCCATTATGCAAATATTTATTGCAAAGCATGCGCAATATCTGGCATCTTCACCTTCACCGCGACGTTTACGCCACACTTTGCTTTTTTGTGGCTGTTGATGTTTTGACGTTACTTTCATCAATAAAATGACGTTTTCTGATTCGATCACACGCCACAAGCAGTCAGCAAGACATTTCTAAAAACGTCAATTACGTACATACAGCCATTTCACTCGCGTTTATCGTTTGAGCATTTAGGTCAATCATGTTGTGTGTAAATTACGTAACGTTTTTATTCTATTTTAGAACTGAAACGATGTCCTAGGTCCCATGTCCAAATTTCCTCATAGTAAGATAATTGTTTTTTGAGTTTGCCAGTTTAAAGGTCATCTAGTTTGAAACTGTCACTCAGATCAGCAGATCGATCAATTCATATGTCTTTGTGGACAACATGAAAAGAAACCCAGACCTTCAGAACACATGGTCTCCTTGTGTAATGCAAATGCTCAAACGGCATACTCGAGTGAAAGGAGCTGTAGTTACAGTTGCAGTTTCATATGGTGCGTATTTTAATTCCTTAAACATTTATTTAGTTACACAGTCCTACAAAAACGAACGTAGAAAGAGCGGTAGCACATAGTTTATTTGAAACTTCAAACCTTGCAAATTGCTTCTAACAATTTTAAGGTGAGACAGCTACCTTCGTCTAAGTCAGATCTAAAGATTAAAGCGAGTAAAAGACGATTGATCAGAACGTTTCAAGAATTCGAATATCTGTAAGGCAATGTCACGTTGCTGGTGAAGAATTATATAGCATTTAATTGTTTGGAGAGAGAGAGAGAGAGAGAGAGAGAGAGAGAGAGAGAGAGAATTACACCACTGGAAGGGCAGTAATATAAAACGACCTCATACACTGTACAGGCAGAAGGTGTGTTGCCTATTGCAAGTACACCACATCTGAAAATGAAACCGAATGAGGTGCTTTACCATGTGGACAATTTCAATAAACGTGCTTATCAGGATAAGCTGATAGAGTGTTGGACTGTACCTAATGATAGCCTATACAAAACAAAGTTTTAATATCAATATAAATAGATAACATGCAAGTTAACCACATACGAAACTCAGCTTTGGTTAATGAACTGAAATAAAATCAGTTAGTTATATTTTGACGTTTAATAAACATACCGCATTGATCTGAAGATAATGCACAATGTTTTTATTCCTCTGCAGGCTTTAATCATGATGTTCTCTCAATGTAGATTGTATCATGATTTGCTTATACAAGCATCATATGCCAAAAGCGATCAAGTTTATAATAAAATTCTAGGAATATGTCTATTCAACAATTTCACTTCGGATGGTTACGTTGAAAATTGTTTTATTCCAAGCTTTACCATTGTGTATCCGTAGGGAACGCAAAGCCAGAATCAATGGGCCAACAACAGAATCTACGACATTTAGTTCCTCCACTTGCAAGTGAAAAGTCAAAAATGGCCTATTCAGCCATCAAAGAACTCGCCATGTATATGAGCAATTAGTATTCGAGAAATGAAATATAGATTGTCATTCCCATTACTGAGAAACAAAGAAGCACGTTTGGAAGCAAATCTGTTTCCAAACCTAACAACCGGTGTTTTGCCAAGTATAGTGATTTCACTAATTTCTTAAGGACAATGCAACCAATAAACGGAATGCTCTTTGTTTCATCCAACGAAAATGAATTTATATAAAAGTACTTTAGAAATATTAATCATTCTAAATATCTTAGTACAAACACGCTTCACAAAAGATAAATTCTTTTTTGCCGTTGACCAAGACACATTTTGAATATCTGACATTCAATATTTATCATTGAAACAGTTTAACTGCTATCTATGACGTTATATTATTTTCTAAATGAAAATCAAATTGTTCCATCAAATATCGCTAGATATCATTTGGTATATAAAACATACGAAACCTGAGTCAGGCCGTAAAAGATGTGCCATTGCTTCGAATATGCTTTGCAAAATCAACCAGACTAAGTGCATTTTCGATTAACACAAATTGCTAAATGCATTAACCATTATAAAACAGAAGTACAAGATAAAAAAATTATTTTGGGAAAATGTACCTTATCAATGTTGCGTATACATTCGTGTTTATCAAACGTTATACGGCCTAATGTAAAACCATGTACTACGCAAAATGAGCGATTAGCATAATTTCTTCCTGTGAAATGCAATCGTTTTGCATATAAATGTGGGAAAATCAAATGCTTTATTATTATATTTTTTTTCAAAATTCAAAGCGGTCGGAAACTGACGTTTTTCAGTCAATGATAACGTAATTCATCTACGTAGTAACACACAAGTAGGGCATTTTATCAGTTAAACATAATGCCGCACTTCATTCAAACAACAATGGACATTTCAGCATTCATGAAAATCAGATAAAAACATACAAATGAAAATAAACCTGAGATCCTCTTAGAGCAGTGAATATTTTAATGAGAAAGCGGATGGGTCATACCGCAGTTTCGGCTACGTAAGCCTCTTCAGTGACCCTATAGATGTGGCAACACGGAGCCAAAGGAAATAACAGTAATTTTGCATCTCTCAACAGGGTAGTCGATACAAAGACTAGTATATAATCCAAAATGGGGCCAAAACTATTAGACGTTGGTTAGCAAATGAAACTAAACCGATAATATTTTTCTGATTTCTCAGAAAACGCTTTTTCGTGTTTCAATGCCGTATTTCGTTCAGTTTATAGTACTATACCAGTAAGTCATTTCTCACAAATCCAGACAGCAATTTACAGAAATCTGTTAAAACAATAAGTGGTATTTATACATCTAATCAGGTCGGCTCAAAGCAGGTTGCTGAGATTTGGAAACTCAACAATAAACTTTGTGTGATCTTTGAAAATGCCAAGGTTAATGGTTAAGACATTTACTATCCGATGAACTTCACTCACATTCGAGTCAGTATAAGAAATTGACTCAAGAAGGACAAAAGAATGTAAGACTAAAGCAAGTGGCTTATTAGCTATATGCTTATATGCCACTTGACTAAGGCCATTCAATAATGCAAGCACATAGTCACTCTTCTTTATATGGCCCACACTATTTCACTTTGAACGTTTTCACTGCTTCCAAAGGATCTAACTTTTATGTTTTATTTTTGAGTTTCCTAAAAGTGTTACTACATGTAGTTAAATTTTCAACTATATTTATGTTTCATTGCAACTGACAATACTTGTATGCTTTTGTTTGTTTATGTTGGGGTACAACGTATATCAATTTCAGCCATGTGAAGACGTAGCCACAGATTCGTTACTATGGGGAGTTAATGTGTCTTGCTCATGCACTCAACACGGAGCCAACAGGGTCGAACCCCGACCTCTCGTTGTGGTGTCCAACATTCTACCAGGCTCTAAATCGACCTCTTTAAAAGTACATGGTGAAATCATTTCATATTTTATTGTACTGTCAACACATGGTTCGGTTTTGGTGCCTTGACCTATTTTCCATATCAGAGATTACAATTTTTGGCATCTGTCTTTACTACTTGGTCTGTTCGCCATGAATACAGCAACGTAATTACTCATTTAATTCAATTAGAAAACATTAATTACAGAAACAGACAAAGTATGCGCATCAAAATGGTTGAAAATCTGCATATTTCTACAGGTATATTATCGAGAATGCACTAGATCTCTCAAAACATGTGCATAGATCATGAAGTTATTAACGAAGAGGCACGAAAACAATTCTTTAAAACCCAATGGGTTTCATAGCTATTCTTGCATAGATATCTATGCACATAGCTGTTTGAAGCCGTTTTTGATTGGTCGAAAGCCGTGTTCAAACCGCAAAACCCATGTTCAAATCATGAAATTCACGTGCCGTTTGAACATGGGTATTGGCCGACGTCATTGGTCAAAATGACGTGACGTCATATATTTCATAGAAACAAAATGGCCGACGTTGAAGAAGCTCCGCGGTTTTTGGTGCTTTTTTACGTTGTTAATGTTATTTTCAAGCGATTTTAAGTGGATTGGAGTGAAAATGCAAGAATAGCAATCAACCATGGTTTGTTTCAGTGTTCAAACATTCGCTGGATCACTCGGAAGGTGTTTGAACACGCGGCCTACGGCCTTGTGTTCAAACACCTTCCTCGTGATCCATCGAATGTTTGAACACTGAAAACCATGGTTGATCCCTATAATCAAACTTGATCTGGTTCAGATATGTTTGACATGTTCTCATTGTCCGATGACAATATACATGTAATTTTGCCCGCTTGAGCCATGAAATGGTGATTCAAGTCAGACCTAAAATCATTTATATAATTCTTTGTGTCGACTTGAAACGTGTGACAAATTTCTTTTTAGTCTCGTTTGGCCAGGTACATTCTGTACGGAACCGCTGAATGACCCATCTTCACATCTTCTCATTAATAGCAGTTCTGCTCCTATGGAAAGTCTACCAAAGTTTTGTTTTATTATTTAAGCCTCTTTTTTCTTCTTTACATCTTCGGTTTCATTCACCGGCACCGCTAGCTTTATTTACTCACTGCCAATTCAGGTATACCATCTGTCAAAGCTCTGATCGATGGTACCTTGCTAATTTAGAATTCTAATGATTGGTCATCAATTTATCCTGGCTACTCCTGTTTACTAAAGTAGTTTATCATTTACCTGGTAATCAAGATTCTTTATACTCGATAATCGTGATTTAATGACGTGCTTTCTACGTTTTGACGTTAATCATTGCAATATGTTCAGGTGCATTATACTGCAATGACCAAAGTTAACCACTAACATCATGGCACAATTAAATTTGAGCCGCATCGTGAGAAAACCGGATTTTTGCCTATGCGAAAACAAAGGCGCAGATCAGCGCCTTTGTTTTCGCTACTCGGATAGTACAATTCCTCTTCTACTTAAATCCGAAATTTCAAGCTTCTAGCTCTTTTCTGAGCTTGTACAGGCCGGTTTGTGTCGGACCTGGTGTGGGTAACAAGAATATTTTCGTTAGTTATACATAGCGAAGGCTTTACGAAAGCAGCAAGGAATGGATAGCGAAGACTTTACGAATACGAAAATCCGGTAACAATATCGATTCGTAAACCCTTCGCTAGTTTCTGTTTCGTTAGTTAATAACGAAGATGTGTAGTTGCTGTGTAGAACAAAAATCTCATTACACGCACTAAATGACAATTAAAACACAAATAAATAAATAAATAAATAAATAAGATACAATGAAATAAGATTACAAACAATAACATATTTTAGATTTTAAGAGGTGTTGAATGTATTTTTTTTTATTTTTATTTTTTTATTATTATCATTATTATTTTCTATTATTATTCATTTATTTATTTATTTTTTTGCGGTGCTTCAAAACTAGAAATCTATTGGCTGCGTTAAGAAGTGGGGGGTCTTGGTCTATAACAGACTTGAGACAGTTGGACTCTAGCGCTGTTTTTGAACATCTTGAATTGGTCTCGGTCTAGCTCGTACGAATTCCGTACGTACAACAGAGAGAGAGAGAGAGAGAGAGAGAGAGAGAGAGAGAGAGAGAGAGGATAAAAAGGGTCACGCTTAAGTTACATGTACTTTAAAGCCTACTACCAAGTAGCTATCGTACGCTCTTTTTATTACGAATTTGACGTGAACAATATGCTTCGATTTTAGGGCTTGAAATCATTTAAAAATAAATAAAAATAAGTAAATACATGCAAATGAATCGTCCACCGAATGGTTGTAGTGTACGGCCCGATTTCAAAAACTACAGTACGGATTGTTCTGCCATATACTACAAGTTATGCATCAGTCATTTTCATCCCGGTTTCTCTAGGGTCAGGGATAACGGGGACACAGCGGGGCTAAAGTCCCAGGTTTTGACGGCAGTATAGGGGATGTGCGGGAGTATTAACGTCCCATCTATACATGGTCACATTAATTAACATTTAATGTTAATTGTACGCATTGTTAACATTTATGGTCCTTATTTAATTTGCAAAAGTACCTGCACATTTACATGCATAAATTCAATTCCCCCTGTCATGATTCAGTTTCATCAGAACAATTCCCGGCTATTATTTCACATTGATTTTGTCAGCCTCCGGGGATCCGGAGCTTCTAGCATTGATTTTACCACAAATCCCTACTTTCTGTAGGGCTTTAAAAATTAAAATCAAAGCCCCGCTATACTCATGCCGTGGAGGGGCCGTTGATACAAATGACTGGGGATTTAGATAAAAGATACTTGTAGAAAGAAATAAGTAAATACAACTCGCCTTCGTCTCGCTGTAATACTTATTTCTTTGTACTCTTTTTAACTCTAACTCGTATCTCAAACAATGTCTGTACGACACGTTAAGGACAAAAATATGTCGTAGATGCTTTGAAGAAAGAGGCCCCTGTCAATACTTCAAACGTTTATTTATTCTTTCCAAAATGGCCGAAAAAAATAATTCATGCATTCTACCTCAAACAATCATATTTAAGAACAATATGACAGGGACGGAACGAAGCACAGAACATTCCATCATTGTTAATTTGCACTATGTCCAGATATTGAAATGTGTTTTGGGCTATTTTGGATTTCCTTCACTTATCCACTTTGACAAACAGAAAAATGAAAAATGAAAGCAAATGAACCACACAGAAACATCCACTAGATTTGTTCAGTCGTAGAGATCTCGTCATGGTCAAGGTAACAAAGCATGTTCAAATCGCTGGCTGTTTTATGTGAATAAACTGGTTGCAGGATGACTTGTTTAACATTGGTATCCCATTTTCAAAATTTTGTCACAAAGTACTTTGAAAAATAATTGTTTAATCCGCACAACTCTTTCATTTCTAAAGTTAAATGCAAATTGAACATTTCAATGCAAAACTCGACGCTCCTTCTTCATTACAGCCAGTCGATTTTGTCTAAAATGAGGGTGCACGGTTTTTTGGGAAAAAAATCAGAATTATGCTTACCTGTTTTGTGGTAATGTCGACATGTTGGACAGTTCGAAGATGGAGGGAAAAAAAAACTTTTTTTTTCTTGAGGGAAAAAAAAAACGTTTTTTTTTTTTTTTTTTTTTTTTTTTTTTCAGAAATTCGATATTATCAGAGGTGGGGTCAGTAAGAATCCCACCAGAAATAAAAATTTATACAATCAGTCAAAACATAGCCGAAAATGGAAATAATACCATTTTGAATGACAATATACCATTACCGAATGCTTAACGACAGCCTCAGATCCTTCGTAAAAGTTAGACTTTATAACGAAGATTTGTCACATTTCGTTATTTACGAAACCGTTCTTGTTAACCAAATTTTAGCTAACGAAGGTCCAACGAAGACATAGCGAAGAAAATTGGGCTAACGAAGCTTCTTGTTACCCACCCCTGGTCGGAAACCCCGAAGACCGGTTTTCCCGCGTCGCGGCTCATTTAGAAGAGGGACATAACTTATGTTTGTAGAACTTGTTATCCAACCCATTTTCTTGTATATTAAATTTTTAAAGCAAAGACACATGTTTAAACCACATCTTATACATTAACATTTCATATCGATTTTGAGAGAATGTGCCAATTGGTGAAGTTTTAATGACCATTTGACTTAGCACGACCTTTCTGCTATCGGCATTTTCCAGCAACTTCAATATGAATAAGATCATACTTAACAGATCTATGATGCTATGATAGAGTTAAAAAGCCACTGTATAAAACTAACAATATTTGTTTCATGTTCGATGTTTGAACCATTGCTCACATTCGTTACTCTTTTTGGATGTCATGACGTCTCAATTCCAAAAAAATGTTACTTTGGTAATTAAATTGTTTCGTCAATAATTGATGTTTTGTTAAACTAATCTGACCAATGGTAAATCTGTTAAGCTGGCCTACGATAACCGAATTCGAGCTATGCAAAATTGTTCAGGTTTACAGGTTCATCCACATGTCATGTGAGCCGCGTCGTGAGAAAACCGGATTTTGCCTATGCGAAAACAAAGGCGCAGATCAGCTTCGCAGTAACTGCGAAGCTGATCAGCGCCTTTGTTTTCGCTACACGGATAGTACAGTTTCTCTTCTTCTTAAATCCGAAATTTCAAGCTTCTAGCCTGATTCTGTGACTGTACAGGTCGGTTTGTGTCAGACCTGGTCGGAAACCCCGGATCGGTTTTCTCGCGTCGCGGCTCATGTATGGCAGCTCATCAGTAATACATACAACTGTATTCATGTTAATTCCCTTGTAGTGCTACAATACCTGGAAAATTAGCTGTCAGATTTACAAAGTGATGGTTTTGGTCTCAAGATACGTTCAACTCTCTCATACTTTGTTCGTCTATTTTCTGAACCGAGCATGAACCCACACATGCTCATGACCCTAACCCCAGTTCAAGGGTGGTTTCGGACATTGTTGGAAATATATAAAGAAGCGATATTTTAGTGGGTGCTGAGAATAATAATAATAATAATAATAATAATAATGATAATAATATTAATAATAATGGCTTTATTTTTTGCTGAGGAAGCTCATTTGGAATGATCCAATCGTCCATTAGGTCCTCTCTTCAGCAAACATATATATATACACAATGATACAAACGCATTATATACATAAACAGCAAAAATATGAAAAAATGTATGAAATAAGCATTAATTTGTGTAGATGACCACTCTAATTTTTTCGCTGCTCGGATAGTACAATTCCTCTTCTAATTACATTCAAAATGTCAAGTTTCTGGCTTTCTTCTGTGACTGTAAAGGCCGGTTTGTGTTGGACCTGTTCGGAAACCCCGAAGGTCGGGTTTCTGACGTCGCAGCTCATATAAAAGAAACAGAATGAAACGCACAGAAAAAAAAACATTTGAAGGAACAGATGAAAATCCAACAAAATCAAAGTCTATAGGCAATCAGGTATTGCATTCACTTTATAATACAATTGTGAAATCATGTAACCTCAAACAGATACTGGAAGTTCTAGCATAACATTGGCAAATTTCGTCTGAAATCTCTATGCACATTTTCTGTATAAAATGCGTTTGAAGTCGAAACGAAGAACGCCGTAAAGCTAAAATAAATCACACATCAGACAATCTTTACTTCGGGTTGGCACGCGTTGCAGTAGCGATGCTTCCAATGCTTATTGTCGTGTTTGTTTGTATTGAGGTTTAACGTTCCAGTCAACAATTTTCAGTCATTTTGGACGAAGCCACCACTTCCTATATTTTAACCAGTACTTTGGAGGGTTAATGTGTATCCAAGCGGGCACATGACGTCGCATCGACGGCGATCTGACGTCATTATGACGTCATGTGTCTGCTGGGATTGCTCAAGGAAATATTGTCGTGTTAAAAAGGAAGTTCATCTCCATGTTCCGTTGACTAAGTAGTAAACGGGACAATGTAGGTCAAAAGGACACGACTGTAGCCATTGCATATTATGTATATGATATTCAGAAGAGGCGCAAATTGACCTACACAAACCAATACCTCCTAATGAAAAGGAAATGATCAGAAATTGGCGCAATAAGAGAGGAATTCCCACTCCAAAAACCGTGGTGGGAAAACTAAATTGACAATCAGGTAGAAACAAAAGAGCCGAGTGAGCAGCTATTTCCCAATAGATAGCCCTTCACTTACACGGACTAAACTAAATATATGAAATGGAAGGGTTTTTGTAAAAAACAACAGACTGCAAGAATTTCTTCAATAAATGAATGTTGTAAAAGCCAATGTTTTTCAACGTACGTTTGAACGTTTATTCATATGTCTAATCACAGGTGCTCGACGACTGGACTTTTTATTTTATTTATTTTTTTTTTTTCATTTTTACCCGTTTGAAGATCCTTACGATACGTTCATGCAATTATTTTACCTTTAAACCCTCTTCTATCAATCCTCAATCAACCCTCGTCTATGGGCTACTATATAGACAAGTGTCTATATAGTAGCCCATAGACGAGGGTTGATTGAGGATTGATAGAAAAGGTTTTAAAGGTAAAATAATTGCATGAACATATCGTAAGGGTGTCTATATAGTAGCCCATAGACGAGGGTTGATTGAGGATTGATAGAAGAGGTTTTAAAGGTAAAATAATTGCATGAACGTATCGTAAGGATCTTCAAACGGGTGAAAATGAAAAAAAAAAAAAAAAAAAAAAAAAAAAAAAAATATATATATATATATATATATATATATATATATATATATATATATATATATATATATATATATATATATATATATATATATATATATATATATATATATATATATATATATATATATATATATATATATATATATATATATATATATATATATATATATATATATATATATATATATATATACGAGTCCAGTCGTCGAGCGCCTGTGGTCTCGTTGTGCCATTGACCCGTGACGTAAATTGTCAACACTAGTACTAGTGGTGTACCCTAGAAGAATCCAACAGGGCTAATAAAATGTCGACGAAGACGTTAAACTAGGAATCGTCGTCAACACTTGAAATTTTACAGGAATCTCACATTTGTATTTCTCATACCTAGGTGGTTGAATAAATACCACAATTTATCTTCAACTACCTGGCATTTTAATATCTGATCTTTGGCAAGCGATTTAACTGCGAACTCTTGAATTTATATCTATATAAATACCTCTATCTCTTAAAGATCAAATTGTTCCGTCAAATATCAATTGCTATCACCAGACACATTTAACATATACAAAACTCTGAGTCAAAATATAAAAGGTCTGCATATTCTTAGCAATGTATTTCATGACTAAGTGCATTTTCGATTAGCAAATTGATAAATACATTAACCTTCAAAAAACACAGACGTATACGATATAAAATTATATTTCTGGAAATGTTACGTCGTAAATTTTGTTTATTTCGTGAATCCATTGTTTAGTTCCAGTTTATAAAAGGTTACAGTTTATGTATTTATATTATAGACAAGCCACACTTGCATTTATTCGAATTTCTTCCAATCGTAAAATAATCTGAAAAACTCTGCCTTTATTTAAAATGGCAACAGTGAAATTTTTTTTCAAAACATGCATACTATCCCTATGAATATTCGGGATCCAATTATCAAAAATTAATTCACAAATTCAGTAATATCTGAGATGTGACTATTTGAAACTCGTATTACTTTCATTTCCATATATTCACTCAAAAATGCAACACCCTTAAGTTCTCATGCATTACATGCGTCACCTATGGGTAAAATCTTACATCACTCATAGGGAAAAGAAAACGACAGTATGGATAATATTTGGGCCTTCGCATGAGAAAACCAACAATTTGGGTTTCTGACCAGGTCCGACACAAACCAGTCTGTACAGTTACAGAAGCAGGCTAGAAGCTTGAAATTTTGGGTTAAAGTAGAAGAGATGTTGTACTATCTGTGTAGCGAAAACTAAGGCGTTGTTCAGCTGTGCAGTTACTGCACAGCTGATCTGCGTCTTTGTTTTCGCCTAAGCATTTTGTTGGTTTTTTCATGCAGTGACTCATTTGTTCTGTAGAAGAGAACTGTGAAAACAGAAACGTGTACCCCTTTCTGGATAAATGCGACGATCAAGTTTTTGTTTTTCGTCAGTTTATTTTATTGTGCCAACTAGATTGTTTTCACCTTTGCAAAAATCTGCTAAAACAATAAGCGGTATCTGTGCACATGATTGGGAAAATTTGGAATAAGATGAAAATAAAATAGGAATATGATTGTTTGAATCAAAAGTATTCCACCGCAAACGATTTTAGCACAGTTGTAAAAGTCGCATCTTTGATCCACATGGATACTTGCATTTACAGAAATACACCCCCCCCTCCCCGCTTCGAAAAAGCCAAATAAATAGATACATTTAAAAGAATAAAAAATAAATAAATATAAAAGAAGCTGGTAATGATTCATGCGCCGTCACTGGTTTGATAAAATGTCCACATCGTATACGAGGGTCATCCAATAAATTCTGACAAATGTTTCACATCTCATAAAAGGTTCATGATATTAAACTTACTTTTACTATCAAATGTGGCCTTTGATGTTGCGTGTTCATATTGTGAAATATGGAGTCCTTGTCATGATCTGACATGATGTTGTAATAATTTGCATACAATACTGTTAAAGTTCGTGACCGATATCTTTAAGGGAAAAGTTTAACCCATATTTGACAAATGGATTTTCCCATCATTATCATTGGGGGAGTTCACTTTCATTTTAGGGGTGTTAGGAGTGATGTTTTTAGTTTTTATATAATTTTTCGATGAAAGTCCTCCAAGCAAACAGAATAGCCCCAGATGGGACGCCGCGTTCTGCGGCGTCCCATCTGGGGCTATTCTGTTTGCCTATGTCCCATAAAAGGGACGCCAGACTTAAATGAGTTAAGTAAGAGCTGTAAGGGTAAGTCATCTATAGTGGTTTGTGATGCTTTCTGAACGCACAACTACTCCGTAGAAGTAAATATACTTTGCCTTCTATACTGGTATTTAGTTGCATAATACATCAATATACATGTACTTCAAATAAAATTTATCATTATAAATAGTATCACTACAAGGGTGTGTAGTAGATGTGCCTTTCTTTTCGTTGCTCAAAAATGAAATACGTACATGTATTCTTTTTAAAACTGCCATTAGTTCCATTCTGATAAAGAAAAGTTAAAGACATATCGCTTTTTTCATTTTCTAGACGTACAAGTGAACAAGTGATCACTATAAGGTTAGCGCATTATGGTTGTTACGTGCTAGTTGATGAGTAAATATGTTTTTGTAATATGTAGGATATCTTTGGTATGTCTAACAATAAACGAATATTTTCGCACGTGTGCATGTAGCATAAAGTTTGCAAAAAGGCACGTGCGAAGTAACGGACTGATTTAAGAAACCACTATGGTAACTCTTTGAACAAAAGTTTAGGAGCTCGACAGCAGAACGATTCCACGTAACAGTGCACCTACCATCCGTTTACTAGACAAAAATTTTAAGGCGGTGTCAAATGTCAAAACCAAGTTCTACAATAGCTGCAAAATCGATTAACAACAAAATATGCCTGCAATTAACCTGGGAGGTAAAATGGCATGATGAACTAATGTTACGTCTACACCGGGCCACGTTCTCACTACGTCCTTACTACGTCCTAAAAAAATTAAGGACGTAGTGAGGACGTGGTACGGTCTTGTAGGACGTGGTAGGAACGTAGTAAGGACGTTGTGAGGTCTTGATGAACGCGGAGGTCTTGTTCAAATTTTGAACATGCTCAAAGAAACGTGGCGAGGACGGGGTGGAATTAGAACGCAGTAAGGACGTAGTAAGGACGTGGTAAGGACATAATAGGAACTTGTAGGACGTAGAAAGAACGTAGTGCACTCTTCGTGGACGCGATGCAAATTTGTTGCAGACCATCAAGACCTCGCTACGCTTCTACTACGTCCTCGCTACGTCCTCGCTACGTCCATCAAGTTCTCGACAAGACCATACCACGCTTCTTGTACGTCCTTACCGCGTCCTAGAAGACTGCACTGCGTTCTTATCACGTCCTAGCGGTTCCACACGTCCTTAGTAGGTTCTCATCACGTTCACACCAGGTTCGAACTACGTCCTCCACGTTTTATTAGTCCCGTACCCTCAAGCAATTGCTTTCGCTTTTATTTAAATCATATCGAAATCGAAACATGAACAGAGAAGTACTCTTGTAACTTGCTCTCCTTCAAGGACATCATGCCTTACTTGGTGCACAGGCTGCACTTGTGCTATTTCACAGGAGGAGGAATAGAAGAGCAAGATCTTGTTGGGTGCGCCCTTGGCTATCAGCTGAAAGGAGACTTCAGTATGGGCATTACGACCGACTACTAGCGGAGTTGAGGATAGAGGCATTCTTCAATTTCATGCGAATACCACCGGAGATGTTGTCCGCCCGTCATTTTCTTACTGCAATTTCAAGCTGTTTCGCAACTTATCTGACTCTTAATACACGACTGATTAATATATTTACAGTTAGAACGTACTGGAAACGTAGTTCGCGCGTGGTATGAACTGCTTGGTCTTTGTGAGGACGTAGCAAGGACGTAGTGGAAACGAAATGAACTTGGTGAGCGCGTATTGAGGACGTAGTGGAAACGTGAAGGACGTAGTAAGGACGTGGTGCGGACGTAATAAGAACGTGGCGGGGACGTAGTAAGGACGTAGTGGGAACTTAGAAATCAGAAATTGTTTCATTTTGACCCCGTCCTCGCCACGTTCTAGTGAGAACGTGGTCCAGTGTAGACGTAACATCATGACATAGTACATCGCAACTCTCGTTTTCCTGTGCAAAAATACAAACCATTTTATCGTGAATATGTATGTAGAAAATGTAGAAAAATGATTAAAAAATGAAAATCTGGTAAATCAAAAAGTTCTGGCAGCGAAAAAAAAAAAAAAAAAAAAAAAAAAAAAAAAAAAAAGAGAATGATATTGGAATACAAGCTTGACGCGCTGAAGTAAATACATGTAAATACTTCTTTTCCATAAGGAAACACCAGTTTGGGTCGCATTATTGATGAACACAGAAGACAGAGGTAACCACAAAACTTATTAAAAATTGCAAAACCAAATCAACGATTAATGATAAAATCAGTCAAGCATGCATAATAGTACCCGGTTGCTGTTTTCAAGTTGCATTTAATTTATTAATATAGCCCAAGTTAAAGCAAAATTTTAAATCTTTCTATTGCAAATGGATTTGTTTCTTCTAAAATTTATGATAAGCGCGATGACTTTGATTTTGATATAGTAAATTTTCCGTTTTTGGATGGTGACGTTCCTCGTCGTGCTTCATACGGTGTATACATTTCTCAACTTATTAGGTTTGCTAGACGCTCGAAATAAATGTTTAACGACCAAACTTCTCCAGCAGGGTTATCGGCATCATAAACTTCTAAAAACATTTTCTAAATTTTATCGTAGACACTATGAATTGATTTCCAAGTATAATGTTGGGTTAAATAAGCGGTTAGGTGAGGGCCTTTCGGAACCATAATTTTATGGTGCCTTTGTTTTCAAATTTAAGAAACTTATAGGAAGGAATGATTTGTTTTTTTTTTCAGTTCAGAAAAATCATTACACGTTACAGACGTATAGGTTATAACTTGAATGTTATGCGACAGTCTGCATGCTTAGTTTTTAACCCAATCATGGTTAATAACTATGCTGCTTTCTTTAATTGCACGCGGGTGGGTCGGTCGTCAGACTCTATGATGGCCCCGACTTAAAGCTATTCATTTTAGTTGGTTGGGGCCGGAGCTTCTTGTCTGTTGCTTGGCCCACCGGAGTCCAACTGGTGTTTTTCTTTTGCTCCGGAGTTAGTAAGTTATTCCGCGCCCAGGGATCTCCATCGTCGGGCAGCTTACTGAATCTGTTGAGTCCTCGTGTTTGATTCATCAGGATGTTTATCGTGATTTATCTGTTTGTTCTTGATGATTCATTGACTAGTTAGAGATTCACCACGAGGACCGAAGGACTAGTTAAATGTTATGAACCACTGCAGAAGCTGAGAGTAGGTTATGGCCATGTAACCGCCAGTAATTTTATATTACTGATCGTTCCAAGGCGATACTTCTGTGGTGGTTCTTTCTTTTTATGTCTTGGTGTTATAATTGTTTTGTGCTGTTGGCACCTTATGTATGTTTTCATATTTTTAGTTAAGTTTAGGTAACTGAGTGGCCACCTATTGGGAAAATAGCTGCCCATTCGGCTTACGATATGTTTTCATGGTATAAGTACTTGATTGTTAATTTAGATTTTTCCCATCTCGGTTTTTGGAGTGGGAATCTTTTTCTGATTGCGCCTTTTCCTGATCTTTGCCTACTTGTACCTTTTTTTCAAAGTACAGTGGATTTGCAAATGTCATTCGCCCTGTGCGAAACTTTTGATATGATCCGAAAACGAAAATATCGTTTCTGTGTCTATATACCACAATGCATTCGGAATAATTAATCATTCGTACTACCAAAGTACATTCAAAACTTAGATCAATAATTGCATTATTAGATGCTTGAGAGATTCTTAGAAATGAGCACTCATTTTTACATAACTCTGCAATACGGTTGAACGCTCATTTCACGCTCATGCAACATGGTTTCCGCCTTTGTTGTTCTCTGTTAACTTTGCAATAATGTCTGTTATACTTTTTATCTAAATTTCGAAATTGCAAGAGTACGTCATATACACTGACAATCTTAATTGGCTTGTTCATGTGTCATAACTGGGCGGAAAACACAAAAGGCAGGTTCCCTACCAAAAGCTAGGTTCAAGTAAACCTGTTGAACATAAATACGGAAAAGTAATTACATTTTTAATTTAATTATAACGCATTAATTACTAAAGCAGATATTGCCTGGAAATCAAACCTATTGCATAAGTATAGAATCTTGCGAATAAGCACTAAAATATTTAGGGAGGGGTGAACATTCAAAAATGCAGTATATCTTTCTGTCAAACCGGCAAAACTTAAGCTTTCAAAATGGACAACTTTACTTACATAATATTCTAATAATCTAGTATTAAAATTAACAGAAAGTTTTCACTTAAGTTAGCCTAAGCTTTAGACTTATAAGTACATAACGGAGCCATATGCTAAGAAGAAGGTACAAGTAGGCAATGATCAGGAAAAGGCGCAATCAAAAAGACATTCCCACTCCAAAAAACCGAGATGGGAAAAACTAAATAGACAATTAGGTTTTTATACTAAGAAAACATATCGGAAGCCGAGTGAGCAGCTATTTGCCAATAGGCGGCCACCCAGTTACCCGAACTTAACAGAAGATATGAAAACGTACAAAAAGTTCAAATAGCACAGAAATTCGACTCCAAAATATAATATAAACAGAACCACAATAGAAGTATCGCCTTGGAACGATCAGTAATATAAAATTAAGCCGGTTCTACAGGCATCTAACCTCACACTCATCTTCCGCAGAGGTTCACAACATTTAGTTAGTTGATAGGTCCTCGTGGTGAATCTCTAACTAGTCAATGAATCATCAAGGACAAACAAATAAATAAAGATAACCACCTTGATGAATCAAAAACGAGGACTCACAGAGTCAGTAAGCTGCCCGAGACGGAGATCCTGCCATTCGCAATTAAGATACGACGCAGCTACCGTTTAAAGCAATACAATGCTTGAAAACGTGTACGTCATAGAAAGGTGTCAGATTGTCTCGTTTATATAACGTTTCAACTTTTAGCTGGATAAAAAATTCATCCATCTGATGGATTATTTAAATAGTTTACGATAGTTTTTCCCGTGGACTAGATAAAATAAATGCTGATAAGCCCAGTTATTACACGCGTTTGCAATCTGAAAAATCATCCTAGTAATTACCTCACACTAGAACAGATGTCTAAGACTTGTAAATATTTATATTAATGGTCTGAGGTACTTTGTGACGTCATTCGCAAACTGACGTCTGGACAACCATGCCGAAATCGTCGGTTTTTGGAAGGGAAAATGGACATAAACATAAATGATTATTGCATATTTTATAGAAAAAATACCATATTTTACCCTCGTTGAGAAATTATAATCTCACACACGTTATCTCAGTAAGGTTCTCCCATCCAAGAATTACGTCAACTTAACACCTTTATTGATGTAAAGCCTTTAAAAACTCGTTATCTCACCGCCTATCATTTATTTTATTAATTTGATATAATGCTTCAGATGGATATGCATGTCATATACCACTGGAAAGGACTAATAATCTCACACACGTTATCTCAATAAGGTTCTCCCATCCAAGAATGACGTCAACTTAACACCTTTATTGATGTAAAGCCTTTAAAAACTCGTTATCTCACTGCCTATCATTTATTTTATTAATTTGATATAATGCTTCAGATGGATATGCATGTCATATACCACTGGAAAGGACTAATAATCTCACACACGTTATCTCAATAAGGTTCTCCCATCCAAGAATGACGTCAACTTAACACCTTTATTGATGTAAAGCCTTTAAAAACTCGTTATCTCATTGCCTATCATTTATTTTATTAATTTGATATAATGCTTAAGATGGATATGCATGTCATATACCACTGGAAAGGACTCGTTACACTGAACATCAGTTATAAAACAGGATCCAACATTTGTTGATAGGATAGATAATTATGTACCTCGGATCACCGCTTGGCATCGCTTAGTCACGCCACACTATTATATCAACAAACTCATGATGGGTTCGTATATTATTGACAGTCACGTGTACTCTGGAATGACAACCCGACTTATCGTTAGCAATATGACTAACAAGTAGCCCAACATTCATAAATCGCTCATCTGGGAGCGAACAAAAAAAAAAATAAATAAATAAAAATAAAAAAAAAAAAAAAAAAAAAAAAAAAAAAATGATAATAGAGGTCTGATCAAGAGTAATCAACAAATCAACTTCCACTCAATGGCAGCTAACTTCGATGTCACTTGACACCCCATCAAAATTCAAAATCATCCGAAAATGTGTGTATGCACTCTTTTTCTGTCACATTGATCAGACCAAAACATTCATCAGGATAACGTGTCCATGAAATGTATACCCACTTAAACCCCTTTTATATCGTTAAAATGAGGACCACAGGTGTATTTTATCTTATTTTTGTACCACAACGTAGATCGTTAGAACCACCTCGGCGAGGCGGTTCTAACGTGTACCCACAATCTTTGTGTTAAGAAAAATAAGAAAAATATTAAATTCAATCTACGGAAAATTTCTTAATGTGAGAAGGCGTTAGACAATATTTCCATTATAATTATTACGTGTATGTATGTGAGAATTTTTCCTGATGTTCAGATCATATGATCACTCGCGTTCTTGGGACTTACCTTCAAAGTATTTTTAAATCCTTTTTTGCTTTTCAAGTTGTAAAAAATTAATTCCAAGAAAATAAGGAATCTTAGTATACCACTCACAAATTACCATTAATTTCAAGGCAGATTCATAATTTGTATAGTATATATTCCCAATTTTACAGGTAGTATTGCTGCTAACGTAAACTTTAGACTTCTAAATACATCCGATTGATTTTCTACAGTAACTGCTGATAAGCATTCTTAGTACCTGCTTCTACACTTTGACTGAGCCGCGATGCGAGAAAACCGGTATTTGGCGTTTCCGACCAGGGCCCACACAAACCGGTCTGACAGTCACTGGAAAATGATAGAAGCTTGACATTTCGGATACTAGAAGAAGAGGGATTGTACTATATGAGTAGCGAAAACAAAGGCGCTGATCAGCTGTGCAGTAACTGCACAGCTGATCTGCGCCTTTGTTTTCGCCTGGGCAAAAATCAGGTTTTCTCGTGACGCGGCTCATGAAATACCATACTGATACTATACAATCATCAGTCTAGATCAGATTCAACTGAGTCGCTCCATGGCGAAACAACTGTCTTGCTCGCTTACAGGAGAGTTCTTCCTCAGGCTGCATAATAGCTTGCAAACTTGATAATGGCAGGGAATTGTTTCCTCCTTATCCCTACGTACGCAGGGTTTATTTATTTATTTATTTATTTATTTATTTATTTATTTATTTATTTATTTATTTATTTATAAATTAGTTTTTCCTTTGATCTTAATAGATCCAACCTAGGGTATGATAATAATAATTATCATTTGGTTCTCATAAACACCCCAAATAGCCACAACTCTTTGTTTGGTGTACCCTTGCCTTTTATTTCAACAATTATTTAATTAAGTGTAGATATCTATGATTTCGCAAGAATGGTTAGATACCGTACTGAGCCGAGTCTTCTCTCAAGGCGTGCACACATGGTGCACATGCCAGTGTACTTAGTCTTCCAGACCGAGGTTCAAGTTTATGTTTTGGAAATGTGTTTCTAAAATGTTTTTATTTTTCTCGCCAAGTTTTCCATTGAATACACGTTTGCATATTTTGATTCAACAGTCAGCTCATGAATAAAGTCTTTCCTATACTTTATCAGGTTAACATGTTTGTGTAATACATACCCCCTTTAACCCCACTTTTATATGGCAAAACTGGGGTACGCAGGGGTAAACCTATTTTTCTTATTTTTGCTCCAAAACATAGATTGTTGGAACTCGTTAGAAACCGCCTTGCAAGGCGGTTCTTGAGCAAAAATAAGAAAAAATATCAAACATTTTCATTTGAAAATTTTCATTTTTAATGCTCAAAAAATCTCTGCTTATTGCATGGGCAAGTTTTCGTAATGTGACGCCTCTGTGTTCCGAGTTCGATCCCGAGCTTGATTCGGGACAGACTTGAAACGATAATGATATCCTGTCGGAATCGTGACTGCCGGAATCGTGAAATGAAGACTAGTGAGCAGCCATATTAGCGGCATATGGTCACCTTATAGCACTAGCTCCAGAAATGTGTGACCGGTAATGCATTAGATTGTTCAGTTATTACAAATCTGTCGCAGAACTGTGACGAGTTTGGCACAACAACTCAATCAACTTTCCTGGAAATCAGTGGCTTAGCCAGGTTACGAAACAAAATCTGTTTCGCTTATTAAAGGGCAAGGCCTAGCTGGTCTAGTCGGTAAACGTGCGTTTCTTTAACTATGGCGTTTAAGGAAATGAATATAGATTATTAAAAATGACCATAAATGTGCGTTAATTTCTAAGCAATAGTCCTGGTCCAACTGAGAATTCAAGTAAAATGTTTCGAAGCCTGTGTACAAAAGTGTCGCTAAATTCATCTTTTTATGGAAACATTTCATTAAAAGAAGGCGAAATTAATCTGGTTAGGTGACTATTTCTGGCGTCTAAAGTATTATTTATGCACTATGACCTGTATTTATAGTCTTTATATGTATATAGATTGACATCCCCATGACGATGTGTATGACATGACGACATAGATGCGCACACACGTGAGGTGCCAGACTTCTTATCTTCTATTTATAGTCTTACTTTCCAAACATTCTGGACTGAATTAGCACAAACGTCTAAAACGCTTACCATAATGTTTAGTTCTGTTACTCTAAAATTGGGTCGAATGAAGACATGGCAGTGTGTAACATTGATACCAAGAGTGGCATTGCGTCTTGCGTATGTCATTTCAAAGACGTCGGCATTTGAACGACATCATGCTTAGAACTGAAATACTGGTATGTATACTGAGGTAAAGTATCTCGTGTTATTATTTCTCGTCTTCAAATAAAAACGGAATGCATTGTAGCAACGATAAGTGTCCATCAACGACTTCTGTTCATCATGAACAAAAGTCGTTGCGGCCGCAACGACTTCTGTCCACTAGACAGTAATCGTTGATTTTTCAACCGTTTCTGTCCATTGTAGACAGAAGTCGTTGCTGTGGTAGATATGATCTGCAGTGTCAACGATAACTGTCCATTTCTGAAAAATCCAGAAACTTGAGTAAGATGCAGTGATTTTGCCTTATATCTTGACACTTAATTAGTATATTTTCATACTTTTTTCAGATTATGAGTATGTATGACATGACCTTTGACCCCAATAAACTTATAGGTCACTGTGACCTAATTTCACGTTTCAGTGATTTTGCCTTATATCTTGACACTCAATAAGTATATGTTCATACTTCTTTCAGATTATGAGTGAGTATGACCAGAGCTTTGACCCCTTATATACTTATAGGTCACTGTGACCTAATTTCATGGTTCAGTGATTTTGCCTTATATCTTGACACTCAATTAGTATATTTCCATACTTATTTCAGATTATGAGTGAGTATGACCAGAGCTTTGACCCCCAATATACCTAATTTAATGCTTTATTTATTTAACGAGGATTCCTAACAGCCCGAAGGCCACTAGTAGGTCTCCTCCTACCAATATACTTATAGGTCACTGTGACCTAATTTCACGGTTCAGTGATTTTGTCTTATATCTTGACACTGAATTAGTATATTTTCATACTTCTTTCAGATTATGAGTGAGTATGGCCAGAGCTTTGACCCCCAATACACTTACAGGTCACTGTGACCTAATTTCACGGTTCAGTGATTTTGCCTTATATCTTGACACTGAATTAGTATATTTTCATACTTATTTCAGATTATGAGTGAGTGTGACCTTACCTTTGATCCCAATAAACTTATAGGTCACTGTGACCTAATTTCACGGTTCAGTGATTTTGCCTTATATTTTGACACTGAATTAGTATATTTTCATACTTCTTTCAGATTATGAGTGAGTATGACCTTACCTTTGATCCATATAAACTTATAGGTCACTGTGACCTAATTTCACGGTTCAATGATTTTGCCTTATATTTTGACACTGAATTAGTATATTTTCATACTTCTTTCAGATTATGAGTGAGTATGACCTTACCTTTGACCCCAATAAACTTATAGGTCACTGTGACCTAATTTCTCGGTTCAGTGATTTTGCCTTATATCTTGACACTCAATTAGTATATTTTTGTACTTCTTTCAGATTATGAGTGAGTATGACCAGAGCTTTGACCCCCAATATACTTATAGGTCACTGTGACCTAATTTCACGGTCCAGTGATTTTGCCTTATATTTTGACACTCAATTAGTATATTTTCATACTTCTTTCAGATTATGAGTGAGTATGATCTGACCTTTGACCCCAATAAACTTATAGGTCACTGTGACCAAATTTCACGGTTCAGTGATTTTGCCTTATATTTTGACTCTCAATTAGTATATTTTCATACTTCTTTCAGATTATGAGTGAGTATTAGCAGAGCTTTGACCCCAATAGACTTATAGGTCACTGTAACCTAATGTCACAGTTCAGTGATTTTACCTTATGTCTTGACACTGAATTAGTATATTTTTGTACTTCTTTCAGATTATGATTTAGTATGACTAGACCTTTGACCCCATTCTACTTATAGGTCAGTGCGACATAATTTCATGTTTCAGTGATTTTGCCTTACATCTTGACACTCAATTATGATATTTTCATGCTTCCTTCAGATTATGAGTGAGTATGAACAGACCTTTGACCACAATATACTTATAGGTCACTGTGACCTAATTTCATGGTTCAGTGATTTTGCCTTATATCTTTGCACTCAATTGGTTTATGAACACAATTCTTTCACACTTTGTTTGTGTATGACAAGACCTTTGACCCTAAAGTAGTCCTAGGTCATTGTGACCTGATTACATGGTTCAGTGATTTTGCATTTTATCTCGTTTTTCTTTTGGTATATGAACATATTTCTTTCACATTATGTTTAGTATGACAAGACCTTTGAACCTAAAGTATTTCTGGGTCATTGTGACCTAATTTCATGCTTCAGTGACTTTGCCTGATATCTTGACACTCGGTATATTTTCATACGTCTTTATTATTATGAGTTAGTATGATAAGACCTTTGACCCTAAAGTACTTATAGGTCAGTGTGAGCTTATTTCACGGTTCAGTGATTTTGCCTTGTATCTCGGCACTCAGTTGGTGTATTAACATACTTGATGTACAATATGATTGAGACGTTTAAACCTTCAGTAGTTATAAGTTATAGTTAACTGTCATGGTTGAGTGATTTTGTTCTGTATAACATCAAGACAAAAAGATGTATGAGCATATTGCTTTGGGTTACAGGTCGAGTTTGGCCCTATGTTCGACAAAGGTCAAAGCAGTCGATATTCAGATTATGAGTGAGTCTGACCAGACATTTGGCCCTAAATTACTTAAAGGTCATTGTTACCTTTTTTCACGGTTCAGTGATTTTGCCTTATATCTCGGCACTCAACTGGTATATGATAGAGTACAAGTAGGCAAAGATCAGGAAAAGAGGCAATCGGAAAAAGATTCCCACTCCAAAAACCGAGGTGGGAAAAAACTAAATTAATAATCAGGTACTTATACGATGAAAACATCGTAAGCCGAATGTGCAGCTATACTTCTTTCCTTTCACTATATGTTGGCGTATGACCAGACCTATGACCTACAAGTAATCCTACGTACCTGTGACTTAATTTCATGATTCAGTGATTTTGCCTTATATCACATCACTCAATTAGTATATGGGCATGCATCTTTCACAATATGAGTAAGTATGACCCGACATTCGACAATAAACTAGTCTTACGTCCCTGTGACCTAATTTCATGGTTAAGTGATTTTGTCTTATATCTTAACACGCTATCAGTAAATTTTCAGACTTCTTTCAGATTATGAATGAGTGTTACGAAACCTTTGAACAAAAAGTACGTATAGTAGTCCGGCAGAAAACAAATTTGACCTGGAATTGAATTCTAAAGTTTTTTTCTTTACTGAATCATGTTCAGTAGACATTGCCTTTGAAGAATCTGAATGATGCCACCTTGGCATCATTGAGCATTTTTGTATTTTTAAGATTGCGTTTAAGATGGCGGCCAGAATATAAAATATTCTTTACTACGGGTCTCTGATTGTTTTTATCTGGTAAAAATGTGGTTATTTCGGTGCCAAATGATGAATAGGTATCAGATTTGTGTAAGTATATACATTCTATCACAGTTTTTTAAGATAGGATACAAGATGGCTGTCAGCTTTCTTATAAAACACTGTATAGATGAAATAAGTCAAGGTTTGTCATGTTTTTGGTTTTGCTTTCAAGTTTTGATTCATACAATTAGCACTTTAACTTTCAGAACCATTGCTCAAGCTAGTTTGTCTTATCAAGATGCAGTGATTATCATATTCAAGATGGCATTCAAGAAGGCAGCCATGATTTCTTGCGCAAAACGAATTTGACCTAGAATTGAGTTTTAACATTTTCCCGCACTGAATACACTTAGCACTTTAAAGTCAATACTCGAGACATTTTGCCTTATCAAGATAAAGGATAATAGAGCAAGTTTGTATTTTAATATTGTGTATTTGAAGATGGTGGAAGGATGGGTGAAAAGATAGCGAGTGTTGATAAAGATCTCAAACTAGGTACAAAAACAATGAAACGGTTTGAAAACAAATAACACACAAGCTTTAATGAGGAAACTTTTAAGATGTAGAAACTCAAGCAGCACTATAAATGATCTTACAGTTGGTAATAATGAAGCAGTAGCTACCATCTTAATTAACACTAGAGTGATTGGACAACAGGCAAGGTCATATGACATAGGCACATGAGTTTGCACTGGGGACAAACTCGATATTTGCAGATACATATACAGGTGATATTCAAAGCAAGACGAAGACAATATCACAAACAAAAGTATATGTGGGTCAAATAAAAAGTAAGTCATTTGTTCTATATCAGATGACTCGATCTGTCATTTTATATACTGGTCTACTAATGATCCGTCAAAGTACAATGTGGACAATTTCCAAACTAACCCAAAAGTGAATGATGTTTATCTGGTATTTGGTAGATAAAATTTCAGCACACCAATGTCACAAGGCATGCAATTATTGTTCCCACAAAGTGTTGTACAGACAGTGATAGAAAACCAACAGTAGCTGATTAAACTTATTAGTAAATTAGTATAGCAGGCAATCAGAAGTCTAAGTTGATAGTTTAAAAGGGAGAAGATGACATGTACTTTCAGAAGTTTGCAAGGGTATTGTCATTGAAAGAAGTGATATGAAAAGCACCCATGAAGAAGGGGGCACCCGTATGCAGCAAATGGTGTTGGCAGCACTTGAAAATCTGTAAAGGATTTCAGCCACTATATATGTCAGAGATGCATTTGTACTGTTATGTTTTCAGTACCTGACTCACAGGCTAAGCATTGTTGTGGGAAAGTCATCACCAGTGAAAGAGAGGTCTGCCATGATTAATGTAGAGAAACAATAGGGAATAAATAAAGCTTTTGATCCTTACCTGATTTAATTTAGTGTGCATGCCCTTTCGGGATGCGACACAGTCAGCTATTGTTATGTCAATGGTAATGGCATTGTGATCAAGGTATTGCAGGATGGTTATTTACTTCCAATTCTAGTGACACTGATGTCACATTATCTTTTATGGTTTAAGAATAAGCCATGTGCTTCTACGTGCTTCGGTTGCTGCTGAGCAGGACTTGGTTGAACTATATCCGTTCTTGCCAAGACAACAATGTATGCATAAATGAACAGACAGTTGTGTTTTAAAAATGTTCACATGTGATTTGAACACTTATCTTTCATACCATTATGTTGGTCTAAACAATCATTATAATGGCTAGATTTACCTTTTTTCTTCTTCATGACTGGAAGACACATAATGGTGCTTTACATTGTGTAAAATTGTATTTTGTAAGATACATATTTGTTTGGTTTGCTTGCATTGTGGTTTAACAATCCATTAAATAAACAATCAGTCATGTTGAGATGGAGCTTATATTTCTTTGGTATGAACCAGTACTATTATAACCAGCACCATGGAAAGGTTAACATGGCATGCACAACTCTGTGGTGGCGGGCTCAAACACCAACCTCTCAATTCAGAGTATGGGCTACTGTGTCGTCTTACAAACCTTTGTGATTCTTGCGTAGCTTAATATATATGGGCCAAGATCTGACAAGAGGGGTCTTATGTCCTAAAATTCAAAATTAATATATATTATAAAATAACAATGTGAAAGACCAGGTTTAGCTGAGTGTTTCCTGAAAGTTGAAGAGATTATCTCCATAAATATATGAGAATCAATACGTGTGTAGCAATTTAAACATGACGCCATAAGAAATACTGATGGCGTTTTGACATTGATGATGTTAACGTATTTATTCCATTGTGCTGAAAAGAATCTATGACTGAAATTCTCAAACTTCTATGTGTTCCTTGAAATTCAACACCTTATTATGAAATAGGCACAAATTCACACACAATTTGATAAAATATGTACAACAAAGAGCATACTTTTTTTTAAAATGAGGGTATTCCTTATGGCGCAACGGTTGCAATGGCAAAATGCGTGATACTAATATCTTTGTTTCATAAGATATTATATGTGTCTTGGATTGTTTTACAATATCAAAGCAGTTTTGCATAAATATCAGAGCATGCCAAATATTTCAAATGTATTTGTTTTTTAAATCTTAATTGCATACAATGCACTTTATCCGCGCTCATATATGAGCTACTACTTGGCAAAATTTACGAAAACAGCTAAGCTCTTAGCACTGAATGACTTATGGCCAAAATAAGACTGGACTGACATGATACACAAATGGATGACATGTATATTATTATGCAGGTTGCCAAAGAAGTGAAGTACTGCACAGTTAATACAAGCGTAAAATACATGAAATACAGTTTTGATGTTCTGACTACCATCTTGGATGCCACCCTGCATATTGTAATAGATAATTGGTGAAAAAGACATGCCTCCATTTCATAAAATGCTATGCCTTACACAAAATGTTTACATTAGCACAGCATCTCAAATGTGAACAGGTAAAATTGTGTTTTTGTGCTTCTTATCATGGCCGCCATCTTGGATGCCATCTTAGTTTCTTAAAGCTACAAAAATGCTATGAATTGTTATGAACTGTTATGTTTCATAACTTCTTTATCCATGTTTTACTCAAGAGCAAACCAATAAATCAAATCATAGATTTGTCCCATATATGTAAAAATATTGAGTTTTGCTATTTTTGACTTCCATTTTGGATACTATCTTGAATATATCAAAATGCTCAATGATGCCAAAGTGGCATCACTTGGATTCTTCAAGGGCTAGGTCTGCTTAACAAGATTCAGTAAAGAAAAACACTTTAGAACTTAATTCCAGGTCCTCTCAGATGCAAAATATTGATTTTCGCTATTTCTGGCTTCCATCTTAGACACCATCTTGAATATATCAAAATGCTCAATGATGCCAAAGTGGCATCACTTGGATTCTTCAAGGGCAAGGTCTGCTTAACAAGATTCAGTAAAGAAAAAAAACTTTAGAACTCAATTCCAGGTCCTCTCTGAATTCAGCTCTTTTCTACCGGACTATATGTCCCTATAACCTTATTTCATGTTTCAGTAATTCTGATTTTTATTTTATACATTACAGTGAAAACCAGTGTATATCAAAACTTGATAAAATTGGTATTTTCATTGATATGAAATTTCACTGATATCAAATCTCACTGATATCAAAAGTTACTAGTGACTGGTATCAGCCTATATCTTCACTGTAGAGTTTGGATTACTTCTGACGTTTCCATTTACTTGACGTCATTAAATGTGTTTCACTTCAGAAATTCAATCGCCTATAACTCTGTAATTTATGAACGAAAACATAAAGTGCGTGTTCTCATTTTCTTCGTTAGAAAGCGAGGAACAATGTGGTACCAAAATTTTTTGTGTTTTCAACAATTTTTGGTTTTTGCATTTTCACCGCCTGCCTTGTGATTCGGAAAATGCCCGTGTGTTGTATAAAATAAAAAAGAAAATTAGCTTTGTGTATCAGGAACTTAAATTGTAAAAGTTTAACGGATTTCATCTGTCACAAACTGGTATCGTTGACAATTTACGACTTCTGTCTGCTGTCAACAGTTATCGTTGAAAACTCTACCGGTTCTGTCCATCATGAACAAAAAAACTTTAACTTTGTCTCATATTAGTTCATAAAGAACACTATTACTTGTTTTAAGATAGATTCGTTTATCTAGAACATTAATAATTATAAGATTGGCTGATTTCTATGATTTCATCTGCCGTGAACAGAAGTCGTTGACAACATAACGACTTCTGTCTGCTATGAACAGTTGTCGTTGAAAGCTTAACCGGTTCTGTGTATCATGTGCAAAAACCTTTGAACTTGTCTCATACTAGTTCCGAAAGCCACGATTAGTTGTTTTAAGAAAGATTTTTGTATCAGGAACTTTAATTGTTATACGATTGATGGATTTATATGATTTCATCTGTCGTGAACAGAAGTCGTTGACAACGTAACGACTTCTGTCTGATGTGAACACTTGTCGTTGAAAACTCAACCGGTTCTGTCCATCATGTACACAAACCTTTGAACGTGTCTCATACTAGTTCAGAAAGCCACGATTAGTTGTTTTAAGATAGATTTGTGTATCAGGAACTTTAATTGATATTACATTGACTAACTTATATGATTTTATCTTTCGTGAACAGAAGTCGTTGACAACTTAACGACTTCTGTCTGCTGTGAACAGTTATCGTTGAAAACTCAACTGGTTCTGTCCATCATGTATAAAAAAGTTTAAATTTGTCTCATGCTTGTTCAGAAAGAACACGATTACTTGGTTTAAGATATATTCGTGTATCAAGAATTTTCATCGTTATAAGATTGACTGATTTCTATGATTTCATCTGTCGTGAACAGAAGTCGTTGACAACGTAACGACTTCTGTCTGCTGTGAACAGTTGTCGTTGAAAGCTCAACCGGTTCTGTCCATCATGTGCAAAAACCTTTGAACTTGTATCATACTAGTTCCGAAAGCCACCATTAGTTGTTTTAAGAAAGATTTTGTATCAGGAACTTAAATTTTTATGCGATTGACGGATTTATATGATTTCTTCTGTCATGAACAGAAGTCGTTGACAACGTAACGACTTCTGTCTGCTGTGAACAGTTGTCGTTGAAAACTCAACCGGTTCTGTCCATCATGAACACAAATCTTTGAACATGTCTCATACTAGTTCAGGAAGCCACGATTTGTTGTTTTTGGATAGATTTGTGTATCAGGAACTTTAATTGTTATTAGATTGACTTACTTATGTGATTTCATCTGTCGTGAACAGAAGTCGTTGACAACGTAACGACTTCTGTCTGCTGTGAACAGTTGTCGTTGAAAACTCAACCGGTTCTGTCCATCATGTACACAAACCTTTGAACTTGTCTCATACTAGTTCAGAAAGCCACGATTAGATGTTTTAGGATAGATTTGTGTATCAGGAACTTTAATTGATATTAGATTGACTGACTTATATGATTTCATCTTTCGTGAACAGAAGTCGTTGACACCGTATCGACTTCTGTCTGCTGTGAACAGTTCTCGTTGAAAACTCAACTGGTTCTGTCCATCATGTACAAAAAAACTTTAAATTTGTCTCATGCTTGTTCAGAAAGAACACGATTACTTGGTTTAAGATATATTCATGTATCAAGAATTTTCATCGTTATAAGATTTACTGATTTCTATGATTTCATCTGTCGTGAACAGAAGTCGTTGACAACGTAACGACTTCTGTCTGCTGTGAACAATTGTCGTTGAAAACTCAACTGGTCCTGTCCATCATTTACAAAAACCTTTGAACTTGTCTCTTACTGATTCCGAAAGGCACGATAAGTTGTTATAAGATAGATTTATGTATCAGGAACTTAAATTGTTATACGATTGACGGATTAATATGATTTTTGTATCAGGAACTTTTATTGTTATTAGATTGGCTGACTTATATGATTTCATCTGCCGTGAACAAAAGTCGTTGACAACGTAACGACTTCTGTCTGTTGTGAATAGTTGTCGTTGAAAACTCAACCGGTTCTGTCCATCATGTACTAAAAACCTTTGAACTTGTCTGATACCAGTTAAGAAAGCCACTATTAGTTGTTAAAAGATAGATTTTTGTATCAGGAACTTTAATTGTTGTTAGATTTGCTGACTTATATGATTTCATCTGTCGTGAACAGAAGTCGTTGACAACGTTACGACTTCTGTCTGCTGTGAATAGTTGTCGTTAAAATCTCAACCGGTTCTGTCCATCATGTACAAATACCTTTGAACTTGTCTCATACTAGTTCAGAAAGCCACGATTTGTTGTTTCTAGATAGATTTGTGTATCAGGAACTTTAATTGATATTAGATTGACTGACTTATATGATTTCATCTTTCGTGAACAGAAGTCGTTGACAACGTAACTACTTCTGTCTGCTGTGAACAGTTGTCGTTGAAAATTCAACTGATTCTGTCCATCATGTACAAAAGCTTTAAATTTGTTTCATGCTTGTTCAGAAAGAACACGATTACTTGGTTTAAAATATATTCGTGCATCAAGAATTTTCATCGTCATAAGATTGACTGATTTCTATGATTTCATCTGTCGTGAACAGAAGTCGTTGACAACGTAACGACTTCTGTCTGCTGTGAAAAGTTGTCGTTGAAAGCTTAACCGGTTCCGTCCATCATGTGCAAAAACCTTTGAACTTGTCTCATACTAGTTCCTAAAGTCACGACTAGTTGCTTTAACAAAGATTTTTGTATCAGGAACTTTAATTGTTATACGATTGACGGATTTATACAATTTCATCTGTCGTGAACAGAAGTCGTTGACAACGTAACGACTTCTGTCTGCTGTGAACAGTTGTCGTTGAAAACTCAACCGGTTCTGTCCATCATGAACACAAATCTTTAAACATGTCTCATACTAGTTCAGAAAGCCACGATTTGTTGTTTTTGGATAGATTTGTGTATCAGGAACTTTAGTTGTTATTAGATAGACTTACTTATGTGATTTCATCTTTCGTGAACAGAAGTCGTTGACAACGTAACGACTTCTGTCTGCTGTGAACAGTTGTCGTTGAGAACTCAACCGGTTCTGTCCATCATGTACACAAACCTTTGAATTTGACTCATACTAGGTTAGAAAGCCACGATTAGTTGTTTTAAGATAGATTTGTGTATCAGGAAGTTTAAATGATACTAGATTGACTTACTTATATGATTTCATCTTTCATGAACAGAAGTCGTTGACAACGTAACGACTTCTGTCTGCTGTTAACAGTTGTCGTTGAAAACTCAACCGGTTCTGTCCATCATGTACAAAAACCTTTGAACTTGTCTCATACTAGTTCAGAAAGCCACGATTTGTTGTTTTTAGATAGATTTTTGTATCAGGAACTTTAAATGATATTAGATTGACTTACTTATATGATTTCATCTTTAGTGAACAGAAGTGTATCAGGAACTTTAGTTGTTAAAAGATTGACTGACTTATTTGATTTCATCTGTCGTGAACAGAAGTCGTTGACAACGTAACGACTTCTGCCTGCTGTGCACAATTGTCGTTGAAACATCAACCGGTTCTGTCCATCATGAACACAAATCTTTGAACATGTCTCATACTAGTTCAGAAAGCCACGATTTGTTGTTTATAGATAGGATTGTGTATCCGGAACTTTAATGGTTATTAGATTGACTTACTTATGTGATTTCATCTGTCTGGAACAGAAGTCGTTGACAACGTAACGACTTCTGTCTGCTGTGAACAGTTGTTGTTGAAAACTCAACCCGTTCTGTCCATCATGTACACAAACCTTTGAACTTGTCTCATACTAGGTTAGAAAGCCACGATTAGTTGTTTTAAGATAGATTTTTGTATCAGGAACTTTAAATGATATTAGATTGACTTACTTATATGATTTCATCTTTAGTGAACAGAAGTCGTTGACCACGTAACGACTTCTGTCTGCTGTGAACAGTTGTCGTTGAAAACTCAACCGGTTCTGTCCATCATTTACAAAAGCCTTTGAACATGTCTCTTACTAGTTCCGAAAGCCATGATTAGTTGTTATAAGATAGATTTATGTATCAGGAACTTAAATTGTTGTACGATTTACGGATTTATATGATTTCATCTGTCGTGAACAGAACTCGTTGACAACGTAACGACTTTTGTCTGCTGTGAATAGTTGTCGTTGAAAACTCAACCGGTTTTGTCCATCATGTACAAAAAACTTTGAACTTGTCTCATACTAGTTCAGAAAGCCACGATTTGTTGTTTTTAGATAAATTTGTGTATCAGGAACTTTAATTGTTCAAAGATTGACTGACTAATGTGATTTCATCTGAAGTGAACAGAAGTCGTTGACAACCTAACGACTTCTGTCTACTGTGAACAGTTGTCGTTGAAAACTCAATCGGTTCAGTCCATCATGTATACAAACCTTTGAACTTGTCTCATACTAGTTCAGAAAGCCGCGATCAGTTGTTTTATGATAGATTTGTGTATCAGGAACTTTAATTGATATTAGACTGACTGATTTCATCTTTCGCCAATCTAATAACAGTTAAAGTTCCTGATACAAAAATCTATCTTAAAACAACTAGTCGTGGCTTTCTAAACTGGTATGAGACAAGTTCAACGGTTTTTAGTACATGATGGACAGAACCGGTTGAGTTTTCAACGACAACTTTTCACAGCAGACAGAAGTCGTTACGTTGTCAACGACTTCTGTTCACGAAAGATGAAATCACATAAGTAAGTCAAAGTAATAACAATTAAAGTTCCTGATACACAAATCTATCTAAAAACAACAAATCGTGGCTTTCTGAACTAGTATGAGACATGTTGTTCAAAGTTTTGTGTTCATGATGGACAGAGCCGGTTGAGTTTTCAACGACAACTGTTCACAGCAGACAGAAGTCGTTACGTTGTGAACGACTTCTGTTCACAAAAGATGAAATCACATTAGTCAGAAAATCTTTTAACAATTAAAGTTCCTGATACGCAAATCTATCTAAAAACAACAAATCGTGGCTTTCTGAACTGGTATGAGACAACTTCAACGGTCTTTAGTACATAGTGGACAGAACCGGTTGAGGTTTCAACGACAACTGTTCACAGCAGACAGAAGTCGTTACGTTGTCAACGACTTCTGTTCACGACAGATGAAATCACATAAGTAAGTCAATCTAATAACAATTAAAGTTCCTGATACAAAAATCTATCTTAAAACAACTAGTCGTGGCTTTCTTAACTGGTATGAGACAAGTTCAACGGCTTTTAGTACATGATGGACAGAACCGGTTGAGTTTTCACGACAACTGTTCATAGCAGACAGAAATCGTTACGTTGTCAACGACTTCTGTTCACAACAGATGAAATCATAGAAACCAGTCAATCTAATATCAATTAAAGTTCCTGATACACAAATCTATCTTAAAACAACTAATCGTGGCTTTCTGAACTAGTATGAGACAAGTTCAAAGGTTTGTGTACATGATGGACAGAACCGGTTGAGTTTTCAACGACAATTATAACGATGAAAATTCTTCATACACGAATATATCTTAAACCAAGTAATCGTGTTCTTTTTGAACAAGCATGAGACAAATTTAAAGTTTTTTGTACATGATAGACAGAACCAGTTGAGTTTTCAACGACAACTGTTCACAGCAGACAGAAGTCGTTACGTTGTCAACGACTTCTGTTCACGACAGATGAAAACATAGAAATCAGTCAATCTTATAACGATGAAAATTCTTGATACACGAATATATCTTAAACCAAGTAATCATGTTCTTTCTGAACAAGCATGAGACAAATTTAAAGATTTTTGTACATGATGGACAGGACAGAACCAGTTAAGTTTTCAACGACAACTGTTCACAGCAGACAGAAGTCGTTACGTTGTCAACGACTTCTGTTCACGAACGATGAAATCATATAAGTCAGTCAATCTAATATCAATTTAAGTTCCTGATACACAAATCTATCTAAAAACAACAAATCGTGGCTTTCTGAACTAGTTTGAGATATGTTCAAAGATTTGTGTTCATTATGGACAGAACCGGTTGAGTTTTCAACGACAACTGTTCACAGCAGACAGAAGTCGTTACGTTGTCAACGACTTCTGTTCACGACAGATGAAATCACATTAGTCAGTCAATCTTTTAACAATTAAAGTTCCTGATACAGAAATATATCTGAAAACAATGAATCGTGGCGTTCTGAAATGGTATGAGGCAAGTTCAAAGGCTTTTGTACATGATGGACAGAACCAGTTGAGGCTTCAACGACAACTGTTCACAGTAGACAGAAGTCGTTACGTTTTCAACGAGTTCTGTTCACGACAGATAAAATCATATAAATCAGTCAATCGTAACACAATAAGAGTTCCTGTTAAAAAAAATCTATCTTATAAGCTTGGCCAAATGGGAAATGGATTGGCAAATGAAATTCAATGTTAGCAAATGTCAACAATTAATCGTGGCGTTCGGAACTAGTATGAGTCAAGTTCAAATGTTTTTGTACATGAGGGAGGAAACCGGTTGAGCTTTCAACGACAACTGTTCATAGCAGTCGTTACGTTGATCACAGTGACCTATACCTGTAAGTTTATTTGGGTCAAAGGTCTGGTCATTCTCACTCACAATCTGAAAGAAGTGTGAAACAATACCAATTGAGTGCGGAGATATAAGGCAAAAGCACTGAATCGTGAAATAAGGTCACAGTGACCTATAAGTATATTGGGGTCATAGGTTTGGTCATACTCACTCATCATCTGATGGAAGTATGAAAATATATCAATTGAGTGTCTAGATATAAGGAAACATCACTGAACCGTGAAATTAGGTCACAGTGATCAATAAGTATATTGGGGTCATACTCACTCATAATCTGAAGGTAATATGAAAATATATCAATTGAGTGTCAAGATATTGGGCAAAATCACTGAACCGTGAAATTAGGTCACATTGACCTATAAGTATATTTTGGGTCAAAGGTCTGGTCATTTTAACTTATAATCTGAAAGAAGTAAGAAAATATACTAATTGTGTGTCAAGATGTAAAATCACTGTACCACGGAAAGTAGGTCAACGCAATCTTACCGTCATGACACACAAGCCATTGTCACAATGTTGAAATATGAATGACCAACCATCTTAGTAAGTTGTTTCTATTTAGATATAAATCGCCAAAAATATTGTAGCGAGTTCTAGATTTTTACCCCAGAGGTCCGATGTCATGGAACCTAAATTGTATCTTTCTTCGTACAAGTTACACAGCAGTACATCCATTTTTACAGTGTTCTAGTTTTTAACCTCTAGTTCCATCCCCCAGCTATGGACCCAGGGATCTAATGCCATGCAATGAAACTCAACCCTACAAGGCACCTATGGTTCAAGTATGAAAGCCCACTGATAAAAGATTTTAAAGATATAGACTTCTAGAATACTATATCACAGAAAAGCCATCAATAATGGTGTGTTAGATTTTTAAACCTCCAGCCCCCACCCCCTCTCGGGACTGGACCTAGGGGCTCGATGCCATGGAATGAAAGCTAACCCTACAGGGTATCAATAGTCTAAGTATCAATGCTTTCTGATGAGTTGTTGTCAAGATTCTAGAAACCTTAAACGCAAGTGTAACGCGCACGCGCACGGGAACGTGGACGACTGCGGTGAATACCATAGCTCTATGCCCTTTGTGTAGTCGAGCTAAAAACAATATTTAGGCAGTTCTAGATTTTGACCTCTAGCCCCGCCCCTGACTCCGACCCAGTGGTCCGATGTCAGGGAACCTAATGTGTATGAACTATGAATGTTTTATGATTTGTTGTCAAGATATTAACTCTTTGTAAAAAAATAAGAGCTGTCGCAGGACAGCGCACTTGACTGCTTCTGACCTTTGACAAACATAAGGCCAAACCTGACCTGTAACCCAAAGCAATATGATCATACACCTCTTTGCCTCGATTCAACTATAACTACTTAAGATTTAAAAATCTCACTCATATTGTGAAAGAAGAGTGTTCATATACCAAATGCGTGCCAAGATACAAGGCAAACTCACTGAATTGTGAAATAAGGTCACAATGACCTAATAGTTCTTCAGGGTCAAAGGTCTAGCCATACTTTCTCATAATGTAAAAGAAATATGATCATATACCTATTGAGTGTTGAGATATGATGCAAAATCACTGCACCATGAAATTAGGTCATAGTGACATATAAGTATGTTTGGAATAAAGGTCTGGTCAAACTCATTCATAATCAGAAAGAAGTATGAAAAGATACCAACTGAGTGTCAAGATATAAGGCAAAGTCACTGAACCATGAAATTAGGTCACAGTGGCCCAGGAATACTTAACGGTCAAAGGTCTTGTCATATGCAAACTTATCATGAAAGAAGTATGTTCATATACCAATTGAGTGCCGAGATATAAGGGAAAATCACTGAACCGTGAAATTAGGCCATAATGACCCATGACTACTTTAGGGTCAAAGGTCTTGTCATACCCAAACAAAGTGTGAAAGAAGTTGGTCATGAACCAATTGAGTGTCAAGATATAAGGCAAAATCACTGAACCGTGAAATTAGGTCACAGTGACCTATAAGTATATTGGGTTCAAAGGCCTGGTCATACTTACTCATAATCTGAAAGAAGTAAGAAAATATATTAATTGAGTGTCAAGATATAAGGCACAATCACTGAACCATGAAATTAGGTCACAGTGACCTAGGAATACTTCAGGGTCAAAGGTCTTGTCATACGCAAACATATCCTGAAAACAGTATGTTCATATACCAATTGAGTGTCGAGATTCAAGGGAAAATCACTGAACCGTGAAATTAGGTCATAATGACCTAGGACTACTTAAGGGTCAAAGGTCTTGTCATACGCAAACATATCATGAAAACAATATGTTCATCAACCACCTGAGTTCCGAGATATAAGACAAAATCACTGAACCGTGAAATTAGGTCATAATGACCTATGACTACTTAAGGGTCAAAGGTCTTTTCATACGCAAACATAGTGTGAAAGAAGTTTGTTCATATACCAGTTGAGTGCCGAGATATAAGGCAAAATCACTGAACCGTGAAATAAGGTCACAGTGACCTATTAGTATATTGGGGTCAAAGGTCTGGTCATACACACTCATTATCTGTAAAAAGTATAAAAATATACTGATTGAGTGTCAAGATATAAGGCAAAATCACTGAACCGTGAAATTAGTTCACAGTGACCTATAAGTATATTGGGTTCAAAGGCCTGGTCATACGCAAACATAGTGTGAAAGAAGTTTGTTCATATACCAGTTGAGTGCCGAGATATAAGGCAAAATCACTGAACCGTGAAATAAGGTCACAGTGACCTATAAGTATATTGGGGTCAAAGGTCTGGTCATACACACTCATAATCTGAAAAAAGTATGAAAATATACTGATTGAGTGTCAACATATAAGGCAAAATCACTGAACCGTGAAATTAGGTCACAGTGACCTATAAGTATATTGGGGTCAAAGATCCGGTCATACTTACTCATAATCTGAAAGAAGTAAGAAAATATATTAATTGAGTGTCAAGATATAAGGCAAAATCACTGAACCATGGAAAGTAGGTCAACCGATCCTTACCGTCAAAACACACAAGTCAGTCCATCTGTGAATGTTGTTTGCTAAATGGGTGTCAAGGTATGTACTTACAGAACGGTTTTAACAGTAATCAGCATTTTTCGCAGTGCTCTATGAAAATGAACAGTAGTCGTTGAAAATAATTTTTATATCTACATGCTCAACGACTATTGTCCATTTAGCTAGTGGACAGAAGTCGTTGCGGCCGCAACGACTATTGTCCATGGTGAACAGAAGTCGTTGATGGACACTTATCGTTGCTACAATGCATAATGTATCAACATTTGTTTTATATACTGAGTGTGGAGCCAACGCAACTCGTCATTAAATAAGTTTTTTTTTTTGTTTTTTTTTTTTTTTTGTTTTAATCGATTCATCCGAAATTCCGAATATATGTAGTCAAATCCCTTTCAAAGATGACCTGTTAGGAAAATCAGCCGTCAGACGTTTTCGTTCGCCTACAGTTGCGTAAAAACTGGCGAATGGGTCATTTTGAAAAACGAAGGAAATCAACGATTTTGATGAATCTCTTGCTAAACTGTGCAAGCCACCCTAATCTGAAGCAGCGAGAAAACCGGTCTTCGGGGTTTCCGACCAGGTCCGACACAAACCGGCCTGTACAAGCTCAGAAAAGAGCTAGAAGCTTGAAATTTCGGATTTAAGTAGAAGAGGAATTGTACTATCCGTGTAGCGAAAACAAAGGCGCTGATCAGCTTCGCGGTGCCTTTGTTTTCGCATAGGCAAAAATCCGGTTTTCTCACGATGCGGCTCTATTAAAAATGACTTTCCTATAACTGCAATACACTTAGTCTGGCGGGTCAGCCGTCAAAATGAATTTTTGATAACTGATTTATCATTTTGACGTCTGACTCCAACACTATCAAAATTTCCAAAGTTCTATTAATATCTCTGCAAGCTGTTTTTAGACACTGATTTTACGGGAATTCCTAATCTGATTGGTTGATGGCTGGGTGCTGAGGTCATGCACTCTCTAAGAGCCAATCAGAAGCTCGCAGTTAGAATTGTCTCCCTTCTCAGATGACTTTTTGAAGAAAAACATGTCAGCCATGATTTTAAAAAATCATCAAAATAAACAAAATTTGGATATGTTTTATGAATTTTCAAATGGAGGTTTGTTTATTTTTTGTTTTACAGTGTTTTACACCATTTGGTGGTATAAAAACTTGTTATTCTGTAAATAATGGCTTTCACCCAAAAGTGGCTGACAGCTTGGCTTTTTGACAATGTGCTGGAGTCAGACGGCAAAATGAACCACTGGGTATGATACTTCATTTTGACGGCTGACCAGTCAGACTACAATACACTTTATTCAATAAGGCTATGTTGCCAACACAAAATAAAGCATATGGTTGACATCTGCAGTGACGTTGATCATGTGACCAAGTGACGTTGAACGCCTAAAACAAGCAGTTTTCGGGTACTGAAAAGCAATGCCAATTTCTGGCGTTGAGCCGTGGGTGTCAACATTGACAATGCCATACACTCATCGAACGTTCTACCGTGAATTGTTCTAAACAATTTCGAGCCCGCGCGCGCGGGGCAAGGGAAATCCATTTTTGTACACTTGGGCGTGTTCCCGCGCATGCGCACTAAAATCTCAGATTTGATAACACACATAAGGATTTTCGAGTCATTTTAATGATGATAGGGCACAAACGTTTTCACATAATTGACCTTAAACAGATGAGAGGAGGAAAAAGTAAAGTTGCGTTGGGTGTGGAACTCAGTATATTGGTATTGTTATAATTGAGCCACCTCGTGGGAAAACCAACAATCTGCATAGGCGAAATCAAAGGCGCAGATCAGCTTCGCGGTAACCGCGAAGCTGATCAGCGCTTTTGTTTTCGCTACTCGGATAGTACAATTCCTCTTCTATTTAAATCCAAAATTTCAAGCTTCTAGCTCTTTTCTGTGCTTGCACAGGTCGGTTTGTGTCGGACCTTTTCGGAAACAACATTGTTGGTTTTCCCACGAGGCGGCTCATTTGTGTGTTGCTTTTTCTTTGTATTTTATGGCCTATCAAAATACAAAGAGAGAAAGCGATTATCTTGCGACGATAAGCTCAGATACATCGCGCGTGCATCTTATCCAGAATTGTCAGGTAAAAGCAATAACTGTTCACTATACCTTTGTAATAACGTTTACCTTATGTAATGTTATATATTTATTGCCTCTGATAATGTACCTCTATCAGAGACTTGTGAAAGCTTTTATCGTTCATTTTGGTGCCAATGGTGTAAAACAGTCCTAAGATTTCAGATTACTTTCACACTACATGTATATCACAGATTGTTCCAAAATTCCTCTATAGAAGTTCATCCCATTATAATCTAATGTTTGAATACAGGGTAACTTTGGGAGAAAATGAGATTTCTAGTCTCGAAAACACATTTTAATGCATAAATATCAGATACATGACGTTTTTTTTTCTCTTCTACTTCTTCTTCTTCTTCTTCTTCAACGGCTTATTATTATTATTCATTATTATTATTATCATTATTATTATTAATTTTGTGCTTACTTTTATTTGTGCGAAAACGAACAGAAGACAGCATGTACTTTGCAGCTGCAAACGAAACAAAGAAAATACAATAGAATACAATGTATTATAATAACAATTGTCATTAAACATATTACAATGCTTTTTGCCAATACAAATAAAGAAAGTGAGTGGTCACCAGAAAATAAACCAGTCCACATATGCGCACAAGTCATATTTATTTGATGCATGAACTTTTTACCGAAATTCCCAAAAATAATTGAACAGGTATTCTATCTACGGCATTATACCCGAATAATAAAAACAAAAGATGTTGTCACCAGGAACTGGCTGTCGAAAAACATGCGTTTCTTTAGCTGGGGTGTTTATGCGAATGAACAAAGATTATTATGAAAGTAATTAATATCTAAGCGATGACCAGCAACAGTCGTGGTCCAATTGAATTTATATGTTAAGTATTTTTCAAGCCTTGGTACCAATGTGTCGATGAATTTAGCTATTACTGGAAACATCTCATTAAAAGATGGCGAAATTAATCTGGTTTGGTTGCTATTTCTGGCGTCTAATGTGTTATTTATGCACACTAACCTGTATTTATAGTCTATATGTGTATAAGTCATTATGTGTTTTGACACTTCGACAACTATGTGTATGACATGGCGCCATAGCTGAGCACACACGTGAAGTTCCAGACTTCTTTTTTTATTTCTAGTCTACTTTAGGACACAACAGTGTCTTTCTGGACTGAATTAGAACAAACGTCTAAAAGGCTTATTGTATGCTTTGTTATGTTACTTGTAAATCTGATCGAAAAAAAGGCTTGGCGGTGTATCAACGACTCATGCTATATAATGCATACTATAATTTCAAAACTGACGTCTAATGTTTGAAAAGCATTATGCTTAGAACTGAAATGTAGTTCAGTACTGTAGCTCGTGTTTTTATTTGATGTTTTCTCAAATACAAATAGTATAAGAATATATATTATACTAGATTAACAATTCTTTGTATTTGTATTGTTATAATTTGTTTATTTTTCCGCCTTAAGTCAA
Organism: Rugalucina vietnamica; assembly: GCA_964017185.1. Taxonomy (NCBI): domain Eukaryota; kingdom Metazoa; phylum Mollusca; class Bivalvia; order Lucinida; family Lucinidae; genus Rugalucina; species Rugalucina vietnamica. The sequence goes on along the minus strand of OZ024879.1, from coordinate 11,204,355 downwards.
AACACAAAAATAAAGGAAATTTATCACATTTCAAAGAAAGCGATTATCTGGCTACGATAAGCTCAGATACGCCGCGCGTGCATCTTAATATCTAGAATTGTCAGTAAAAGCAACAGCTGTTCACTATACCTATAATAACGATTACCTAATGTAATGTTATATATTTATTGCCTCTGAAATTGTGCCTCTATCAGAAACTTGCGAAAGCTTTTATTTTTTCTTTTTGGCGTCAATGGTGTAAAACAGTCCTAAGATTTCTGATTACTTTCACACTTTATCACAAACTGTTCCAAAATTCCTTATTCTGCAGACTTTCATTCCACGATTAACCCATTACTGACGAATGGATTCGCCCATTATGATCATTTGGGTGAGTCCACTTTTATTTCAAGGGGCGTTAGGAGTGATTTTTAATTTAGATCCCACTTTTCGATGAAATTTCTCCAAGCAGACAGGATAGATCCAGATGGGACTATACTGTTTGCCTATGTCCCATTAATAGGACACCGTGCTTATATGAGTTAACTGTTTATATACTGGATATCATGGTATATTTAAGAGTGTAGAAATTAAAATTTAAGTCCCTAAATCATCATTTAGAAGTACACGAACATCAGATACATGACGCCTGCTTTCATGCAATATACAGAGGTTATTCTTATTTTACCACTTGATGGGCAGATTTAATCAATCTGCATTTAGTCAACCAAGCATGGAATTTGGAATGTTTGCTCAGAATGGTCAACTGAAATGGACTTGTACATTAAGACCAGGACCGAGGTCAAGATGAAAATAACGAAATTGAATATCGCTTTATTCGAAATAATACTTATTGTCTGCATGTACTATACAAAAGAAGGCAAAGACAATTTCTGATACAACTTGCTAAGTAAATTAGGTATCGGATTTCAAATTTGTATCGGAAAAAGTCTAAATTGTATTAATGAGCTATTATTGAACACTCACAGGCATTTGCTATTCGAATCGTTTGAAACCCCGACTATTATCAGACAGTTCGGCGCCAAAAGATCTTATCATTGTTGATTCACGAAGCCCTGAGGCCTCCGGAGCGTGTCGATAACCTCTTTATTACAAACAAAAAATAACATCAGGGCAAGATGTTTTCTTTAAAAAAATAGGTGTTCTCATTTGTGGTCTAAAATATGTCACCAAGTCCAGAAATATCCGTCAAAATGTATGTATATAAAACTATACCACCGTCTCACACTGAGTGGCAGATTTAGAGGGGGTTCACTCCGTCTGGCAGCAAATCATTTCAATTCCACGAGGTATTTTAAGAAACATCAGATCAAAAATATAAAATGAACTCCCTTGGTAGGTTTTACATCCCCATCTTCAGAAATCCTGGACCCCTGCACTCACTGTAAGTAAACATTGATAGGTGCGTAAAGGCACTGTATCATTTTTAGAACCAGTACCCATAATCTATGTTTTGGAACAAAATAAGAAAAATAGGTTTACCCCTGAATACCAAAGTTTTTCTATTAAACGGTATACATATCACGGACATGTTTTTTCTGATGGCAAATACCTGATCATGTGACGTCAGTTTTTTCTAACTGAACGTGCACTGAAAAAGTTAAGCTGAAGCATGCTGCGGTATATGTGGTATAAACGAATTTTCATGCTTGCTTTTGTAAGCCTCAGGCTACATGGTACGAATTAACACATACTGTATAGCCAATAGATGACCAGCGACTTGACTTTGTTACTTTAAGAAACATAACGGATGAAGATGTATACCCCTGGTAGCTAGAATGGGCAGTATGGGTGGCGCTACTTTACTGATTTCCATCTTGTCAGTGCTACATGGTGTAGCTTGTAGCACTAACAGATTCCAGCAGGTATACTGAGAGGAACTAAGAACTTGAGATTTTTAATTCTTATATTTTGGGTTGGAACCCCGTAAAAATCGATTCGAGCCCTCCAGTAATTCTCTTACTGACCGTCTAAATGCGATTCTGCTGTGACTAATCTTTATATTGCAGGAAAGCCATTACCAGGATTCTATAATCGATTTTACGGAGCCCAACCACCAAACTATGGGAAGTTCGAAACATAAGCTTCTAGTTCCTCGCAATATATATCATTAGGAAAACATGTCCATGAAATGTATACCCCTCAAACCCCACTTTTATATAGCAAAACTGGGGTATGCAGGGGTATACCCATTTTTCTTACTTTTGCTCCAAAACATAGATTGTGGGTACTCGTTAGAACCGCCTCGGTGAGGCGGTTCTAACGAGTACCACAATCTATGTTTTGAGCGAGGCGGTTCTAACGAGTACCCACAATCTATGTTTTGAAGCAAAAATAAGAAAAATATCAAACATTTTCCACTGAGAATTTTCATTTTTTACAACTTTAAAAATCTCTGTATATTGCATGGGCGTGTTTTCGTAATGTGAACTGCCAAACATGTCTGTTCATGAGCTCGTGATAATTACCAGATCACATTTGTTAACTGACGGCTTAATTGAGTATTCTCTTTTATCTCTCTAGAAAAGCTTCGATCACAGGGAGTTACTTTGTTCTGGTCAGGAACGAGGTATTTATGGCACATATACATGTGCGAATGACGCACTGGCGAAGTGTGTAAGAAGTTATAACCAGATAGCGAATAAATTTCGGCTTGGAGAAAACCAAGTGCCTGAACATGCACGTATCTTAAGGTTTCTGAAAGCAAGGGGGGGGGGGGTCAAGGAATTCCGGAATAGGGGTTAAAATTGACCAATGGGGTTTTGTTTTCTCGATAGCAACAAATTTTAGAATACACGTTTCGCAATTACTATAGAGAATTCGAATGGTCCTCGAACCCCCACCCCACCACTCTAGATAAATCCACCACTGGAAAGCTACAAGAATGATAAATTATTGAGTCCAATGTTAATATTCAAACAAAACATTCGTAGTTTATAAAACCTTAGAAAAAATAAGGAACTGATTTCAGAGAGTGCGTCGCATGTTTTAGAAGCACAATCCTCCTTCATTGTCAAAGCAAATTCAGCTTGTTGTTTACCAAACAGATACCAGTGCGACAATACAGTTTGCACGTTTAACAACAAGTAAAAATCCAAATTTCTACAAAAACTTAAAGCCTTGGATGTTTTATTAAATCAAGTGAATGAAGCCAGAAACAACATATCCATCAAAAGTCAATAAAATCATAGATTCGAAGAGATGCATTTCATGACGAATCAAATCCTAGCACAAACCTGCAGAACACTAATGGAGCCTACTCCTGAAATTTCGGTATCGCCTGCGTCCAACTTATGGTGTTTAACCCATATTTGACGAATGGATTTTCCCATCATTATCATTTAGGTGAGTCCATTTTTATTTTAGGGGCGTCAGGAACGATTTTTAACTCTTATTCAGTTTTTCGATGAAAATTCTCGTAGCAAACAGAATAGCCTCAGATGGGACGCCGCGTTCTGCGGCGTCCCATCTGGGGCTATTCTGTTTGCCTATGTCCCATAAAAGGGACGCCAGGCTTAAATGAGTTAAAGATATTTACAGTGCTCAGCCATTTTTGATCGAGATGATGCTGTTACCAGGGGGATACTCGTCCTGTTGTTGCTGCTAATGATGATGATGGTGTAGTGCAGTAGGCCATATGTACATGCATGTACATGGACTAAATAAGGCACATTCGATGAAGATACACCTACTCATTTTGACTGTAGTTCGTTTTTACAGCCCTTCATTTTGCACACAAATAAAAAATAACAATCAACAAATACTGATGAGCGCTTTCAAAAAGACTATATTTTCGAAGCTTTTTTCGAATCAGTGAAATACTCTAGCAATTTCAAGGAACTGTTGCTAGACAGTATAGTATATGAGTCGCCCCATGGGAAAACCAACAATCTGCATAGGCGAAAACAAAGGCGCAGATCAGCTTCGCGGTAACCGCGAAGCTGATCAGCGCCTTTATTTTCGCTACTCGGATAGTACAATTCCTCCTCTACTTAACTCTAAAATTTCAAGCTTCTAGCCTGCTTCTGTAGCTGTACAGGCCGGTTTGTGTCAAATATGTTCGAAAACCACATTGTTGGTTTTCCCACGAGGCGGCTCAATTATGTCACAAAGGTTACAACACAAAAACATTTCTCTCCAGGACGCTAAAATGGCCAAAAACTAATTCATTTTACGTCACTCTGTTGAACAATTTAACCGTAAAATACAATCATTTGGATTCTGTTGGCTCTGAAAACGACTCAGAATTTCTCTATAATAGTCAGAAAATGTCAGTAGGCCATTAAGATACGTAACACTCAATGAACATGTCATGAACATATCTATCAATGTGCCAGAAACATGGAGACCTAGTGCTGCATACCAAGTTTAAATATAGAAGAAATATTGGATACTAGTTGGCCTCCCAAGCCCCCCAAATATTTTTCTGTTGACATTTTTTTAGTACATTTCGGCATCCATGCCCAATGTGTGTCTGAATGTGTAACAATACACGCTAGGGTGGATGCCAAGTCTGAAAGTGCCCCAGAGTCCCAAAAATAGGCCAGAGGTCTACTAAGTGCAAAATTTAAGATCTTTCAACATTATGGCAGTATCTTATGAAATATTTTCAATTTTTTTGGCAAAAAAAAACAAAACAAAAAAAAAAAAAAAAAAAAAAAAAACAAAAACACCCCAAATTACATCTAATACATTTGTATCGTGTAATCAGTTACAATTGTTACAACAAAGTGATGCAGACTTAGGTCAAAGGTCACTTTAGTACAAAAAAATGCTTATTTTCGTGCTCTTTTACAATTGTCTGTATAAACATCAGCGTCACTGGTATTCTGAGGGGGACAAAGTTCTTTTATGTACTTTGTGTATCAATTGTGTATAGAATATGATCGTAGCAAACATTTGATACCAATTCCAACACTCTACAGCTTTTGGTTGCTGAGATTTTGCCAATTTTATTGGAAAAGTCCATTGCATTTGTTTGTGTTTTTTCTCTTATAACTTAAGTTTTCTTAAAGTTTTGCAACAGGATAGTCAGCTTGGTCATATATATTATTACATGGTTATACATTATTGTTATAACAATCATTAGATACCAATTTCAGATCTCTAGGACTTATGGTTGCTGAGATATTAACGTTTCCGTTGGTATACCACCTCTATTATTCTGTGATTTTTATCAAATATTTTAAGTTTTCATCAATATTCAAACAACAAGAAAGTCGAACAATTCATTTGCCTTATTACATGTTTATAGAACATTATCATAAAATCATTTGATATCAATTTCAGCTCTCTAGGACGTTTGGTTGCTAAGCTATAAAACACTTTGTTGGTATACCCCATCCACATTTCTTTGTTTTTTCACTAATATTTAAAGGTTTTATCAATATTCGAAAAACAAGAAAGTTAGATTGTTTGTGTGCCTTACAACATGATTATAGAATCTCACAGTCATGTGATAGCTATGATCTCACAATCAGCACAAAAAAGACAGAGGTTGTACACCAACCAGCCCCCGGAAAACCATATAATGAACCAACCATCACTGTGAATGGGCAAAAACTGAAAGTTGTTGACAAGTTCACCTACCTGGGAAGCACTCTCTCCAGAGCAGTGCATATTGATGATGAGATCACTGCCAGAATTGCAAAAGCTAGTGTGGCATTCGAAAGACTCCGTGCAAATGTCTGGGAGCGAAATGGAATCAAGCTTGACACCAAGCTGAAAGTCTACAAGGCTGTGGTACTGCCAACCCTCTTGTATGCATGTGAGACCTGGACAGTATACCAACGCCATGCAAAGAGACTTAACCATTTCCACTTAAGGTAAAGAACCATAAAAATGCTGATCCATAGAATTTTTTTTATTTTTTGATATTTTCGAGAAAACATTTATATCTATCGATTCGTGTAATAAAAAACCATGGTTACCAGGTTGGTTTTCCTGCAAATCGCTCCCCTAAAATGGATAAAAATGCCGTTATTTGTACGTGACGTAATGGGAAAGTAATATAAACGCGTCGCTTTTTGCACATGAGCGCCGTTTACAAGAGAACTAATCCATAGAATTTTTTTAAAATCTAAATATAGTCTCGTTTTTATATTATGAGTCAAAAAGTAAAATAAAAGTCCTTGACTACCAGGTTGGTTTGGACGCTATTTGTCAACGAATGAAGACAGGTAAGCTAAAAATCTTAGTTTTCCGTAAGTGACGTTGACGTCATAAGGATGGCGCATTGTGACATTTCGGACGTGTTTCATAAACGTTCAGCATTTGGTTTACTAGAATGAGCTTTAAGTGGCAAATTTAAGATCATTAACGTGTGCTTGTATCTCAATGAGTAATTTTCAACTGAATGACATTTCAACAGTCGTATAACGTACGGTGAATGTTTCAAATCCGGCCTAAGTTCAACAGTATGTATAGAGGTACTGTTAAAAATCTTTGAAAATCATTGACCCTAAATTCCAATCAAACGCGTTTGTTTGTTTGTTTGTTTGTTTGTCTGTTTGTTTGAATTGATGCTTAACGTCCCAACCAACAGTTATGATCATGCCGGGACGTTGCCTCCATTTTATGGGACTTTTACCCAAAATTAGGATGCCAAAATTAGGGCTTGAAATATAACCACCCAACTAAGCCAATATGGATGGTTTGACTTGAAATCACTTTTCCTGGGCAGGCTCACACCTGATCGGTAAGCCAGTAATCAGATGGCATTCAATCAAAGTTATTAAATCAGTCAACATAAATATCATTAAAAAAACAAACAAACAAACAAAAAAAAACCGGGTGATTCTCGAGGAAATCCATTCGACGCATTCCGCAAGCAAAATTTGGCTAGTATCACATGCCTGCTGATGTGGGGCTGGAACCAGAAGATCGAATGGTTAAGCGCGTAAATGAAACTCGACCATCGACCATGGGTCGCGTGATACAGTTTTGTCAAATGATTATGTTTAATATTATACATTAGGTCTGTTTTTCCTACATGCATTTCGGCCGTTAATTTCATTCAAATGTGTCTCTCTCTTATGTACCTTTAAACTAATATGCGAGCCCCTGTATCAGAAAACCAACAATCTGATTATGCGAAACCAAAGACTGTACAGTAAATTATCCAGTTCCGGGTCACTTTTTTTTCGAAGTGGTTTCCAGATAATTGCTCAGAGCAAATTAGGTTTCGACCTTACCATTAGAAAGTATAATCCTTCTTCTAAATAATGAACTTCGATCTGATTGATTGTGAATATTCTGTGTGCCACACGATGGCTTTGAAGAAGACCACCAATTTATCCAGTTCCGAATCATTTGTCCAGTTCCGAATCACTTTTAAACAAGAAATTCACTGGCCCTATTTCGTTATGATTTTGATTTAGTAGCTTCATTACTTCTTTATATTTACATTTTTCTAAAACCTCCTTAGATGAACCATTAGATTTTCATCTGTGTTCATACTTCCATGAACAACATTGTGTCACGCGACGTGACGTAATCCAAACTTGACGTCAAAAAACATGAATCTCGCCAATCTGATTGGACGTTGTAAACGTCGACGCCGTTCCGCTGTTTGAACACACACTGTGTGTAGATTCTCTGTTTGCTGGTAAATGTGACCGCCTTGGTGATTTTTCAACAAGCGAAAGAGAGAAATGAATGTAAATATAAGCAATGAGTTTAATTTTTCTGTTGTTCATGGAGCTATGAACCGCAGTGGGTCGCTAGCAAAGCTTACATGAACCCCTTCGGGGTTCATTCACTTTGCACGCGACCCACTGCGGTTCATAGCTCCATGAACACCAGAAAAATGAAATTCATTTCTTAAATAAAACAAGAATTACACACAGTTTACCATTTCAGATAGTAAAAGTGTCCAAAAACTGTGTACATGTATACGACGTATAACTTACGTTCTGGATATTGGCGTCAATCGAAAACAAATACATGTTCTAAGTCGATAATGGCGAAACTGGTTCCAGATTTTTGCAGTTAAGTGCTGGTAATCATGGGCTGTGCATTAGTTATTTTCATTTGTGTTTGTTTGTTTGTTTGTTTATTTATTTGGTTGTTGATGTTTTATGAGTTTAACTTTCACCTGTTTGTTTAACATTGAATTTCAAACACAGCTTTAATGTTGCACAAAAGGAGTATCTCAACTAGACTAGAAATCCAGACAGCATGTTTTGTTCGCGATGCAGATCGACTGCACAAAGAATCACCGGCGTAAGGAAACGACCATTTTATTTTTATAATGGGAGGGGGGGGGGAGCGGGGGTGTAAGATATTTTGAATAAAAAACAGGATCCAATTTTGGCCGAAAAACATATCTTGGACAGAGTAAATTCTATTTTACTATATTACGTATTGTAATATATACCAATACAAAGACCGCGTCGTGAGAGAAAAATAATATCCAGGCCCGGAAACATCTTCTAGCCACCCCCCCCCCCCTCTTAAAATTCAAATGGTTGCTCCCTGATAGCTGCAGCTATGACTTGGATGAGACGAACAGTGGTAATTCAAGGTGTAGGTATATCGGATTGGTTACTCGGACAAACTGGTTCTCCTTTGTTTGTTGAGTTAATGCTTAACATCCAATAAATAAGTTTCGATTCATGTCGGCAAGGAACCATCGCTTTCTGAGTAACTTGTACTTTAGGGGGAACTGAAAGCGCCTTACTCAGAGTGACACTACAAGGCAGAGTTAGATACTGAACCCAGGACCATTCCCTCCGAATTCATGAACTCTATCACTGGACCAAGGAGGTTCCACCCTCGATGTCTGACAAAAACGTTTTTTGATTGCTGATTTGGTTTGCTTAAGTTTGTTTGATTGGAGGTTTAACGTCCCAGTTTTCAGTCAGGCCGAGATGGAGCTACTGCAGCCTGGGTATGAACAATGGAGTAAATGTGTCTTGCCCGAACACACAACACGGAACACCAGGGAATCCAGTCCGACACTACCACTTGGCCACCGCGGTCTCAGCCTGAGCTTCTGCTTTACATCAACGGTTAACAGCTAAGGTCATATCGGATGATCAGTTATCTTAGCTAATGATTCTAATCATATGAACAAGGTGACCGCCATGCATATATATGGTTAAATATTAAAGAACGTTTTCTCCAAAATACAAAAAAAAAAAAAAAAAAAAAAAAAAATGTTTTGAGTTTGATTATTTGCTTGAGTGGCTGCTTTGCGTCCATGGTCAACAGTGAATATCATGTCTAGAAGACCATTTATCGTAACAACACAATTTCTGGGCAACAAATTTGGCCGAAAAACATATGAGACGCGCCAATCAGTAGGTGGGACGAAAACGGGAGAACCCCCGAGAAAAACAAAACCACCTGACATACTCGCAAGCAGAACTTGGTTTGTCTCACATGGCCAGAGCGGGGTTCGAACCCACACCAGACACAGCGGTGAGAACTTTGGGCACAAGATCCATAAAATGGGGGGCAAAGTCCTGACATGACCATAGTGTTAAGCATCAATTCAAACAAACTGCATTGCAAATGAAAGACTGTGGTATTGTGGCAACACGCACACACGCACGCATGCACGCACGCACGCACGCACGCACGCACACACACACATCAAATAAAATACTTACTGAGATTTAAACACTCCCTCCTCAGTGCCTTTAGGTTTAAATACTGCGATACTAATAGATTAACGAGTACATGTGCTATGTCGACACAATTGATTTTTACTGACCCGAAACTAGCTAAATTGGTAGATAAAATTAACAAGCTCTTACGCAACAGAAAATCAATAAATGAAGTTCAGTTTTCCTGGTGTGTTATAATGAATGTTGGAACACAAGTTGGAACCAAAAGTGTAAAAAAATAATATTCCATTGTCATGCATTTTGCGGAAACCTGCACCTTGCGGATAATTACACAAGTGCAATATACATTCTAATTCGACAGGTCATCTCGAAGAACAGATTTATTTTTAGCATGGAGATAAGTTTTCAAAATCTGACTTCATGCAGAGGAAGAGAAAAAGATGGACTTTATGACCATACAAAATATTTGTTTTTTAATTGAACAGCTGCTGTGTAGTTCGTGACGATACGACCACTTGATTCGGAACTGGATAAGATTCGAAACCGGATAAATTACTGTAGTAACTGCACAGCTGATCAGCACCGTTGTTTTTGTTACTCGGATATTACAATTTCTCTTCTACTTAAATCCAAAATTTAAAACTAATCCTGCTCCTGTATATAGCTGTACAATCTGGATTGCGTCAGACCTGGTCGGAAATCCCGGTTGTTGGTTTTCTTATGCAGAGGCTCATTCCAAAGCTCAAGTTCCTTCCACGAGGCTTGAAAGCTCGATCGGATAAGTCACCAAAACAGCACGAATAAATAAATAAATAAATAAATAAATAAATAAATAAATAAATAAATAAATAAAATTTGATAAATAAATAAATTATCAGGCGAATGAATAGAATGAATAAATAAATAATGAGGCGTTGGCGGGTTCGATCCTCGAGTCCCGCAGATCACCTTACACACGGTAAAGCCGTCGGAAATGAATGGGTGTACGTAATATTAACTTACATCAGATATCTGGAAATTCTATTTTTTGTCTTTATGTCACCAGTCCGAAAGCACATGCTCGTAATCTAAAATAAAGAAAAATGCATACAATTGGAAACGGCATTCGACTATCGCCGTTACTTTTTTCTGGACCTTTTTTCACTCTCATTATAATGCGTATGTTCGTAAATTAACAATAAAAGCGATCCGTTTTTTTTTTTTTTTTTTTTTGCTTCTGTCGATATTTACCTTGTGTTCGGATCGCACACCTACAGCCGACGCCATCTTGAAAACGACGTCATTGGCGCGACGTTATGGCATTTCGTCCTTCGCGACGCACGGACCTTTAAGCGCCACGGTTTTTATGGTTCTTTACCTTAAGCTGTTTGAGAAAGTTGTTAAAAATCAAGTGGCAGGACAAGATTCCAGACACAGAGGTCCTGAGGAAAGCAGGGATGCAAAGCATGCATACAGTCTTAAAGCTAGCACAGCTAAGATGGACTGGCCATGTTATAAGAATGCCTGATGCGCGACTTCCAAAGAAAGTTTTCTATGGAGAACTACAGGAGGGAAAGCGCTCTCAAGGTGGCCAGAAGAAACGCTACAAAGACACCCTCAAAGCCTCTCTGAAGGATTTCGAAATACCAATGGGGTCCTGGGAACAGACTGCACAGGAGCGATCAAAGTGGCGAGGTCTCATCAACAAAGGAGCAGCTCTCTATGAAAAGAAGAGAATCTGTGAAGCTGAAAGAAAGCGAAGGGAGCGCAAAGCCAATACAAATGTGCCACCAGCAGACTCTATGACATTGACTTGCTCTACTTGCAACCGACAGTTTAGAGCCAGAATTGGCCTAGTCAGCCATCAAAGAACTCACCAACACACATCAGCACTATTCAAGAAATAATGATGGTCTTTCTCATTAGTGAGAGACGAACTATCATAGAATATTATTCTAGCAATCATTTGATACCAATTTCAGTTCTCTACAGCTTTTAATTTGGTCATTGAGATATTAGCAGTTTTATTGGTATACCCCCTTCGTTCCATGGGTTTTTCTCCTATATCTTAAGTTTCCTTAAATATTTGAGAAACAAGAAAGTAAGCTTGTTTATATATCATATCACATGGTTATAGAATATTGTCATAGCAATTTGTGGTACCAACTCCAGCTCTCTATGACTTTTGGTTGCTGAGATATATACGTTTCTGTTGGTATACCCCCTCTGTTTTTCTGAGATTATTATCTAATATTTAAAGTTCTCATCAATATTCCAACAACAAGAAAGTCAGATTATTTATGCGTCTTATCACAGTATTATAGAACATTATTATAGCAATCATTTGATACCTATTTCAGCTCTCTAGAGCTTTTGGTCACTGAGATATTAACAATTTTATTGGTATAACCCCTTCATTTGCCAGTGATTTTTCTCCTATATCTTAAGTTTTCTTAAATATTTGAGAAACAAGAAAGTCAGCTTGTTTGTATACCTTATTACATGGTTTTAGAATATTTTCATAGCAATCATTTGATACCAAATTCTGCTCTTTATGGCTTTTGGTTGCTGAGATATAAACGTTTCTGTAGGTATACCCCCTCCATTTGCTGTGATTTTTTTCTAATATTATAAGATTTCATCAATATTTGTACAACACCAACGTCTGACTATTTACATATTTTATTTCATGGTTTTAGAATGTTTTCATAGCAATTATTTGAAACCGATTTCTGCTCTCTATGGCTTTTGGTTGCTGAGCTATAAATATTTCTGTAGGTATAACCCCTCCACTGTTCTGTGATTTTTCTGTAATATTGAAAATTCTCATCAAGATTTGAACCCCAAGAAAGTCGAATTCTTTCTGTATCTTATCAATTAATTATTAAACATTATCATATCAATCATTTGATATAAATTTCAGCTCTCTAGAATGTTTGGTTGCTGAGATATAAGCAATTTTGTTGGTAGACCCCCTTCATTTATATTTTATTTTTCTCTAATATCTGAAGTTCTCTTTAATATTGAGCATTAAGATAACCAGTCTGTTTATATATATTATTACGTGGTTATAGAACATTGTCATACCAATCATTTGATGCCAATTTAAGCTCTTTAGGGCTTTTGGTTGAAGAGATATAGGCAAGTATGCCGGTATGCTCCATTTTTCTGTGATTTTTTGTAATATATAAAGTTGTCATTAATATTCCATCACCAGGAAGTCAGTTTGATATTTATGTCTTATTACATTGTTATCAAGCATTGTCAAAGCAATCATTTGATACCTATTTCTGCTCTCTAGGTCTATCAGTAGCCAAGAAACATACTACTTCCTCTGCTTATTAGGGGTGGGGGTGAACACTCTGTGCTGCACCCATGGGCATTTGTTCTAAGGGTGCAAGGTACATCCTATAGGTATCCCACCCTAAACCCTTCAAATGACAATAGATTGTCCCTTTGTAAATCTTGATTTTCGTCATTTTCATTAATATTCATGAAAACGCAAATGAGATAATTTTTATTTAAACCCATGACATCAACAAATTTGTCAAATAGTATTATTGGTACAAGTACAATGAGCCACAATGATAGTTTAGGCATGAAATTAGTTTTTATGGGATACTTGATTTTTAATTGTTTCTTTTTATTCATTTTAAAGTTTTAATACAAATTCATGTATATGCAAATTAGATATTTTCCATTACTTATCATTGAAAGGGCTATGTCTAAGCTTTAAAATGAGACCAAGTTCAATGGTCTAGGATTACAAATAATTAAGATATCTTCAATTTTCTTCGTGTAACCCCATTGTATAAACGCAAAAAAAAAAGAATATTTATGGTACTTTAATAGAACATAGCGTTAAACGCAAACACTTCCACTTCCAGATGGCAGGAAACAGGGTTTGATAGCTTTTTTAATGTACTTTTAGAAAATCATAGTGTAGGAAATCCCCCCTGGAGGGAGGGGGTATGGATAGCTAGAAGACTATCATAACAAGTTTTGATATTTTTTGCACTCATATGACCTTTGACCTAATTATGTGACCCAGAGGCAGTTACAGACTTGGAATATACCTGTATGGGTTTAAACACTTGTCAATGAATAAAATAAGCACAAGTTGCCTTTAGTCAGTTCATGTTTGATTTAAGAAATACTTGATTATTGTAACGGGTGTTTGTTATTTTGCACTCATTTGACTTTTGACCTTATTCTGTCTTCCAGGAGCAATTACAGTCTTGGTATCCACCTCTATGTCTTTGGACACATGTCAAGGAATGACATGAGTACAAGTTATCTATAATCAGTCCATTATTTTCCAAAACAATTATGTGTATTTTTATTTTTACAGATTTTTGCTATTTTGCACTCGTTTGACCTTTGACCTTGTTCTGTGGCCTAGGGTCATTTACAGACTTAGCATCCACTCGTACGAGTGTGGGCACATGCCAAGGAATATTATGAGCATAGGTAAAATAATGTACTCAAAAATGCCAATAAAACCAAAACTAAGCCACTTTTTTGGATTTGGACTGTATATGCGGAAAACGGTAAGTTTAAAAGTGTCGTGATAGCCACTGATCTTTAGCCTATTTGGGTCATTCATCAACTCCTATGTTCCCAATAATAAATGAAGTTTGATTTGGTTGAACAAACAATTGGAAATACCATGGTGGACTGATGACACAGACAAAAACGGAAAAAAAATGTCTCATTGTATCCCAGTCACCCGTAGTTCGAGATGGCCAATGGCATTGAATATTGACTGGTTAATTAGATTTTGCATATAAAATATGTAAAATTTATATTGTAATAAGTTTAACACATTTTAAAATGTCCTGATTCTGGGACTTAGCAGGTACTTGCAAACCTTTGCTTACAATGTTGGTGGGAAGCATGTGCTTTGTAACATCCAAAAGTAATAATTTAATTTCAACTTATAAATGTATAGAGGTTTGGTAGGTTGATGACTCGTTTAGTTCTTAATCAGTATATGCTAAAGACGCGATGAAATCTCTGTCAACGCTCTGCGACTGTAAATAAGACTTTGAGCCACCTCGTGGGAAAACCATCAATCTGCATTTGCGAAAACAAAGACGCAGATCAGCTTCGCGCAGGAGCCTATAATCCCTTAGAAAGATTATGTGCTCCTGGCTTCGCGGTAACCGCGAAGCTGATCAGCGCCTTTGTTTTCGCTACTCGGATAGTACAATTCCTCTTCTACTTAAATCCGAAATTTCAAGCTTCTAGCCTGCTTCTATAGCTCCACAGGCCGGTTTGTGTCAGACCTGGTCGGAAACCACATTGTTGGTTTTCCCACGAGGCGGCTCAAGTATTAACTTCCAGGAAGTCGCGCTGCTTCTAAAAATAACAGGAACATTAAATCAAGTGTGTCCTTGATTTATGTCGAGCTTGTTTGTTTTCTTGTTAATCCAAAAGGTAATGGTCGTTTTACAAGAGAATTCCAGACATATGGCTAATGGCCTGACGTCATTCTGATTTGAGCCGTATCCTGACTTAACCATACCATGTGGTATATCAGACAAATGGGAAATGTAGGCACAGAATGCAAATCTCGACGGATTAGGTCTATAGTGATACATACAGGAACTTCGAAACCTAAGAGAAAAAAGAACAATACCAGAATATTAAAGCTTCTGTTACATAAAAATCACTGCATTTGAGGAAAGGAAAACCCGTAAATGTCAAAATCATACAATACGTATGGGCTTTCTTTGCAGCCTGAAATTAAAAATGCTCATTTATACTGAATCGAAATAAATTGAAATTCCAGGTCTAGATCACCAAATGCTGTAATTTATCCTGCTAATTAATGCTAAAATACCAATCATTGTTTTTTTTACATTTATGCGCAAGATAGATTTTATAGTTGGTTGGGCCGGAGCTTCTTGTCTGTTGCTTGGCCCACCAGATCCAACTGGTGTTTTTCTTTTGCTCCGGAGTTTGTAAGTTATTCGGCGCCCAGGGATCTCCATCGTCGACCAGCTTACTCAATCTGTGAGTCCTCGTTTTTGATTCATCATGGAATTTATCATGATTTATTTGTTTGCCCATGATGATTCATTGACTAGTATTTAAAGAGATTCACTACAAGGACCGAACAACTAACTGAATGTTATGAACCACTGCAGAAGCTGAGGGTGAGGTTAGGATCCTGTAAAACCGGTTTAAGCCCGCCAGTAATTTTATATTACTGGTCGTTCCTAGGCGATACTTCTGTGGTGGTTCTTATTGTTTTATGTCTTGGTGTTTAAAATTTTTGTGCTGTTGGCACCTTATGTATGTTATCATATTTTTACTTAAGTTTAGGTAACTGAGTGGCTACCTATTGGGAAAATAGCTGCTCATTCGGCTAACGAAATGTTTTCATGGTATAAGTACATTTACCTTATTGTTAGTTTGGTTTTTTCCCGCCTCGGTTTTTGGAGTGAGATTTTTTTTTCTGATTGCGCCTTTTCCTGATCGTTGCCTACAATTACCTTTTAGTCTCAGCTGAGCTGAGCATGAAAAAAAGTTTTTATAAAGCCTCGGGGCATGGTGTCTGGCTTTGTTTTGAATTTACTTGTATCACTTCATGGACATTCTCCGTTACTCTACTTACTCCGATACTCACGTGTCAGAAAACAAAATGGTTTGTCAATAGACCGAGCCAGTTTTTGAGCTTCTATTGAGTGAAATTGTCCTCACAAATGAGAAATGGGAATGAGTACAATATAATATCCACTCTTCAGGTTATATTTGTTCTGTTTTAGGTCGCGCTTTCAGGTTCACTCTCAAGTTGATGCCAATCATTGACATATTACTAAGTTAGAGACTAGACACGGTTTGTCAGAAATCATTTTCCCTGCGCCATGTCCAATCGATTCTATCGTTGTCTTTTAACAGTAATTGCTGCCAATGTCGTTGTGTGGAAAACCAGACTGGCACTCGAAGTAATTGAAAATTCCACTTATTATCATCGCAAATCTGAGAACCGATCAATACGAAAGCTCTATATCGG
This sequence comes from Rugalucina vietnamica, assembly GCA_964017185.1. Classification (NCBI taxonomy): domain Eukaryota; kingdom Metazoa; phylum Mollusca; class Bivalvia; order Lucinida; family Lucinidae; genus Rugalucina; species Rugalucina vietnamica. The sequence goes on along the minus strand of OZ024879.1, from coordinate 11,187,783 downwards.
GAGACGTTTGATCAATTATTACGAATTTCTATAGCGTTTGCCAAACAAGGAGACCTAATGAATATTTGAATTCAAACATCTATGGCATTCTGTTCCGTTAATACATGTAATTCACATTTAGATAAGAATTGTATTTGATGTGAAGAGAAGGGTAACTGTGAATGTAGTTGAAAGAATGGGGGAAGACAAACAGCACTTGAAACAACGTATTCCATGACGGAATGTAAATCTCGATGTAATATCAAATAAAATACAAGTTTTGTAATGCATGGTGCATAACAATTGCAGCCGTATTGCCATATTATTGGAAAAGTCTCACATCTTGAATTTTCAGATCGCGGGATGAATTGTAATTATACATGCTATTTCTTTACATCAAGAAAACATTCAATTTCAACTTTTGTATGGTTTATGAATTTTATCAATTCTGCCCATTTCATTGTTAAACAAATATGCTAAAGAGACTATTTTAAAATGTCTGTCAACGTTCTACGACTGTTAATTTGTTTTAACTTCCAGGATATCGCGCTGCTTCTAAAAATATCAGGAACATTAAAACAAGTGTGTCCTTGATGTATGTCGAGCTTGTTTGTTTTCTTGTTAATCCAAAAGGTAATGTTCGTTTTACAAGAGAAATCCAGACATATGGCTAATGGCCTGACGTCATTCTGATTTGAGCCGTATCCTGACTTAACCATACAATGCGGCATTGTCGCTCAGAGTTTGACTTTATATTTAAATCTAGACATGTGATGAGAGCGTTTATATTCTACTGACATTGGATGCCGAGGTTTATCTACGCCTACAATTGGCTGTAATTTGTGACATTTGTTAGAAAAAGTTAATTTATGATTCTCTGGAACGACCCATTGACATAGATGTTATGACGTCAGTAGGGTCATAAGGAAGCAAAGTATTTTCCTCTGTCTACCTGAACAACTTACCAGTAACAATATGATTTCCCTCTTTCTATAGTCAAGACAATAGAGCAAAGCAACATCATAATATTACATCCTAAAGTAAGGCAATGGGTAACCGTCTTGGGCGACTTATGAGGCGTTGGTTTTGATTGTTACTGTTCCTGGTTATTGGATACATGTACTTTTCCTGTATAAAGTGCTTAAATGTCATTGGGTCACCCCGATCTAGCAATCCAGGAAATGTTACGATATCAACCCTTCATCATTACGAAAACTTGCCCATGTAATGTATAGAGATTTTTAAAAAAATTTCAGAGGAAAATGTTTGATATTTTTCTTATTTTTGCTCAAAACATAGATTGTGGGTGCACGTTAGAACCGCCTCGGCGAGGCGGTTCTAACGAGTACCCACAATCTATGTTTTGGAGCAAAAATAAGAAAAATAGGTATACCCCTGCATATCCCAGTTTTACTATATAAAAGTGGGGTTTAAGGGGGGTATTCATTGCACGGACATGTTTTCCTGATGTATAGACACCAGATGAGGTTTATACCTTGGAGGCATGTATAATAACAGCATGGCAAATGTCAATCTGATATCAGACAAATGGGAATTTTAGGCACAGAAGACAAAACATTTAGTCAAAGGATGAGCTATATAGCGATACAAACAACAACTTCGAAAAATAATAGAAAAGATGAACACTTCCAGAATATCCAAATGAAAATGAGGAAAATATGAAATCTTTTAACATTACATTATTTCAAATCATCATAAAATTCATACAATGCCGGCCAAGGGAAGCGTGAACTAAACACGAACCAAAACCAGTGACTAAAACATTTAGAAACTTGCAAGAGTGGTTCATCATTTTGAGCTCATACCACACTTCCAACAAAGTTGGAAGGGCATATTGCTTTCGTCTTGTCTGTCCGTCCGTTATTCACTTTTTAAACTTCTGAATTGCACATGGTAGCATACATACACCAGGTAATGAAATTTCACTGCATTCACTATTAAGTGTGTCATCACTGCTAGTCCTCGCGTTTGCCAAAGCCCCAGTATTTGTTTCTGGGTCCACTCTGTTTGCTTACATGATTTTCTATAAAAATGATGAAATAAATGAATCATATAAACTGTGCCAGGTTAGCGGCAAGCAAACAGTTGGGGACATAGTGATTTACAAAGACACATTTCTAGTTAATCTTGGCTCTCATGTAGTTCATTAGAAAGCATCGCTCCATATTTCTTGTTTATATGTTAATATCACTCTTTTCTATTGAACCTAGTAATTTAATTGCTTTGAAATCTGCAGTAAACGATAATACATAACATGTTTAGTCTCACTTCAATTTTATTCCTTCAAGTTAACCGGGTCATGCTTTTTAGCATTAGATAACCGTGGTGCCAAGCAAGAAAATCCAGAGTCTCGGGCATCGTGTTGCCAGATTTTTAGGGTCACTGATGAGGCTTGAGTAGCCGAAACCGCCTTATGGCCCATCTCCATTCTCATTACTGTTTTCAATGCTCTGAAAGGATCTCAGTTTAACTTTTTATCTCTCAGAAATCAACACTTTTTTGTATAGTGCTGTCTTTCCCGGCTGGTGTCTGGGTTTGGATTTTGAATTTAATTCTATCACTTCCTGGACATTCTATTCTTACTCTACTGTGTTACTCCGGCAGTTCGTGTGATAGAAACACAGAATTACCAGGAACGTTATGCCGATAAAAGTGGAATTCTGTACAAATGGGTGGATGGCCGACCTACTAATTCTGATACTCAAATGCTAGAAAACAAAATAGATTGTCGTTTTACGGAAAAGACCTAGCCAGTTTGAGAGTTTCTGTTGAGTAAAATTGTCCAGTAAGCTGCGATAGGATGGGTGTGAATAGTGTCCATTTTTGTGGTCCTTATGTTCTGTCCTAGGTCGCCCTTCCAGATTCACCCTCGGTTTAAGGCCGAACAAAACCAGTCTCTCACTAAGGCTCACTTAGCAACACAATGGACACGGTTTGTCAGAAATCATTTTTCCCCATGTCATGTCCAATCGATTTTATCGTTGTCTTTTAACAGTAATTGCTGCCAATGTCGTTGTGTGGAAAACCAGACTGGCACTCGAAGTAATTGAAAATTCCACTTATTATCATCGCAAATCTGAGAACCGATCAATACGAAAGCTCTATATCAGGAGACGCTTGATCAGTTAGTACGAATTTCTATAGCGTTTGCCATACAAGGAATCCTAATGAATATTTGAATTCAAACATCTATGGCATTCTGTTCCGAGAACTATTTACATTTAGTTACCCAGATAAGATGTGTATTTGAAATCAACAGAACGGTACCAGTGAATGTGGCGCAGGCGATGACCAGAAGGAGAAACAGCACTTAAAACCCAGCAGGCAAATGACGTCAGAACGACGTCAGATCGACGTCTTGACGTCGCATCGACGTTGATATGACGTCATTATGACGTCATGTGCCCGCTCGGAAGGCGTTTTCCATGACTGAATACCAGAGTATAAGAGCAACCGCATGGGAAAACCAACAATCTGCATAGGCGAAAAAGGCGCAGATCAGTGACTGCGAAGCTGATCAGCGCCTTTGTTTTCGCTACACGGATAGTGCAGTTCCTCTTCTTCATAAATCCGAAATTTCAAGCTTCAAACCTTATTCTGTGCTTGTACAGCCGGGTTTGTGTTGGACCTGGTCAGAATCCAAATTGTTGGGTTTCTCACGCACATGCTCATAAATTGCTATGTAATCTGAAATATATTATTAGTTTTGGGTTGTAAGGTACATGGTGACAATTGTAACCTAACCGTATTGCAATAGTATTGGACACAGACCACTAGTAATATCGTTGCAAGCGACTGGCCTAAAATGTGGGCAAAAACTGCCACAGTAAATTAAAGATGTAAGGCTACCTACGATTGGTCATAAATGAGTATCTATCAAGCGTGTGTATCATAAGATAAATGTAACCATTCTTGAATATTCTGAAAATGGTGTGATTCGAATAAGCAGCCATTTTGCCATGATATGACCACATTTGCGGAAGTAGTGATTTTTAACTTCTCACTTATCATTGTTGATCGTTTTGGGTTTCCCTAAACAGCGAAAAATACCGCCTTTGATGCTGGCTGAACTTTCATGCGGCCTGGGGTGTACTCTTGGTTTTTGGAGTGGGACCCACCTTGGTTTTTGAAGTGGGAGTCTTTTTCTAATTGCGCCTTTTCCTGATCTTTGCCTACTTGTACTTTCTTATCTGCTGAATGAGTTGGGGTCCGCTAAGAGTTGTGAAGCATTTGAATCAATGTGTCTTGTTTGGGGGCAAATTACAATGGGAGTCGATTGGCAAAGACTCGCATCTTTAATATCGTCTTTAAGCTCACGAGATGAATTGTTTATTCCCAGCGGGCACATGACGTCAGAATGACGTCATATCGACGTCGATGCGACGTCATAACGTCGCAGCGACGTCGATATGACGTCATTCTGACGTCGTCGCATCGACGTCGATATGACGTCATTCTGACGTCATGTGCCTGCTGGGTTGAGACTTCGAAAAAAAAAATGAAGAAAAGAATAGAAAAAATGACTCGCTTTTCAAGATCCCAGCAAGCTGTATGTCTTGTATCAAGTTGATTGATTCGCCTTAGGCAAGATGCGGTAATTTAAGTTTTGCATCAAGGCCAATCGATGATTTAAATGCCAAAGAGGAGCAAATCATTTGATAGAACGAACAGAATCAATAAATTGCTTTGTAAATTTAACTTGACGAAATCACGGATAAAACGGGTTAGGTGGCACAATGCACAACATCAAACTTGAGCGTGTGCGTGAGAAAACCAACAATTTGGGTTCCGACCAGGTCCGACACAAACCAGGCTGTACAGTCAAAGAATATGGTTAGAGGCTGGAAATGTTTGGATTTAGAAAGTACAGGAATTGTACTATCCGTCTAGCGAAAACATAGGCGCCTATCAGCTTCGCAGTTACTGCGAAGCTGATCTGCTCCTTTGTTTTCGCCTATGCGGATTGTTAGTTTTCCGATGCGGCGGCTCAAATCGATGCTTATTGATCTCATATGATTACTGATTTCATATGATTACTGATTTCATATGATTACTGATTTCATATGAACATAACCATTGTTCACTTAAACTAAATAGTATATACACCATGTTTGGCATATATTAGCATTCTAATCCAGCTGCCTATGTCGGATTGCTATTTATACAGGTGGTTCGTTAATATACAGATTCGTATTAATATGCTAAATTAACAAAAACATCTGGTAAATGTTCATAAATATTGATGAAAATGGCAATTATCAACGATATGCCATGATTACTTACACTTCATTTTCTGTATTAATGCGATTCTTTCATGACGAAATAGTCATGGAAAGCTTTCCGCTGCTATTCTTTCTCTTTTGCTCATTCAAGAATTTGTTAGTTAGTTGCGAATAAAATGTGCATTAAGTACTGGCAGTATGCCTAATAACACAATGGTTGGTATAAACGGCAGTCCTGACATGACATTGGCTGTTTATCGTGAACGCAGTCAATAATCTAAATCAACACCGCTTTGTATACTTTAGACAAGAAGACAATTTATCAGCATAGAACAACAACTAAATTGTACGTTTAGAAATAACAGTCACGCCCATCCAAACCAATAAGAAACCTAAGAAAAGAATGTCCAGGAATTGATATAACTAAATTCAAAACCCCAGCCCAAACGCAAGATTGGAAAGAATTATTAATGATACTAAGATATCACACAAAAAATCAATCGATGAAGACGAGCAAGGCAATATACAGAAAAAAAATTGTTGTGAAAATGAAAATTTTCACTGGAAATTTTTTGATATTTTTCTTATTTTTGCTCAAAACATAGATTGTGGGTACACGTTAGAACCGCCTCGGCGAGGCGAGGCGGTTCTAACGAGTACCCACAATCTATGTTTTAGAGCAAAAATAAGAAAAATAGGTATACCCCTGTAAACCCCAGTTTTACTATATACAAGTGGGGTTTAGGGGGCTATTTATTGCACGGACATGTTTTCCTGATGCGACGAAGACGGGTAAGGCAATTAGCTCCTTTCCAGCACGGTCGCTATCCCGTGGCACCACATCAGGATAACATGTCCGTGACATGTATACCCCCTCGAACCCCACTTTTATGTTGCTAAACTGGGGTATTCAGTGGTATACTTATTTTTCTTATTTTTGCTCCAAAACATAGATTGTGGGTACTCGTTAGAACCGCCTAAGCAAAAATAAGAAAAATATCAAAAATTTTCAATTTTTAAAGCTAAAAAAACTATGTATATTGCATGGGCATTGTGTATTTTATGGAGTGGAGTCATGGATTGGAGTCGTGGAGTGGAGTATTGGAGTGGATTATTGGAGTGACTGAATTTTTTAGTGTAACAGAAAACTCAATTCTGGTGGTGAAATTTGTCTCGGGGCAAACGTAAGCCATCACAAAATGTGTAACACACGCATAAACAGTACGAGTAACGGATAAGTAACAGAAATTAAACATTAATTTCCATTACTTATACGGGTAATGCATTTGTTACAGGTTTTGCTATGGCGTCCAATTTTACCAAAAAAATAAATGTTTCTCTTACGCTCCAACATTTCACTCCAAGTTTCCACTTCAAGAATTCACTCCAATACTCCACTCCATGGCTCCAATCTAAGACTCCAATCCATGACTCCACTCCATAAAATACACAGTGTCTATTGCATGGGCAAGTTTTCGTAATGAACTAACATAAAGATGGAAGGCACAATTGAGAAATACTTACATAGACTAGAGACATTCATTTCATTTCATTGATAATTCTGAGACATGCTTCTCTGTGAAGGCTTTTGTTTCTGATACCTCTATGCTCATGTTACATAATCCTGCAAACCTTATACATAATTATGTTAATCCATTACGTACATTATATGTGAGCAAACGCAAAATATGCATTAACGCATTACGGACAGCTTGTTTTCAACGATACAGCAGTTTGCTTCAAAGTTTAACAATATCCTTAAAAAAATTTTAATGGGACAATAAAACGACGAAGGGCGTCATAAGTCCAGGCAGACCAGTGTGACTTTCTGGGTAGTTAAGTTCATATCTGTATAGGGATTCACAAGTGGTTTCCGAAACTAATGTGAAACGACTACAACATAGGAATGATGGAAGGTATCGCTTACCCATTAAACACGCATAAGAGGGGAATATATATTAGGTTGCGTCTTATAGCCTGTAAGATGTTTTTCAAAATCCTTAAATCACCAAATGCTTTCAAACTAATTGGTCTAAAATATTATAAACCAGATAATATCCACCGTTTCGTAACACGACACTTCGTCAATGGGATTCTGCAAAGTCCGTAATGAACCACATCATGAAAACATGTCTACGTAATGTATACCCCCTTGAACCCCACTTTTATATAGCGAAACTGGGGTGTGCAGGGGTAAACCTATTTTTCTTATTTTTGCTCCAAAACATACATTGTGGGTACTCGTTAGAACCGCCTCGGCGAGGCGGTTCTAACGTGTACCCACAATCTATGTTTTGAGCAAAAAATAAGAAAAAAATCAATAATTTTCAGCTGATTTTTTTCAATTTTTAAAGCTCAAAAAATCTCTGTATATTGCATGGTCAAGTTTTCGTTATGCATCGAGCGTTGGTTAAGTATTCAATGAAGAAGCCCGTCATATACAAAAGTAGGTCATTTGACGTATATTGAACTTCCATCCCTTTTTCTACGTATTATGGGAATTGTCCGTAGGAACGATTTGTTTCATTAATATTTGAATACAAAAAACTATCGGAACCTCAACGGATTCATTTACAAGAGGATCAATGTTTTCTCTATCATTTTTCTGTAATTCTTTCTAAATCGTTCGCCATGTTTGTCCATAATTACATATGTACATAAATAGACGTCAAAGAAAAATCCATAAAATCGATTCGCCTAAACCAGAGCATTAAAGGAGCTACGTCTTGAGCCCGCCTGTAGTTAATGTCCATACCAAAACGGGCGGTAGGGCCTAAGTCAAAGGGTCAGTGGCTTGAAACTTCAGAATAAATGGTTTGTGCTACAGCGTATTTACCATGCAGGTGATATGTGACACACTTGTCCCGCGAAAATAAGGGGTCACCCATTGCGGCTGAAATGGCAACACCACAGAATCAATCAGATGGATAAGATATGATGTACTAGTGATTAACAGAAGACACTGCTGCACGTTTGTGATACATTTTGTGATTAATTCGTTCCTTTCCTGGTACAAATAACGTACATGTCCCCATATATCTATTTCAGTGAAAAAATAAATCAATTCTGTTTTCCTAACATAATTATCAACTAATTCTAATATACATCATTAAGATAATATTCTGAGACTGTCAATGTATTTAAATATACAAAGTTTATAAGCGATTTGAAACTGTTTAAATCGGCTCAACATGTAAAAAGCCGTGCTCGGGGCTTCTATTGTCATTGCATTCGCATAATCACGGATCTCTAACTCTAAAATTAGCCTTTAACAGACCATTTACTTGTTAAGACATGTCTCAATGGAAGATTATTGATAAATAACGCCTCAACAAGAAACCAGGGTGCTATAAACATGCATAATTTAAACACATCAAGCTTCGAGTTTCATTCGATATCTCAATTACTCGGATTTCTACGCTGAATCTAATTTGATAAAAAATCTATTTTTAGTTTTCACCAAACGACAGCTCCAACAATATCATCAGGAAAACATGTCCGTGCAATGAATACCCCCTTAAACCCCACTTTTATATAGTAAAACTGGGGTATGCAGGGGTATACCTATTTTTCTTATTTTTGCTCCAAAACATAGATTGTGGGTACTCGTTAGAACCGCCTCGGCGAGGCGGTTCTAACGTGTACCCACAATCTATGTTTCGAGCAAAAATGAGAAAAATATAAAAAATTTTCCTCTGAAAATTATCGATTTTTGACCTGAAAAAATTACTGTATATCATATGGACATGTTTTTGTACTGTTAAACTCACCCGTTATTGTATGTTTGAATTTCCAATAGGAAAACTATCTCACTTTTATTTATATCCCATCATAAATAAAAACATAAGAGCTATCAAATAACATGAAAAAATCCAAGCAAACAATTTTCCACTGACAATTTTCTATTCAGACGACATCCAGTGATCAATAGTGCCAATACTGGGCGATTCCATTATTCACAGAGAGACAGTAGGTAGCGCCAGAATCTATGTGACATATGCAGAGAAGAGCTTTTAAAAATGATTATAAAAAAGGACAATAAAGTCTGGTTTGTGCCCCTTTTGCAGTGGATCTAAGTATACGATAGTAAAACTCGCGTCTAATGCTCCACAATGGTAGGGTGTGAGTAGGCTATACGCTCCGCCTTTGTTGACAAAGTCTGTATTCGCAAGCACTACCCTCTTCTTCTTGTCACTTCTGTAGTATACCCAGGTCTATGTATGAACCGGGTGTAATATTAAACTAGGTCGCTGCACATTAACTTCCAAAATGAAAGTATGAGTTTTATGGTGGGTACTAAAGTCCTATGTCGTTTACTACTTACTGTCTGGGCCCAGTTGTTCAAAACATCGTTAGCTTAACGGTGTCGTTAAACCCTTAATTTGTTAGCTAAATATTGACTTCAAAAGCAAATACACTGTTATTTTTTGTTGAAAAAATGTGAGAATCCTTTGCACTGCAAAGGATTCTCACATTTTTTCAACAAAAAATAACAGTGTATTTGTAATATTAATGTTTGAAATTTTAACGAAACGTTAACTAACGACGTCGTTAGTTTTGAACAACTGGGTCCTGGATTTCAATATTAACGCCCCATTTAAAAGCTTATAGTCAGTCCTGAAAGTATGTCGGTTCTCTTGGTAATGTGAGATCTCGGTAATGTGGGACCTACAGTTTTTTCCAGTGATACACGTAAGCCACACCATTGACATTTGACCATTTAGGTATGTCCACATATTGTTTATATTCCAATTCAATCTGTAATAGGCGTGTCATTTTTTTTTCATGTGCTAATAAAATGAGACGTAAAATACCCGTTTTGGTGGATTTTGGCTGTTTAAGGATGATGCCGACCGTAAAGGTAATTTTAAACAGCTCGATAGATTCTTTTTATTTTTATTTTGAAGATACTTTAATATGTTTACTTTGCACTAGGAAAATAAAAAGTGGGGGTCACCGAGCTTAATTTTGATTTATAGCGTTTGAAAGAACACCCATTGCGTGTGCCAAAAAAAGTCCGGTTTTGCTAGTTGCTACTTCATTTTGGCAACAAAAATTCGAAAAGTACAATCAGTTCTATCCCAAAACCATACATTTCATCAAGACTAAACATTGATGAGCGTGTATAACTATCATCAAGTGTGAACTTGTGCTTTTATGGCTAGATTGTTTACATCCTTGTTAACGTAGCAAATCTAATATTTTTCAAAAACTCGCCGATAAATTTTCGCGATAAACTTTTCAGGGCAAGACCATCTTATAACAAGTTATTTGGTTAGAAAAAATCATGTGGTTAGCGAAAAGAAAAAAAATACTACAGACAACTGTATGCTACCCCATCCCCTTGATTCTGCTTACGGTTTTCGAGATTTTTGTGTGTGTTAAAATTGCACTGTAGATTGTAGACCATAATTTTATACCTGAATGTATAGCGCAATGTTTCTTAGTTGATATTCAGTAAAAGTTGAGAACATACTGCTTGCTTGTATAATTAAACGTGCAGTTTTAATCAGCTTCAAAGCCATGACTCCAAAAAACGTCGCACGAAATAGACCTAAATGCAACGTAACGTCGCCTTTATTATGACGTCATTGGCGTCATTCCTAATCAAAAACATCGTCAAATTGAACAGATGCTATTTACACAATTATTTAGTAAATTTGTTTGACATAAATCCTCCATTTTCAAAATCCGAAGCTGGCGATACATTGCTCCCAACAAGAGTTATTTCCCATGTTGTCGGAATAATCCTTAATAAACTGCAAACAAATGGATTGTCAGGTCATCAAGAAATTTTAGGCCAGTGAGATGAACTTGATCTTGACATTCTACAAGGCAATGAATCATCTACAGTGGTTGTGTTTTTGTTAGACAGCTACATAACACGTGTTAGTTTTACAAATGTCATCTGATCATGGCTGAGCCAACCCAGCGGGCACATGACGTTAAAATGACGTCATATCAACGTCGATGCGACGTCATGACGTCGCATCGACGTCGATCTGACGTCATTTTGACGTCGTGTGCCTGCTGGGAACAGTTGCCTCAGCATGTTTGTTTGTCTGGTCGATTGATTCGCTGCTATACGTTCAAGTTGACAGGTATAGTCATAAAGGGACGTTCGGGCGACTTTTCTCAACTTTGGGATATCATGACATGCGATTTAAGTAAATCACCTATATGTATGGACAGTATGACTAAACCACTTTTAGGGCAGACTCAGACTTCTATGCTGTTAACTAGTAATCACGTGGTCGGTCATTGGCTTATAAACACAAGCAGCCAGTCTATTCCGCATGAACCCAATAGGCGGGGCCAAAATTCCCACCCTGTCACCCTTGGCAACTGTACACGAATATATACATGGGATTGGTCGCATTCTGAAATAAAGGCCACCAAACGCGGATTGACACACATACGTAAATTAAAGTCATTACGAAAACTTGCCCATGCAATATACACAGATTTTTTTAGCTTTAAAAATTGAAAAAATTCAGCTGAAATTTTTTGATATTTTTCTTATTTTTGCTCAAAACATAGATTGTGGGTACACGTTAGAACCGCCTCGCTGTGCCCCTGCATACCCCAGTTTTACTATATAAAAGTGGGGTTTTAGGGGGTATACTTTACACGGACATGTTTTCATGATGATACACTGAAAGAAAGTTATGAGGCCACCTTGTATTTTGTCTTCTAGTTCAGAAAGAAAAATACGATCAATTAAAATTTATGATCGTTTGAATAAACCGATGTCTAACAGTGGCTCTGTGAGTTGTTTTCCAAAATGCGTGATACATCCATGCGCGGATCCAGAGGGGGGACCGGGGGTCCGGACCCCCCTGAAATTTGAAAATTTTACCAAAAAAAAAAAAAGGGTAATTTTGGGATTTTTTGGGGGTTGGACCCCCTCGTCTGTGACAAAAATTACCATTTTCGTTGGACCCCCTCTCATGAAAATTTCTGGATCCGCGCATGACATCTCTCGCAGACGAAACATGAATAAAGGTACCCTCACTTCAAAAAGTCACACTTTATTAACATCAAATTAAATATCATATTAAGATGTAATGTTTTGCATTTTAATTTTTTTTTTTTTTTTGAAAGTATTAATTGACTGCCATGATGTACGATAAAATAATGTTTAATGTCTTGCTGCAATAAGAATCTTCGTTTCTGTTTTATAAATGCAAGAAGACAACAACAAAGTACCAGAAATTCAGCTTTATGCATGCAGTTTGCATACAAACAATGTTCTTCTCCGGTTGCGTTATTGTTGGCAGCACGGCATTTAGTTTCTAGAGGTTATTTATGCCCCATAGACAATTCTGATAAACTTGGTATTTTTAAAATCGTCCACATATTCCGTTGTTTTGTGTGTTATAAGTTTGGCATTGAAACAGGAAGTGTGTGGAAGTCTTGAATGCTTGTCCCCATAAATTGTTTAATCAAGTTCTTTAGATGCATATCTCTCATGTCCAGGTAATTTTATATTACTGATCGTTCCAAGGCGATACTTCTGTTGTGCTTCTAATTGTTTTGTGTTTTGGAGTCGAATTTTTTGCGCTTTTTGAGCATTATGTACGTTTTCATATTTTAGTTCAGTTCGGGTAACTGAGTGGCCAACTATTGGGTAATAGCTGCTAACTCGGCTTAAGCAACTTTGTGTTACTGATCGTTCCAAGTCGATATACTTCTGTGGTGGTTCTTTTTGTTTTATGTATTGGTGTTTAAATTTTTTGTGCTGTTGGCGCCTTACGTGTGTTTTCATAGTTTTAGTTAAGTTAAGGTAACTGAGTGGCCACCTATTGGGAAAATAGCTGCTCATTCGGCTTCCGATATGTTTCATGGTATAAGTACCTGATTGTTAGTTTGGTTTTTTTTTTCCCACCTCGGTTTTTGGCGTGGGAATCTTTTTCTGATTGCGCCTTTTCCTGATCTTTGCCTACTTGTACCTTTTTACTATATGTTTTCTTGGTATAAGTACCTTAATGTCATTTTAGTTTTATCCCGCCCCTCGGTTTATGGAGTGGGAATTTCTTTCTGATTGCGCCTTTTCCTGATCATTGCCTACCTGTACCTTTTTAGTGAAAGAAAAATACTTTTGAAAGCTTTGCAACTGAAGTCATCGGAAAGACACATCGTTAGACAAAAAAATTGAAAAAAAAAAAAAAAAAAAAAAAAAAAAAAAAAAAAAAAAATCATTTAATTTCTGAAAATTGCATAGAAAAAAAATTAAAAAGTGGCCTCAAATAACTTTCTTTCAGTGTATGCGATATAACGTTCAGTTAATCTGCAATAATACCATTGCATTATGTTGTTTCTCTTAGTATCTGGGATATCTCTCACATTTGAGAGACGTCGGAGCAGTTTACAATCTTTGTTCTGCCAATCATATAGCGTGTGTTCGGGGTTTTCCATTGGTACCATTGGTTGGTATCATTGTTACCGTTTGTACCAATTTAATAATTACCAATGTTACCATTTGTAAAGAAATTGGCGCAAATGTTCAAAATGTTAGCAACATTTGTGCAGTAAGTGCAAATGGTACCATTGGGAAAACCTCAAATACACGCTAGTCACCTTTTAAGTACACCGGTCTGCGAAAGTTCAAATTCACAAAGTCGATGGTAGTTAAATCAAGAAGCTACAATCTAGCCAGTGTTCTCTCCTTACTTCCCCTGGCATTTAACACAATTTTGGTTCTATTGTAACGTTGTAGCTAAACCAAGCCACGCCACAGCCCGTCGGTGGAAAGGCATGCTCATCCACCAAGGGTGGTTTACTGCGCCATATTGTCAACACTTCACAAAGTTCCAAGGCAGGCTATCCCATCAAATTACTTCCCCTTCGGGGACGTCCCGAGTCTCGGCCTGATGACTACATGGGTAAGGCAACTCCGGTTTGACAGTTCTCAATATCCCACCGCTGCCACCAAATGTAACGTGCAGCTGAACCAAGCCACATCAAACCCCATCGGGGGAAAAACATGCACACCCACCAAGGGTGGTTAACTATATTGTCAACACTTCACAAAGTTCCAAGGGAGGCTATCCCGTCACATAATTTACTACGTCAGATAAGCCATTGTGTACAACATTTTGTCCCCACCGGTTGACCTCAAGTGGTAACAATTTGGAATTTTTAGAGGAGTGCGGGGAAAGGGTCTTCACGCATGAGTTATGTAAAGTGCTAGATCAGCTGTCTAACTATCACTCCGCTTCACTTCGGTATCTCGTTCCGCTTCCCTGACATGGTATGGAGAGGTTAAATGGAATACCGATGGAAATATTCCGTCTAGTAAAGTGCATGTAGGTATATTATTGACCTGATTAGAAGAATAACATTTAGGAGTCCTAAGAAGGATTTTATCTTAAAAACAGAACAAAATTTTGTTTTTAAATATCAGCAGATCGGGGGAATTGGGGCCCCTTAAAATCGCATTAGGCCCTCCAGTAATTCGTTACTGACCGTTCCATGGCGGATCTTTTATGATTTATCTTTTCGTTGCGTGTTTTTTTCGTTTGTCTGTCTGTTGTCTTGTCGGCTTGTTTTTAAGATAGTCGATAGAGGAAACTTACTAGTGGTCGTGGTCATCGGGCTGTTAGGAATCCTCAATAAATAAATAAAGCATTAAATCAAAGATAGTCGGACTTCCGACGGCTGCCTCGCTCTTCACGTGTGTTGGATGCGTAATTGTGATACCTTGTATTATTCTGTGTGCCCATGTTTTTTGTTGTCCTTTAAATTGGAGAACAGTGTTCGCAAGTTTCACATAATGTGTATTTTATGGCTTTATTAATGAAATCTTTTATGACCAATGGCCGTGCCATTTCGCTTTTGGTCGTTCCCCTTTCTAGTGACGTTTCATTTTCCCAGCGTCGTCCCAGCTGAACGTCACCGCTGTAGTTAGAATATTCGCCGTAAAACGCCACCGTCCCAGTGCGGGGACTTACCTCTATGATAAATCTTCTGTTTATTCTTTCTACCACTCTTGTGTGCGTGTAGCCTTTCATTTTTGTTGAGACTTGTCGGACGCTACTATCTTGGTAGGAAAGACCTAGTCATCTTGTTCTATAAGTGCTTTATCGGAAAATGTTTTGGAATGGCTTTTCATTCCCGCGTGATATCTATGATAGGACTTTAAATTTGATTGCATCGATTCCATATCCTTTTATTCTTAATTGACTGTTAGACGCCTATTTGAATAAAAATAAAACGGATCCTCTAAGAGCAGTGAACATAATAATGAAAAAAGCGATGGGCCATACCGCGGGTTCGGCTACTTAAGCCTCTTCAGTGACCCTTTTGATTTTGCAAACGGAGCCAAAGAGAAATATTGTAATTTTGCAACTTTCAACAGGATAGTCGATAAAAAGACTAGTGTTATCCAAACAGAGCCAGATATATAAAAGATTTGTAACAATATGTATCCAAACCGATAGTGAGTTTCTGATTTATAAGCATACCTTTGCTGATTTCAAAGGACCGAACGTAAAATATAATCTGCACTATGAATTATGTACGGGGAGACCTTTTAGGATCGCCACACAGCACAACACCAGCTGCAATATAAACTCCACTAAGAGAAGTTAGCATATTTATGAGAAAAGAGATGGGCCATACCGCGGTTTCGACTACTTAAGCATCTTCATTGACCATTAAGATTTGACAAATGGAGCCAAAGAGAAATTCTGTGACACCTATTCGAAGTCGCGTTATCAACGAATATGAGCCATCGGTAAGGTCAAGGAAAATAAACATTAAATGACTCAAGTCTAGTTTGAACAGACTGCACACCAAAACCTTTTAAGAACCAAAATGGTAATTGTCGATTCAGTATATCAACTATAGACATGGTAGGCAATATGGGAACTTGGGTGATAAAATATTTCAAAAACAAAAGATTTAATAAATGATGATATATTCACAACATACCATACACAATGATCTAAGACAATCTCGCCTCTTCTAAGCTTTAGTAATGTTTAAGCGTGGAAAAACACATTTGATATACATAAACAGTTCAAAACAATGCGAAAACAACCATCGTCTAGCGTAAAATGAACGTCCTCTTTTGCCGACACGTGTTTTTTGGCAGTCTAAACTGTCTAAAACGCATTTTTGTAGTCGGGAACGCAGTTTAAAATTACACACTCCCGATCGCTGCTAATACAGTGTGAAAATATTGTCCATATAAACCAGATGGAAATCCAAATCACAACCATTTAACAGAAATTAACCGCGGCACCTTTTCTATTTAAGTGTCTGAATTAAAATCGCAACAGTTTTAATGACAATTTATGTGCAAAATGTGCCTTTCAAATACACATGCTCTACTTGTATTGTTTCAACAATTACATTGCAGCGTTGCTTATACAACGACTGCTTTTTCAACAGTGTTATTGCTGGAAAAATCTAGATTTAGACAATTTATAGCAAAAACACAGTTTCAGTTTGTACATACTTAAATTTCAAATATAAAAGAATTATTTTGGTACACATATAGAATTAAACATTTTGGGAAACCATAAGTTTATTTATAGTCCGTAATTTGGTTTTTATGGTGTAAATTTAGCATTACCCCGGCTAAATATATACCTTTGTACTCTTCAATGCACTTCTCAATTCTATATACCAAAATGCAACAATAATTATATATCGACATAAAATAAGATACCGTATTCGTTCTAATTAGCGCACATGCTCCAATAAGCGCACACCCCGGTCTTTTCCGAAAAACATATGCATAAGCGCACACTGCTCGAATAATATATTGGTACATGTATTTTACACAAATTCTCCACATTAATACCGCATTTGAAGCATTAAAACTTAACCTTAAAAGATCGAAAACTACTTTTCAACAATTTGAATACTTGAATTACATCACCATTGATAGATTTGACGTGTTTATTTCAGTATTTCGATGAGTAGTTTTCCTTCATAGTGTGTGCTAATTAGAACGATATTTTGTTACCTTAACTTTTAGTTATTTTGAAAAATTAAGCGCACTGTGCGCTAGTTAGAACGAATACGGCATATTGTGCTCAAATAATGCTCATACATAGGTATTTACAACTTTTTAATCCTAAATGGTTTCTCATCAACCCATAAAAAGTGGTATTAAACGTATGGGCATGCAGGCATAGTATTTTATGGATTGGAGTCATGGATTTGAGTCTTGAATTGGAGCCATGGAGTGGAGTACTGGAGTGGAGCTTTGGAGAAAAATTTTCGTGTGGAATAGAAAGCACAATTAGGGTGATGGAAGAACCTGTGAAAGTATTAGTTTACAAATGACCAGAAGAATGCCTTAGAGGTCCTAGTGGCGGTATTTAATGATTTACAAGGTTCATGCATTTTTTTTTACTTTTGCGATGGCCACCGATCGCACCAAGACAAATTCTATAATCGGATTTAAGTTTCTGTTCCACTCAAAAGTTTCACTCCAATGACCTACTTCAAGAATCCACCCCAATACTCCACTCCATGACTCCAATACAACACTCCAATCCATGACCCCAATCCATAAAATACACAGTGCCGAGCATACATGTACTGTACTATTTCTCACGGAAAGTTTCTGATACTCAGGTTATCAACTCAGCATACCTACTCTGCCTGTCTGTTCAGCTCTTATACTCATCAAATACACTCATCATTTTTGTACATGTCATGGTTGTTGTAATTAGCTGAGTGGGTGAGTGGAACGAATGGGGCTGAGTCTGTGACATGAACTTTTAACCCACATTTGACGAATGGATTTTCCCGTTATTATCAATGGGGTTAGTCCACTTACATTTTTAGGGTTGTCAGGAGTGATTTTTATTTTTTTCTTTCAATTTTTCGATGAAATTCCTCTAAGCAAACAGAATAGCCCCAGATGGGACGCCGCTTTCTGCGGCGTCACATCTGGGGCTATTCTGTTTGCCTATGTCCCATAAAAGGGACGCCAGGCTTAAATGGGTTAATGAAAACATACACAGTTGTGTTATTTTTATGACAGAACAAACACAACTTGATAAACTTCCTTCTAACGCCGATGCCAGGACACATGTCTCATACCTAGTTTGTCAAAATTGTTTGGCTTACACTCTTTGAGCGTATCGGCGGATGAGTGTATAAGCGGATTGTTATATCAATTTTACTGAGCAAACGTGTATTTCTCCCAGATATCTGCCAAGCTCATCTATTCAGCTCATACAAACAGTTCTAGACTGGCTAGTCTGTAAAACATATTAATGTCATTTGATTATTGTTTTCATTTTTATTACTTTCTCTATATTGAAATTTCTCGAGTCTCTTAGCTAGTCTATCAATGAAGTTTTCGTCATTCGTCTTGGCTGAGTTTTACATAAGAAATCGAGCCCCATCTATATACTAGACTAACCGCAGAGATTAAAAAAATGAGAATTACGAAAGGCGTTTTTTTTTGTGTGTTTTTTTAAGCCTTGGGCAAGGCTAACACAGTTCATACTTTTAGTACATGCCATTTTATCCTCATAGTTTTCGCAATGGTGTCTTGTGTAAACAAACTATGAAATACACCAGTGCCATCAGAAAGTATATGTATCTCAACTTCAAACATTGCATGCGGCATGTTTGCCTTATCAACACTGGCTTATTATTCTCAAACAATGTAAAATAAAACCGCCTGGATGATTGTTCGAATCTCCCATCCCGAAATGATATCTCCAAATCTCTCGGGCTCTCTATTCTTCTACCGGCCACGTTTCTCCCGTAAAGTCGCCCAAAGCAAAGCATTCGCAAAGCTCCTTCCATTCTACTTATTTCTGCACTGACGTCACCCCATCCTCTATTACCAACGCCGAAATAAAAACAATTGTCCCTTCGACACTGGAACCAAAATCCTCTTGATCCCATGTAACTATTTATACAGGCTTCATCGTCCCTATTTACCAAGATCGGGCATGAATCAAGAAAACGCTCCTCTTCTGCTTCATATGCAATACGCCCATGCGCTCTACAAATTTCCATTACTAGTATAGGCATGCCGAACGTTCTGTTTAACAGTTCTTGTGGTTTAATTCCATTATCTCTCGATTCGAAAAAGTTTCTTAGTAACAGTCCATATAATTCAATTTGGTCAGCTGATGTTACAATTCGAGATTTCGCAAACGAGTCTTCAACTGTTGTCCTTTGTACACCGACGTCATTGCTTTCAAGACTCTGGATACTTTCTAAGCCATTGTTATCATTACCATCGGGTTCATAAACTGTTTTCAATTTTGTCTCTTCAGTAGACACAGCGTCATTGTCTTCACTTCCGACTTTCAGACTACAGTCAGGGCTTTCCAACTGCCGTAACTGTCCGTCATATGACACACTGTCATTTGGATTGCTCAGTTGAGAGCTAAATGTCTCTGCTATTTCCAATTCAGAGTTCTCATTTTCCTCATCAAGAATATCACCAATTTCATCGTTGAATATTGCTTCATTTCCTAGATTCAGGACATCTACAGCTTCAGATAGTTTTCTTTTAATATACATAAATAGGTCAATGGAAATGTGTAACACAATAAAAACGCTTAAACAGATAAAAGGAAGATCCAAATTCTCTGGGGCCTTGATCCATTCAGTCGCATTAGCGAACCATACAAGATACAATGGTCGATATGAAGGAGGTTTGGCGGCGAAACAAACGTTGGTAGAAGAACGCTTCAGAGTTGATAATATTAAAAATACCACTGTAAAAGATATAGACACAGCCATCTTTAATGTAATACTCTGTTATCGCCGAATCTAACTTTATTGTTGTTTCATCCCGTAAAAAACTGAAAATGTCAAATATTAATCGCAAATGATACTCCATGTTTTATATTGGTATTCACTCCATATTTTATATTGGTATTCCAGTTTAGAGCAAGTCCACAATGCTTATATTAAAATCATGTATATGCCATGGTTCCATGCGTACGAATCGATTTCACTCTTTTACCAATACGCGTATACGAGTATGTAATAATGCAGTTAACTGTATGAATGCTGAAATGCAAAATAGGCATCAATAGAAATATGTTTTGTATTATATAACATTTTATTATATAACTTTTGTATTTTATATTTCTTATTGTTGCAGTTGGTGTTGTGGCGGTCTTAAAATTCTCTCTGTACATCACACATAGTGCAGATTATATTTATCGTTAGCAATCAAATATAATGTTAACTTCAAAACCAAAACCAAAGCCTAGGATGCAAGTGATGTCACCGAACATGTTATATGAGGGCGTATACTCCGAAGCCAAAAGAGAATATATTAGTGGGCCATACTCATTACGAAAATATGCCCATGCATTAATTTGAGATGTTTTAGCTTTAAAAAATTCAAAAGTTTCAATTGAAACTTTTTAATATTTTTCAGCGAGGCGGTTCTAACGAGTACATGTACCCACAATGTATGTTTGGAGCAAAAGTAAAAAAATAAGGTATACCCCTGTATACCCTAGTTTTACTGTAGAAAATGGGGTTTAATGTGGTATTCTTTTCATGAACGTGTTTCCCGTATGTGTCTGTACAATTTCGGGTAACAAATTCTCCTTCACAAACTCGCAACGAAGCCACTTATGTTGCAATTTTAAGAATTTACCCCAATGCCGTTTCAGTCAAAGTTTCTCATTCCCAAACTTGCAAAATAATCAAAGTATAGTTTAAAAATATGTTGAATTACTATAACTTAACCAGACTTCTTGCATGTTTCAGTTTTTATATAAAACATGTTCATGGATGAAATCTTAAGTTTGATAAACCTACAGACAAGAAATGTCCCATGGCTTGCTCTCACGTGTCCCTAAGTTCTTTCGAAATCGGTTTCATTGTGAAATATTTACATTTTTATTGTAATCGCCCTAGATGAAAGTATCTTTCTCGATGTTCTTCATTTCCCAATGAAAAACATTAAGTCACGTGATCTAGAGGCCACGCCTATGGGCGGACCGACGTCAAAACCCATCCAGTGACGTTGTTTGTTTACTCTTGTTGTTGTGACGATGGTCGCGTATCGCCATGACGTTAGGCGCGAAAATTTGACGTTTTGGCTGTTCCAAAATTACGTTAAGTGGGATTTAATGTCAAATAACATGAAAATGAACGATGATGTGCGCAATTAAAAATCTGATACTTCATTGATAATATAAAATGTAAATATAAGTATTGAAATTCAGATTTTAGCTTTCACTGGATGATGAAAAACATTAGCTGTTTTAATGTCTCCGAGAAGCCCTTCGGGCTTCACAGACATTAAAACAGCCTAATGTTTTTCATCATCCAGTGAAAGCTAAAATCTGAATTTCAATCCTTAATAAGCGACACTTACAGTAAGGTCTGAACTAAAGTATACAGAAAGTGCACATTGTGAGCACATTCTCTGAACTTCAGGTGCACATTACTTTGCACGAGCTCTGAGAGTCAAGTGCACTTACCTAGAACTCCAAGTGCACGATACCTATCTGAACCGAAAGTGCACTTGCTGTTAGCTCAGGTGTCATTTCAATTTTACAGGTAATTATCATAGGGTAATTAGAAAATGAAATGATTTAATTGAACAAAATTAACAAGTTTATGAGAAACAATGTATCTATATAAAAAAATAGTCCCAAAGCAGAGATTCTTTAATTTTATTGAACAAAATGAACAAATTTGTCCTCGATAAAATGAGGATTCTTGAACGATCTTAAATTTGTTCAAAAGAAGGCTAACGGAAATTAAAGAGATCATATCTCTCTCTCTCTCTCTCTCTCTCTCTCTCTCTCTCTCTCTCTCTCTCTCTTGCTAAAATGTTGTAATACATGGTTTTAATGAGACTTCCTTCAGTTTTTATACGGGATACTTTATCCTTTTCCTTTCTTATTCATGCACTCAAACTTAGAAACTGAATACATTAAAATAAATAAATAAATAAATAAATAAATAAATAAATAAATAAATAAATAAATAAATAAATAAATAAATAATACGGCATTGTGTTTCAAGACATGACAGGAGTATATAATGTAACACAGGTATACAAAATAAATGAGTGCACAAGTTGCACTGCAAGCAAGGTACATGTGATTTCGCCATAGTTGTAGTGCATTTTTAAATCATATGATATATCTGAATTTCACACAGTTACCTGTCTAGATAACCAGTCAACATTTACATGAGAACCATTCGAATATTTACTGAACCAGTCTCAGTGCACATGATACAAAATCACACTGTTGAGTTATTGCTCATATTTTATGACAGGTGATAAAAGGATTAAAGGACCATAAACCATGAAGTTTGAGCTTCTTTAATTTTATTTAACAAAATGAACTAATTTGTCCTCGATAAAATGTTGAGGATTCTTGAACGATCTTAAATTTGTTCAAAAGAAGGCTAACAGAAATTAAAGATCTCTCTCTCTCTCTCTCTCTCTCTCTCTCTCTCTCTAAAATGTTGTAATACATGGTTTGAATGAGACTTCAGGTTTTATACGGGATACTTTATCATTTTCCTTTCTTATTCATGCACTCAAACTAAGAAACTGTATAACTAAAATAAATAATAAAATAATTAAATACATAATAAAATAAAATAATAAACAATACGGCATTGTGTTTCAAGACATGACAGGAGTATATAATGTAACACAGGTATACAAAATAAATGAGCGCACAAGTTGCACTGTAAGCAAGCTACATGTGTTTTCGCCATATGATATATCTGAATTTCACACAGTTACCTGTCTAGATAACCAGTCAACATTTACCTGAGAACCATTTGAATATTTACTGAACCAGTCCCAGGTAGAATCAAAAGCTTTCTTTAATTGTATTATTGTACATCAGACACACTCTCACTGTTGAGTTATTGCTCATATTTTATGACAGGTGATAAATGGATTAAAGGACCATAAACCATGAAGTTTGAGCTTCTTTAATTTTATTGAACAAAATGAACAAATTTGTCCTCGATAAAATGTTGAGGATTATTGTACGATCTTAAATTTGTTCAAAAGAAGGCTAACGGAAATCAAAAAAGATCATCTCTCCCTCTCTCCCTCTCTCTCTCTCTCTCTCTCTCTCTCTTGCTAAAATGTTGTAATACCTGGTTTGAATGAGGCTATCTTCAGGTTTTATACGGGATACTTTATCATTTTCCTTTCTCATTCATACACTCAAACTAAGAAACTTTATAAACTAAAATAAATAAATAAATAAATAAACAACACGGCATTGTGCTCAGTGACTGTCACAAGCAGTTGTGACATTTGGTATAATTTTGATATATTTTAAGGTAACAAATATTTAGAGAGTATTGGAAATTTTATCCAGGTAAATGCTATTGAATTGAAACTGGTCATTGTAAAAGATTAGTGAGCTTTGTACATATTATTTTGCTGAGGGTGAAATATGCTGGATTAACTGTTAACTGTGAGATGATTTTATTGAAAAAGGACATTTTGACTTTGTGATTCAAAGAGAAATGATGTGTTATACATAGAGAATGTGAATGATTGGAATTATTTTAATGTGGAGAGAAGTACTAGAACTGTAAGTTATCTATTTCCTTGTAAAGCTAAGACTGGATATGTGTAATTTTGCAAATTATCGCGCACTCTTGTCTGTCAATTTTGCAATTTTGTCTTTTAATTTGCCTCGATAGTAAAGACAGCCTTTTGCTTTTAGGTGGTCTTTACGGTATCGGGTGAAAGAAGATGATCCAAAATCCTAGATGATACTGCTAGAGGAATAGAAACTATATCAATCTTCATCCAGATTAGCATTACAAGACTTGAATGTTTATTTTGTGAAATCATTTGACTTATGCCATAAATGGATTTTATGATAGATAACGGACTAGCTATGAAATTGATGAGAGTTATTTCATATTGAAGCTATGAATATGAAAGAAGGATATACTGAGCAGCATTAAAAATGAACTAATATGATGATAATTATTTTGATGAGTATATATTGAGAAGAAAAACGACTTGAAGTTTTGAGGTTGTGGTAGGCATTATGGGTACACTGAATGGATATATCGAGACAGTTATAAACTTGGTTTGAGGAGTATTAGATTAGGTTTGAATGACATAATACGTAATCATCTGACTGAACATATACTATTGGATGGAATCAATATAGCAGAATTACTGTTACATCATCGTGGGGTTATATGTAAAGCAGTCTTGATGACACTTTGTAGATTCGGGCTATAGACTTTGTGCTTTGTGGAAGATGAGATAGACTTTGTGGAGTGCTTTGTGGATACAAGTAGCTTAGTGGGCATTGAACTATAGAAACTTGAGTGAATTTTGTGGTAGTAAATTGAGAATCTACGTTGAGACTATAAACTTTATATTTATATAACCTTAGAACTGATTCTGTTATTGAAGTTTGGCTTTAAGTTAAAGTTGAGTGATTTCGATTGAGTTTGACCCAAACCTATATATGCAAATTGGGGCCAGTGTATTTGTAAGTTCGGCTTACGAGAAAGTAGAGTGAACTGTATTGATTATGAGTATCTACTATTTGCCTAGAAATATTGAATAGATTTTTATGGGAAAATTATCTTGTGTGTCTGTTCCTACCTGTTGGCCAGATCTAGTATAATATACAGAAATCTGCACTTGACAAATGGCGATCCCGGCAGGATCTGGCTAAGGGGTTTGAACTATTTTGTATTGGTGTGTGGTTAGATAGACATACTGTATATAAATATTGTATAATAATGGAGGGTCTCACAAAATTACTTGAGGTGGGGAAAGAGTTAGGTCTAAGTGGGAAAGAGTTATTAGATTTTATAGAGAAAAGAGAGAAATCAGCTCAAGAAAAGGAAGATCAAAGGGTTAATAGGGAAGAGCAAAAAGAAAAAGAAAAGAGAGAAAGGGAAGAAAAGTTAGAAAAGGATAAGATGGAGCGGGAAGAAAGAATGAAAGATAGAGAGTTCAAACAAAAATCATTAGAAATAGCACATGAGGAAAATGTAACAAAATTAAAACTTCAATTAGCTGAAAGGGAGGTTGAATTGGCTGAGATACAACATAAAAGTTCAAAAGTAATAAAAACATCGGGTCATGACAGTTTGAAGGCAAAGCTTCCCAAGCTTCCTCCATTTTGTGAAGGTAAAGATAACATGGACAGTTACCTGAAACGGTTTGAACGATTTGCTATGAATGCAGGTTGGCATATAGATGAATGGGCTACAAATTTATCAGCATTGTTACAGGGTAAAGCTCTTGATGTTTACTCTAGGTTGTCTTCCGTTGATGCTGTCAATTATGATGCTTTGAAAGATGCTCTTTTGACTAGATTTCAATTGACTGAAGAGGGGTTTAGAGTTAAGTTTAGAACAAGCAGACAAGAGTCTGGTGAAACAGCAAGTCAATTTGTTGTTAGACTTTCAAACTATCTGTCAAGGTGGATGGAGTTAGGAAAGGTAAGTGAAGATTTTGGTGGATTAAGAGATTTGATGCTAAGAGAGCAGTTTCTTGCTGTGTCAAATAAAAACCTTGTAATGTTCTTGAAAGAAAGAAAATTAAAATCTGTTCAAGAAATGACAGAATTGGCTGACCAGTATATAGAGGCACATGGATTTAGTGAAGTCATGCCAAAGTCATACATAGGAACAAGACCTGATAGTAAGTTTGAGGGAAATAAAGGGTATGTTCAGAGGAACTTAGTTCCAGAAAATAGTAGTCAACCACGTGTTGCAAGAGAAAGGGTATGTTATCACTGCGGCAATAAAGATCATTTCATAAGAGACTGTCCTTTGAGAGGTAAAGCTCAAACGAGTCAAAATGTTAAGGCAGCTGTTTTACAGATAGACCAAGATGAAACCGGTGATGGGGAAGAGAAAGCATGTATTAACAGAGGTGAGTATATTAGTGAAGAAGTAGTAAAGTCTGTAGCTACATGCATTGCCATGTCCCCTGTTTCAAGTATCCCTACAGTGGTCCAAAGCGTGTCAAAATGCCATGTTGCTGGATCAAAGAACAGCTTACCATTGGTTAGTATAACAGATAACCAAGGTACATCATATGAAAGTGTGAAAATGCCGGTTGTACAAGGATATGTTGGTGACAGAAGGGTAAGTGTTTTACGGGATAGTGGATGCAACACTACCATAGTCAAAGAATCTCTTGTTTCTGAAGGTGAGTTTAAAGGCTCTAGTCAAAGATGTAGGCTTGCTGATGGATCAGTTAAATCCTTCCGAGTAGCCGTTATACACATTGACACTCCTTACTTGATTGGAAGTGTAGAGGCTTTGTGTATGGAAAATCCAGTGTACGATTTGGTCTTAGGAAATATTGATGGGGTAAGATCAGTAGAAAATCCTGATTTGCATTGGATACCATTAAAAACAAAGTTGGAGTCAAATGAATCAAAAGAAGTATGCAGTGTTGAGACTCGGGCGCAACGTATTAAGAATAGAACAGAAAATCCATTACACATTCCCAATATTAATGATCAGTGTTCAAAAGAAGAAATTATTTCAGAACAGATAAATGATGAGACTTTATTGAGATATAGGTTAAAAGCAGATTCTGGTGAGAAAACCATTAGTAAAAATGGTGCTCACAGTTGGTTTGAGAAAGATAGAGGCCTGTTCTACAGAAAGTTCCAAGAAAAATGTGAAGATGGTAAGATAGTGAAACAGTTATTAGTCCCTAAACCTCAGAGATCAGCTGTTTTAAAGTTAGCACATGATGCTATATTATCTGGGCATATGGGTGTACGAAAAACCAAAGATAAAATTTTATCTAATTTTTGGTGGCCTTGTGTTGATCGAGATGTCAGAAATTATTGTCGCTCATGTGACGTATGTCAAAAGACAGTTGCAAAGGGTAGGGTAAGTATGCTACCTTTGGGAAAGATGCCTGTCATTGATACTCCATTTTCCAGGGTGGCAATTGATCTGGTTGGACCTATTCACCCTCCTTCAGACAGTGGTAATAGGTTTATTCTTACTGTTGTGGATTATGCCACTCGCTATCCAGAGGCAAAGCCATTGAAAAACATAGATACAGAGACAGTAGCTGAGGCTCTTGTGGATATATATAGTAGGGTAGGAGTCCCGAGAGAAGTACTCACAGATCAAGGGAAACAATTCACATCAGATTTAATGAAAGAGGTTGGTAGATTATTGTCCGTAAAACAACTGACAACAACACCATACCATCCATCATGTAATGGGTTGGTTGAGCGTTTTAACGGAACCTTGAAGTCCATGTTGCGAAGAGTAGCAGATGAAAAACCTAGACAATGGGACAGATATATCCCTGCTTTGTTATTTGCCTACAGGGATTCAGTACAAGAGAGCACAGGCTTTTCGCCTTTCCAGTTGTTATATGGAAGACAGGTACGTGGTCCTCTTACAATTCTGAAAGAACTTTGGACAAAAGACATTGATGATACTGAAATTAAAACAACATATCAATATATAGTGGATTTACGGGAGCAATTAGAAAACTCATGTGAGATAGCGAGAGATGAACTGGAGAAAAGTGCTGAAAGGTACAAAACATATGCAGATATAAAAAGTAAGGATAGGCAATTTAAGGCAGGAGATAATGTGCTTCTTTTGTTGCCGAACAACTTAAACAAATTACTGATGCAATGGAAGGGGCCATTTAGGATTACAGAAAAAATTAATCCTTATGATTACAGAGTGGATGTAAAAGGTAAGATTAAAACTTACCATGGCAACATGTTGAAAAGGTATTATGGGCGTGACACAGATCCTGAGAGTAAGCATGAAATTAGTCGATTGGCATCAACATGTGTTTCAGTGATTGAACATGAAGAGTGGGCTGGAGAAGGTGAGATATGTGAAAACATTCACAATAAGGTAAGCATTCAATTCCCAACTCTTATCTCAAAGGAGACCCTAGAAGATGTGAAAATCAATAATGAGTTGGACAAAGATCAAGAAGCTGAGGTAAAACTGCTCCTCAAAGATTTTATTGATGTGTTCTCTGACATTCCTGGCACAACTGATCTTGTTGAACATGATATTGTCCTTACAAGTACTGAACCCATACGATCTAGGCCATATCCTGTCCCTTACGCCCTGAAAAATGAAATCAGAAAAGAGGTTGACAATATGCTACAAATGGATATAATACAGCCATGTACATCCTCATATGCATCACCAGTGGTGATAGTTAAAAAGGCAGATGGAAGCAATAGGTTTTGCTGTGACTTTCGTAAATTGAATCAAGCAACAGTCTTTGATGCAGAACCAGTGGGAAATCCAGATGAGCTGTTTGCAAGTATGTCCAAAAGTAAGTATTTCACCAAACTTGATCTTTCAAAAGGGTACTGGCAGATTAAGGTTAAACCATCATGTCAGCATTTGACGGCCTTTATAACATCTGAAGGTTTATATTCTTTCAAGAAAATGCCATTTGGTCTCGTCAACTCGGGGGCAACGTTCTGTAGGATGATGCGTAAGTTACTGAGAGGATTGACAGGTGTCGACAACTTTGTAGACGACATTATAGTGCACACAGAAACTTGGCATGTTCACTTGCGAACTTTGCGTAGTCTTTTATTGAGGCTCAGAGAGGCAAAATTGACTGCTCGTCCTTCTAAATGTGTTGTAGCAGTGACAAAGGTTGGATTCCTTGGGCATATACTTGAAAATGGTACGATTCAACCTAATCCAGAGAAGGTAATTAGTATTCAGAATTGTAAACGGCCAGTTACTAAGAAACAGGTCAGGTCTTTCATTGGGTTGATTGGCTACTACCGACGATTTATACCCAACTTCAGTAGTATATCTGCACCACTAACAGACCTTACAAAGAATGGTATGCCAACCAAGGTAAGATGGGAAGAAGCACAGGAAATTGCATTTCAGTCATTGATTGCACTGTTGAGTAAATCTCCCATTCTATGCTTACCAGAGTTCTCCAGAGAATTTATAGTCAGGACTGATGCATCAGATATTGGTATAGGGGCTGTTCTATTACAAGAGTATGGGGGTAGTAAGTTCCCAGTGTTTTATGCTAGTAAGAAACTGTCAGAACGTGAAAGGGCATATTCAGTAATAGAGAAAGAATGTCTGGCACTTGTTTGGGCTGTGCAAAAGTTTCAAAGCTACCTGTATGGGAAGCAATTTGTCCTCGAAACTGATCATGAGCCTCTAGTCTATATCAATAAAGCAAAATGTGCCAATGCTAGGATGATGCGTTGGGCATTGGCTTTACAGCCATTTAACATGAAAGTTGTCGGAATCAAGGGAAGCGAGAATGTGGGTGCTGATTTTTTGAGTAGGGTTGTGTAAGTTTTAAAAGGTATTCAATGAGACCACAGTTCTATAGGAATGTAAATAGGTTTACATTTTCTTGAAAAGGGGGATGTGTCACAAGCAGTTGTGACATTTGGTATAATTTTGATATATTTTAAGGTAACAAATATTTAGAGAGTATTGGAAATTTTATCCAGGTAAATGCTATTGAATTGAAACTGGTCATTGTAAAAGATTAGTGAGCTTTGTACATATTATTTTGCTGAGGGTGAAATATGCTGGATTAACTGTTAACTGTGAGATGATTTTATTGAAAAAGGACATTTTGACTTTGTGATTCAAAGAGAAATGATGTGTTATACATAGAGAATGTGAATGATTGGAATTATTTTAATGTGGAGAGAAGTACTAGAACTGTAAGTTATCTATTTCCTTGTAAAGCTAAGACTGGATATGTGTAATTTTGCAAATTATCGCGCACTCTTGTCTGTCAATTTTGCAATTTTGTCTTTTAATTTGCCTCGATAGTAAAGACAGCCTTTTGCTTTTAGGTGGTCTTTACGGTATCGGGTGAAAGAAGATGATCCAAAATCCTAGATGATACTGCTAGAGGAATAGAAACTATATCAATCTTCATCCAGATTAGCATTACAAGACTTGAATGTTTATTTTGTGAAATCATTTGACTTATGCCATAAATGGATTTTATGATAGATAACGGACTAGCTATGAAATTGATGAGAGTTATTTCATATTGAAGCTATGAATATGAAAGAAGGATATACTGAGCAGCATTAAAAATGAACTAATATGATGATAATTATTTTGATGAGTATATATTGAGAAGAAAAACGACTTGAAGTTTTGAGGTTGTGGTAGGCATTATGGGTACACTGAATGGATATATCGAGACAGTTATAAACTTGGTTTGAGGAGTATTAGATTAGGTTTGAATGACATAATACGTAATCATCTGACTGAACATATACTATTGGATGGAATCAATATAGCAGAATTACTGTTACATCATCGTGGGGTTGTATGTAAAGCAGTCTTGATGACACTTTGTAGATTCGGGCTATAGACTTTGTGCTTTGTGGAAGATGAGATAGACTTTGTGGAGTGCTTTGTGGATACAAGTAGCTTAGTGGGCATTGAACTATAGAAACTTGAGTGAATTTTGTGGTAGTAAATTGAGAATCTACGTTGAGACTATAAACTTTATATTTATATAACCTTAGAACTGATTCTGTTATTGAAGTTTGGCTTTAAGTTAAAGTTGAGTGATTTCGATTGAGTTTGACCCAAACCTATATATGCAAATTGGGGCCAGTGTATTTGTAAGTTCGGCTTACGAGAAAGTAGAGTGAACTGTATTGATTATGAGTATCTACTATTTGCCTAGAAATATTGAATAGATTTTTATGGGAAAATTATCTTGTGTGTCTGTTCCTACCTGTTGGCCAGATCTAGTATAATATACAGAAATCTGCACTTGACAGTGACTAATAGAATGATTATCGTTGTCTTATCTCACTTTGTTAATATCAGGCACACTTCATAATTGGTTTCAATAGACAAATTAATCGGTTTGGTTATGATTAGAGAATGTTTGGTTTCTTCTTTTTTTTTATCTCAGATACGCATAAAATGCTCAAATGATGTTAAATGCTATTAACCTGATATAAATTATTTTACATTTTCCTAAAACAAGAAATGATAATAATAATTAAAACTTCATTTTATTTTCAACTGTTTTGAATGAATGAATGAATGAATGAATGAATGAATGAATGAATGAATGAATGAATGAATGAATAAATGGATGTATGGATGGATTATTACTGGTGAACTTTTGTCCAGTTTTTTGACATGTCTTATCTCACCTTGTTCTAAAACAATAGATAATAAATATATTTAAAAACTTTATTTTATTTTCAACTTTCATATTTTATCTTTTGAATGAATGAATGAATGTGGAATATGAATGAATGAATGAATGAATGAATGAATGAATGAATGAATGAATGAATGAATGAATGAATGAATGAATGAATGAATTGTAACTGGTGAACTTTTGTCAAGTTTCTTATTTTGTCGAATTTCTTCACCTGTTCCCCGAAAACTATCATGCTTTCCGGCAAGAAAATCTTTCAGTTACTGTACATGTCTAAATAACCAGTCAAAATTTACCTGAGAACCATTAAATTATTTACTGAACCAGTCCCAGGTAAACAAATGAATTTGCATTATGATTAACATGTCTTATCTCACCTTGTTAATAACAGGCACACTTCATAATTGGTTTCAATAGACAAATTAATCGGTTTGGTCATGATTAGAGAATGTTTGGTTACTTTTTATCTCAGATACACATATTGTATAGAATGTTCGAATGTTGTTAAATTTTATTGATAAACAATAAATAATAAATATAAGTAAAAACCTTATTTTATTTTCAATGTTATTTACTTTAATCTTTTGCTTTAATGTTTTACTTTAATCTGTTTCTTTAATCTGCTTTCCAGCATGAAAATCTTTTAGTTACCTGTCTAAATAACCAGTCAACATTTACCTGAGAACCATTCAATTAATTACTGAACCAGTCTCAGGTAAAACAAAAATGCTCTCTTTTATTAGATTATTGTACAGTAGACACACGTCCACTGTGATGAATGATTATAGATGAGTTATTGCTCATAGTTTATGACAGGTTATAAAATGAATCAAAGGACCATAAACCTCGAAGTTTGAGCTTCTTTAATTTTATTGAACAAATTTGTCCTGGATAAGATATTGAGTATACTTGATCAATCTTAAAATTATTCAAAACAAGGCTTACAGAAATTAATGATTTATGATTCTGTTCGCTTAACACCCGTTGACTGTTGTCTTTGGATCTCCATTGCAGCCCTCTGATTTCAGTCGATTCTAATAAACAAATAAATAAATAAATAAATAAATAAATAAATATTGGGTAATGTTCTGAAAACAATATCCTAAATTTGAGGATATATAGACATTTACATGCATTCCTTTCGGAATAGGATAATATATTTGACATAATTTTGCAAAGCCGAGAGAAAGAAAAGAGAAATTGAAAAAGAAAGAAAGCAATAAAGAATACAAAAGATTAGATCAAATAAAAAGAAAAAGGAACAAAAACATACAGAAAGGAAAACATATATGTAAATTGCTTATTTTCTCCCAAAGGATCATTAGATTAGAGGAGATATAATACTTGAAAAATAAAAATTAGACAAACTGAAAATAAGGCAAACTTTTTATTATTATTATTATTATTTGTTTTGTTTTTGTTTTTGTTTTTATCAAAACCATTTCATTATACTGCTGATACAGCAAATACAGGTGATTGGTATTATCAAACACCAGCCAAAGTGAACTACAGGTACAGGTAGGGGTATAGAATAGAGGTGCAAGAACTTGGAGTGCACTTGAAATGAACATCAGGTGCAACTCATGTCTCAGATCAAGCTCACGCAAGGTGCACATGGCGAGCACATGATGTGCACAAGGGTGTATACATTAGTTCAGACTTCACTGTATATCTCAAAACGAAATTTTTTTCGTTTGCTGAATGTTCGAACATTACGAAAACACACCCATGCAATATACAGATAAAAATGGAAACATTGATCAGAAAAGCTTTTATATTTTTAATGTTATTGCTCAAAAAATAGATTTGTGTTCACGTTAGAACCGCCTCTAACGAGAACCCACAATATATGTCTACCCCTGCATACTCCAGTTTAACTATACAAAAGTGGAGGTTGAGGAGGTATTCATTACATGGGCACGTTTTCCTGATGAAAAACAAACAAAAAATCTCATAACAATATAATTCCAACTTTACTAATTTCCTACATTCTGATTGGCTGTTTGGAAGACTTTATACTTCGATAAAAGCAATGCGTAAGAATACTCAGTTTTCACCTTTAAAATGGCGCGACGTTACGGGATAACGTGACGTTTCTTCGAAGAAATGTTGACGTCACCAAATCTAAATGTCATACAAACAATGGATGAACGCGTTTTGAGGACGTCGAAACAAATATTTGGAATTTTTATTAACATGGGCGCTTTTTCTTTAAACAGAACACCGTACGGTAAGTGTTTTAAATCATGTTTATAGGTTATAACTTGAATGTTATGCGACAGTCTGCATGCTTAGTTTTTAACCCAATCATGGTTGATAACTATGCTGCCTTCTTTAATTGCACGCCGGTGGGTCGGGCGTCAGACTCTATGATGGCCCCGACTTAAAGCTATTCATTTTAGTTGGTTGGGGCCGGAGCTTCTTGTCTGTTGCTTGGCCCACCGGGGTCCAACTGGTGTTTTTCTTTTGCTCCGGAGTTAGTAGGTTATTCGGCGCCCAGGGATCTCCATCGTCGGGCAGCTTACTCAATCTGTGAGTCCTGGTTTTTGATTCATCAGGATGTTTATCATGATTTATTTGTTTGTTCTTGATGATTCATTGACTAGTTAGAGATTCACCACGAGGACCGAAGAACTAACTAAATGTTGTGAACCACTGCAGAAGCTGAGGGTGAGGTTAGGTACCTGTAAAACCGGTTTAAACCCGCCAGTAACTTTGTGTTACTGATCGTTCCAAGTCGATACTTCTGTAGTGGTTCTTTTTGTTTTATGTCTTGGTGTTTAAAATTTTTTGTGCTGTTGGCGCCTTATGTATGTTTTCATATTTTTAGTTAAGTTAAGGTAACTGAGTGGCCACCTATTGGGAAAATAGCTGCTCATTCGGCTTACGATATGTTTCATGGTATAAGTACCTGATTGTTAGTTTGGTTTTTTCCCACCTCGGTTTTTGGAGTGGGAATCTTTTTCTGATTGCGCCTTTTCCTGATCTTTGCCTACTTGTACCTTTTTAATCTTCTTCTTGTGTGTTGAAATTTGACGTTTGTATTTCTAGTATTCCGAGCCCCCGTTCAAAATCGACATGCCTTTCTATCGGTCCAGACGGCGATATTTTCTCCCAAAATCACAATTTTGAATGAAGCGTTGATGTTTTAAAGCTCCAGCTTTGGCAGCCTGGCTATAGCAAGCCAGTTATAGCCTCTATTTATTGCGAGAAGTGAGTTTCATGCTTTGAAAACTTCCAAGATGGCTGCCTCATGAAGATCCGTTTTGCTCTATTTTCCTTCCGCTGGCCATAAAAATTTAAATCATTGTAGACAAATGCAGTTTAATGAGACAAAGTTGGAATTATAAGGAATGAATTATTATTTTTGTTGATTTTATCGATGTGTAAACTCAGGCGAATCACTCACAAACTTTTTCATAAAGCCCTTCGGAAGAAATTAAGAAAAGAAATTAAGAAAAGAAATTAAAAAATTTCCAGACATTGAGAAACCTAAACACGCGTTTAGCCTTCCAAAAGGCGGTGTTGCCCTCCAATACGAAGACAAGTGTAAAGCAGACGAAGCCCTAAAAAGTTGGCCGAAAGAGGCCTTCGGTTCTGAATGCTCACCCCATAAGGCAATAGGAATTAAAGAGATAAAAACAGGCTTTGTTAAAAACATATGCACATCAGTACCAGTTAAAGACATTGAATCAGCACTCAAAGAAAGTTGTGGTGTAAGCCAGATTTCACGCCTACACTATAGACATTCTAGGAAACCTATGCCAGTTGTGAAAATTGAATTTTGTACAAAGGAAAATTTGAAAAAAGCCCAGTCTGTAGCTCTTAAATTCAGTCTAAATGGTAAAGCAGCATACATCGAGGAAGAACGGCGTGTTAAGGTTATTCGCTGCTATAATTGTCATCGGTTTGGCCACATCCGCAAAATCTGTACCTACCAAACTAAATGTGGAACTTGTGCTAGTGAAGAACATACTGAGGAAGAGTGTACCAGCCCTATTAAGTGTGCCAACTGTGAAGGAAACCATACAGCATCATCAAAATACTGTCCCATATACCAGCAAGTCTACCAGCTACAAAGATCCAGTTTGTTATATTAATTTCAGTATAGAAAAACCATCAAAAATGAGATTCTTGTCATTAAATTGCCAGTCATGGTCTACAGCCAAATCTTCAGTCAACACAATTGTCTCAAATTATAACATAGATATACTTTGTTTATCAGAAACATGGGAGAAAGACAAAAATCCTATTAACTTTCAGTCATGGTCATCTCTTTCTAAACCAAGAAAAAACAATGAGGGTCATGGTGGTGTAGCTATCCTCAGTAAAGCATCAGAGGACTTCTATATTACAAGGAGACAAGACCTTGAAAAGGACAATGTAGAAGCTATTTGTGCGGACATCGTGCTCAAAGATGGCTTTAGTTTTTTGCTGATAGTGGCCTATATACCACCTGATCAAACAGAACAGATGAAAAATTTCTCAAAATTACTTAAAGCATGTACAACTAACAAAAATGTCATCATTACTGGTGATTTTAATGCTAAGAGTCAAGAATGGTTTAACACATCTTTGAATGGAAATGGTAGAATACTTGAAGATTTTTTACATGAATCACACTTTGTTTGTCTAAACGATGGAAAACCAACAAGACGGAAATCTGACAGTGTTATTGACTTGTTCATCACAAACCCAAATATAGTCCCAAAGATTTCACTCTGCGAAACCCTCACATATGAATCGGTACAGTCAGACCATATAGGCATTCTATTAGAGGTATGCGACAGTTGTTCCTCAGTTGGCAATACACTAGTTGAGAAATATATGTTAGGAAAAACAGATTGGAAAGTGTGGGAGGATAGTACCAAGGACTCTTTTGAGAAATGGAACTCTCTAAGCGATCGAACAGAATGGAATTCGGTAGAAGAAATGTATGCATCATTCAAAACAGTGTTTGATGATTGCCGGGAAAAAAGTGTCCCCAAGAGGAATGTACAGAATGTCAATAGAAGAAAGAAGCCACCATGGTGGAATGATAGAATGAGTGAAATAAAGACACGCTTGAACAAAGCGAAAAGAACCTACAAGAGACGATCAACACAGACAAATTTCAATACTATAGAAGCTGTTGAGGTTGAATTCAAAGCAGCAGAAGAAGAAGAGAAAGATAAATGGGTTGAGTCACTATGTGACAAGATTACATATAGTAGTACCCCAAAAGAAATGTGGGACTCTATTAGAACACTGACAACCTACCAAGATCTAGATGGTGGAAATATCCTACCTCTACCAGACAAAGACAATAATCCCGTTTTTGACTTGGAACAGAAATGCCAGATACTACAAGACACCTTCTTCAGTGGAAGTCACCTGTCTGAAAATGATTTTGATGACACCTTCAAGGAAGAGATAGAGGCTGAGCTGTCAGATATCCACAGTCAAGAAACAGAAAATCAAATTTATGATGACACACTATTGAATGATGAGATCTCTCTTGGAGAAACCATGGCCTCCTTGCAGTACCTCAAGAAAGGGAAAGCAGCTGGACCAGACAAGGTATTCACAGAATTGTTGCTGAACTCCAATGATGAACTTATCAAAGCCATCCACAAGATATTCAACTTCTCTTTCAAAACTGGGGATTTACCAGAGGACTGGAGAACTGCAGATGTGAAGTTCCTTAGGAAGTCTGGGAAGAGCAGTTACCACTCAGCATCTGCATATAGACCCATCAGTCTCACCAGTTGCTTGGGAAAATGCCTTGAGAGAATATTAACAGTCAGACTCAATGGGTTTATTGAGCACAACAACATCATTGACACAGAACAGGAAGGCTTCCGTAAATTTCACAGTACTACCAGTGCCTTACTTAGATTAGTACAAGACATATACAACGCCTTTAATAACAAATCTGAGACTCTAGCAGCCTTCATCGATCTAGAAAAAGCTTTTGACAGTGTATGGAGAGAGGGACTTCTAGTGAAATTGCATAGGTTAGGGATAAGAGGACAAATCTGGAAATGGATAGAAGGTTTTTTGAGCGACAGGAAAGCCAGGTGTTGTTTGAAAGGACAGTACGGCCCAGTATTTGGTACTTCCGTCGGCCTTCCACAGGGATCAGTCATCTCACCGGTTCTCTTCATTCTCTATCTTCAAGATATTTTCAAAGAGATTACCAGCAAGGGAGTGAAATATGCAGATGACGGAACTATATGGGTCACAGGACAGGATGCCAATGCCTTAGCAAAGGAAATAGAAGAGGACTTAAAGAAGATTTACAGATGGACTCTTAAGTGGAGAATGAAGATTAACATTGATAAAACAGAAATTTGTCTCTTCACCAAGCAGCCAGACACTGCAGATGGAGAACGACCAGAAGTTACACTACAGGAGAAGAAAATCAAATACAACCCGACACCTAAATTACTTGGAGTTATTCTGGATGAGACTCTAAACTTTCAAAGTCATATCTTGAAAGTTGAACAGAAAGCCAATAAAGCAGTAAGCACTCTCAGACAGGTCAAATATGTTGAAAACATAGACACGAAGAAGCTTATACAGTTGTACCAATCATTAGTTCTCCCAGTTTTGGAATATGCCTGCCCTGAATGGCAATGTGCTGATGCATCTAAACTAGAAGAGGTCCAGAGGAAAGGTCTTGCCTTGTGCCTTGGTGCCATTGGAACCAGTGGTAGGGAAGCCTTGGAAGTGGAGTTGAATGTCAGGCCTCTGGAAGTGAGGCGTACAGAATTGTCATTGCGAGAAACAGGAAGAATCTTGAGCAAAGATGTAGATATACCTATCAGGAGCTCCTGGGAGAACTGGCGTGAGACTGAAAAGACAGAAAAGTATGTATCACCTTTTGGAAAGATGTTGCTTCAATTGGAAGACATCAAGGCTGAGACAGGAAATAATCAGATGAACCTTGAGCCAGACTTCTCCTTCAGAGAGAGCCTATACCCAACAATCAACAAACCCGAATACTGGAGCAGACTAGGGTCCTCAAAAAGTAGAACAGTCTCCCAGCAAGACGACTCCCGCTCTATGATTAGTGGCTTCCTTGAAGCCTGCACACCGGACACTCTCATCGCCTTTACAGATGGCTCATGCCACCCAAATCCAGGACCTTGTGGGGCAGGTGCTTGTGTCTACCTCCCATATGAAACAACCCCTGTATCTTTAAAACAACCTGTCAGCAAACACGGATCAATCCTGCTTGGAGAAATGATAGCCATCAAGATGGTTTTGGACTTCGTTTTAGAGAAAGTCAACCAGAAAGTAGGATTCAGCAAGGTCTTAATACTGTCAGACAGTCAATCCTCAGTTGGACTTTTAAGTTTAGGATGGGAGCCAACGCAACACAAAAGTACTGCAAGAGACATTCTGACAGAACTAGAGCAAGTAAAAAGCCGAGGAATCGAAGTAGAAATTAAGTGGACACCAGGACATGCGGAGATTAAGGGAAATGAAGAGGCAGATAGGTTGGCAAAAGAGGCATCCAAGGAAGCGGAATCAATGACTGAAGAGGACAGAACTATATCACAGGCAGAATTCAGGCAAGCAGTTAAAGTGCATGGACTAACGGCATGGCAAAGGCAATGGGATGCTTCTGAAAAAGGCAGATTCCTTTATGGCCTGAAGCCAAAAGTAACAATGAAGACAATGTTTGACTACCCGAACAAGAAACTATACAACCAAATTGCACAACTAAGAATAGGATATGCTAAACTTAATGACTATTTGTACAAGATTGGGGTATCTGACACTAAAAACTGTAGTTGTGGAGAAATTGAGACAATAGAGCACTATCTACTAGAGTGTGAAAATTACTTTGACCAAAGAGAAAGAATGAGAACAAGCTTATTTCACCAAACAGGCATAGTTGAATTAACCACAGAAATCTTATTAGGCAGTAACGGCACAGACACAGAGAAAGACTTCGGACCAAATATCATATCGGCTCTGGGTGACTTCATCACTCAGACTGCCCGGTTTTAACTTCCGCGCCCACCTCAAAGTACCGCGAGTTAGTCACTTAAGAAGAAATTACCGCGAGATCACGTTACCGACGAGATACTACTGTCGTTTCGACATTGAATCAACGAATCAACATCGATAAAATTGTAACAGGGAGTGTTACTTAGGGTTCTCAAGGCCATGATAGATGGAACAACACCAGAGAAGCTTCAAGATGATTTTAATGAGTGATGATCAATTCTGGTCAATCTATAAGATATAGAAAATATATATCTCAGTCAACAATAATGAGATACAGTAAAGAAAAACTTTACTATAAACTACAAACAAAGATGGCGAAGTGCAATGAAGCGATTACTATCTAATTAATGAAAAACTATCAAATACATTTCCAATACACATCGTTAAAATACACAATGTGACGTCATGAGCACTTACACAGGTGAATATTTGAACAATGAAAATACATTCTAACGGACAAAATACCACTTATCTCATCATTTTCAAGAAGAAAACTATACAAACGTACATATACTATAAGAAGCGTTTCACCTACCTATAAGATATAGAAAATATATATCTCAGTCAACAATAATGAGATACAGTAAAGAAAAACTTTACTATAAACTACAAACAAAGATGGCGAAGTGCAATGAAGCGATTACTATGGTTTTTGGGATTACAATAGAAATCGAACACTGGATACAGTCACCTAATTTTAAAAACATTAGTTGACCGAAGGGACCATACAAAATTGTTTGTTGACGCTTCTACCTGCTACACATTTCCCCACTTCGCGAAATATCGTCCCGATATTTGAAAATAAAAACAAATAAATAAGTAAATAAATATTTTAAATTAGAATGAATGTATCACTACCACACGCACGCCTACCATCCATGCAATATGATGATGAAGATGAAATGATGATGAAGATGATGGGTACAGGCCAAGGGTACAGAGTAATATCACACCGGATATCTTGGACTAACTCTCAAGTTTCACAGATTGTTTAGAAATTCATATAATCCAGGTATAAGTCCTCTTCTTCAGTCTGTGTTGAAAAAGAAATCATAATATAAACACTTTATATTTACCTGGCAATAATGAGTTAGTAGAAATCTAATAGAAACTCTTTCTCCTGAATTTCGTCTTCCTTTATCTATGTCACTATTTTATCTTCTTTCTTCTCTTCTGATTCACTGAAATAAAATTGTTCAAGAAATCAGATTACTTAATTATTGTGTTCATTTACTCTCTCAATACCTTGACTGTACTATTTGAAAGTATTTACATTAATGAAAATGTATGAATGAAATGAATTAAAACACTGTCACTGATCTCTACGCCGATGAAAATCACAAGTCGTCAGGATATTACAGGTATATGACCTGACTAGCCGGAACAGTAAATGTGAACCTTGTCACAAACTCATTACTGTTGAATCTCTCTGGTCTTCTCCTGTTTCTCTGAGGTCTACTACTCAGTTGTTTGTTCTGGTCTGAGTCACTTGCTCTGTTTGTTGGAGGCTTGAGGCCACCTTGTCCCCGTGTCCGCCGCATGGGAATCACATATGGTTCTGGCCTTGTTGGTTCATCTTCATCTTCTTCAGCTGAAGACTGACTACTACTTTCATCATGATCAGACACTGGTTCTGGTGTAGCACCTATCTGTTGATGTTCGTCCAGATTTGTTTTCTCTGGCTGTTTCTTTTCAGGTGTGTGTGTCCGCGGGCACGGCAACCCAGTGAATGGCAACAACATGTTGCGGTGGAGAACTCTTGGTTTAGACCCAGGAGAATTCTCCTTCACCACTTCAAACACTGGAATAGATGGTACTGGTTGGCTTCTAACCACGTAGGGACAGTGTTCCCACAAATCTGCCAGCTTTTGCTTCCCACGAAGACCCACATTCTTCACTAGAACGCGATCACCTACTTCCAGATTCGTGTATCTGACTTTGTCATCATAGTAGCCTTTCTGTCTGTCGGCACTCTTTCTCGCTTCTGATGATGCAGTATCATAAGCAAAGGCCATCCGTTGTTTCAGTTTGTCGACGTAGTCTTGTCGGCTTCTGACCTGTTGTTGGCTCTGTGGTAAGCCAAGGAAAGCATCGACAGCTAAACGCGAATGACGCCCAAACATCAGGTAGAATGGAGAGAAGCCCGTGCTATCATGAGTAGCTGCGTTGTAGGCATGAGTGAGAGTGGACAGGTGGGACTTCCAATCAGCTTTCTGGTTGTCCTGGAGCGTTCCCAGCATATTCAACAATGTCCGGTTGAATCTCTCAACCATGCCATTCCCCATAGGATGATAGGGTGTAGTGCGGGTCTTCTTCATTCCTGTAAGGTCGCAGAGGCTCTTGATCAACTTCGACTCGAAGTTAGCTCCCTGGTCACTATGGATTCTGGCCGGGAACCCATAGTGAACGAAGAAGTTCTCGTAGAGAAGTCGAGCAGTGGTGTGTGCCGTCTGGTTTCTCGCTGGAATGGCTTGGGCATAGCGCGTAAAATGGTCGGTTATCACGAGCACATTTTCGATGCCTCCTTTGGATGGTTCAATGGTCAGGTAGTCTATGCAAACTACTTCCATGGGTGCGGTAGACGTGATGTTGACGAGGTCTGCAGCTCTGGTAGGTAGAACTTTCCTGCGGATGCATCGATCACATCTCTTGATCATCTTTTCGACGTAGGTGTCCATCCCAGGCCAGTAAACCCGTCTCTTCATCAGACTAAGAGTTCTGTCTCTGCCTTGGTGTCCCATGTCATCATGATATGCATTGAAAATATCTTCTCTGAATCTTGCTGGCAGTACTAGTTGCTGGCTATCTTGTCCTTGGAGTGTGGAACATCTCAAGAGAATATCGTTTTCAATCTTTAATCTGTCCCACTCCTTGATATAGCGCTTGTCCAAGTTCTGCGTCTCTGCCTGCTTGCTATCTGGTCTTTGGCCACTAATGATGAAGTCCAGAATGAGACATATCTCTCTGTCATCTCGTTGAGCTTTGATCCAGTCTTGCTTCGAAAGAGCAGTAGATCGAAGAAGCTCCTGAGGAATGTCTTCATCACCAGCTTGGTTGCCTTCAGAGGTAGACGCTGTCAAGCTATCTATATATGGATGCTCTTCAACGCTGGCATTAACTGACTGGGAAATGGCTTTAAGAATTTCTGGAAACTGAACTCCTTCTGATGGTTCTGTAGATTCCACCTTTCTTGACAATCCATCGGCGTCTCTGTTTGAAATTCCACTTCTATATGTAAGGCTGAAGTTGTAGGAGGACAATGCTGCGACCCATCGTTGACCAGTTGCGTCTAGTTTAGCTGAC
The DNA here is from genome assembly GCA_964017185.1 of Rugalucina vietnamica. NCBI lineage: Eukaryota > Metazoa > Mollusca > Bivalvia > Lucinida > Lucinidae > Rugalucina > Rugalucina vietnamica. Next base: position 11,145,120 of record OZ024879.1, on the reverse strand, counting down.
GTCAAAACGTAGGTAAGCGGATTATTGTCTGTCATGGCCTCAAACTTCGAACCGTACAAATAGTCATGAAATTTGTCTGTCACCGCCCATTTCAATGCCAGAAATTCCAACTTATGCGCCGGGTAATTCTTTTCGGCAGGCTTCAGACTTCTGCTGGCATAAGCTACCACACGATCTATTCCATCTTGAGTCTGGTACAACACAGCTCCAAGACCTGATGTTGAAGCGTCTGTGTGTAGCTTGAAAGGAAGTCTGTAATCGGCATAAGCGAGGACTGGTGGTTCTGTCAACTTGTCTATCACTGTTTCAAAAGCAGTTTGTTGTTCGTTTCCCCATACGAATGGTGGTGGTTTGTTGTTGCCTTTCTGATCTTTCGCAGCAGCTTTGTTGGTTGGATGTCCGATTAGCAGGTCGTTGAGAGGACGTACTATAGAAGCATATCCTTTGACAAATCTTCTATAGTATCCAGTGAAGCCCAGAAACATTCGAACCTCTTTAACTGTCTTGGGTACTGGCCAGGTCTTGACGGCATCGATCTTGCTAGGGTCTGTCTGTATGCCCTCTTGTGAGACGACATGTCCAAGGTAGGTGACTTCTCGCTTAAAGAACTCGCACTTGGATGCCTTTAGCTTCAAGTTGTTCCTTTTCAGCCTCTTGAACACCGCTTCCAGACGATCGACGTGCTCTTCGAAGGTTGAGGAGAAAACCACTATATCATCCAGATATATCAGGCAATCTCGGAGATTTATGTCTCCCATGCTCCTTTCCATCAGCCGCTGGAAGGTTGCTGGTGCGTTACAAAGGCCGAAAGGCATCCTGTTGAACTCGAAGAAGCCGAGCGTTCCCACCTTGAATGCTGTCTTAGCCTTGTCTTCTTCTTTGACCTCTACCTGCCAGTACCCACTGCGAAGGTCGAGCTTCGAAAAATACTTCGAGCCTGCTAACAGATGCAGTGAATCCTCGATCCGGGGTATAGCATAAGCGTCCTTGATAGTGCGATTGTTAAGTTTTCTATAATCGACACAAAATCTGATGGTTCCGTCCTTTTTTCTCACTATCACAACATTTGAGGAGAATGGACTCTCGCTGTTCCTGATGACACCAGCATTCAACATTTCTTGAAGATGTTCTCTGACTTCTGTTATGATGCCAGGTGGAATCCGTCTATGTGGATCTTTGAATGGTTCTTCGTTGTTGAGTTTAATATGATGTTCCACAAGCTTGGTGCGTCCTATGTCTAAATCTCCTTTAGAAAATATGCTGTTCCACTTTCTAAACAGTTTTTCAGCTAGATCTTTCTGTTCTTCATTCAAATCTGATTCATCTAGATTTACTCCTGTAGGTAACTCTGACTCTTGTTCTTCTATTCTTTGTGAAGCCATCCTAGCACTGTTTTCTACCTTCTGATCAATTTCTAAATCTGCTTCTCTCAGAACCTTTACTTCTTGGAGCTCACAAAGTACTGTTTGAGGTGTTACTGTCATGGTCTTAGCTGACATATTAAAAACTCGAATAGGAACTCGTTGATATGATCCTACTTTATCCAACGCTACTACCCGCGGACACACACCCAATCTACTTGTAGCTGTTTCTGTGTTCTCTGTAACTGCTGACTCAGCATTCCTTATCTTTCTTACTAATCCAGAGAAAGTTACTGTTTGCATTGGCGCAATATCCACATTGTATTTATTGGTAGATTTTACATATCCAACAAATCCGTTGTGAAGGGAGATGAAGGCATTCTGCCATTCTGTTGGTACATTACTATCTGTACACTGATCCACTTTTGCCTCTCTTATTACATTTGTTCCTATAATTAACGGCACTTGTGAGTTGTATCGTGTATTAGGAACCACTAACGCCAGTGTGTGAATAGGTGTTATCTGAAAGGGTACTTCAACTGTAACCGCAACACAACACAGGTAATCCAACTCCTTTCCATCTGGTCCATGAACAACAAGATTAAAATCTTGGATTGGAACTTCAGATGGAGGAGGGTCCAAAGTCCTGTAGAATTCTTCACACACTGTTGTTACTTGTGAACCACTGTCGATCAGTCCTAATGCTTCTTTCCCACAAAATGTAACAAGAGATTCATTGGAATTGCCGATCAACTTTGACCTTGGGTAACTCTCTGTGTCATTGGGATCTGTAGTAGTAGTAGTACAGTCTTCAGCTGATCCCGCGTTGAAGACTTCTCTTAGTTTAACGGCTGTTTATTCCTCTGACTATCATGAGTATTATCCTGATTTTCATCTGCGTTGTTATTTCCATGTTGTTTGTCCCTATTAAACCATGGTTTATAGCGATTTTTCTTATTTCCTTCTTTCACTTCTTTTGTCAGCGTTTGGAGCCCTTCAATAACCTGATCTAACTTTGAACTTTCTAAGAGCTTTTCATCTGTTGTCGGTGTTCTATACTGAGAGGATGCAGCTTGCTGTTGCTTGAGATTGGAATATTGATTCATCTGATTCTCCTGTTCTTCTGTCCTAACAGCACTTCGCAATGTTTCAAAATCATCAGTGAATTCATATTTTACACGTGTAGCGTTCTTTAGCCGTTCACTTCTAAGTGCAGTCCAGAATTGTTCCTTCAGCATATTGTTCTTATCTTCATTTCTCACATATCCTTTATCTATAGCTTTCTGAAGTATGTCCTCCAGACGAAGACCCCATGTTCTACTTGATTCTGTTTCCAGTTGCGTAGCTGTATAAAATTCTTTCAGAATGGTATGCCCTTTAGCAACATTTCCAAATACGCCTTCGAGTTTATCCATCATAGTTTGAACACTTGCTGAAGTACCCAGTGGCAACAATATCTTCTTGGCTGGGTTACGGAGAGATTTGCGGATCAGCTGAGCTATCATTGACTCAGATAATTCTCCGTTTTCACGGGTGCAATTCACTTCGTATTTCCACTCCTCGAAGGACGCTTCATTCTTCGGCTATGGGTCTTCTCCCGAAAATCTGTGTTGACACCAATATTGCATAAAACATGGTCTCTTGCTGGTTCATGTTCTCTCTGTATAGAAGTCCCTTGGAGACGCTCTTGTGGTAATTCTCTATTACTAAGAGGATGTTCAGATTCTGTATTCTGTAACATTTTTCCTAATCTATCTATCTCTATCTGTGTTGCTGCATTTCTTTCTCGACTATATTCTATTTTATTTGTAGGACGATGTTCGGGTTCTATATTCTGTCTCCTATCAGCCATTCTTTCTCTCTGTATACCTCTGTCTTGTCTATATTCTATTGTATAATCCTGTTTAAATTGAGGATGTTCTTCAGCTTCATATTCATCATCCCTCATGCTGGCCTCTCTTTGTGACAACTTCTTTTCACGAATTTGTAGCAACTCCATTCTTTTCTTCAGCTCTCTTTCCTTCTCACGAAATCTAGAAGCTTCTAGTCTTCGCTTCTCCTGCATCGCCAATTGCTCTTCCCTTTCCATAAGCTCTGCTTCCTTCCTTCTTATCGCTTCTTCCCATGTTCTAAGGTTATCCTGCACTCTCTTCCATTGTGCATATGATGACTGTTCTCCATAACTATCATCATATCTGTCCTGTGCCACAGTCCTATGTCTATTCTGTTGTATTTCCTCTTGTCTAAGATGCTGTTTTCTATCTGTACAAGCTGGTGATACTTGTGGTGGAGGAATGTACTGATAATCTCTATCTGTTTTTCTGGAATATCTTTCTGGAACTGGAGCATTTCTTTCTTTCTGTTCACTATTCTGTTCAAGACCTTGTCTATTCCCTCTCGCATCTTCACCATACGGTAACAGATGTTCCCTGTAAAAATCTGTATCTTCTTTCAATGGAGGGCGAGGCTCAAGTCTTTGATATTTAGAAGTGTCGTCCAGCCTTTCCTGCTGTCTGAGTTGAGTACTTTCTTTCTTTTCATCTTCACTGTCCGTAAGAAAGCTAGGCTTTCTTAGTTTTGTTCTTCCAGACTTATTTCCTTCTAACACTTCTATACTGGCGTCTATGGGATAAAACCCCTGTTGTCTCAGTAGTGTTAACCTTCTGTCAAGATCTTTTATGTCCTCATCTCCGTCTGATTGCTCTTGTACATTTTCATTCCTAGTAAGCTCATTCTGTCTTGCTCTATGGCCGTCTCTAACATTATCTTGCATATAGGAACCTTCCATCTGTATATCTATCATCACTGGCGGTGTCCTGTGTTGAGCTTCTGATACAATGTATTGGCCAGGTCTAAATACTGAATCCCTACTGCTTGTATGGCTAACTGTATCCCAACTTCCTGATTCTCCTGCAACTTGGGGTCCTAATGCTCCTTGCTGCTCTCTAGTTGTATCGTGAGGATCCAATGATCTTTGATCTTGATTTATGCCTGCATCAAGTGGTCCTAGAGCTCCTTGCTCATCTCTTCGGGTATCTTGAGGATCTAAGGATCTATGTTGATCTCTGTCTACACCATAAGGGTTAGCTGTTCTTGACTGATTTTCATCTCTGTCTTGAGGACCAGCTCTAGGATTCCGTTGAGCAGTTAGAGCACGAATTTGTTCTTGATGTCTAGCAACTAATGCCTGCATTTGCCTTTTGTTTTCCTCTTCCATCCTTTTCACTTGCTGTATTAACCGTTCATTCTCCTGTGTTTGACTGACGCCTTGTCGCCGTAAATTCCGCATTTCTCTTTCCATTATGTTGCTTTATATTAACGACTATATATAAGCACAATGAATTTCACAAGGTATCTCTCCAGTATGAATAACAAAGCGCTCCGTTCACGGAGTCTCTATATGCACAAGTTTTCAAAACGTTTGCACTATGTTTTTCTCCAGTACACAAAGGCTATATCAGTTATTCACAGTGACAACAAACATATTCAAAGGTTTCTCCAGTATGAATAAACACAATGTTTCACAAATATTCCGCGTTAAATTTCACTTCCACAAGTGTCTCCAGTATGAATTACTAACCCGTAATATTCACCACTGTAGTACGAATTCACAAAGTTCTCCAGTATGAATTATAATTCACGTCTTTTCACCATGACACTTTAGCACACAAAATTATTTTGAGTATGAATACAGTTGTCCCTAGTATGAATACACAAATGTTTATTTGAACAAGCTACGTGCGAACATATTCTATTCTACACTAATAGCTACTCTGCTGATACAAGAACTAACTATCTAGAAAAGTGCGCTTACCAGAAAATTGCCGACATTTACAAAATTCACCGTCTCGATTTCAAAAAATGTCCGACAAAAATACTTATAAATGCTTGAAGCTTTATAAGTTTCGCAATAACATTCTAGATTTTAGCACAATGCTCAACAAGTTAACAATCCCTGAAAGCTAAACAAAGTTTCTACCACATAAACAATGATAACTTCAAGAATGATTCCTCTGGGACATCACTATATATTTTCTCAAGAGGAAAGGGGGATTTGGGATAACACAAAGAACAAGACACAAAAACATGTACTAAATGATCGCAGCGAAAGCAATGAAAAATGAAACATTTGTATCTCCTCATACACACATCATTCAGTACTATAATGAGAAAAATAAGTAAATGGAAAAATAAATAAAGTATTTCAAATGAAAAAAAAATGCAAAACAAGAAAGAAACAAAAAGAAAAAGAAAAGAGAAAAAAAAATTCACTCGATGGGATTTGAACCCTGGACCACTAGATCTGAGCAATACGTTAATAGCCGGCGCCGCTCCCAATTGGGTATAGAAATTAGAGGCTACTTATAACTAATCCGTTTCTCGCGAGGCGTGCAGCCAGCCGTTACACTAATCGATAGGTCAGCGCAAGACAAAAGGTTATTTGTTTTCTTTATTTTGCACTGTTACGACATACTGATAGGCCTGCGATGTTGGGTTTGGTTGGAATTATAAGGTACAATGATATTTATTCCTAATTTGGCCGGGAAATGTTAACTGGGATTGTAAAAAGATCACATGACGGTCATGGAAAGGGAATAATCTAGGTTTTCTGACCACGCTTACTTAGCATGCAATTTTGTTGCAAAATTGAAGCAGACGAAGTACAGCACAAACTTGTTCACGGTTATTTCGCGAAATTCAAGACGCTATAGCATGAAAATATTATCCCCGGGGACGGAAAACAGTGAACAGTTTTATGCAGTGGTCTTCATCTTTAAGGTACAGTAACTTTATGTTATTTCTTGAACACAAATTGACTTTAACCTTTCAATGATCTATGATCTCGGAAATAAATCGAGTCACGTGCACAGAAAATCAACGGTAAGGCAAAAATCTATGAATGGATTTTGTTGCACAAAAAGATTGAAGTCAAAATCTATGAAAAATCAAAAATCTTTGCAAAAATATGTAGACCTTAATTGCAAAAATAGGAAAAAATACAACAAGATATAAATCTTACCGATTAAATCTTATCCAATAAATCCTATCACTAATTCTAAAAAAAATCACAAACAATACACATCCTTACACTAAACACAACTGTCAAACACACAAATGATCGCAAAATAAGGATCATTTACAAAGTCATCGTGTCTCTCCAACACGCACTAGTGGTCTTCGGAATGCACTGTTTCCCTGAATCGTCGTCGTTTCACAGCGATCGCACGACACCAGCAGTCATTTCCGATGGGCCCATGATCGATCACTTTGTACGCGAATCGCGAAAAGTTGTAATGTTTACATTACTCAATGAGTGGAAATCCCAGGAATTCCCGCATATTCATTGGATGAAACACGCGTGACGTCACAGTAATCCAACCCAAAACGAGAATCACACTATTTATATCATGCTTTCAGGATTCTCCCAGCGCTGTATCCAAACAATCTCGACATCACACCAGCATCGTCGACTAGGCCTCCCGAACTGGCCACCAGATGTAACAGGGAGTGTTACTTAGGGTTCTCAAGGCCATGATAGATGGAACAACACCAGAGAAGCTTCAAGATGATTTTAATGAGTGATGATCAATTCTGGTCAATCTATAAGATATAGAAAATATATATCTCAGTCAACAATAATGAGATACAGTAAAGAAAAACTTTACTATAAACTACAAACAAAGATGGCGAAGTGCAATGAAGCGATTACTATCTAATCAATGAAAAACTATCAAATACATTTCCAATACACATCGTTAAAATACACAATGTGACGTCATGAGCACTTACACAGGTGAATATTTGAACAATGAAAATACATTCTAACGGACAAAATACCACTTATCTCATCATTTTCAAGAAGAAAACTATACAAACGTACATATACTATAAGAAGCGTTTCACCTACCTATAAGATATAGAAAATATATATCTCAGTCAACAATAATGAGATACAGTAAAGAAAAACTTTACTATAAACTACAAACAAAGATGGCGAAGTGCAATGAAGCGATTACTATGGTTTTTGGGATTACAATAGAAATCGAACACTGGATACAGTCACCTAATTTTAAAAACATTAGTTGACCGAAGGGACCATACAAAATTGTTTGTTGACGCTTCTACCTGCTACAAAATCAACAAAAATAAAATTCATTCCTATAATAAAATATTAACAATATTAAAGATAAGTGAATGTCATGATTGTCAGATCATCTTATTTAATTTATCATCTGCTTTTCTTTGTCAAAATGGTTGTACAAGATACTGTACAGTGTATATAATAATAATAATAATAATAATAATAATAATAATAATAATAATGATAATAATAATCATAATAATAATAATAATAATAATAATAATAAATAGGTTAAAGTATGGTTTATAATTCACTCATGAAGAGAACAAATAATTATGTATATTCAATTTGTTGTTTCGTCACTCATGAAAAAGAAATATAATAAGTTTTACTTCCTTGTTGACGCAATCCATATTTAAATAACAGAAAAAAATGAATAGCCATTATTTATGCAGGGTACACAGTGTGCCCATTGATGGAAAGCAAACTGCAATAACATGCTAGAGAAGTACAGCATTCTTACTCGAAAACCGTATAGTCAGTATTGTTTGATGTGACGAATGTTAGTGATGAGATTTTACCCTCTCACATGCTAGGCTACCTACGAAACGCATATGGTCAAAACAGTCGCAAGTCACAAAACATATTGCTACAAAACTTTTACCTGGTAAATGACGATTCCTTCGTCTATTAAAAGGATACTAGTAGGCAAAGATCAGGAAAAGATTCCCACTCCAAAAACCGAGGTGGGAAAAAACCAAACTAACAATCAGGTGGCACTTATACCATGAATATATTTCGTAAGCCGAATGAGCAGCTATTTTTCCAATAGGTGGCCACTCAGTTACCTTAACTTAACTATGTATGAATACATAAGGCGCTAACAGCACACCAAGACATAAAACAAAAAGAACCACCATAGAAGTATCGACTTGGAACGATCAGTAACACAAAGTTACTGGCGGGCTTAAATCGATTTTACATGGCCATAACCTCACCCTCAGCTTCTGCAGTGGCCCATAACATTTAGTTAGTTCTTCGGTCGAATATCTATCAAAAGGTACAAGTAGGCAATGATCAGGAAATCTGGTTGACCATTCGATGTTAAGTTGTATTTCAGTCAAACATCCATCACCCGAACGCTGTCGAAATCTGTCGGACTAAACGTTGTATGGCATACATAATTTTGAAAGTCTTATGGCAAACATTCAAACCAAGTTTGTGTAATAATTTCCGCTGTCACAATTTAGGGTTCATAGTGGTAGAGCATCGGACTCCGAAAAGAGAGGTCCTTGGTTCGATCCCCACATGTGGCGCCGTGTTTTGTCCTTGAACAAGACACAATAACTTCCTACAGTACTGGTTAAACCCAAGAAGCGTTTGTCTCTGTCCCGACATGACTGAAAAATTGTTAACTGCGACTTAAAGCACCAGAACGAACAAAAACAATTTAGGATCGTATGTTTACAAATTGCTTTTGCTGTCATTTGGCATTATTTAAATTAATAATTGATTTAAAAAAACCAAAACCAAACATAGTGTTAACACAGTCCATCATACAAACTACAAGAACCTGAAGCTGTCAAAATCTCCCTTATCATAAATAATTACCAGATGCTGAGATTTGTTTATATAAAGCCAATTTAATCCCCCCAACAAGTGGAAGAAATGATAAAATCATAATTTTGAGTTCTTATTAAATGGGCAGTCTCAGCAGGCTAAGCATGTAGTTAATGCATTATAGTGTATTAAGTGCTTGTATCTACATGTAGAATATGACTTGTGTATAACATAAAATGGATGAAAGTTTATGATTGAAATGATTTTCGCTAATGATTATGATTTTGTGATGTGAAAGGAATTTAAGTGAATGTTATTCAAAGGACAAAAATGCTGGTGCTTTGATGTTTGTGGCAGGTTGGAAAATTCCTACCTTAGATGAAAAAGTCTGGTAAGAATATGTTTTGACAAAATAAAAACAAAACACAAGATACTTTTATTCTTAATTCAATGAAAAATAAAGATCAACATATTCCTTATTAATTTTACGCACACCTCGTTTTTAAAATCATTTACTTTATAACTATCGAATATCATGTCCATAGCCTTTTCCATGTATCATCAATAACCCTATTTGTTAGAAATCATTAAACACATTTTCTCCAGTTATTCTCGTATATAATGGGGACCATTTACACGTTACAACATAATTAATAATTTACATGCTCGTATTGCTTGACATTAAAAAACGAATCGAGCAATATATGATTAAATTAAATATTAAATGCACCTCCTTTTCTTTTTATTCAGGTTTTCTGTTGTCTAAGAACACAGCATCTCATAATGTTCGAGCATGTTGAAGCTTTACAACCACATTTCAACTTGATTATGTTACATAAGCCTTCAACTGGTAAGTTTGCTCAAACTCACACAGACAAAAGCACACAAGCGCCGCATGTATCAACACACATTTGTTTGTATGAATTTGAATACAATTATATTTTGAATGAGAAAACATCTAGATTTCACTGAGATGTGCAAAATAGGCAATGATACATGTGTATACCTATCTAGTATGTAAACTATTATTATTATTATATTATTACGGATGATAGAACAATCTTGAAGATGCAGGCGGTCTCTGCGTTTGGTTTTGCTACATAGATAATCAAATTCATGTACTCTTTAGTTCTAGAATTTAAAGTCTCCAAACTATTCAAATACCGGAATACAGGTTTTTCTGTGATGAGTCTCATATTTAATGCTTCCATTCATACTTAACAATTTTGCAGGATCTTCTTATACCAGAAGGAACAAAGATGCAAAAGAGTAGAATCTCTCAATGTCTGAAGATATGAAGTAAATAACAGCACCACAGACATACCCAGTGGTAAGTTTATACACTCCTTTTGGATGCTTTTTAATGTAGCAGCAGAGCAATTATGGCTGTATAGTTCATTTGGCTTCAGAGTGCTCCTTACTTCAATCTTCAAAAGACCTCCATTTTAATTAATCAGGTGTGAAAAGGATAGAGAGAACTAAACATGAGATCTGACAACGTTGTTCAAAATATAAATCCGGCATTACTCAAAAGTCTGGCACTTTCAGCAGCGAACAAACAAATCAGAAATAATCGTCTTTCATGAGCAACAGTCTGTAATAAAGTATGTTAAAATGCACTGGGCTACCATTTAAATGCATTTAAATGCACTTAAAAAACCAACTGAAGGCTACAATATACCGTATGTCGTTTAACATCAAGCTACATAGCTTGATGAAATTCCATGGTAGGTTGCTTGAAACAAAATGTATTATTTTTCCAGGGGCCATTAAGATGGCGACATCTCAAACTGCTCCCTGTCTATCAGCTAAAACTGGCATACCTCACCTCACGTTACCCATTGTTGCCCATTCCTCTGAAATCTTGGTAGATCTAAATGAGTTTTACTCATTTATAAAACAGCACTATAAGGATAGTGATAAAAAAGGAGTTCCGCGACGCAATACCATTCGTGCTGAAGTAATGAAATATGATCATGGAATAGTAAACAAGGATTCTTCTACATACCTCTCAACAGGAGCTATATTACGATACTGCTTTTTCCATTTGGATGACTTTTCTATATGTAAAATCATAACAGATGATGTAACAAAGGCTCTTCTAAACCAAAAAAAGGAGCACGACTACAACCAGCACTAAAACAACATTTGAACTTTACAAAGAGGTTGCAAGTTCAAATGAGACCACTTCCATTGGAGGAAATCACATAAAAGATATAGACTTAGACGACTCAAAAATTGACTATATAAATGTTTCATACAAAGATGCTTTCATCCCAGAAGAATGGAAAAAGATACAGTTGTTTGAATTCCAATTTTACATTATTGAGAAGGACAGAACAAAATCAGAGGAAAGTTCAACATTCCAATCTTCTCTTTTGGAAAGTAAATGGTCATTTTGGAATAGCATTAAAAGCAGTATGAAGCTGGGTGAACAGATTCAAAAGCTGAACACTAGAGTGTGTAGCTACCAAAAAGACAGACTAAATGCAGCAGATGTTATAGATGGAGTCACACTTCTAACTGGTACTGTTCAACATCTACCTAGAATAATTGAGGAGACTGTTACCAGGGTTTGCCAAGATTACCACCTTAAAGAAATAAAAACTGTGGTCTCTGTAGACTGTTGTGAAATATGCACTCATGGTGCAGGAATTCATATTTTCCTTGAAACTGATATGCAAACTGATGAGATATCGTATAAAGATGTATCCACAGTTGTACGGTCTGCTCTACAATGTCATGTGGCAGTCAAGGAAATAGTAATATATGAAACAAAATGCCCTGTCACAGTTCTGTACTGACACAGAAATAGCTAGATTCACTCTGAGAGACAAATATCTGCAAATGAAGTTAAATGCTGATGTTCTTTATGTAGATAGAGAAGACAGTACAGAGATTATTGACATGCAAACAGAGAAGGATGGCCGGCTATGCCCCATTTGTTACTACAGCTTTTCTGATTGGTTGGATTTTCCACTCTCAATATCATCTCATGATCAATTGCATGAATGGCTTCTCTTCGTTCCACTCCCTGTGCGAATGTTCTTTGAAAAGGCATTCTTAAATGCCAGAAGCCTACAGTTAGCTCAAAGTTCTCAAGAATTAGTAAGGAGTAAAGTTCCTCGGTTGACTAGTATCTATGAAGCATGCCTGAACACCTTCAACAAAAACTATTTTGGACCAACTCAGCAGATGAATACAGCAGAATTGATAGTAAATTACCACAATGCAACAACGGTATTCAATATCGCCCAGTCAAGTGGAATTTCCATGAGTCTTATTTCTGCAGAGAAAAAGCTGAAAGAACAAGCCAATAAGGAAAGGTTGTATTTCCGAACTTACCTCAAGCATCATCATTTAGCATACCAGGCTTTGACAGACGGTTCAGTTCTACCACATGAAGTGAGTCTAAGAGATTGTCACCTGATTTTCCTTGTTGACAATTTGGTCAGAACACAGAAGAAACGGGACCCAGACAGCGGGCGTATGAAGTCAATTCAGCTTAACACACTCCCAATCACAGTCAAAGGTCTTCCAAGAAACTCAAAAATAACTGACTCCTGGCATACAAATGAATGTGATGGTTCAGAAAATTGTTGCTGTAAAGATGCAACCGAGATACCTAAGAAGGATATATTCAACATATTCCTATCACATTCCGAAGAGGAGTTTGTGCAGTTGGAACTGTTCAGACACGAAGCTGTTTGGGGCATGAACTTCCTTCTGCAACATCACCTTATAAGACCTATTATAGATGCAGCGGCAGAGAAAGAACCAGCCGCGAGAAACGATGATGACGATTTCAATGACTTGACTATATCTTTCCATAACATCAGTTTACAGGAGGTAGGTGAGATAGATGAAGATATAAAAGAACTAGAGAAGTCTGTTTCAGCCATGTCAGTGGAGGGTGAAAGTGATAAGTGCCAGGCTGATCTGGAACATCTAGAAGAGAATGTTGGTGAAACAGTCAGTTATGATGAAGCTGATGATCTCCATGATGATGACGAAGAACTTGACAATTACTTCATGGGTGAATCAGATGAAGAAGTGTCAAGCACCAGCTCACATTCTAGTTTTAATTTCGAAGCACAAGAAGATGTGTCCAATGTTGACAATATTACAAGTACAGACTTATTCAAAACAGAATCTTCAAAAATTCTAAACCGTGATGCTGAAAATGAAAGACAGATGTATGTAAACAGTCCCTCTGGCAGTCTTTCAGAGACTGAAAGCAATCTAAACAGTCAAGAACTTGTCATCTCAAACATGGATCAGATGGAAAATGAATCGGTTTCAGCTATAATAACATCAGAAAGCAATGTCTCATCTTTTGTCAAATATGAGGCCCCATCTTTGCTTTGTAGACATCCACCTCCTGCAGTCGGTAGAGATGATGATATCAGAGTTCTCAGAAATATTCTCACTGATGTTGTTATCAAGAGTGGACATTTCCTGCGTTCAAGGCCTAATAAAGACAGAATACTGCTTGCACCAGACCATAAAATTGCCAACAACGTATTCACCTTGATGAAAGAACCGCATTTCCATTGTCTTCTACCTGAGTTCCCTGTCCTTCATCTTTTGAAGTAAAAAATAACCAATCTAGTGAGCGCATATGAGCCTGCAGGGATTCGCAGTTTGCTCAAATACATGAAAGATGATGAAGAAGAAACAGACTGGAAAAAGTTGGTTTCACTGGCAGAAATAGAATCTGCAGCACGAAATATCAGAAGACTATCTCTGTCGCTTCATATTGCTATATTTGCTACATATATGGAGAGTCTAACGCAGATTGAAGCTGACAATATGTTAGAAGATTTACATGGTCTACAACTTCATGAAGTTGAACAAAGATGGGACAAGAGCTATGACAAGTTTATCCAAAAAGCGTGTGAGAACAATGCAACATTTTGTTTACACCTTGAAATGATGAACCACTGTGATGAAATAGTAGGCATACAGCTGGCAGAGAGAATAGGAGGTCATCAGGGATACAATCTTCTCCTTGGAATAGTGAAAACCACTTTACCATTTTCATTTCTGAATGGTGCATCATCCTATGCAAGCTTCTGTGTCCATCTGTTATATGAACATTATCGGTCCAGTTTCTTTCATAAGTGTATGAAAGCATCCTTGTTTACAACACCACATAAAGGATTCACCACAAATTTTGCACTAGATGCTCAGAGAGAAATGGATCACCGTGATGCTATTAAAAGCTTCAGGTCTTCTGGGAGCATTGAATCAATACTGCCTAGAATGTCGGTAATAGATGATCTTCAAGATATCAGGAAAGTCCGGAGTTCAATATTCAAAACTTCAAGTAGTCAGCCCAACGTACCCATCAACCAGACAGCCCATTACCTTGGCAAAGCAGTCACTGAGAAGGACATGAAGTTCATATCAAGATGTGCACAGATGATACTAAGGAAAGGCGTTCTCAGTACCTCTAAGGAACCCATGCCCAAAAATGTCTACCTAAAGAACATCCAGTGTTTGTCAGAATGCATGCTGGATTCACAAACCACTGAGATTGGGCACTATCTCATTAAAAAGTATGTCTGCAAAGCCAGAATAGGGGGAATGAACTCTGACGACAACCCAGATGTAAATGAGGTCAAGGGTCCAAAGGAATTGGTACAAAAAGTTAAATTGACAAAAGGAACTACTGTTCAAAGACGCAGATGTAAGCCGAGTGGACCGAAATCAGAAAAACAGCTAATAGAAGAGAAGAGACAGAAAGAAATGAAGAAAATAAATAAGTTGTCTCAGCAGTATAGCTCAGTAATGAACACATGTCAAGCCATAGTAAATCCAGACTGCTCTAAAAAAGACACACAAAAGTCAAAAGGTATGAAGGATGCAATAGCATATGTACTGTCACAAAAGAGAGAGACCGGATCAAGAGAAACATTAGCAGCTGTAAGAGGCAGACGAAAGAAACGTCTAGAAGAGGAGCAACTGATGTATTTGGAATGCTCAAGACTACCTCCTGCTGCAAAAAATGTCAAAGTTGTAGTAGTAGAATTTGCTGGGGTAAAGTTCAAACAGGAGCCTATAATCTCTCCCGGAGCTATCACCTGGTGTAAGTGTTACGCTTAGGAAGACAGAGGTCTATTGGCTGTTGTTTCCAGCAGAGATTGCAATGTATCTGTCAATTTGTTAGTTTTTAACAGGCCCATTTCAAAAGAAAGCCTTGTCCTGGGATTTTTTTCAGCATTTAATTCAAAGTGTATTCAGATAATTATGGTTGAGTACTGGTGTATTTCACAATTTTAATCCACTTCATGTGAAAGGTGATGTAAATAGTGCATTTTGGTGCTTTTCTGTTCTTGACAGTTCTAACACATCAAATTTGTTTTGCCAGACTGTGGCCAATAAAGTGCCTCAGCTGTGGATTATCCATTAAAATATGTTTACACTAGTCATGTCATGAACTTGAAAATGGCTAATAAAACAAGTGATGCTGATAGAGTCCTGATAATCTTTTCTCTAGAAATCCAATGCTGGAGAGTTTGCCATCACACTAGGCTTTCGCAATACTATAGAGAAAGCTACTGGCTCCGGGAGAGATTATAGGCTCCTGGTTCAAATCCTTCGCTAAAAGTGGTAGAGAGTATCTAGACAACATACAGAACAGTTTCTTTCCGTCAATTTTCAGGGACTTCAACAATACAAAGCATGTCATCATTTGCGAAGAAAAATACAGCTTTACTCCAGACAGCTTCAAAGCACTAACCAGAGAGAAAAGAGAAAAAGATGACACTGTTGATGTCTACCATCTGAAAAGTAGTGAAGAAATGTTGAGTATGGAATCTTACAGTAGAGCAGCATTGACAAGAACTTCTGAAGGTAAACGGTTAGCAAGCTCATTTCTAGCAGCCAATATCCAAGACATAAGACTCAGTCGAAAATGCACAGTTGATATAGACAGCGAGTACATGATGAGTGACTGCTTATGTTCAACAAAAGAAGACCATGAGGCTAAGCCTTGTAAACAGCATGCTATACCTGTCAGAGCTATGTTCGGTGACGATGGACATCACATTGAGACAAAGAAACTTACATCTGTGAGGCAACGGAAATGTGAAGCTGAGTTAGCACAGGTAGACTGGCTGCCATTCATTGTACCTGAACTAGATGAAGAAGATACAGTTTTAAGCCTTGTGACATCAGGTGATATTGATGCACTTCCAATTCACATACTAGCCGTGTCTGAATTTTGGCCTCGACTTCCAAACAGAAAGTTCAGCCATGATGTATTCTTGCTATTACAAAAGCCAATGAAAGACATGCTGCCTGATCTATACTGTATTACAAAAATGATAGAGAACATTGAAGCTCAAAGTGGAAACCCTAATATTGGAGTTCTGGTGTCCCTATCACTCTGTCTTGGTGGAAATGATTACATCCCAAAGTTTCAAGGAAAAACACATCTCCAGTGGATAAAAACCATCATGGAAAACAGTAGGTACCGTGAGGACATCCTACATATTATCAGGAACAAAGATACACATATTATTGAAAGTATTCAGCTTAATGAAGCAGTGTATGTTGATTTGCTGAAGGAGTTGTACTGTCCTAAAACATTGCAAGTCGAAAAACTGACGTATGATGAAGTCAGACAAATTAGTATAAAACTTCGGAGAAAGCGATGAAAGATCCTGGACTATGGCTTCCACCATTGTCTGCAATCAGGAAAGTGCTATGTTTGGTTAAAAGCCAAATAGATTATCTGTTGACAGTGTGTAATCCGAATGCAGATCTACCAGATTTCATAGGGAATGGGGGACTACGCAAAACTAAGGAGGGAGACATTGTGTACGACCTTGGTGATGAGGTACGTTACAACAATGAAAATGAGCTCCTGGCTATACCAGATGAGGTTATGTCGCAAAGACTCATTCAGACCAAAAAAAACAACCAAACGTAACAAGAAGAAGAGGGACGTGTCTGTATCACCCCAAAAGATGAATGATGCAGGAGCAAAGAGGCAATTGTACAACACCTCTACCCCAAGGTTGGTTTGTGCATTTAGTAATTCTGTAAACTGGATTGAATGCATAAATATTCAATGTAATTTCATTTCTAGGGTAAAATGCATTGTTTAAAGTGAAAGAATTTTTTCGTCCGATTTATAACATTTTCTAAGCAATAAAGCAATAACCTCTCTGAGAATGTACATAATTATAAAGGATATATTCAAAATCAGTGTCTTGTTACTTTAACGCTAAACTTTTTTGTATTATATCATTTCAGGAAAATCAGGGAGCTCAAGCAGCAAAGGCGTGCTGAACCATCACAAAACATTGACGATGATATTGATATGGAAGAGTTTCAAGCAATCGAGGAGGAGGAACTATGACCAAACTAAGTCAATGCTTTTTAGCATTTACAGTGTACTGATACCATTAAGCAATGCATTTTGAAAATGTAATGGAACTCATAATTGATGGATTTTAGTAAATGGACATATACGAGATATGAAGTATTCTTCAATTCAGCAAATCATCAGTGTGTATTCTGTGCTTCACTGTGTCTTAAATGACCAGAGTTTGTGATTCCAGAACAGGCGTTTTAAAAGTAATATGAGATGGAGATGGGGTAAACTTTTATTTGCTTGGTATATTGAACAACATTATTTACGACATGACTGATATATGTATAGTGAAAAATTTCGGTTTTGTGACGTTGGATGACATTTTTGTTGATTCCGAGTGATAGTATCGAACTGCCATTTTTAATTTTTAGTAAAATACATTGTTGCTCATGCTTGCAATGGATAAAAATGCACTTATATTATTGCAGGCATCACATATTCCTGTAACATATGTAAACGAAAGCATCTTGTAAAGCATTTTCCTTCATATTCTTAGTTCACCATAAGCAACAAATTTATGATTTCTGTACATGAAGACACGAACGGGCATTGACTGAAACACAAACATGACTTACGTCCCATATCGTAATTGAAAAACGCAATATGTGCGAAAGCATGTGCAATGTCATCTCTTTTACAGCCATATTCATTATGTTGATTCAGAAATCAATTTAAAAAAAAAAACTTACATTGAAATACACAGTATTTGTTTCTTAAAAAACGAATTTAGTGTAATTCAAGGTATCTTCTAAGAGAGAACAACAAAAAGTCCTGTTTTTGTTACTGGTACTCTTTTTCTCGTAATGTTTCGCCCTTCTAAAGCCTTCTTCAAAAACTTTGATTTTATTGTACATGTGTGATAAAAACTTAAAAGTTTCCTTCGATAATATTAAAGTCACAGTAATAGTTATTTATATGTGCATTATTTCACTGTTATATGTACTTTAAAATGAAGAAGTCAATATTCTTTTTAATCATGCACTACTTCTTGAAATGATATGAGCCCGTACATGACAAAACTGGTTATCGGGTTTTCCGACAAGGTCTGACACAAATCGGCCTGCAGAAGCACAGAAGGCTAGAAGCTTGAAATGTTGGGTTTAAGTAAAAAGTGATTTTAATACTCATGCGATGGAAGCAGGCTCTGATCAGCTGTGCACTTACTGTTCAGCTGATCTACACTTTTCTTTTACCCATATTCAAAAGTCCAGTTTTCTTATGACATGACTCTTATCTGAAGAGAAAGTGCTTATAACAGACAGCCTCTTTAAAATAGACCAGTGTAAGATTGCAATTTAATACTTCAAGAATAACATTGCCTTGCTGCTGCGAGGTAATTGATAAATCACCTGCTACCAGATCACAGTAGTTTCTGTAGTTTGTATGATCGACACTGAACATGATAACTAAGAATTCACAATTGTGTTTGAACTTACGTTCTGTATTAAGTGTGCTTCTTGGGTTTCAACATTTAAACTTTCTGTTGCTTTGTATGTCTTTTAGGCAGGCCACATTATTTTTGCAACGTTTAAAGTGATGGGATTTCTTATCGTATAAACTTCTACACTAAATGTACCATTTTTTATCAAATACCATCGAAAACGATTTCCTTAAATATCGTTAAATTCGAACTATGTTTAAATTATGTGATATATCTTACAAACGCTTTTTGTACCAATGGTCTTCATGTGACCAAAATTTGTCACTATAGTTGTCGAAATTTTGTTTTGTGTAAACAAACTAGGAAATACACCAGTGCCATCAGAAAGTATATGTATCTCAATTTCCAACCCTGCATGTGGCATGTTTGCCTTACCAACACCGGCTTATTATTCTCAAACAATGTAAAATAAAACCGCCTTGCTGAATGTTCGAATCTCCCATCCCAAAAGGTTAACAGTAAATCTCCGGCGTTCTTTATTTTTCTACCGGCCACATTTCTCCCGTAAAGTCGTCCGAAGCAAAGCATTCGCAATTCTCTTTCCATTCGACTTATTTCTGCGTTGACATCATCCCATTCTCTACTACCCACTCCAAAGTAAAAGCAATTTTCTCTCCGACACTGAAATTGAAAACCCCTTGATCCCATGTAACTGTTTATACACGCCTCATCGTCCCTATTTACCAAGATCGGACATGAATCAAGGAAGCGTTCCTCTTCTGTTTCATCTGAAATATACATTGGCGCTCTACAAATTTCCATTACTAGTATGGGCACGCCAAACGTTCTGTTTAACAGTTCTTGTGGTTCAATTCCATGATTTCCCTTGTCGAAAAACTTTCTTATTAGCAGTCCATATAATTCACTTCGATCAGCTGATGTCACAATACGAGATTTCACAAACATTTCTAATACCGTAGTCCTGTGAGTAGTATTGTCATCGCTTTCGAGATTTTGGTTACTTTCTAAACCGTTGTTATCAATATTACATGGCTCATAAATTGTTTTCAATTCTGTCTCTTCGTTCAACTCAATGGCAAGGTCTTCCGTATTGTTATTGAGACTGTTGTTGGTGTTATCCGCAGTTGGTAACCGCTCTTCATCAACACCACTATCAAGTAGTGTGGAGCTAAAAGCCCCTGAGTATTCACGTTCGGTGTTTACTTTGTTGTCATTTAGGATATCGTGTATTTTGTCGCGAATTGTTTCATTGTTTTCTAGAAACTGGTCATCTACATCATATATTGTTCTTTCATTCTTCAATATTGAAAGGCAACTGAAAAGTGGTGCCACAATAAAAACACTAAAACAGATAAAAGAATCCAGAGGTTTTAAAGTACATGTACCTATGAAATCCGTAAACAGTTGTTCCATATTGTGATGATGAGAAGGTACAAGTAGGCAAAGATCAGGAAAAGGCGCAATCAGAAAAAGATTCCCACTCCAAAAACCGAGGTGGGAAAAAACCAAACTAACAATCAGGTACTTATACCATGAAACATATCGTAAGCCGAATGAGCAGCTATTTTCCCAATAGGTGGCCACTCAGTTACCATAACTTAACTAAAAATATGAAAACATACATAAGGCGCCAACAGCACAAAAAATTTTTATACACCAAAACATAAAACAAAAAGAACCACCACAGAAGTATCGACTTGGAACGATCAGTAACACAAAGTTACTGGCGGGCTTAAACCGGTTTTACATGGCCATAACCTCACCCTCAGCTTCTGCAGTGGTTCATAACATTTAGTTAGTTATTCGGTCTTCGTGGTGAATCTCTAACTAGTCAATGAATCATCAAGAACAAACAAATAAATCATGATAAATATCCTGATGAATCAAAAACCAGGACTCACAGACTGAGTAAGCTGCCCGACGATGGAGATCCCTGGGCGCCGAATAACCTACTAACTCCGGAGCAAAAGAAAAACACCAGTTGGACCCCGGTGGGCCAAGCAACAGACAAGAAGCTCCGGCCCCAACCAACTAAAATGAATAGCTTTATGTCGGGGCCATCATAGAGTCTGACGCCCGACCCACCGGCGTGCAATTAAAGAAGGCAGCATAGTTATCAACCATGATTGGGTTAAAAACTAAGCATGCAGACTGTCGCATAACATTCAAGTTATAACCTATACGTCTGTAACGTGTTATGATTTTTCTGAACTGAAAAGAAAAATCATTAATTCCTTTAAGTTTCTTAAATTTGTAAACCAAGTCACCATAAAATTCAGGTTCCGAAAGGCCCTCACTTAAAAGCGTCTTTAACCCAACATTATATTTGGAAATCAATTCATAGTGTCTACGATAAAATTTAGAAAATGTTTTTCGAAGTTTATGATACCGATAGCCCTGTTGGAGAAGTTTTGCCGTTAAACATTTATTTCGAGCGTTGAAGTCTGTAACATGATTGCAGACTCTAGCAAACCTAATAAGTTGCGAAATGAATACACCATAAGAAGCACGACGAGGAACGTCACCATCCAAAAAAGGAAAATTTACTATATCAAAATCAAAGTCATCGCGCTTATCATAAATTTTAGAAGAAACAAATCCATTTGCAACAGAAAGATGTAGATCTAAAAAGGGGGCTTCAGTATCTGAGATATTGGCTTTGTTCAACTGAAGTTCAGGTGGATAAATTTGATTGACCATACCTTCAAAATAAGGGTTGTCAATGTTCAAAAGGTCATCGAGGTACCTAGATGTGGAATTAAAAGCCTCGATAACATCAGCTTGATTATCATGGTTAAGAGAATCCATGAAATCTCTTTCGTAGCAGTATAAAAATAAATCAGCTACGAGAGGTGCGCAATTTGTACCCATCGGAATTCCAACAATTTGTCTGTATAACTTGGTCCCAAATCTAATATAAATATTATCAAGGAGATAGGATAAGGCGTCGCATACATTCTGACATGACCAAAGTGTATACCGACTTTGGTCAGAGGAAGTGAAAAAAGCCTTTCTGTCATTACATGCCAAATAAAGTGAACCATAGTTTTTTAATGCCCTTTTGAAGGTCCACTCTATCAAATCCAGAAGTTTTTCTTTAATTAGATTATGTGGTAATGTTGTATACAGAGTAGAAAAATCATATGTGGACAAGCTTGTCGCACGGAACCCTCTACACTTCAATTTACTGAGCACCTCACCAGAATTTTTAATTGACCAAAACCAATTTTTATTTGAAGTTTCATACACTGTCTCACAGTATCTTATAACATGAGATTTGATAGCAGTAAGACAGGAAGTTAATAATTTAGAAAGTTCAGTGGTAGTACAAGAGCTAGAATTTGCAATAAATCTAGCTTTGTATGGCCTAAATCCATTGAATAATACACATGCCACTAATACTGGATAATAAATGAATAATAATTAATGAATGTCACGTATATATAATGTCTGGCTTGACAATCTCAATGGAATCATCTTTAAAGAATGTTTTAAGTCTGTTTTATCCATGTCTCCTGAATTATAAGCTATATTACCAAATATGTGTGATCGAAATATCAATTTTATAGTATATTGGTTTTCCAGTTTAGTATTAATTCCTGGTCCCTCTAGTCTAACATTGCCTTTGCCTTCAGTTTGAAATACAAAACTTCACTTAGCCAGTCAAACAGAACCATAATTAACTTTTATATAGGCAATGCACGTAGACGCGTAAGTATAATACCCAGCAGGCACATTACGTCATAATGACGTCATATCGACGTCGATGCGACGTCATGACGTCGCATCGACGTTGATTTGACGTCATCATGACGTCATGTACGTAGATGCGTAAGTATAATAGACAGTACACTGTACTTACCCTAGAATCCAGCCAGGGTAATTTTTGAAGGAGGTGACATCTTCTGCTATAGTTGGTTTGAATGCATTTTTGAATAGTTTTAACCTTCCCATAAATGGTTTAGGTGGGCTGCTCTGGAAATTTTTTTGGCAGATAGGTTTACTCACACCATGTTCTGAGGTACCATGGGAAAATATGCATTCCATACAAAGCAGACTTTTACATCATTTATGAGGTCATTGTGCTTTTTTGATTAATAAAACATTGCATATTTATGCAAATACTTTGACTATGAATAACTTCACACATTTCAAAATGAATTTAAAGAGCATAAATAGCTATAAATCCTTTATAATGTAGGGTTTTGTCATGCCAAGTTACCCCACCCACTTTCAAGCAATGTGTGTGTTCCAAAATTTATCTATAGCTTTGCTTTTAGATACTTTTATTTGAAACATTATAATTGATCGAGATTACACTCTGTCTTTGTGCCTATCTGGGTATTTGTATATACAGCTGACCGTTTTGGTCTGTTCAGCTGTATGTATGTAGCACGTAATTTGCCGAAATCAGTTCTTTTATGTACAAAGCAATTTATGTTTTCATCTAGTTATAATGAAACATTTGGAAGGCAAAATCAGAAGTACTAAATGGGCCACATTTGTACACCAAAAAGGTATCAATCCCTGCTCAATACTTAACAGGTATGTCCCCATCGATTTATTTTAGTGTGGTCTATAAAAATAAAAGGCTATATCTACCAAAGTTATCGTACTTCAGCTTCTCACGGTCCTGAAAGGCTGGAAATGGTATCGAAAAAAATGTTGAAACAATACAAAAAAGGTCACTGTCAGATATATAATCATGAGGCTTAAAGTGTCAAAAAAGTTATGGAAAACGCAAAATAGTGGAAAAAATAAAGAGGTAAACCTACAAAAAATCTGGTAACTCTGCCTCTGACAGCCCTAAATAGCTGTAATTGTGTTTTATGATTACTTATACTTGGTTCTATAGGCTGGTATGAAATCGGATCAATTGATCATTATGACTTAAATGTTTAAAACTAATAACGAAATCATAGATAATTAAAGAAAAAACATGAGGAAAAATAAAAGGGGTATACTTACAAAAATCTTGTATCTTGGCATCTGACGTTCCTGAATAGCTTCAAATGGTGTCATTTTAGCTTAAAATGGTGTCATTTTAATATATGAGCTTGTATTCATATACATAAATCATGTGACTCAAAGATGTAATATTTTTTATGAAAGCATAGAAAATATGGAAAAAGTTAAGGGGTATACGCACAAAAAGGCTTGAGCCTTGGTCTCTTACGGGCCTGAATAGCTGAAAATGGTGTCAAATGATTGCTTTCAAATTGACGTTGTTCTATAAGCTTGTTTTCATATATATAAATCACATGACTCAAAGTGGTGATAATTTCTATGAAGGCATAGAAGATGGAGAAAAAATGTCGGAAAACTAAAGGGGTATTCTTACAAAAGTTCCTGTTTCTAGTCAAACAATGATTATAAAGAGCAGAAAATGGCTCCAAACAATTGTTTAGACAATTATATTGGTTTGTAATCAGCTAAAATAATCATATGCTTTCAAGTTTCAAAAATATTATTGAAATCATAAATAGTTAAAGAAAAATTGAGGAAAAAATGAAGGGGTATACTTACTTAAGTTTTTGTATCTCGGCCTCTGGCGACACAAAATGGCTGAAAATTGTGTTAAATGATTGCTTTGACCAAGGCACGTTGGTTGGTATTCAGATATATAAACCATATGATTAAATGCATTAATGATTTTTATGAATAAGTAAAAAATATAGAAATAAATGCGGAAACGATGACAGAGTATACATACAAAAGTCCTTGTATCATGGCATTAGATGACCATAGAGAGCTGAAAATGGTGTTAAATAATTGCTATGACAAATATCTTTTGCTATGAAATCGGATGAATTAATAAAATGATTTCAACTTTTAAAATATTATTGAAAATATAGATAAATAAAGACAAATGGAGGAAAATGAAATGGGGTCTACTTATAAAAAAAATCTTATATCTTGGCCTCTGATGGGCCTGAATAGCTGAAAGTGGCACCAAAAGATTGCTTTTACTTTGTTCTATAAGTTTGTATTCATATATATAAATCAATGTGACTCTGAGTGCTAATATTTTTTGTAAAGGCATAGAAGATGGAGGAATATGTGGAAAAAATAAAGGGATATACTTACATAAGTTCTTGTTTCTAGTCAATTAATGATTATAAAAGGCTGAAAATGGCATCAAATGATTGTTTAGACAATTATCTATTGGAGTGTAATCATATAAATCATTCATATGGTTTCAAGTTTCAAAACTATTATTGAAAACATAAATACTTAAAGAAAAATTGAGGAAAAAATGAAGGGGTATACTAACATAAGTTCTTGTGTCTCGGCCTCTGGCGGTCCCAAATAGCTGAAAATGGTGTTAAATGATTGCTTTAACTAAGGCACATTAGCTGGTATTCAGATATATTAACCATGCAATTAAATGTTTAATCATTTTTATGTATGCGTAAAACTTATAGGGAAAAACGCGGAAACGATAATGGGATTATATACAAAAGTCCTTCTAGTATGACCTCAAATGACCATAAAGAGCTGAAAATGGTGCAAAATGATATCCAAGGCAATTGTCTATTTGTATATGTTCAAATTAATTAATCATGTGATTTCAATTTTCAAAAGTACATGTAATTATGAAAACTTAAATAATTAGAGAGAGAGAAAAAAAAAAAAAAAAAAAAAAAAACAGGAAAAAATAAAGGGGTATACTTGCAAAAGTTACTGCATCTTGGCTTTTTATGGCCCTATAGAGATGTAGATGGCATCAGAAGATTGCTAAGGCAATGCTCTATTGGTCCTTATTCAGATTTATAAATCGTGCGACTTTAGCTTTCACTAATTTAAAGAAATAAGAGCAAAATGCAGACAAATAAGGAATTGACTCACAAAATTACCTGTAAATCGGCTGCTAATTGACCTATAAGGCTTCAAATGGCATCCAATTACATGTACTGCCAAGGCACTGCACTGTTGCCTGTGATATATAATAACATAATATAATTTATAGTTTCATTGAAATGGGAGAAATACTTAAGAATTTTTTAGACAAAGTATCATCAAAAGTACTTACCTCCAACTTAGCAAGTTCTATTAACATTAATGTTATATTGAGGTATTTTGTAATGAGGTTGCAGACTACATGTAATTGTTCTATCAATATATTTATAATACAGTTTGAGTTATATTCTGTAAAATGCTAACTGTCATGTTACAATCAACAATATGCAGAGTTTTAATGTGGGTAGGGTAATTCTGTGTGAAATAATGCCATACTTTCATGATCATGAGGTTTTAGTGTAAAATGAGACTGCACTTTATGCTTTTGCTTACAAACAATATACAATGCATTGGAAAGTAACTCTTAAATAAGAAACAAGAACCAATTTATATACTACATTTTAGCCGACTTTCCATAGGATATATAAAATATATAGCTTTTTGTCATAGCACTACCTCCATACATCAATGACTGAGCATTGTGCCAAAAGAGCAGCCCACTTGATCCTTCATCGGGAAGGTGAGGACTACTTAAAAGACATTCAAACCAACTATAGCAGATGTCACCTCAATCTCAAAAATATGAGAGATACAGGTTTTTGTGTTCTTGGGTAAGAGACAATATTTGAATTCAGTGTATAGTTAGGTAAGCATCAGAAATAATGCTAAAGCGTCCACACAATTGGTATTGTACTGAGCTTGACCATTAGCAAATATACCTAAATTGATTTAATATGCATCATTCAGCTCTAAGAAAATGCTACAAACTTCATTTTAGTTATAGTCTTGATTGTTTTAATGCATTACGTCCTCAGTAATTAGTTATGGTCTTGTCGGGCTGTCAGTCGTGTAGCAGTCACCGCTCCTGTTCATAGAGGCAAGTTACCCGTTCTTAGTTCACATTTCTTTTGCCATTAACTTGAATCAGACATTGAAAAGGAAGAATGTCTAATTTAGAAATATTTTCAAACCAAGACTTCGTGAAATTATTCACTAGTACAAATGTGCATGTAGTTGATTTTATGCTGTTTTATACCATTGATGCATTACAAAATTTAGGTATACCCTTAAGTATAGGTCCATACAGTTTAGTAAACAGTTTTATTGCTTTTTAGGCTATTGTTTAAACATGTTGAAAAGGACAGATTGTTTAAAACAAACTAACCATAAGAAGATTAATATTAAAAACTCATACATGCATACTATTAAGGTGGGTGGGGTAATTTTACATGTACAGTGGTAAAATATTAAAACAGAAAAATGTTTTAGCAATTCAGGTGTTTCATAATCAAATCAATAGTTTCTAAAATTGTTTAAAATACAAAAGCAAGTCATATAGACAGAGAAAATGACTGGCTAATGGAGAAGTATGTGGTTGTCTGTTTATTAGATTTAAAGCTTATTTCATAGCAGTACCATACAACATCACCTGATTAGACTATCGTGCCAAAAAAATTTCCAGAGCAGCCCACCTAATCCTTCTTAGGGAAGGTTAGGACTAGCAAAAAATGCATTCAAACCAACTATAGCAGATGATGTCACCTCCAACTCTAAATATGCGAGATACAGGATTTCGGGTTCTAGGGTAACTCACTTAAGAAATGAATTTCATTTTTCTGGTGTTCATGGAGCTATGAACCGCAGTGGGTCGCGTGCAAAGTGAATGAACCCCGAAGGGGTTCATGTAAGCTTTGCTAGCGACCCACTGCGGTTCATAGCTCCATGAACAACAGAAAAATTAAATTCATTGCTTATATTTACATTCATTTCTCTATATCGCTTGTTGAAAAATCACCAAGGCGGTCACATTTACCAGCAAACAGAGAATCTACACACAGTGTGTGTTCAAACAGCGGAACGGCGTCGACGTTTACAACGTCCAATCAGATTGGCGAGATTCATGTTTTTTGACGTCAAGTTTGGATTACGTCACGTCGCGTGACACAATGTTGTTCATGGAAGTATGAACACAGATGAACATCTAATGGTTCATCTAAGGAGGTTTTAGAAAAATGTAAATATTTGTTAATGACAATATAATACTGTATATAAATAATCGACCAAATAGTATAATTATACTCGCTTTTTAAATGTTTGCCCTTCCCACACCACTGTCTATGCGTGGCCCTCATACCGATAAAAATACAGACGCAATTGAAAGGGTACAAAGACTGGCGGGCTGCATGGTGGGTTTGTCAACAGTGTTACTGCGATGCTGAGCAATCTCGTCAATACGAGTGACCTATCAATACATATAATTATACTGTAATGTTGACCTATTCATCAGGAAAACATGTCCGTGAAATGATTACCCCCTCAAACCCCACTTTTATATAGCAAAACTGGGGTACGCAGGGATAGACATATTTTTCTTAAACCGAGGCGGTTCTAACGAGTACCCACAATCTATGTTTTGAAGCAAAAATAAAAAAATATCAAAAATTTTCAGAAAATTTTCAAATTTTAAAGCTCAAAAAAATCTCTGTTTATTGCATGGGCAATTTTTCGTAATGATTACTAGTTTGGGTTTTTCGTTTGTGAGGGTGGTTTCAATGGATCTGCTATTGATTACGAACCGGTTCCGGGTCATGTCAGCCCAAAACAACAATAAAGAAAATAATAAAACAAACAGAATCGCTTTGGAGCGGTCAGTAATATAAAATCGCTGGTAGGGCTTATACTTGTTTTAACTAGATTTATTTTGTTCCGGTGTCTCAGCGTTACTATTGCATCGAAGTGCTA
Organism: Rugalucina vietnamica; assembly: GCA_964017185.1. Lineage (NCBI taxonomy): Eukaryota > Metazoa > Mollusca > Bivalvia > Lucinida > Lucinidae > Rugalucina > Rugalucina vietnamica. Next base: position 11,116,627 of record OZ024879.1, on the reverse strand, counting down.
AAATGTGTTAATTCTGTGATGCTTCATTAACGTGATAGGAAGCTCGCTAAAGCAATTATGTACTTAAATTACCGCAGACTAAACGCCAAGATTCGGGCCCCGTAAAAGCGATTTAAGCCCTCTAGTATTTCTCTACTGACCGTCATAGAGCAGTTCTGCTGTGGATTATCTCTAGTTTACCTGTTACCTGTCCGCCTGTCAAATTTTATCACCGATTTACAGACCACCTGATTACTAGTAAACTGATATTTAAGTAAGTGTCGGGTATCTCTGGACCGGTGAAAAGTTGTCTGATGCGGCCCAGTTTGAAAAGAAAATTTAACGTTGCCTGCGCCGATGCGTCTTACTGGAGATATAGATGTCAAGCTAGACATTTCTACGTAGCTAAGCAGTTCTGCTTCTTAGACGCCGACTGTCTAGTGGTGGGGGGAAGCCAGGGCAGATTTCGACTTGCAGTCTCCTCTGCTGAAATGTCTGATGACTGTGTGTCCAAGTTCGCTTCACTCGTGCGTTCAAGGGACTAATTTCTCCCCCATCCGAACCCCCTGGTGAAATAATGTCATTTGGCGTGTCACCAGTAAACTATTCAGAAACCCTGTGAAATGACTAGTGGGGCGAAACGACTAGTTGGGCGAAACGACTAGGGGGATACGACGAGGGAGGAAGCGTCTTGGGGCGAAACGAATAATGGAAGGAAATGTTTGTGCGAAGCGTACCAGATTCCCATAGAATTTTCAACATACTTTTTTAAAAACATTTGACTTTGCAATTATTCTATAGAACCAAATTTTAATCAATAATATTTAAATTTAATTTTAAATTGTGTTTCTGTGAGGATTTAATAAGGTGAATTATATATGACTTGTGATTTCGCGTGAATGGCGAACTCAACCTGGTTGATATAAGTAAAAGGTCTGTTTTACATCAAATGAAGGATAAACATTGAAGACTTACAAAAACATCTTGATTATTTTAGGCTCGAACTTTAGCTTTAGTTTCTTCTCTGTTGGTAAAAAACGATGACCCTTTATAGCAAAAGGATGGTGAATGCATTAATCATGCACATTAATAATTCGCATGTGCATGAATACAATTGATTCATTTAGTTTGATTACATACATGTATATGTGAATGAATTCTTTGATATAAGATTTATATTGGAATGATTTATATAACATGGACGAATGAAATTACATACAAGTATATGTGAATGAATTCTTTGATATAAGATTTATATTGGAATGATTTATATAACATGGACGAATGAAATGCAAATTATATTTTCTAAATTAAATTTTGTTCTTAGTAGTCTTTTGATACCATTTAGGATGAGGATACATAATTACATTGCTCAAATGTGTCATCGTATATGTTGACCACTTCTTTATTGGAAAAGGTCCCTCAGGACCTTTTCCACAGTGTTTACTTTGAATATGAAGAAAATTTTACCCATGATCGACTGTTCTCTCTCAATTACGCGTTTTGTCACATAAAGCGCTTAATAAAAACTAGTGAACCCGTCTATACTGACTAGACAGTTAACCGCAATCAATTAAATTTATCCATTGTTGACACTCCCCGTCAAATAGCGGTAAAATCTAGCAAGCAGTCTCGATCGTGGTGACTGCTTATCATAGCGCATCTAGGTTTAGATCGTAGATACCCTGACGAGGGGTACAGAAACTATAGGAACTCTATATGGCTGACTTTTAGTCCATCACATCGGTCCTATGGGTCTGTTTCTGGTAGTGTGGCTGCAGGTCAAAATTCAAAACTCTGTCACAAATTGACTGCACTGCAAAATGGTTTTCTACACATCAACATATTGATTGTAATTGTGTTCCCTTAAGTTTAGTATTGGCTTTGATTCCATAACATCAGAAATTTTGGTCAATGCCTTGAGTGACAGATACTGGTCAAGCGTTCATAACAAGAAACGACATTCATGTATAGGAAACGAAACTGAAATATATATATGAGAATCGAAATTAATGACAAACCAGAGAATCAACAACACTGAAATCTAGAGCAAAAGGAATCTCTTATAACAAACGGCTGCTGACCTTTTCATTGGTTTCTTTTTAAAGAAGCCAACTTGTATTTTTGCCTGTTGGCTTATCATTCCTAGTCGGTGTGTAGTACCAGGGTCTCTTCTATAGAGACCCTGGTAGTACACCCGGTAGTATCCGGGTATACCCCTTACCGACAATAGCAAATTGACGTTTGTTTCATATGTTTTTGTGTTGTAATGTTGTTCTTGACCTTCATAGCGACGTTGTTTTTATGTCGGTGTGTTATACACCCGGTAGCATCCCAAGATACCCCTTTAGGCTTATCGACATTTTTTGCGGTTTTATAACATATATGATCGTTGTTTTAATGTTGCTTGGCTTATACATAGGGAGCACTGTTGACAACGTTGTTTAAATGTCGGCGTGTTGTACACCCGGTGAGACCAGAAGATCCCCCTTGCCGACATTGCTATGATGGCTGACGTACGCACGAACAAAGAAGCATGTAACATAGTGTTTTGTTGATTAAATGTATTACATGCTGGTGTATTGTAGACCCGGTAGGACCCAAGGGCCCCCCTTACCGACTTTGTGATGTGCTCTGGTTTAAATCATTAAAAAAAGGGACGATTTCGCACGTCATCTTGATTTCGCGAAATCGCCTTGATTTCGCATTTCAGAACACCGGAACCGTTGGGTTTTACCCTTTACTGGAAGTCACATGATCAAGAGTGTTCAAAATGGTGGACGTTCGAAATAAATTAGCTGCAAATTATTTGCAACAATATTTTAATCGATTCTAGTAGTGTCAAGCTTCAAATACTCAAAATTACAACTTCAGTTGAAATGGATGGACAAAACAGGCTTTTTTCATTAGACATCTTTAAAGATTTGTTTAGACATCATAGAAAATTTACAGCTTTCCAAAAAACAGTTGCCTTTTCCACATTCCTTGGGATGTTGATTTTAATTTTCAGGAATTTGTGGATTCTGGTCTTAGCCTTGTCATATGGTGGATGTTTGTATCTGTCCTACATTGCATGTCAGCATATTGTGGAATATCGCTCTTATTTACCATCTGAAGTTGTTCTCGTGTTCCTGGAGAGAGTTGAGAAATTATTTGAAAATGCTGAAAGAGATGAACCTGCAACACTGAAGGTGGATAGCATTGATCCTGCCATTCAAAATTGGGAAAGTACAAACACTGAAACAGAGGACTTTTATGATGCCTCAGATGATTTGGTTTTAGACACAGCATCTCAGAGTACCTTTTATTTTGAATTAGATGGTGAACATTCTTTTGAACATGTTGAAGGACATACAGCAAATCTAGATATTCAAAGTAAAGAATCAACAAGGCAAAAATACTCTGAATATATCAGCAATATCTGTCCACAAAATGTGCAAGATGAGATTGATAAATTGATCATGCTTATTGACAGAGACTTCATAAAGTCTTGGTATTATCTCTTTAGCAAGCATTTTGAGTCTTTGGAAGATGCGGATGATATACTTCATGAGATTCTAGTCAGCTTACTACAAAGAATACTTAAAGTTGATATCAAAGTGGTAGCCAAAGTCTTAATGTGTTTGTTCAGTAATCATGTCAAGAGATGCAAAGAAGCAAGGATGATGTACAAAGTTCAGTCCAAAAGAAGACGAAAAAGTTCTGCTAAATCAGAAAATGTCAGTACATCACCTAAACTATCACCTATGGTACTTAAATCATTAGAGGAGTGTTTTGCTTCCAAAGTGGACTTCCATACAGCATTAAAAAGTAATGACATTGAATACATGTACCTCAATTCCCTTGTGGAGCTTCTGATATTAAAACTCTTGCCAGACCACCTGAATGATTCAAAAGGTGTTGTTTGTGCCTTGCGAGAAATCCTTTCATGCAATGTTCTTTGTTCTGTGATGAATCTTATCTGCGATCCTACCTTCCTACATGAAAGAATAATTAAAATAACATCCGATGAAGAACCTGGAGGAGAATTGGTTGAGCCGCCAGTTTTAACTGAATCAAACACTGAAGAAGTAAGCTTAGAAGCAGAAGAAAAGGAAAATTCAGAAGTTGATATAGACTCAAAAGAGTGTGCTATATCTAAAGTGGAAGATAAAAATGATACTGAGGTTCAGTACACTGCAGAGAGAAAGTCTAGTTTCCTTGATGACACAAAGTTACATTTTGTCTCTAGGGGTATGTGCGATGAATGTAATAGACTGTGTTCAAAAGACAGGGATAAGATTGAGCCCCATCCTCATACATGCTCGCTTGGCAATCAGCCTTGCTTCCTGGATGTGAAACACCATGACAAGGACAGACTGTCGGCCTCGTCTGGTGAGGAGAGTCCTGTTTTTAAATTTTATATTTCTGAAATTGACAATACTGAAGAGACTCCAAGTCAACATTCCCAAATTCATGACATTCCAAATGAGGTTGAGATTGATGCTAGCCCTGATATCATTCCAAATAAAGTCATTCTGAAAAATGTGCCATTGAAATTGGAGAAGAAAGAACCAGGTCAGCATGTTCTGTCCAGATCATGGCCAACAGAGTCAGACAAAAGCTCGCTGGATGAGCCAACGAAAGGTGAACATCTAAGTCAATCTAGTTCTTTGACTGAATCAAGAAACAGTGAGCATCTACATGAAAGTCAGCCAGTTAAAAGTGATATCACACTTACTCAGGATATAAATAGATCTCAAGAAAATTTGCCAGGTGCAGATAATGGATCAGAAAACAAATCTAAACATTTGAAAAATACTGATGAAATATCAAAATCTGAGCAAATAAAACAAACTACATCAAACACCAAAGAAACACAGGAACAAAGTTTTTTACCGAGTTTTGGGGGAAGCCTTTTTGGATTCACATTTCCACAGTTTGGTAAAATGCCACTAAAAGAAAAAAATAGATCCTCGTCAAATCTTGAACAAATAAGTGATTCTGAATCAGAAGACCTTGCAAATATGAGAAGATCAAAATCTTCAACTGTGTTCAGGCCTGATGAATTCCCAACAGAAGCACCATTGCCATTTCAAGACATCCGCATAGAGAAGACCGAAACTGCAAAGGAGGCAGGAAGCTTGAATCCATATACACTTTATGTGATAAGGGTAGGTGGTTTCACTAAAGTGACTTTTAAGTACATTTACTAATATTTTAAAATCATTTGAATAGTATATTTCAAATGTTTTGCAAGATAGCAAGCTTTAAAAATCACAGATCATCAATTAAAATGGTAATAAAAAGGGGAAGAATATATAGAATACTGTTTTGCTCTGATCAGCTGATTTAGTACATAAACATGTGTAAATATTAAGCAAAGGAAAAGCTAAGTTGAAACAAAGCACAACAAATACTTGTCAGTTGCTCACACTTTTAATGATATCTGTTGTTTGCATGCTAAACAGCTCAATGTTAAATTTATATGACAAACTTATTGTAAGTTAAGAAAGTTTTGCTTGACTTTTAGCTTGCAATTTTTTTCTTTTTTTTCTGACTTAAAATTGAGTTCTTGAAATGTGAGCAAATATTTATGCAGTCTTTTAAAGCCTTTAGAGGTCTTTAATTTGTGAGAACTTTGCATTCACACTGCAAAGAATTCAAAAAAAAAATTCCCGCAAATACTTTGGAGTTTACAGAAGTTACAGTACTTCAACCTCATTATAATGCGCCTTACTATATTTTTGTTTTCAATGCAACATGGCCTTGCCAAAGCTCCCAAAATCATTATTTTGCTATTTGTCTATAGTGGTAAGTAACCTCATTATAACATGGTTTCACTTATGTATTTATGTGCTATTGTATTCTTTTGCACAGTATGAAGCTATACATCCGACAGAAGATGATATCTATGTCCACCGGTCTGGTATGGTAAAGAGAAGATTCCGAGAGTTTGTCAACCTACAGTTGAGGCTAGAAGATAATCCGCTGTACAAGAAGAGCTTGAAAGGTTTGTTAGAAGGATTGCAATAGAAATCTTGTTAAGAAGTCATACATTACGAAAACATGCCCATGCAATATACAGCGATTTTTTTCAGCTGTAAAAATGAAAATTTTCAGTAGTAAAATTTTGATATTTTTCTTATTTTTGCTCAAAACATAGATAGTGGGAATACGTTAGAACTGCCTCAGTGAGGCGGTTCTAATGAGTACCCACAGTCTATGTTTTGGAGCAAAAATAAGATAAATAGGTATACCCCTGTATACCCCAGTTGTACTATATATACAAAAGTAGGGTATAAGGGAGTGGTATTCATTACACAGACATGTTTTCCTGAGGGATTTTGTTTGTTCGGCTTGATTCTAATGTTCCGGTCAATGTTTCAGGCTCTTTGTAGAATAACAGAAGTTACTGCATGCAAATACAAGCATGGCATATTGACAGTATGATAGCAAAATTCTGTTTATGGCATCCACATGTTCTAAACAACAACATCTTCGAAAGTATGACTCTGCCCACAAAAAATGTAGTACAGTCATGATTGTACATGTTCACCCAACTTCAGATGAGGTCTCAATCTGTTTCCATAGGGAATACAGGCTTTTTCTTGACATGAATAAATGAACATGTGCACATGTACATGTATTAAGATTAGATATAAGATGTACAAACAGTACAAAACATGTACAATAACATTCTCATCTGAAAATATTCATGGTTTACAGTTTGAGTAACAGCATATGTATTTGCAAAATGTGCTAACTAGCTTATAATAAATAGTGTTAATATGCCTATATACATGTACCAAGTTTATTGATTTTTAAGCTAAATTGCTGTCTCATCCTTTTTGTATTCATTTATTCAGATATATGAGCCGCATCATGAGAAAACCAACAATGTGGTTTTTGAACAGGTGTGACACAAACAGAGCTGTACAAGTACACAAGACTGGTAGAGTCGTCTGGAAATTTTGGATTTAGAAGATAGAGGAATTGTCTAACCATGTAGCAAAAACAAAGGCTCTGAACAGCTTCATAGTTATTGCAAGCTGGTCTGCGCCTTAGTTTCCGCACGTGCAAAGTGTTGGTTTTCTCATGACATGGCTCATTTACCCAGGAGCATTGGTTGTGTTCTCTTTAATTTACTTGCATGAATCTTAAGTTTGGTCATGGGCCGCTCCTGTCATTTTGATAAAACTGTACAGTGAGTTTTGAGCACAAAATGCCCGTAGCTGTTAATAGGATAATCTGACACAAAACCCTAACATTAACACAATCAACTTCTATTATACCTTATAAATATTCATTGGCTGAGTGTGGATTTTGATTGGTCCGGAGCAAGTATGTGGAGGGTGCTATTCTGTCATGTTGCATGATCATATTACCCTCTGACATCAAATCTGCCTTAAAAAGTGCAGGTGCACTTATAGTCACATGTTTTTGTTTACAGTGCACGTGGAGGGTGTTATTCTGCCATGTCGCATGATCATATTACCCTCTGACATCAAATCTGCCTTAAAAAGTGCAGGTGCACTTATAGTCACATGTTTTTGTTTACAGTGCACGTGGAGGGTGTTATTCTGCCATGTCGCATGATCATATTACCCTCTGACATCAAATCTGCCTTAAAAAGTGCAGGTGCACTTATAGTCACATGTTTTTGTTTACAGTGCACGTGGAGGGTGTTATTCTGCCATGTCGCATGATCATATTACCCTCTGATGATATACACCTAATCATATCATATACATATTGATCATATAATTACACCTAAATGTGAAGTTGCATGTGTTGTCACATGCGTTTGTCATGTGACATGTCACTTATTTGTTTCAAAAGTGGTTTGGTTTAATAAAACAATTGTTGTCCTTGAGTGAGGGTGACATGACGATTTGTTCACCCTCAACAGGTTATATTGCCCTCAGGCAATATTACATGCCTTGGGTGAACAAATTGTCATGTCACCCTCACTCAAGGGCAACAATTGTATAAAAACTAATGATGTTTTTAAGAATGATACACTCACGAGCTTTTACTTCAGATATCAAAGGCCCCAGAAAGTGGTTGCAGCTTCCATTTGGTAATATGGACAAAGACAGTATAGAAAGTAGGAGGAAAATTCTACTCACTTTTCTCACGGTAAGTAACTGACCAGTGTCAGGAGCAAACATAACAGGGGTTTGTTAACAGGTCTGGCAAACTGGGCCCAGTTGTTCAAAACTCTGTTAGCTTAACGGTGTTGTTAAGCCCTCAATTTGTTAACTATATATCAACTTCAAAAGCAAATACATCGTAATTTTTTGTATTGCAAAGGATTCTCACATTTTTTTCATCCAAAAATAACAGTGTATTTGTAATATTCATCTTTGAAATTACAACGAATCATTAACTAACGATATCGTTAATTTTCAACAACTGGGGCCTGGGCTACAGTTATAGTGCATGATTTGAGCCTGGAAAGAATATACCATGGTGCTGTTTCTATGTATCAGAATTTAAGACTTAGGATTTTAAAAACCTGCTGTTTGTAAACATAATTAAAATAGATAATTAGATATAAACAAATTAATGTTTTAGAGTTACACCCATCATGAAATACTTAACTGCACCTGTAACAGCCTTAATTTGCTCACCATTATTTCCAGGCACTGATCAAGAAGGAAGACATATGCTCTGGTCCTGAGATGAAGGAATTTCTAGGCTACACCGGGGATGGCCATATAGCCTTTGTGAGGAAAGTCCCAGAAAATGTGGGACCACGGATAGACCAGGTTAGTTTTTATTTAGTAGGGCTGACCCTAAAAATGTTTTGGTTTGTTGTTTACAGACTGACCCAAATACCCGAACTTTTATTTGCCTTCCTTTTCTCAAAGATATTTTTACCTGCATTAATCAAATTTTGTATATTATAACAATTAGACAGAAATAGTATTCTTTTCTTACTCTCTCATTGAATAAAAAATCCTACATATACCTAATGACCTAGCATGAAAATTCTTTTTTAATACAAAAGCCTTCTACATGACCTGGTGGTTAAGCAAGGGTCATGAGTTTGATTCAGGCTTCTCTACTCGAGCACATCCAATTTTAAACTGAGGTAATGTCTCTGTATGACTTGAGCTGTTGCGTAGTACATAAAACACAAATCCATTCTTATTGATATTAATTTCATAGTTTTGATGACAGACTGGCATTTTTATGACCTGTTAGGTCAGGTAAAGTAAGGTATTAATTTCTCAGGTAATGCTCAACTTTTGAGTAATGAATATCCAGTCAATTGAAAAGATATTGCTAGTTTTGTAAGAATATGTTCGGCCCTCAGATCAAGTTGCCATTCAGTCATGTCTAATAGTGTCTTGTACTATAAGAACATGGTGGTCAGTGACTCGGTGTTGCCTGGTTTTCTGATACTGATGATTGACAGACTAAAAATATTGATATCATAAATATTAGCTAAGTAGACTGAATTGTGGTTGTCTCCCATAGATTACAAAGTGTTTTTAGTCAACAGAATAGTTTTTAAATTTTTATATTTCTTATTTTCATTTGCTGTTCAGCATTGTTCTTTCCTTTTTAGCTCACCTGAGCCGTTAGGCTCACAAGGTGAGCTTATAGGATGGCCATGATCCGGCGTCCGTCCGTCCGTCGTCCGTCCGTCGTCGTCCGTCCGTCGTCCGTCCACAATTTCAAAGATCTTCTCCTCTGAAACCACTTGGCCAATCAAAGCCAAATTTTATATGAAGCATCTATAGGAAGGGGGAACCAATGTGTATATAAGAAATCCAGGTCACATGACCAAGATGGCCGCCATGCCCATATATGGTAAAAACCCTTCAAAAATCTTCTTCTCCAGAACCGGTGGACCGATTTCAACGAAACTTGGCATGAAGCATCGATGGCTCAAGCACTTCAATGTATATATAAATCATGGCCCTGTAATGACCTTGACCTATTTTACAGCAAGGTCAACATAGGTCGTCAATGCATTTGAATGGGGAAAACTTTTAAAATATCATTTTAAGTAAAAGTCTTGCAGGAAATGGGCAGTAGGACTGAATATTAATGATTCTGAAAAAATTTGCACCCCAGGGGCTCATATGCCCCCACCCCGGGGCAATATACATGTATATTATCATAATATTCAAACATCATCTCCTCTGAAACCGCTTGGCCAATTAAAGCCAAATTTTATGTGAAGCATCAATAGGAAGGGGTAACCAATGTATATATAAATAATCAAGGTCACATAACCAAGATGGCCGCCATGCCCATATATGGTAAAAACCCTTCCAAAATCTTCTTCTCCGGAACCGGTACACTGATTTCAAAGAAACTTGGCATGGAGCATTGATGGCTCAAGTACTACAATGTGTATATAAATCATGACCCTGTGATGACCTTGACCTTTTTTATGGCAAGGTCAACATAGGTCGCCTATGCATTTGAATGGGGAAAACTTTTAAAAAGTAATTTGAGGTGAAAATCTTGCAGGAATGGGTAGTTTGACTGAATATTAATGATTCTGAAAATAAAATGGACCCAAGGGACTCATATGCCCCCACCCCGGGGCAATATACAGTGGTGTTATGGCTAAAAACCCACTTTTGCACAGTTCGCGCTGATCACTTGTGATTTTTTGCGGCGAAACCACCGCGAAATTTCACCGGCCAAGAAAAAATTTAAACGTTTAATCGGTTAATTTTTTCGCCGCGAAAATCCGATTTTCACGGTGAAATTCAGCCGTGTTTCGCGGCGAAATTTGTTTTTTAACGTTTAGAACAGGTAAGTTGAAATTTTCTTTTTCGCCGCGAAACACGGCGAAATACCTGTAAATGTTAACATAAAATGATTAATTTTTAATTTAATGACAACACTATGATTCATCTGCTCCATGTACAGATCGTTATTTACGTGCACATAATATGTACGATTATACATGTATAGAAATGAAAAAAACGTGCATAACGCGACTTTGCTAATGTTTTATCGTACGTGGAACGATAGCGAAATCACGGATTAACGAAAATAATTATAACGTTATGCGCCAGCTCGTTGAATCTAACTTTGTTGTTTGTTTGTTTGAATAAATGCTTTACGTCCTAATCAACAGCAATGGTCATGTCGGTACGCTGCCCCCATTTTATGGGACGTGTTTGAAATATAACGATCCCTCTAAGCCAATACTGCTTATATGTATGGATGGTTTCACTTGAAACCATTTTCCCTAGGCAGGCACAGACTTGAGCGGTAAACCAGTAATCAGATGATCAGTCAATAGCTTATAAGTTTTGCCTGGAGGGACAAGCAGCCTATATATTTGTTTAGGTCCCAATAGGCAGGGGCCATCTAACTTTGTGCCTTGTTTTGTAGCACAATCATTGTCTAAAGGGTAATGCTAAATAAACAGAATCCTTACTTTCTTTTTTGTAAATTTTTCTGAACTACGATAACTTAATTTGAGCTCAACCATGTAGAAACGACAAAACAAAAAGAGGCATATTGACATTTGGGCACCCTCTATGAATGCCAGCATAAGACTAATTGCAATCATATCGATTTATACATTATACTTGCCTTGTAGAAGATCATTTTAACAGTCAACAGTCCCATGGTGACAACACTTTCAGGGTAATACATGTATACCGGTTTTGCTCAAGTACGAAACCCAACGAATATAGGAGGAATCGAACACAGGACATTTAGATTCCGGTCAATTCCTTTAATCCACCACTAGGCTTCTGCGCTCAACTTTGTTCTTATTAATCTAATGCAGCATGCGCTCATATTGCTACGGTGCGTACACGGCCCTTATTGTATATATGTGTTCAAAAATAAACTGAACACTTCATATAATGACGTCAGTACTTTGTTTTAAACACAGTATCTTCCCTTTTCTAGTGTATTGCGCCTTGTATACAATGAGGTTTTGTCATTCGATATGCATGTAAGCCATCCGAACATGAGGATTTTGGAAGGAACACAACACGCTATTTAATTCAAAACGGTTAGCAAAAATCGACAATTTCGACACAATTTTGTACATGTACGTTGCTGTATTGCTCGTATTCGACCGAATATCGTATCGACCCGGTGGAGGTCGTATGCGACCAAATGTCGTTTCGACTAAATTGATTTCAACAAAACAGCATCCACTTGACGTATCGAAAATCATTGATGCTTTTTAGCAGTGTCATTAACCATAGGCGATTAAATGTCTAAAACAAAGTTGAAGCCGATTGCTTCATCATGTTGAATCCAAAGACTTGTATTAATATGTGGGTTGAGATCGCGGTGGCATAGTTGTAGTGCATCAGACTCTGAATCGAGAGGTCCTGAGTTCGATCCGCACTGGCGAAACCGTGTTGTGTACATTGATTACCCACAGTACTACTTAAAACCCAGGAAACGGTAGCTCCGTCCAGACATGACTAAAAAATTGGTGACTGAGACGTCCAGCCTCAATACAAACAAACAAATCTGTGGACAATCATACCATGAAAATTGCTAACGCCGCTATGAGCTCTTTTCTATTAATTAAGCTAGATAATAGGAGGATCTAATGTTATCGGGTACGTCTGATTAATCTGAAAAAGAAGCATGAAAATAAACACACAAAGCCAATAATCAGGCTCTCAGAAACTTCAAAGTAGTTGAGTCACAAATAAAACACGATAATTATACAAAATTGAAAAGAAAACAAAATATTTATACGACGTGAAAAGTAATAAATGCATACAAATTAAAATGAAATTTAAACAATAAGACTGTTGTGACTGTCGGGACTAAAACGATAATTATACAAAAATGAGAAGTAAACAAAATATTGATACAACTTGAAATGAAATAAAAACATTCAATTTAAAATATTATTTAAACAACAAAAAAAATGTGTGACTGTCGTCTTTTTCGCCGCGAAACACCGCGAAACACCGGTCAATTGATTTTTATGCGTAATAACAGGTAAACTTTTTTCGCGGTGTTTCGCCGTGAAATTTCGCCGCGAAATCTGGAATTTCGCGGCGGAATTTCGCGGCGAAATTCCGCGCTGACTTTTATTTTACACACAATTTCGCCGCGAAATTTTACAATTAGCCGTTTACAAATTAGCCGTTAAAACGGCTAATTTGGGTTTTTAGCCATAACACCACTGTACATGTATATTACCAAAATATTCAAACATCTTCTTCTCTGAAACCACATGGCCAATCAAAGCCAAATTTTATGTGAAGCATTTATAGAATGAGGGAACCAATGTGTATATAAATGATCCAGGTCACATGACCAAGATGGCCGCCATGCCCATATATGGTAAAAACTCTTCCAAAATCTTCTTCTCTGGAACCGGTGGACCGATTTCAACAAAACTTGGCATGAAACATCAATGGCTTAAGTACTACAATGTGTATATAAATCATGACCCTGTGATGACCTTGACCTATTTTACGACAAGGTCAACATAGGTTGCCTATGCCTTTGAATGGGGATAACTGTTATTTGTCGGTTGAAGGGAAAGACTTGCAGGAAATTGGCAAATGGACAGGATATTGATTATTATGAAGAAAAATAATGGACACCAGGGAATCATCTGCCCCTTTACTGGGGCTTTTTTCCATAATATGCAAACATGTTTATTGGTATATACGTACAACAGATCTCAGGTGAGCGTTTACAGGACCATTGGTCCTCTGGTTTGTTGTTCATTTTAGAATTTAGGATGTCCATTATGAATTTTTGAATATTGGAATTGCAGATGGATAACTTTTAGTGTTTTGCCTCTGGACTGATGTTAAAATTACAATTTGCTCAATACACATATGTTTTGTAGTAATCAATGTATTTTCATAAAAGTTTGAATTGTCACGTACATTGACAAGAATACTATTTCATATATTGTGATTTTTCGAACATAGTTATTGTCCTTGACATTAGTGATTCAAAAAAGTGGTTTTGAGATATAGCCCGAGATCCAAAATCCAGGAGATGTCAAAATTTTGGTTTACCCTACACGATCTTGGCCTTAAGGTTTGATGGCTTTTTTTGAAAGATATATGATAGTAGTCTATGAAACAGGTCCGTGTATAAAAATTTAGGCCGGCGAAAGTCTTCAAAATGGCCGCCATCCAAGATGGCCGCCAAAATTAGGAATTATACAGGTTTGTGTAATGAACTTTTTCATTTTAGATTTTGTTACATTTAACTGCATTCAGTGTTGGTTTTCTATAAACTCAACATATGTTGAAGCATATTAAGTTTATATAACACAGTTTGTATGTTCTCATGTGTTACATACATTACTTTTTAACGCTATCTGCCATTAAATGATAGATTGGCTGCTATTGTTTGTTTGAGTGGTATCATTTAAAGGTTTAAGTGTGTTTTTGTATTTAGTGCAGTGAAAGACATAAGGAACATCTATATAAAGCAATTCTAGATACATTATCTTAACACTTAAGTCAACAATGGGTCTTTGAACGCATAAATCCGGGTTCACACTTGATCACTAAAATGTCACAAATTCACATATTTTGGGTTTGAATACATTAATTGAACAGCTACTTATGTTTTATCAATAAAACATAAAATAGAAATTTGCATTTTTAAATCACTTTGATTTAGGAGGATTTTGATGTTCTCACATGTTACATACGTTACACCATTAATGTTACATGCTACAAAATCATAATATCCATTGTTACTGTATATTTTAGTGTTATTCTTTTTGTGTATTTTTGCATTAATATTTTTACAAAACACGAGGGGTGTCTTGCTATAGCCATTTTTGGTGGTTTTTTTCTGCTTTTGTTGGTCAGCAGAGTGTTTTTTGAAGGCATAAATAAAGGTTAAACTCGATCACTGAATACTGATACATTTGGGTCCCTAACACACAAAATTTAACAGCTGCTGATTTTTTTATGAATTATAATACAAATGGCATAGCACATTTACCTCCAATTATATTTGAATGTTCTCTATGTTCTCAAGATGTTGACAACTGTTACATATGTTACTTGTCATAGGATATCCCATAATCCCATATAAAATCATTATTTGCCTAATCTTGTTTGTTTAATGGTCCCAATTTCTGTTAATGAAAGCCTATCTTGTATTTTCTTTATGAAAGATTGTGACAATTTTAATCATCAAAGTAAATTTGTGTAGTTTTGAAGACCATGTTGGTGTAGTATTATAGCAACACACTCCTAAACGAGTGCTCCTTGTTTTGAACCATGCTGGCACGGAGTTACATTTCCATAACCCATATTTGACGAATGCATTTTCCCGTCTTTATCATTCTGGTGAGTAATCAGTTCTTAGGGGCATCGGGTGTAATTTTTAAATTCTATTCAACTTTCGATGAAAATTCTTTAAGCAAACAGAATAGTCCCAGATGGGATGCCGCGTTCTGCAACGTCACATCTTGGGCTATTCTGTTTGCCTATGTCCCATAAAAGGGACGCCAGGCTTATATGTGTTAAGCTAGTTAAGCTAAAGGTGTCTGTCAACACAATACTCAAACATTATTTGACTGGCATGTTAACCTACAACACAAATAAAACATTTGGGTGATCAATCTGGTTTTGTTTTCATTAACTTTTGTTTAAAAACAAACATTCCCCTTTACTTGAGGCTACTAATTGTATTAAACACATATAATCTTTGGTCTTAACTATTTACATTACATGTACATATTGTTGTTTTATATATATTTACATGTATATATATAATGTTACTGTTAGAATATTTTTCTTTATTAACACAGTGTAGATGTTCTTAACTGTTACATATGTTACATATGTTACTCTTATTGGTATATCCCTATAAAATCAAGAGTTTGACCATTTTTGTTCATTTTTAAACTGTTTATAGTAATTTTATGATTTATTTTTTATGATTGAACTTGTACACATGTATTAATTTTGCAAAAGATTTATAACATTATCAGATTATTAACTTTTAAGTTAAACGTTAAATGTCTCTCAACAAGTTCGCTATGCTAGAGCCTGTGGTAACTACGAAGACTTTGTTAATAGGGGGAAGTTACTCACCACCAAATTGTTGTCACGGGGATATCGCAGGACCAAGCTTGTGTCAACTCTTAAAAAGTTCTATGGGAGACACCATGACCTTGTTGATCCCTACAGCGTGGCTGCGTCTAAACTTGTGACTGACCTTATGCCAATTGGCAACAATTAATAAGGCTTTCAATTACTGGACATTCGTTTCTTACCAGATATTAATTTTCTCGGCTTTGTAATCAGTCATAAGGACATGGCGGGTGCATTATAATGGGCAGGTGATGCTCACCCTTCGCAAACACCTGATCACACCTCCTGTTATTGGGGGATCCATGCTTGTATGGCTACATATCTCGTATTTGTCAATGTTATTATGGATTTTTACGAGCTAGGATTACGATTTCGGTACCTTGACCCCTTTACTTTATATTCTTTGAAAGTGACATAAACAATTAAAAAGAGAAGTGTGGGTACATTATACAATTTCTGGCAATGAATAAAATATTGGAAACAGTGAACACCCTCAAAGGGGTGAAGTAATGGGCCATACTGCGCAATTTCAGGTAATGAGGTACAAGTAGGCAAAGATCAGGAAAAGGCGCAATCAGAAAAAGATTCCCACTCCAAAAACTGAGGTGGGAAAAAAACAAACTAACAACCAGGTACTTATACCATGAAACATATCGTAAGCCGAATGAGCAGCTAATTTCTCAATAGGTGGCCACTCAGTTACCTTAACTTAACCAAAAATATGATAACATACATAAGGCGCCAACAGCACACACAAAAAATTAACACCAAGACATAAAACAAAAAGAACCACCACAGAAGTATCGACTTGGAACGATCAGTAACACAAAGTTACTGGCGGGCTTAAACCGGTTTTACAGGTACCTAACCTCACCCTCAGCTTCTGCAGTCGTTCATAACATTTAGTTAGTTCTTCGGTCCTCGTTGTGAATCTCTAACTAGTCAATGAATCATCAAGAACAAACAAATAAATCATGATAAACATCCTGATGAATCAAAAACCAGGACTCACAGATTGAGTAAGCTGCCCGACGATGGAGATCCCTGGGCGCCGAATAACCTACTAACTCCGGAACAAAAGAAAAACACCAGTTGGACCCCGGTGGGCCAAGCAACAGACAAGAAGCTCCGGCCCCAACCAACTAAAATGAATAGCTTTAAGTCGAGGCCATCATAGAGTCTGACGCCCGACCCACCGGCGTGCAACTAAAGAAGGCAGCATAGTTATCAACCATGATTGGGTTAAAAACTAAGCATGTAGACTGTTGCATAACATTCAAGTTATAACCTATACGTCTGTAACGTGTTATGATTTTTCTGAACTGAAAAGAAAAATCATTAATTCCTTTAAGTTTCTTAAATTTGTAAACCAAGTCACCATAAAATTCAGGTTCCGAAAGGCCCTCACTTAAAAGCATCTTTAACCCAACATTATATTTGGAAATCAATTCATAGTGTCTACGATAAAATTTAGAAAAGGTTTTTCGAAGTTTATGATACCGATAGCCCTGTTGGAGAAGTTTTGCCGTTAAACATTTATTTCGAGCGTTGAACCCTCATTAGTGACCCTTTATAAATTGTATACGATAGCCAGATAAATACACTGCAAGTTCAAAAATTTATACAAAGGAAGTCTAAATTTAAGACACATGCCTAAATTGGGTCAGATAATTAAAACAATGTTTAGAATATGGCTCTCAATGTACATACTATGGATGATGTCATATTTAGACATTTTATCTTTTTATTCATCATCATCTGTTGTTTGGATATACATTTCAGACAATACCACTCCAAAAAGAAAGTGAAATGGTGGGTTAAGCATATCAAAATTTAAATGATTGAATCAGATAGGTAACAAAAAGACACTCATGCGGACAAACCCATTTTCCCGTAAAATCTGATCCAGTAAGTCATATATGTATAAATGAATTGTTCCCATTTTTAGGACTTTCCCAGTCTAAAGTTCTATACACAGTCCTCTTCAACTAAAAAAAAAATTGAGATCCTTTAAAAGCAGTTAACATATTATTGAGAAAGGGGATGCTTGGCTACTTAAGCCTCCTCAGTGACCCTATGGAGCCTTTGTATAGAATATTATAGAAAAGTAACGTATGTAACAGTTGAGTACACGTAGAGAACATTGAAATTATGTACTTGTATATTAAGCTTAAGATTCTTATAAATATATTTATGTGTTCCGACCCGAACTATTTGAGTTTACAATATGTAAGTGATCGAGTTTACCACGAAATAATATGTTTAAAGACCCATTGCTGACATTCAAAGCAAATATCGCATCCAAAATGTCTTTATCAAAATGTCTCCCATGTCTTTTAATGCAATCAATAAAACCTAAGAGCATATAAACGCCATTTACAACAGTTGTCAATATATTGATTCTGTAGGATATATCATTTAAGAAAAGTGATGAATGTAACAGTTGTCAACATCTTCAGAACATGGAAATAATGTTAATCATGTTAAAGGCTCCTTAGAAAAGTAACGTATGTAACAGCTGGGCACATCTTGACTCTAAAACATTTGAGTTAAAATTCTATCACATATGTTCAATCTATAAAACCCCATCAGCTGTTTTATCAATGTGTTTGATCCCAAATATGTGAGTGTATAATATTTTAGGGGTCAAGTTTAAACCTGGATTTATGTGTTTAAAGACCCATCGCTGATGGATGGAGCAAATAAAGCACACAAACTAACTTAATAAAGATATTTTTTCATGTCTTTTAATGCATTAAATACAAAAAAATTCAAAAACTTTAGAGAATAACATTAAAATAAACAAGAATAGTCAATATATTAATTTTGTAGGAAATATTATAAAAAAGGTAACATATGTAACAGTTAGGAACGTCTTGAGGGTATCAAAATTATATAAATGGAGTTAGCGATTCTAATCCATATAATTTATTAACAAATCATCAACAGCTGTTGATTGTATGTATGATCAGACCCAAAATATGTGAGTTTACCCAAAATATGTGAGTTTACAATATTAAGTGATCAAGAGTGAACCTTGATTTATGTGATAAAAGACCCGAGGCTGACCACCAAATGCAGATAAACGACCCAAAGAAGCTTTATCAAGACGCTACTCAAGTCTTTTAAGGAACACTTTGCATAAACACTTCAAAAACTTTGAAGAATGGCACTAAGATAAACACTAATATAGTCAATATTTTCATTTCTCGCAAGTAACATTAATATAGTAACGTATGAAACGCATGGGAACATCAAAACTGGGTTAATTAAATTTAATATGTTAAAGCATAATGTTGAGTTTATAGAAAATCTACACTGAAAGCACTTAAATGTAACAAAATCTAAAATGAAAACGCTTTTTACTCAAGCCTGTATAAATCCTAATTTCGGCGGCCATCTTGGATGGCGGCCATTTTGAAGACTTTCGCCGGCCTAAATTTTTATACACGGACCTGTTTCATAGACTACTATCATATATCTTTCAAAAAAAGCCATCAAACCTTAAGGCCAAGATCGTGTAGGGTTAACCAAAAATTTGGACCTTGGATCTCGGACTAATATTTTTGGATGCATATAATTATAAGACCTAGTTTGAGACAACTATGTTTACCGTTTCAAAAAATTATAGTGTGAGTTATGTCCCTTGATTAACAATATTCTTCAGATGGGATATGGACCAACAAATTATCTTATGTATGTCAACAGGATATGAGCCGCATCATGAAAAAAACTGCCTATGTTTGCCTATGTGAAAACCATGGCGCAGATCAGCTTCGCTGTTAGCAAAGCAGATCAGCGCCTTTGTTGTTGGTACACAGATAGTGCAAACTCTCTTCTTTTTAAATCCGAAATTTCAAGATTCTAGCCTGCTTCTGTGACTGTACAGGTCGGTTAGGGTCAGACCTGGTTGGAAACCCAAAAAAGACTGGTTTTGTGGGTACGCAGTACTTTTTTGTGCATCATATCTGCTAACATTTCTCCAAATGTAGGGATCTACAAATCCCATCTGCAATAGGCAGCACTCAATGATCAAGTGGTCGAGTATGGAACTTCTGTGCGAGATGTCCTAAGGTTTGACACCAGTATGTTGCCAGTATGTCGGTTTTCAACACTCCCCTTGGGACGGAGCGAATGTTAATGAATGGAAAATCATATTTGACTCCTATATCAATACATGTACACAGGAAGCTATGGCTCTGTCCTGACACGGCTAAAAAATTGTTGACTGGGACGGGTCATTAACAAGATTCTTTTTAGTACATGTACAAGAGATTTACAGGTGTTTTTTTTTTTTTTTTTTTTTTTTTTTTTTTTTTTTTTTTTTTTTTTTTCAGTTGAGAAAAAAATTAATGATAACCAAGGCCAAAATTAAAATTATATTTGTTTCCCCTTACCTGACCAACCCTAAAAAATTGCCCCTACCCAAAAAAATTTTATGCAATTTTTCATACACGATTATTTTTTTTATTATTATTGTTAATTACAGAGAGGCAAAAATTTCATGTTTTAGAAGGAAACATTGAATTATTGTCTGATAATGCTTTCAATGATAGCCTTCTAGGTAAGTATTATTTCTGCAATAAGTTTTAGCTATATTAGAACAACTAAAAACAAATTTCAATCTATATAAAACCTGAGAAAATAAAAATAAAATAATATTCTGACCGACCGACCCACACCTGAGAAACAGGGTCGGGTAAGGTGAGAAACAAAAATATTTCTAAGGTTGGCCCAACAATAGTCCTGACTTCAAGGTTTCA
The DNA here is from genome assembly GCA_964017185.1 of Rugalucina vietnamica. NCBI lineage: Eukaryota > Metazoa > Mollusca > Bivalvia > Lucinida > Lucinidae > Rugalucina > Rugalucina vietnamica. The sequence goes on along the minus strand of OZ024879.1, from coordinate 11,095,857 downwards.
GACCAAAAATGGCCTGTACAGAAAAAGGCTGGAAGCTTTAGCAGAAGAGGGTTGTAATCAAAAACAAATTTGTGGGTCAGCTATGCAGTTACTGAACAGCTGATCTGCATCTTTGTTGTGTCAATGCAAAGAAAGTAGTTTTTTATGGTGTGGCACAAATTAATGTCAGAAAACATGTCTGTGCAATGAATACCCCCTTAAACCTACTTTTATTTAGTAAAACTGGGGTATTCAGGGGTATACCTTTTTTTTTTTTTTTTTTTTTTGTTCAAAACATAGGTTGTGGGTACTCATTTAATAGAACCGCCTCCGCGAGGTGGTTCTAACATGTACCCACAATCCATGTTTTGAGCAAAAATAAGAAAAATAGCCAACATTTTCTACTGAAAAAAAAAAAAAATCATTTTCATAATCAAAAAAATCTTTTTATGGACATGTTTTGTAATGATTCAGGATTCCCTTCATCATGCAGGAGCTTATAAAGAGCTGCGATGTGAGAAAACTGGTCTTTGGGATTTCTGACCATGTCCGACACAAACCAGCCTGTACAGTCACAGAAGCAGCCTAGCAGGCCAAAAGCTTGAAATTTTGGATTTAAGAAGAAGAGGGAGTGTCCTATCCAAGAAGCAAAAAAACAAAAAAAAGAAAAGAAAAATACAACAAAAAACAAAACAAATAAGATGCTGATCAGCTGTGCACAGCTCATGATATGTGTCTTTGTTTTCGGGTATGCGAAAATCTGTTTTTCTCAAGACATGGCTCATAACTTTATAATCCCCTGCCTTCTTTATTAGTAATGATGAGAAAAATCATGTCCCTTGCTGTTCAGCTGATGCCAAGGGGTGTAGTATTTCAATATCAAATTAACTTTTATTCTTGAAAAATGATCCTGAGCTGTCACTTTTTCAGAAATATATTGGACATAGCACTAATTTGAACCACCCCATGGAAAAACCAACAATATGCATAGGCGAAAACAAAGACGCAGATCAGCTTCGCGGTAACCGCGAAGCTGATCAGCGCCTTTGATTTCGCTACTCGGATAGTACAGCTCCTCTTCTACTTAAATCCGAAGTTTCAAGATTCTAGCTCTTTTCTGTGAGTGTACAGGCCAGTTTGTGTCGGACCTGGTCGGAAACCACATTGTTGGTTTTCCCACGAGACGGCTCATTTGTCATTGTAGGTAGGATTATGTATTAAAATTCTCAGCAAGGAGCTCTGTATATGAGGGATGTGATCATATTTCTCTTGGAATTTTGTGGTTGTAATATGTAGTGTTATGTTACAAATTAGCCTGGGTTCCAGTCTGATCATTTTTTCTCTTTTTTATTTTTCCGTATCTTGGTCAAAAATGAGTCCCCAGGCGTCAACATCTACCGAAGTCAATAACGGCTACCGATTTCTTTGATGTCAGTGAAATAGATAACGATGCGTACTGCGTATGTACGCATGATTTTTCGCTCTGTACGCATAAAAAATTCAGACCTGTGCGTACCATGTACGCAGTAAAAATCAGCGGTACGCTAACAGTTTTCGGTTTTATGCGTACTCAGATAAAATACCTTTAAAATTGAAACAAACAGGCAATTTTTCAAGTAATTTTGTCTGGCTGCTCTGTCAACAATCGAAAAGTAGTTACCATATTAATGCAGCTTTTGATCGTTCCATATTAAATATCATGCAATAAATTATGTATCTTCAGTAGTTATACCATATACGAGCTCTCCGTTCAGAACCTCGGCCAGATGAATGGTTTATCAAAGGTTTATTCATGAAGTTAAATGATAGTCTGTCACTTTGGTTTATTGAATAGGCATTTTTCATCGATTTCTGGTCATTGTTTTCAATTTAAAACTTGATATATCCATGTTCTACAGCCATCCCAGTCTTTAACGTTTTCCTAATTTTGTTTCTCTTATAATATATGCAGGGGACAAAAGTATAGTTTAACATGCCTAAATGAAAGAATGTCATGTAATTACAGGATTATCACCCAGTTTTCTTAAATGTTCATACTTGACTAAATGGTCTTATTCATACGTATATTATACCTTTATCTATAAGTTTGATTCTAAATTAGAGGTTAGAATAAGAACTCTCAGACAACTTGTACACAGTTGTTTTGTCGGTACGCACTGAACATTTATTTTGATGCGTACAGTACGCATTGTGAAAAATAATTATCTACATCACTGGATGTGATTTTTTTATTATGATCTCTTTGTCGGAAAAGAATTAAAACAATGTAGGAAAAATATATATTGATGACTGGACCCAGGCTAGTTACAAATCTGTCAGATTTCTAATATCAGGGGGTACATTCTATGGTTCACTTTATGTTATATATAAGGCCATTATTATTTTATCTTCTGGTTCTCGGGAAAAAGTTGGCTAGACATAGGGTAGGTGGAGGAGATAAAAATAAAATTAAAATGTCTCAAATCCTCCAGTCGGAATAAAATTAAAAATAAAAGTCCCAAAACTACCAACTATTTTTATTTTTTCAAATGCTGTCGACATTATTTTCAATTCACAAGTTGACCATCTCTGAGGCTCAGAAATGTGTTTTTGTAGCAATGTATCCCTGTATACAAAAAATATACATGTATATTACTTACTGCAGACAGACTAAGTCATCAAAATTTGATTGTATTACAATGCACTGAAATAAAAGATAGAATAGCAGAATAACAACATACGCATAGTTCATTTATTAGCTCACCTTTTCAGACTGAAAAATTTTTTTTTCCATCTAAAAATAAGAGAAGGAGGGAAAAATAAAAGTAAAATGGAAGTAAAGTACTTTTATTATTATTCTGATTTTTGGAAAAATAGGGTCGGCTCTCCCGAGAACCAGAAAATAAAAGAATAATGGTCTAAGTAAAAGTAAAAACAGGATCGTGTTGTGTTTAAGAACGACGTCCCCCCCCCCCCCCCCCACACACACACACTGAAGAACACAACCTGTCCCCAGTAGGATTTCGAACCCAAGACTAGAGTCTGACCCTCTACCACTGAGCTATATACTGAAACAGCATATTTAAATTGAGCCTGTGCGTGAGCAATCCAACAATTTGGATTTCGACCAGGTCCGACACAAACTGGGCTGTACAATCACAGAAGATGGTTAGAGGCTTGAAATTTTGTATTAAAGAAGAAGAGGGATTGTACTATCCGTGTAGCGATAAGAGCAGTTACCACGAAGCTGATCGGCGCCTTTGTTTTTGCCCATGCATTTTGTTGGTTTTCTTAAGCAGTGGCTCAATAATGGCTTTGTTTGTGTCTGGCCCATTGCCAACAGAGTGGATACAGGTTTTTGCACAATGTGGCTCAGTGGTGGGAATTGTGATTTATTGCCAACTTCTAGAACTTGGAACCATTGAGCCATGTCATGAGAAAACCAGATATTGGCATGTGTGAAAGCAAAGATGCTGATCAGCTGTGCAGTAACTGCACAGCTGATCAGCAGCTTAGATTTCGCTTAACGGATAGTGTAATGCTTTAATCCAAAGTTTCAAGCTTCTAACTTTCTTCTAATACTGTACAGGCTGATTTATGTCAGACCTGGTTGAAAATCCAGAGGTATGGTTTTCTCATGCTGCGACTCAGTAAATCTCTGCCAGTGTCTTGGATGCTGAAAGTGAAATATTACAGTCCTGTGGGAAACTGAATGCATCACTCTTTTGTATATCCACCTTAATTATATTTATCAATGCTAGATTAAAATGCAATATATGTTTGTGGGTACCCATTAAATCAACTTCATTAAGGCAATTTTAATTGGTACCCAAGAAGTGTCAGCTCATAAAAAATAGTAGAAAATTTTTCAGAAATATTAATCAAATGAGCCGCCTCATGGGAAAACCAACAGTGTGCATATGCGAAAACAAAGGCGCAGATCAGCTTCGCGGTAACTGCGAAGCTGATCAGCGCCTTTGTTTTCGTTACACGGATAGTAGAATCCTTCTTCTTTCTACATGCGAAATTTCAAGCATCTAGCCTGCTTCTGTGACTGTACAGCCCGGTTTGTGTCGGACCTGTTCGGAAACCACATTGTTGGTTTTCCCACAGGGCGGCTCAAATGCCAGGCTTATCTAGACCACTGCATTTATTTTACACATTCCTTGCTTTGAGAAAACATGTCTTTGGGCTTCAGAGAAAGACACAAACAAGGCTGCACTGCCATGAATACTAGTTTACTAGCATGGAAGTTTAATAAAACTCTTCTCAACCAGTTAGAATCCAATGAAAGGTGGTGAAAAGGCTGTGCATTATATGTAGCATGGCTTAGCCATTCTGCGCCAATCTGCATGTGATTTGTATAAAGCAGGTTGTTTTATAATTGGACTGATTTATTGAAGTAATGTGATCATTAATTAGTGGAGAAAATGCTGAGAAAGTTCAGTGTAATGTGAGCGGGAGGTTGAGAGTCTTGAGAGAATGAGTTCAAAAATTGGCAGTGTGAAAATGGAAATTTGAGGGGTGGATTGGTAAGTGAAATATTTATGTTATGTAGGTCTTTGAGGTTTTAGAGCCATAAATAAAAATGGTTAAACTCATGAAAAAACCTGATTTCAGCATACAAACAAAAACAGAGGCTTTTGTCCACAGATATCAGCCTTAATTTTTCTACAGTCTAGGATAGTTCAGTTATGAGTCATAGAGCTTTGGACTCCATATTGAGAGGTTCTGGGTTTCACCTCCACTGGGGAGGCTCCGAGCCATGATGTGTTCTTGAGCAAGACACATTAATGCAGTAGTCATTTGTACCCCCCAACCCCCACCTCCGGGGAATACCAGGGACTTTGACTTTTGGTCTGGTAAATCCCTGTTAAAAGCCCCACCCTGCGGGTACAGCTGGTTGGTAAAACCACTGCTGCTTTCCCCTGCAGCCTGCTATCTTTTCATTTCATGGCCGTTTTTTGCAGATATAATATTAAGAGAGAGTCTGAATATATATATTTAATATATTTAAATCATGCTGTTTCTCTCTTTTAAACTTAAGCAAACCCCAGGTATTTACCCTCACTGCCATGGCAAAACTTTGGTCAAAGCCCCGCTCATTTCCACGGCTATCCCCGGGGGAGGGGGGCTGTGGTTACAAATGACTAGTGCAATACTCACCATAGCTCTGGTTAATATTGAGGAAGGGATGGCTGCATCCAGGCATGACTGAAAAACTGTTCACTGGGATGTTAAACCTTAAAAAATAAAACATTAGATAAGTTCTAAGTTTTCAAAACTTGTATACTTTCAGAGGCTGGTCAAAACTATGTCTGGTGTTTTTGACAAGATAGTTGACGCACTGCCAAGCCTTCCGAACGAGCTGCCGAGGATCATCAAGCCAGAGCGTCCCAGAGACGAGACTGAGACTGACAAGCTCGTAGACGACTGTGATCAGATTGACCTTGACACATGTTTTGATGAGGATGAGGTTAGTTCTAAGTTTTCTCCCAACCACCATCAGGAAAACATGTCCATGAAAAGTATACCCTTTTGAACACCACTTTTATATAGAACAACTTGGGTTTAAAACTCCATGGCATATGTCATTATATTCCACTAGGATCCATGAGGATCATTTCTCTCTCTTTTCAAATTTTGGCCCTTGGCCTCCTTCAGGAAAACAAAATTTGATTTCTACAGCTAGGTGTACATTAAATGGTGATTCCCGAAGAAGGTCAAGGGTCAAAACAAGAAAAAAATCAAGCTTTTGTTTATCATTTATTACCTATACTCGGGAGTTTTTATTTTAGAACATATAAATATTACAACTCCCAACTTTTTGCAGCAGTCACTCATAACCACAGCTGCTACAGCTTTCCCAGGCCACATTGTTACGAAAACTTGCCCATGCAATATACAGAGATTTTTAAAATTGTTAAAAATGAAAATTTTCGGTAGAAAAATTTTGATATTTTTCTTATTTTTGCTTAAAACATAGATTGTCAGTACACGTTAGAACCGCCTCACCGAGGCGGTTCTAACGAGTACCAACAATCTATGTTTTGGAGCAAAAATAAGAAGAATAGGTATACCCCTGCATACCCCAGTTTTACTATATAAAAGTGGGGTATGAGGGGGTATTTATTTCATGGAAATGTTTTCCTGATGTTGTTGGATTTTAATGATTTTAATGAATTCAATTGTGCATATGTGCAGATTATAGGATTTGGGATGAACCGTGATGCAAGAAAGCCAGTCTTCAGGGATTCCGAATCTGATACAAACCAGCCTGTATTACAAGAGAAAAACGCTAGATGCTTGAAATTTTGGATATAAGTAGAAGAGGAAATGTACTATCTGTGTATCGAAAAGAAAGTTTATGATCAGCTGTATGGTTAACACACAGCTGATCTGCATCTTTGTTTTCGCACAGGCAGAAATCTGGTTTTCTCATTAGGCAGCTCATATAATTCAAATGACTTGAACACATTGCACCAATTTATGAACCTCACTTTTCCCCAGTTCATGTAGGTGTTTACGCTGTTTCTGTGACGTACCCGTACAACTACATATACGTGCAAGAATTCTATTTTTCTGACTGTTTCAAGGCGGTTCTGCTTTGATTCATCTTTATGTTATCTGTTTATTTTGTCCGTCTGTCTGTTGTAAAAGCCTCATATGATTTTAAATGATGCTACCATGTTGGGAAAGAGCTTAGAGCCATCTGGCTCTGCATTTGTGATGTTATAAATTTTAGCTCACCTGAGCAGAAAGCTCACAGGTGAGCTTATAGTATGCTCAGGCGTCCGGCGTCGTCTGTCTATCATTCACAATTTCAAAGATCTTCTCCTGTGAAACTGCTTGGCCAATCAAAGTCAAAATTTATATGGAGCATCCTAAGGAAGGGGGAGTGAAAGTCCCTGCCCTGGGGCTATATACATATATTATGACCATCATAGTCAAACAATTTTATTGGTATATATCAAAGATCTCAGATGAGCATTACAGGGCAAATGTTCCTCAGGTTATGGTGTCTTTTATTGTTATAAGGGTGGTTGGGTGGGAATATTGGTCCCCGCCCATTGAGTTCTAGGAGAAATAGATAGGGTGCTTGTGCCTCCAGGTAAAGCTTCTGATCTACTGACTGACCATCTGATTACTGGTTTCCGGTAACCGCTCATGTCTGAGCCTGCCCAGGAAAAGTGGTTTAGTCAAATCATCCATACGTATAAGCCTTATTGGCTTAGTTGGGTGGTTACATTTATGAATCACATTTTGAGCCTCATGACATCTAATGTTGGGTAAAAGTCCTATAAAATGGAGGCAACGTCCCAACATGACCATTGCTGTTGACTGGGACGTAAAACATCAATTCAAATAAACGAATTCAAATTTCTTTCCGGCCTGGTGTCTTGGATTCTGAAATTAATTGGATCAATTCCAGGACCTGGCCTTTCTATCTTTACGTCACAAAGTCATTACAAAAACTTGCCCATGCAATAAACAGAAAATTTTTGAGCTTTAAAAATTGAAAAATAGTGTTGGAAAATTTTGTATATTTTTCTTATTTTTTCTCAAAACATAGATTGTGAGTATACGTTAGAATCGCCTCGCCGAGGCAGTTCTAAGGAGTACCCAAAATCTCCACAAACTATGTTTTGGAGCAAAAATACGAAAAATAAGTATACCCCTGCAAACCCCAGTTTTACTATATAAAAGTGGGGTTCAAGGGGGTATATATTACAGGGACATGTTTTCGTAATGATCTTTACTTCACAAAGAAAGAAAATGGTGACCTGTTTGGCAGAGTGGTTAAGAGCGCTGATATTTCTTTACTACTTTTAACCATTCAATCATCTTACTGATGTGTCTGGTGTGGGTTTGAGCCCCTCATGGGGCACATGTGAAACAAGTCAAGCTCTGCTTGGAGGTGTGCGGGGTGGTTTTTGTTTGGGGTTCTCCCCTTTTTGCCCCATCTACTGATTGGCCCCCGTCTCATATGAGCTGAAATAGTCTTGAAAGGGATGTTAAACTAAAAAAACAACAACAAAGAAGAGTATTAAGGAATAGAGGGACCAGGAATTGATGAAATTAAATTCAAAATCCCAACAAAGACACCTGAGGCAGGAAAGAAAGGAGAGTATACATAAATTTTCCTTGTTAAAAGGAACGCTTGGCTAGTCTGTATAAAACATTATTTCGTCTATACTGCAAAACTGGTCCTGGATCTAAATTCTTGGATGGGTTCCCATATGGGGTCCCATATTTTGATCAAAATTTCAAATATTCGAATTCTTTGGATAAACGATGATTTAATTCATTGAAATGACCTTATAAACTACACACGCATATGATAGTGCCTCAATCCTCAATCCACGGCCTCTTCGGCTCAGGTTGTCTCAGTTGTGCTGATGGCCTCCAATGTAGTTTTATTTTCTCTTGGGTGACTGAACTCAAATGTACTTTATGATTCAAGATGTGGATTGATGGATCAAGGTTTTAGAGGAGGTCTGTCTGGAATCTTCTCGCTGAAGCGACCCGGCTGCAACTTCCCTCTTTATGGTTTCTCTCCAGTCTGGTAGCTCTGGGTGGTCATCATTGCTGAGTAGGGTATGAGTGTCTAAGTAGTTCAATCCGAGCTGGGACGATAACTTCAACTGCATAGTTTCTCTGCAATGTTGGTAGTATGGACAGTGAATGAGAAAGTGTTCTGGAGTCTCTGGCTCTCCACAGATACACTCAATGCTGTCACATTGGCCCAGTTTGTGTCTGTATTCGTTTAGCTTGGAATATCCTGTCTGTATTTGTAGGATCTGGCAAAAGTTTTCTCTGTTGGGGATATCCAGAAACTTCTTTGAGTCAACCTTGGGAACATGCATATGGTATGATCTGCCATAATCTGAGTTGTCCCATCTAGATTGCCATTTTGATATCTGTGTTTTCTTGATGGCATCCTTTACCTCCAGTATGGTCGTGGATCGCCTGCAGTCTGGTTGATCCCTTGCTTCTGTAGCAGCTTCCTTAGCCAGAGCATCCGCTATCTCATTTCCAGCAATACTGGCATGACCTGGGGTCCAAACAATATCCACTGCAGCTCCTTTCTGGTTTAGGGATGTGATAGTCTGTCGAATGTCTGTGGTAATGTCCTTATAGCCTGATTCCTTCCAGTTCAGTGTAAGAATTCCCACTGTGGACTGGCTATCACTAAATATCTTCAGGAGTCTGCAGGTCATCGTGTCCAGGTGTTTCAGGAAATAGTCCACAGCGATTTGTACGGCCACAAGTTCTCCTAAGAGGATGGATCCTCGCTTGCTTACAGGTTTTTTAAGAGGGACTGGATCATGATGAGGTGGATACAACACTGCTCCTGCTCCGCATGGGCCTGGATTTGGTTGGCAGGATCCGTCGGTGAAGGCAAATGCTGTATCTTCTGGCGCTTCCATCATCATGTCCATTACCATCTCTTTTCCCAGCTGGGCTTGTTCGAATGTCCGGGACTTGGAGGAACCTAGCCTGCTCCAGTAAGTAGGGCATCTCTTAGTGAGTGCCAGGCTGCCTGCTTCGAAGTCGAACTCCTGTTCAATGATACCAATGTCAACTCCAGTCAAAGCTTTCATCTCATCTGCTTGAGACAGGGCTAGAGACATGGGCGTTGTAAATCGTGGTACTGTGCAGGATTGTAAGCACTTGCTGAGAGTCTGTTTGATGGGCTTGTCCATTGATTTTGATTGGATCTTTGCTATGTCTCTCACAGCGGATTCAGCAAAGCGAAAATCTAGTGGAAGAATTCCTGCCGCTACTTCCATGGCTTCAAGGCTTGATGTGCTTGGAAGACCTAGACATAGGGCTAATGCTTTTCTCTGTACTTTGTTTAGGAGGTCCTTGCTCTTGCTGCACTGCCAGATAGTAGAGCCATACTCCATTATAGTCCTGACTAGGGTGCTGTAGAGTCGTAACAGTTTACTTGTGGAAACATTGCCTATTCCTTTCACTTCTCTGATTATTTTCAGGGCACGGGAAGCTTTCTTCTCTGTATTCTGCAGATGTTGCATGAAGGACAACTTCTCATCCAAAGTGATGCCGAGGATCTTTGGTGTTGGATTATAGCCAATTGTTGCCTCGCCAATCTTGAAGCTGAACATTGGAAGGTCCTGTTCAAGGCAGAAAACTGTTCCCTCTGTCTTGGTGAAGTTGACAGACATCTTCCACTTACGACACCAGTTCACCCAGTTGACTGCTTTCCGACATACCAGCTGTACTGCTACCAAAGCATCCTTGTCCTGTTCCCAATCTGTTCCGTCGTCCGCAAACTTCACACACTTGCCCCCTGATTTTTCATACATATCTATGATGTAGGTGTTGAAGAGAACTGGGGATAGTACGCTGCCTTGAGGGAGGCCAACGGTGGTGCTGAATGTAGGTCCTGCTGTGTCCTGAATGTGACATCTGGCTGTCCTTGAAGTCAGGAAATTATGGATCCATCTCAGCATTCTTCCAGTCTGGTGAAGTTTGTGGATCAGTCCATTTCTCCATACCCGGTCGAATGCACCCTTCAGGTCCACGAAGATGGCAGCTGTTGCAAGGCCTTTATTAAAACCATCTGCAATAGTTTCGGTTAGCCGTAGTACTGCATTTGTTGTAGAGTGGTTTTTTCTAAAACCTTCTTGTTCAGGGTCTATCAGCTTCATGCCTTCTATGTGGGACTGTAATCTGGTCAGAATCAAAGATTCCATCAATTTTGCCAAGCATGGAGTAAGGCTGATTGGTCGGTAGGCAGCAGTAGTGTAATAATCCGACTTGTTTGGCTTTCTGAGGAACTTGATGTCTGCTGATTTCCATATATCTGGTAGTACTCCTTCGGACCAAGACAAGCTGAACAGCACGAGGATAGCCTCCCTCATATAGTCACCTGCATAGATGAAGATCTCTGGTGGGTAGGAGTCTGGACCCGGTGCTTTCCCTTTCTTGAGTTTAGAGATAGCTGCCTCTACTTCTCCAAGGGTAAATGGAGCATTGTATGCCCGATCGTCATCTGCATTTGGGTTTATGTCTAGCTTGCTGATCTCCAAATCAATCTGTTCCTGAAAATCCTTGTCATGGTTGTCAGTTTCCAGTTGTTTCTCATCAAAGAAAGCCTTCTGGAGTGTGGCACATTTGGTCTCACGATCAAAGATGACTTTGTCTTCATTTATTAGAGGAAGAATGGAGTTGTCGCTTGATCTGTTGGTGAGTTTCCTAAAGCTGTTCCACATCTCCTTCGAGTTTCTTGAATTGTCAAATTGGTCTATTAGTTTGTTTGCCCAGGCTTCTTTCGCCCTATCTTTGGCTTCATTAAATTTGTCTTCCGCCTGTTGGAGGGCTATTTTGTTTTGGGGAGTATTCCTCTTCTTAAAACGCCTCTGGAAGTGGTTTAGGCTCTTCTTCTTGTCTCTGACATCTTCATTCCACCAGTATGGGGCCTTAGGTCTCTTGCTCAGTTTGATAGTTTTGATAGGAAACAGTTCTTCAAAGCAGCTGTGGGTTATTTGGTCGAAGGTGGAAAAGGCTGTTTCAAGGTCCTTTGGGGGTTTATTCAGCCAGGTGCTGAATTTTGTGTCTGTCATCTCCTTCCATGCATGCCAGTCAGCTTTCTTGAAGCTTCTTATATTTCTTGTCCCATCACTATCTGTTTTCTTGTCGATAGACAGCTCTGTCAGGATGGCGATATGATCCGAGCGTACTACTTCATGGGAGAGCGTATCACAAGAGGTGACAACATTGCTGAGGGTGGATGATGAAATTATGAGATCAATGATGCTTGATTTACCACGCCTTGTTGGTTGTCCATCGTTGTGTACAATCAGATTGTTTTTGGAAAGCATGCCTTCCAAGATCTCCCCATGTTTGTCAGTGGTCAGGTTACCCCACTCTGGGCTCTTGCCATTCAGGTCTCCAACCAAGACAATGTTGTCTACACCTTTGGTATCGAGCAAGGTTGCAAGGCTATTCAACTGATCTTCCTTTTGGGGTGGGACTTTTAATGACCGTAAAAAATGGTCCTGGATTTTGGTCCCGGGTTTTACTCCTTCCCCAGCAGAAGACTTCCTATAGACCATTCCATATCACAAACCAATGTTGAACTTTGCTTAACCTGCCAGCTCTGGGTTTTTACTGGCTCATTCTTGTGGTAAATACAACGTCATATCTGAGTGTCTGCAAGTTTCCTATTCTGTTTATAGAGCTGCTGAAAACTCACTCTGATAACGAAAATTCAAATACTTCGTCCCAAGTATTAAATGCACAGAGAAGCCCACAAAATACCATTAATCCCATGTGCAAGCGTGGACCAAAATATGACTAATGAGAATATTTGCTTTTGCTATGCTTCATGCAGACAACTTAGGCACTGTTTAAATGTGGCTGTTAAATTATAAACAATGTAAACATTTATTTTTGTTGGTACTGCAGTGCGTTGGCTCAATAGATTTATTATTAAGTGCAGCTATTAACATTGTGTTATAAAGTTCAGAAGCTACTTTAGGTAAGAACAATATGTTAATTTTAGATCCTCTAGCAGACGCTTCTCCGGGGAAAATGCAGTGGAGCATCTAAAAGACTTCCTCGGTGGATACAATCGTACTTGGTCGGACCTTGGACTAGTTCCGGGTTTTAGCATTATCCATGAGGAACGTATTACAGCCCCTTTCACTCGAGTTTGCCGTTTGAGCATTTGCATCAGACAAGAAGACCATGTGTTCCGAAGATCTGAGTTTCTTTTCATGTTGTCCTCAAAGACATCTGGATTGATTGATCTGCTGATTTGAGTGACAGCTTCAAACTAAATGACCTTTAAAAACGGCAGACTCAAGTGAAATTTTTAACTTCCTATGTGGAATTTTTGCCATGTAGATACCGATCAGGTAACTGCTTAAATTGATAAAATTCTGCTTTTGTCTCTATCCTGTTACAAATGTGTGTTCTTAATATGCATTGTATATGTTGTGCAAAGAATTTTGAAATAAAAATGTGCTTTAACCAAGCAATTACAATGTTTTTATCAGAAGAGGTGGTATCATTACCTAAAGATAAATGCTGAATAGATTTTAAGAACACCTGGCACCTGGGACATCGTTTCAGTTCTAAAATAGAATAAAAAGTTACCTGATTTACAAACAAACGGCAAACTCGAGTGAACAAATTTGATTGACTTAAATGCTCAAACGGCAAACTCGAGTGAAAGGGGCTGTAATAAGTCTAATTTTACATGGTATATATTTACCTCCGCACCGATATATGTTTAGAGCCAAGCACGTCATTCTTCCCACAAGTCCTAGAGAGCACGTCTGGTTTCCGTTTTCAATTGCTTTATAATGCGACAAAAGTAGCAAAAAATTACGACTGAAACCAGGCCCCTGGCTGTCAAAGGGAAACCCCACAGATTGAAGGAAAAGACCCCGCAGATTGAAGAGAAATTCCCATTCCGTCTCAACTGCTTGGCAGCTGGCGCTGCCAAGCAAAAACAATTAGCCTATACCATAACATTAAAGCAGACATTATGGAAATTAAACTCATATTGAGATAATATTTTGATACAGTGCAATGCTGCTGACAGAAACAGTTATCAACTTAATAAGGCTAAGCATTTTAAAATCAGGGTATCAGGGTTATTTGACATTTAAAGACAGATGTACGTAATTGAAGGCGCTCAAAGGAACGTGCGTATCTAAGGGTCGAAACGTCATTTTTACGCCGCATTCGTAACGTCAGTTTTCGCTCGAAACGTCATTTCTAGCGTCAGTTTACGTTCGGAATACGAAACTATATCCATACAATTATGCAGAGGACTTTATAAATGTAAAAAGTTTGAAATTATTTATTAATTTTGCTCAAAATATAGATTGTGGACATGTTATTCCGAAGAAAATAACATTTCCGCGACAGTTAGCAATATTGAATACTAAACAGTATCGGAAATTTTGTCGCAAAATGGACGTCGCGCGTAAAATGTACTGAATATTCAGCGACGACTACCTCTCTTCGCACGCCTATAGCAGGAAAACGAATCCGGTAACTAAGGACTTTTTCGTTTTCTATATGTAGTTCAGGAATTTCTCTAATACATATCAGTTTTTTTAAAAATCCTACCGTGGATTTTTTTTAATATATCAAGAAAATTAACGAAATGGGGGTCTAAAAATCGCATTTTACGTTGACGTCAATGTATTTTCGCTCTCAAATTTGACGATTTTTAAGGCCGATATCTCGAAAACAAGCACGGAACGGTATCGATTTCTTTTCATTTTCGTATGTAGGACATCAAAATACACTCACATGCAAAAAATAAAAATTTTCTACCGTGAGGTCAATTACGTACATCTGGCTTTAAGTCATACAAAATTATGACACATAATATTTCACATCTCATTTGACTCTGTTAAAAAAGTGTCAAGAGAAAATCTGTATTTTGCATAATATGTGAAAGCAAAGTTGGTATGGCATTTCATTCGGGATCTTCCCTGTCTTGGGTAGAAGTGCCAAAAAATAGACCATAGCTGTTGACTGTGTTGTCAAGCAAAAAGTCAAACAAAAGATTTTTTTCTCTTGTGAAAGATGTTTGTCATGTGATACCTTGCTAGGTTATTTGAGCCGCGTCATGAGAAAACCGGATTTTTGCCTATGCGTAAACAAAGGCGCAGATCAGCTGTGCAGTAACTGTGCAGTAAATGTGGTTTCCTAACACACGGGTGGTAAAGTTTGGAACGACCTCCAAAAAGAGGTAGTGAATTTCTGTTCCAATCGCACATCCGGGAAATCGCGAGGTTGGTCCAAAGGCTAGAAACGGATAAACAAAGGTAGGTGTCGCTGTTTCTTTTGATTTCTAAGTTTCTAGCGAAAAATGGATAATTATGGCAATGCTATGTCATGTAAAGATGACTTCTCGATGCATAGAGCCCAAAGCTGCGGTTGAAACCGAAATAATTTCCGCTGGGTCGTTTTTAAAAGGTCGAACACGATGTTGCTTTTTCACAACAGTTTGTCAACAACTGACACCTTTTTGCAAAATTTGTGGTTTTCCACGAAGAATACAGCCCCGGTACGCTCGCCCTGGGGAAACGAGCACTCTGCATTACATATCCTGTTAAAAATGGCAACGGGGCGCATTATTTAAACAAATGATTGAGAAAATTCCAGTAGAGGTCGTTCCAATAAGTTGGAGATTGTTCCAATTTGAATGAGATCGTTCCCAGTGCTCTCCTGTTTTATACAATGAAATTAATATCTGTGATATCAGACCAGCCAAACTCAGACAAAAATGGGCGGTTGACATTTATTGAATCCGGATGAACATTGTGTCACCAACATGGCAGGCATATCCCGGATCGGGTAAAGCTGGCAAGCCGCATAGGCTTAAATTGACGATCCAGAATTTTATAATTCTGTTGTATAATTTGCCAATGATGATTGATAAGTAGCAAATGTTACATAGAAAAGTATTTGTATGAAACAAGATTAATCAAATTTTGCTTATAGTGACTTTTTCTGTGTTTTAATTGTCCATTTTTGCCTTTTTTTACATTCGTGTTGTGAAAAAACACAGCAAAATAGTCAATAAAAGCAAATTTTTGATAATTTTGTTTAATGCAAATACTTTTCTGTGTTACAATTGCTCCTTCTCAGTCCTCATTGACAAAGTACATAATAGAATAAAAAAAATCATCTGGCCTGGGTCCTCAATTTCAGCTAATTTCAGCTCGCTGGCTTGCCAGCTGTGCCAGTCATACCCGACCATATCCCAGCCGGGGATCGAACTCGTAGCCTCTCATAGTCCACTTGGACTGATTGAATATTTGATGCAATATCGTTCCAAATTATATGAAATTGTTTGCAGTGTTTTCTTATATAGAAATGAAATTGTAGACTATACCCCTGTTTGGTACTTCTTATTTTTATTTGTTTTATTTTATTTTACTAGACATCTCACATCGAGATGATGCGTTATGAAAATGATTCATTCATGTTTCTTAAACTCTACGCTAGTCTACGCTTGGATCCCTTTAATTGAATTTTTGTATATTTCAGATGGGTTTTTGTTGGAGTGTATGTGTAGCCATTTCACTTTTGTTTAGTATATTTAACAACAGAAAGAGCGAAACAATTTACGACACGAAAACCCCTGAACCCGACAAAGCAAGAATCGCATGTACTGTCTTTGCAATAGTTTTCTGACACTTCTTTTTTTTCAAAATCACCATTTCCTGAAATACATCAAGAAAAATATGATCGTGTCACAATCCTTTTGCGTTCCAAAAGTCTTAAAAAGAGCAACAAGACATGAAAATCGGTTTACACATAAAAGTAGGAATAAGAAACTATCTGAAGATCTGCAAAGAACAATTCAAGTTTAAATCACAAGCCAGAAACCGCTTACAAACGGTCATTAGCAAGCTATCAGTCGTAGGAGAATCGCTTTCAAACTCCAGAATATTACAATATTTTAAACGCCATCATTTTTGTCTGAGTTTGGCTGATCTGATAACACAGATATTAATTTCATTGTATAAAACAGGAGAGCACTGGGAACGATCTCAGTCAAATTGGAACAATCTCCAACTTATTGGAACGACCTCTACTGGAATTTTCTCAATCATTTGTTTAAATAATACGCCGGGTGGCCATTTTAACAGGATATGTAATACAGAGTGATCGTTTTCCCAGGGCGAGCGTACCGGGGCTGTATTCTTCGTGGAAAACCACAAATTTTGCAAAAAGATGTCAGTTGTTGACAAACTGCTGTGAAATGCAACATCGTGTTCGACCTTTTAAAAACGACCCAGCGGAAATAATTTCGGTTTCAATTGCAGTTTTGGGCCGTATGCATCGAGAAGTCATCTTTACACGACATAGCATTGCCATAATTATCCATTTTTCACTAGAAACTTAGAAAAAAAAATCAAAAGGACCACCGACACCTACCTTTGTTTATCCGTTTCTAGCCTTTGGACCAACCTCGCGAGTTCCCGGATGTGCGATTGGAACAGAAATTCACTACCTCTTTTTGGAGGTCGTTCCAAACTTTACCACCCGTGTAACAGGTCCGACACAAACCAGGCTGTACAAGCACAGAAAAGAGCTAGAAGCTTGAAATTTCGGATTTAAGTCGAAGAGGAATTGTACTGTCCGAGTAGAGAAAACAAAGGCGCTGATCAGCTTTTCGGTTACCGCGAAGCTGATCTGGGTCTTTGTTTTCACCTATGCAGATTGTTGGTTTTCCCATGAGGCGGCTCATTTGATAACATTCTCATGAATTTTACCAACTTGATTCTAGTAAAGCACACCTTACATTATAGTCTGTTGAATTGGGTTCGAACCAGGTCTGATCAATCTTGGAGGTGTCAAAGTTAGCCGGGATTAAGTCTATCTTCTTGTTTACATTGAACTATATAGATCTGAACTAATGACTCACAATATTTATGGTACATGTATTTCCATTTTGTGATAAGGAAAACATTCCCATGAAACTTTTATATATAGTAAAACTGGGGTATGCAGGGGTATACCTATTTTTAGCTCACCTGAGCCGAAGGCTCACAAGGTGAGCTTATAGGATGGCCATGATCCGGCGTCCGTCCGTCCGTCCGTCCGTCCGTCCGTCGTCGTCGTCCACAATTTCAAAGATCTTCTTCTCTGAAACCGCTTGGCCGATCTAGTTGAAATTTTATGTGGAGCCTCCTTGGGTAGTGGCATTTCAAGTTTGATCGCGAAATCTAGGTCACATGACCAAGATGGCCGCCACGCCCATATATGGTAAAAACCCTTCAAAAATCTTCTTCTCCAGAACCGGTGGGCCGATTTCCACGAAACTTGGTATGTAGCATCAGGGACTTCAGCCCATCATAGTTTGATAAAATGATGACCCTTGGATGACCTTGACCTATTTTACGGCAAGGTCAAATTTGGAAACATAGGCTTTTACATGGGAAAAAGTGAAAACTATGGATTTTTTGAAAACTATTGCAGCCTGAGGCCTGAAAAGTGGTAGATGCAAACAACTAATGGAGTAGATGAAGGTATGTGATTAATTTAGGTCAAGGTCATCTCTTGACCTTGGCCAGTCTGTCGTCCATTCACACTTTTCAAAGATCTTCTTCTCTGAAACTGCTGGGCCAATCGAAGTGAAATTTTATGTGGAGCATTCATGGGTAGGGGAGACGAAAGTTTGATTGCAAAATCCAGGTCTCATGACCAAGATGGCTGCCACGCCCATATATGGTAAAAACCACTCAAAAATCTTCTTCTCCAGAACTGGCAGGCCGATTTTCATGAAACTTGGTATGTAGCATTTGGGACTCCAGCCCATCATAGTTTGATAAAATGATGACCCTAGGATGACCTTGACCTAATTTACGGCAAGGTCAATTTTGGAAACATAGGCTTTAACATGGGAAAAAGTGAAAACTATGGATTTTTTGAAAACTATTGCAGCCTGATGCCTGAAAAGTGGTAGATGCAAACAACTAATGGAGTAGATGAAGGTATGTGATTAATGTAGGTCAAGGTCATCTCTTGACCTTGGCCAGTCTGTCGTCCATACACACTTTTCAAAGATCTTCTTCTCTGAAACTGCTGGGCCAATCAAAGTGAAATTTTATGTTGAGCATCCATGGGTAGGGGAGACAAAAGTTTAATCGCGAAATCCAGGTCACATGACCAAGATGGCTGCCACGCCCATATATGGTAAAAACCACTCAAAAATCTTCTTCTCCAGAACCGGTTGGCCGATTTCCACGAAACTTGGTATGTAGCATCGGGGACTTCAGCCCATCATAATTTGATAAAATGATGACCCTTGGATGACCTTGACCTAATTTACGGCAAGGTCAAATTTGGAAACATAGGCTTTTACATGGGAAAAAGTGAAAACTATGGATTTTTTGAAAACTATTGCAGCCTGATGCCTGAAAAATGGTAGATGCAAACAACTAATGGAGTAGATGAAGGTATGTGATTAATGTAGGTCAAGGTCATCTCTTGACCTTGGCCAGTCTGTTGTCCATACACACTTTTCAAAGATCTTCTTCTCTGAAACTGCTGGGCCAATCAAAGTGAAATTTTATGTGGAGCATCCATGGGTAGGGGAGACGAAAGTTTGATCGCGAAATCCAGGTCACATTACCAAGATGGCCGCCACACCATATATGGTAAAAACCACTCAAAAATTTTCTTCTCCAGAACCGGCAGGCCAATTTTCGCGAAACTTGGTATGTAGCATTTGGGACTCCAGCCCATCCTAGTTTGATCAAATGATGACCATAGGATGACCTTGACCTATTTTACGGCAAGGTCAATTTTGGAAACATAGGCTTTTACATGGGAAAAGGTGGAAACAATGGATATTTTGGAAACTGTTGCAGTCTGAGACCTGGAAGTTGCTAGATGCAGACAACCAATGGAGTCAATGAAGGTAAGTAATTAATGAAGGCCAAGGTCATTTCTTGACCTTGACCCAAAGTCATTTAAATATCAAAATTAAAATTGTGGTTTTCTCATAAATCACTAGGTTTGGAAACTATTGCAGCCTGAGACCTGAAACTTTGCAGATGCAGACAACTTATGAATTCAATAAAGGTGTGTGAGTATTCAAGGTCAAGGTCATTTCATGATGACTTAATACTGCAGGATCAGGCTTCAGGTGAGCGTTCTCAGGACCAATGGTCCTCTGGTTCTTATTGTTGCTTCAAAACATAGATTGTGGGTACTCGTTAGAACTGCCATGTATTGAGCTAAAATAAGAAAAATATCAAAAATTTTCAGCTGAAGATTTTCAATTTTAAAAGCTCAAAAAATCTCTCTTTTTTAGAAAGAACCTATCTATCAATACAATGTATAACATGCATATCTATATTTGCAAAGTATGTTGCGGGAAAATGCTCAGCTTTTCGCTACTATTTTGGCATTAAGTAGTGCATTCTAAACTACATTGACAAATAAATATAAGTATACTCAGTGTCAATGAAAAGTTACTACCTAAATATAAGTATACTCAGTGTCAATGAAAAGTTACTACCTAAATATAAGTATACTCAGTGTCAATGAAAAGTTACTACCTAAATATAAGTATACTCAGTGTCAATGAAAAGTTACTACCTAAATATAAGTATACTCAGTGTCAATGAAAAGTTACTACCTAAATATAAGTATACTCAGTGTCAATGAAAAGTTACTACCTACCACTAAAATTTCAATATTTTGAAAAACATAAAATTTCTTTAAAAAATTGTAGATTCATTCATGATTCTGTTCAAACAGCAAATTGATTTAGAGTGGTTCACGCTGGAACTAGGGTGCACGTGCAAAATGTGCAATTTTTCATTTTTGAAATTTTTGAGAACTAGAAAACCTTATTTTCACACATCGTCAGGTCTTCTCATGCTTCAAACACCTGCAGTTAAACTGCCACCAAATTAGTTTAAATTTTTCCTTTAACAGCCGAAATAGAGGACTCTACTTTTAGGAAGTATCCAAATTCTGCCTTTCCCCATACATTTTAATGGAATCTTCTGACATTTGTCCAGAACTGCCTATAATCTTTTCAGTTGTGAAGAGCATCGTTTTCAATAGCAATGATGGATGGCATTCTATGAAATGAAAATGAATGCTGAAGCACCAGCATTTTTGTTTTCAGAATGAATCAAATATTGTTGTGTGTTAATTGAACCATACTTACTGGTAACTTTTCATTGACGCTAAGTATACATAAAATAAACATGACTATCTGTCTGTAAACAGGTAAATATGATTTAATTTCATTGAATGTATTTTGCAAGATGTTTCACTTATTATGTTTTTCATGATATCCGCATATGTCAGTGCGAAAAATGTGTGAAACTGGATTTTCGCGGGAAAATCTGAGTGCATACACAACCCGTAATTGACACATTTTTATTCTCAGAAACAATGGCTCAGCTTATCATTATTTTATGAAAAATGAAATCAGCGACTGAAAATAAATATTGATTCTACATTGGACCGAAACAAAGTGTTTAGACGGAATATTTGTTCCGATCCTGGTTCTGAACAAGATTTAGACAATACCAGGCCCTAGGTTATGTAGAGGTCCAAGTTGGACCGTTCCAAAATTTTGGTGCAAAACAAATGTGTACATCTAAATACTTGAACTGAACCACATCTGGTCCTGATTCGGAACAAAGTCACCATGTAAACAGCATTATTAGTTTTAGATTCCAACATTTGCACAGAAGTTTACTACACTAGAGAAACATGTCTGTGTAAAGTATATACCCCCTTCAACCCCACTTTTATATAGCAAAACTGGGGTATGCAGAGGTGTACATATTTATTAAATGGGATCATAAAAATTGAAAAATGCTCTACATATAAGGTGACAAATGTAATATATGTTTCATCTCTTCCAGAGGAAATGTCAACGACTGCATAAGACCCTAGAAGACTTTGTGAGGTTCGAGTCTGTTGCCCTACAGCATGGTGACCATGAAGGAGACCATACTATGCTGGGTACCAGTGTTCTAGAATGGCAGGAGGCCTACAGTCAGAGCAGTCACACGGATGGGAACCAGACCAATTACCTTGACCTTACAAACACACAGACAGGTAGGTCATAGCTATATCAAGGAGGCATGAAAAAAATTAAATAATTTCTATATTTCATAAAATATTGCTATGTCATAAAATATTTCTATGTCATAAAAATGTCATAAAATATTTCTATGTCATAAAATATTTCTATGTGTTTTGTCAGTTTGTCTGTCTGTTGTGCTCGTCAGGGTGTTTTTGACTTATTATGGTCGAGTTGCTGCTTTTCTTGTTGGGCTCTTGTTTAGTTTCATGAATGAACATCTTGATGAACCATTGGAAATGCTGTCCTTCCTGCCTAGTATCTTTGGGTCAAGGCTTTGGCTTTATTTGCAGCAACATTTTGTAATACTCGTGTATTAAAGCCAATTGAGATCTTGGTTTATTTTTTAGTCTAACCTGTTTTTAATAATTACTAATACATTTTCGCTGTACTGATAGAAATGGTAATTTCGCTGTCCTAGTATAAATGGTTTTATTAATGATAATGATAATCACTGTATTTCCGGTGAGATTTTAACTTAATACATCAAAAGTTTTTGTTACACGTGTTCGCCATTTGAACACTATTTTTGTTTTTATTTGAGCCTGTGCGTGAGAAAACCAACAATTTGAATTCTGACCAGGTCTGACACAAACCGGGCTGTACAGTCACAGAAAAGAGCTAGAAGCTTGAAATTTCGGATTTAAGTAGAAGAGATATTATACTATCCAAGTAGCGAAAACAAAGGCGCTGATCAGCTTCGCGGTTACCGCGAAGCTGATCTGCGTCTTTGTTTTCGCCCATGCAAATTGTTGGTTTTCTCACGCACAGGCTTATTTAATTTTCTTTCTTTATAAATTCGAGGATGTCCCCAGGAAAAACAGTTTTCGACGTTGTTCCCAGAAAAACGATAGGAAAAGTGGTTTATCTTCATCATACTTGTCTCCAATAAAAATGATAATCGGTGTCCGAGGAAAGTGGTTTATCTTCATTATACTACTGTTTATTGTGCCTGCCTCTCTGTCGTGCTCGTTGCCTTTCGTTCCTGTTGAAACTTAGCCGGATGACTACCTTGTTGGGAAAGAGCTAGTCATTCTGCTCTTCCAGTGTGTTGTCGGAAAAATGTTTTGTTGTGTTTTATGTATTTTCTTTCCCAGCTGTTGTCTATGTTGGGACTTTGAATTTAATTGCATCGATTCCTGATCCCTCTATTCTTACTTTCTATGGTCATTCTGTAAATGAATGTAGGAAAAAAAGTCACTGGAAAAAAAGTTACGGAAAAAAGTCACAACATGAAAATCATGTCCTACTACATTTATCTACTGATATATGTATTTTCTCTTGGTCTTTTATAACTGTGACTTTTTTTCCTGTGACTTTATTTCCTGTGACTTTTTTTCCGTGACTTTTTTTCCGTGACTTTTTTCCTGTGACTTTTTTTCCATCCACCCTGTAAATATGTCAGTAATGGCCATGCCTTTTTTCCCCCTCTAAACCAAGAAGTGCAGTTGTTAAATGGCCATAGAACTGTGCTCTGTGTTCTGGTAATCTGCTCAGGAATAGTGTGGCAAGATAACTTAACATCCTTTGCTGTTTACCAGAAATTGTTGAGTTAACAAACAGACAATTAAAGCAAACAACAATGAAAATAGATAGCCAGAGTGATTAGGCTGCTTTGTCTGTAACTTTTTCTCTTCATTACGGAAACTTGCCCATGCAATATACAGAGATTTTTTTTTTTCAGTAAAAAAAAAATGAAAATTTCATCAGAAAATTTTGATATTTTTTCTTATTTTTGCTCAAAACATAGATTGTGGGCACACGTTAGAACCGCCTCGGCGAGGCGCTGAGGCGGTTCTAACGAGTACCCACAATCTATGTTTTGGAGCAAAAATAAGAAAAATAAGTATACCCCTGCATACCCCAGTTTTACTATATAAAAGTGGGGTATTAGGGGGTATTTATTTCACAGACATGTTTTCCTGATGGAAATGTGCTCTATGTTCTAGTAATCTGCTCAGGAATAGTGTGGCAAGATAACTTAACATCCTGACATCACCATTGCTGTTTACCAGAAATTGTTGAGTCAAACAAACAGACAATTAAAGCAAACAACAATGAAAATAGATAGCCACAGTGATTAGGCTGCTTTGTCTGTAACTTTTTCTCTTCATTACGAAAACTTGCCCATGCAATATACAGAGATTTTTTTTTCAGTAAAAAAAATGAAAATTTCATCAGAAAATTTTCGATATTTTTCTTATTTTTGCTCAAAACATAGATTGTGGGTACACGTTAGAACCGCCTCACCGAGGCGGTTCTAACGAGTACCCACAATCTATGTTTTGGAGCAAAAATAAGAAAAATAGGTATACCCCTGCATACCCCAGTTTTACTATATAAAAATGGGGTTTAAGGGGGTATTCATTGCATGGACATGTTTTCCTGATGTGCTGTTATTCTGTCGAGCCCGGTTGTGTGTCAGACCTTGTCAGAAACCCTGGAGACAAAAGTGTATTTCTTAGATGCTAAGAACCTGCACAGAAACTTTATGCTCATCAGTGCTGTTGTGTTTATGTAAGACCTGGCCCCGAGGTTATAAAAAATGTTCATGCTCAGCTCAACAAAAATTTATCTTGCTCATTAATGTTAAAATGCCAACAATTGTTGGCATTTTAATATTTATGAGCTGGATAAAATACAGGCTTTGGTAATCTAAGCCTGAAAGTTCAACTTATTTGGGCTATTTCTGTATTTATGAGCACTTGAAATTTCATGCTTTAAGTTAGCTGAGTTTAGCATGAAAAAAGTTTTATAACCTCAGGGCCTGGTTTGAAACCCTGAAGACAGGCTTTCTCTCATAATAGAACCAATTTTATTTCAATCAACAATTCAAGTTTTGTCAGATTTAAATTTGACATTTTCCAAAAAATCCCAGGGAAACAAAAATTGAGCCACAGCATGGGAGAACAAACAATCTGCATACGTGAAAACAAAGACGCAGATCAGCTATGCAATAATTGCATAGCTGATCAGCACCTTTTTTTTTTGCTATAAGGATAGTACAATTTCTCTTCTATGTACTTAAATCCAAAATTTCAAGTGTCTAGCTTTCATCTGAGACTGTACAGGTTGGTTTGTGTCAGACATGGTCCGATCCAAAATTGTTGGTTTTCTCACGCACAGGCTCAAATTATGGTGCTGAGAAAGAGCAGCTAAAACTTGTAAATCAATCAACATTTCAAGTTAATCTGACACAAAATCTGAGATTTTTTATAAATTTGACATTTTAAAACAAAATCCTGGGAAACAAAATGTGAGTCATAGTTGTGGCTGAAAATCATGGAGCCCCAACGAGAGAAAGACGAGAGAAAATCGGTCTTCGGTATTCCCGACCCGGTCTGACACAAGCCTGGGTGTACAGTCTCAGAAGATGGTTAGAAGATTGAAATTTCGGATTTAGGAACAAGAGAAATTGTACTATCTGAGTGGCGAAAACAAAGGCGCTGATCAGCTGTGCAGTTACTGCCTAGCTGATCTGTGCCTTTGTTTTTGCAGAGGCAAAAATCTGGTTTTCTCATGATGACTCCGCTTCATGAATATGCATTATACAGATGAGCTGCCTCGTGGGAAAACCAACAATGTGGTTTCCGAACAAGTCCGACACAAACCGACCTGTGCAGTCACAGAAAACAGCTAGAAGCTTGAAATTTCGGATTCAAGTAGAAGAGGGATTGTACTATCCTAGTAGCGAAAACAAAGGCGCTGATCAGCTTCGCGGTTACCGCGAAGCTGATCTGGGTCTTTGTTTTCGCCTATGCAGATTGTTGGTTTTCACACGCACAGGCTCTTATACAGATTACACCAACCTCTTGTTTAGATTGGCAGTAGAATATGAATTTTTATTGGCCATCGTTTTTATGAGTGTTATTTAAAAGAAAAGATACAGGATTGTATCATTGTATGTATGTGTATGGAGCAAGGAGACATTGATAAGCTATGATGCTGCTGTGTGCAGCTGAGCAGCTGACCTGCCAATTTTTTTCGTACATTCTTAAAATCAAGTTTTTTTAATGATGTGGCTCACTTATGGTACAACATACAGAAAGGCATGAGAAAACCAACAATCTGCATATGCGAAAACATTGTTGGTTTTCCCACGAGGTGGCTCATAATTTACCATAGAGACACACAGCCAAGAGTTTGCAAAAGTGGGCGGGATTTTCCTCATTTTACTAGATGCTAGTTACTGATAAGTGGTAAGTCCTATAGGTACAATATATAATTGCTCTAGCCAGCTTGATCATTGCTCTGTCTGAATTATTAGAGAAAAACTTTAGATTAATTTTGGATATATACAAATAAAAAGTGAGTATAAAAATGATAGTATTATTTTCTGATTTTTTTTTCCTTGATAAATTTGAAATTAATGATATTTTTAAGGATATTTTTAGCATGAATGCCAATCATCTATACATTTCTGGAATTGAAATCAGTTATTATCAGACCTTTTTTTTGCCAGTCATACATTGTTACTTTAGGTTAGCCTGATTCTGTAGTTGCTGTATTGTAGAGGAGTAACTGTTGCTGTAGAGTCATGATAGTTGGATGTGCATGTTTTCTAATTTAGATCATTTACATGACGATGCTTTTGTCATGATTTTGTGTCTTCTTTTACCGGTAACTAAATAATAATTTTCTTAAAAAATTTCAGATGCCATAGCTTCTGACAGCTACCCAATGCCATTGTGTAATGCACTCCTGGATATCTTAGCTGAGTTGTTCATTACAAAAACTTGCCCATGCAATATAGTAGGGTGACTTTCAAGACCTATTTGGGGATGGGGTCACCACAAAAGTACCACATTAAATGGTATATGCCAAAATGTTTGTCAAATCCTGAAGTTTCTGAAATAACTAGGCTAAAGTGTCCGATTTTGGTGCGGGCTGAGAAATCCAAGATGGCGTCCAAGATGGCGGCCTTTAAAAATTATTAGGGGTCACTTTTTTAAACAATAATAACTTTTGTATATGGAAATTTCTGATTAAGCAATATGTTTGAATATGTTCCAAATGAATAAGGCTTTAAAATCAAACATGTATTGATGAGCAACAACATCAAGGTCAAGGTCAAACTGACGGTCAAGGTCAATTTTCCCCAAAAATCTACTGATTCACCTAAGTTTTTTGTTTTTAAATTTATGAAAATACCTCATTTGCACTACAGAGTCAAATGATATTATGTGCCAATTACTTGGCTGATGTAATATGAAAAAGATACTAAAATGAATTGATTCACCTTTGTGAAAATGAGAAAAATACCAACTTCGGTGGTTTAGAAAAATCGGCAATTTTTTGAAAGCATAAACTTGTATAAGTCACTTGTGCTATTTTGGTTTATAAAACAATGCATATTTATGCAACTACTTTGTCTGTGAATAACTTCATATATTTCAAAATGCATTTCAATGCCATAAAGTGCAATTAATTCTTTATAATGTAGGTTTTCTTCCATGCCAAGTTACCCCACCCACTTTCAAGCAACAGGTGTTAACAAAGTTGGTCGATGGCATGGCACTTTTAGATACTTTTATCTTGCTGGCGTGAAACATTATAATTGCTCCAGGTTGCACTTTGTCTTTGTGTGTATCTGAGTGTTTGTATGCACAGCTGACCATTTTGGTCTGTTCATCCGTATGTCTGTAGCATGTAATTTGCCGAGATCAGTTCTTTTAAATATAAACAATTAATAGTTTCATTTATAAATGAAACATTTGGAAGGCAAAACCAGAGTACTAAATGTGCCACATTTTGTACACCAGAAAGGTGTCAATCCATGTTCAAAGCATTATATTTTGCTGCGGCTGAGAAATCCAAGACGGCGTCCAAGATGATGGTCTTTAAAGATTATAAGGGGGCCACTTTTTTAAGGTATTAACCTTTGTATCTGGAAACTTCTAATTTACCAATGTTGAGTATGTTCCAAACAAATAAGGCCTCAGGGCGAATTGCTATGCTGATGTAATATAAAAAAGGTCATAAAGTGCAACAAATCCTTTATAATGTAGGTTTTTTTCATGCCAAGTTACCCCACCCACCTTCAAGCAACATGTGTTAACGAAATTGATCGACGGCATGGCACTTTTAGATATTTTTATCTTGCTGGCGTGCAGTTATATTCACTGCATTATAACTGATCCATGTTACTCGTTTTTGTGCGTATCCGAGTGTTTATATGTACAACTGACCATTTTGGTCTGTTCATCTGTATGTCTGGAGCATGTAATTTGCCAAAATCAGTTCTTTTAAATACAAAACAATTCATTGTTTCATCTAGTTATAAATGAAACATTTGGAAGGCAAAACCAGAAGTACTAAATATGCCACATTTTGTACACACGAATGGTATTTATCCATGTTCAAAGTATTATATGTATGTCAATACGGGTGTATTTTAGTGTGGTTAATTGTAAACTAGTGGGGGAGAAAAATTTTGAATGCTGTTTAAAACTTTGCTTTAGTCAAGTTTGAAGTTATTTCAATTGGCCTGTATTCAGATACATAAAATATTTTACTTTAAATGTCAAGAACCTTGATAAATTAATAATAGAGACGTAAAACGCAGAAAAATATAGGGGTAAAAACCTCCAACAATTCTTTGTGTTTTGGCACATTCATTTTCTAACCAACGTTGAATATATTTGGCCCCATTAGGTTTATACTAGTCTTTGTATTGACTACCCTGTTAAAAGATTACAAAATCATAGTTATTCTCTTTGGTTCCGTGTTGCCAAATCTTATAGGGTCACTGAAGAGGCTTAAGTAGCCGAAACTGCGGTATGGCCAATACCCTTTCTCAGTGATATGTTCACTGCTATTAAAGCATCTCAGTTTTATTTTTATTATTTTTGCCTCTAATTGCCTCAAAGGTTTGAAAATGAAATCAAATTATTGCTAGTATAATGTTCTGTTAATCCCATCCCCGACAATGACCCAGTGGTCCGATGACAAGGAATCTAAAATGTATGAATTATGAATGCTTTAGGAAGAGTTGTTGTCGAGATGTGGACGCTTGTTTGTCTTTGAGGATTCATTGACTAGTTAGAGATTCACTACGAGGACCAAACAACTAACTAAATGTTGTGAACCACTGCAGAAGCTAAGGGTGAGGTAATGGCCATGTAAAACTAGTATAAGCCCGCCAGTTATTATGCCCCCAACTTTGAAAAAGTTGGAAGGGCATATTGCTTTTGGCTTGTCTGTCTGTCTGTCTGTCTGTCTGTCTGTCTGTGTGTGTGTGCGTCCGTTAACTTCTGAACGGTGCATGTTAGGGATTTGAAATTTCATATGTGTATTCCTCATGAAAAAATAGTTGACCCGTATTTTTTTTCATGACTGAGTTATGCCCCTTTTCTGAGTTATGTCCCTTTGAAAACAAATTTTGAAAATCTTGTGTGCAAGATATCTCAAAAAGTATTTGAGCTAGAGCCTTCAAATTTGGTATAATTGTTAGGACTGAGGAGTAGATGACCTGATTAACTTTTGAGAACTTTCCGTCAAATATTGACAAAAATACGGAATTTTGAAATTTTGATTGATTTTTCCACTTTTCGGTGAAATTTGAAATTTCTGAACGGTGAATGCTAGGGTTTTGAAATTTCATAGACAGATTCCTCATGAAAAAATAGTTGACCCATATTTTTTTTCATGTCCAAGTTATGCCCCTTTTCTGAGTTATGTCCCTTTGAAAACAAAATTTGAAAATCTTGTGTGCAAGAAATCTCAAAAAGTATTTGAGCTAGAGCCTTCATATTTGGTATACTAGTAGCAGCCGAGAAGGAGATGACCTGATTAACTTTTGAGAACTTTCCGTCAAATTTTGGCAAAATTACTGAATTTTGAAATTTTCATTGATTTTTTTCGCTTTTCGGTGAAATTTGAAATTTTTGAACGGTGCTGCTAGGGTTTTGAAATTTCATATACAGATCCCTCTGACATGAAAAAATGATTGAACTGCATTTTTTTTTTATGTCCGAGTTATGCCCCTTTTGGAGTTATTTCCCTTTGAGAACAAAATTTTAAAATCTTGTGTGCAAGATATCTCAAAAAGTGTTTGAGCTAGAGCCTTCATATTTGTTTAACTGGTTGGGGCTGAGAAGAAGATCCCCTGATTAACTTTTGAGGATTTTCTGTCAAGTTTTGACAAAATTACTTCATTATGAATTTTTTACTCCATTTATTTCCTGCAAAAAAAACTTAGATTCTGTTTCTTGATTTAGGTCAAAACAGAGGCAACCGAACAGCTTCTTCAGGATATTAAATTTCACTTCATTCAAATGAAATAAATGAATCATACAAACTGCCAGTTTAGGGACAAGCACACAGTTGGGGGCATAGTGTTTTACAAACACGCATTTCTAGTTTCATACTACTGATCATTCCAAGGCGATACGTCTGTTGTGGTTCTTATTGTTTTATGTCTTGGTGTTGATTTTTGTGCTGTTTGCACCTTATGTGCGTTTTCATATTTTGAGTTGGGTTTGGGTAGCTACCTATTGGAGAATAGCTGCTCACTAGGCTTATAATATGTTTTCTTTGTATTAAAAAGGTACAAGTAGGCAATGATCAGGAAATGGCTCAATCAGAAAATAATTCCCACTCCACAAATCGAGGGGTGGAAAAAAAACTAAAAATGACACTTAGGTACTTATACCAAGAAAGCACATCGTAAGCAGCTATTCAGTAGGCGGCCACTCAGTTACCGAACTTAACTAAAAATATGAAAACGTACATAAGGCTTAAACAGCACAAAAAATCGACTCCAAAACACACAACAATTAGAACCACAACAGAAGTATTGCCTTGGAACGATTAGTAATATAAAATTATTGGGGGGGGGGGGGGGTGCTTAAACTGGTTTTACTGGCACTTAATCTCAGCCTCATATTCCGCAGTGATTCAAAACATTTATTTAGCTGTTCTGTCCTCGTGGTGAATCTCTCTCTAACTAGTCAATGAATCATCAAGGACAAACAAATAAATCATGATAACCACCCTGATGAATCAAAAACGAGGACTCAACAGATTTAGTTAGCTGCCCGCCGATGGAGATCCCTGGGCGATGAATAACTTACTGAAACCCGTAGCAAAAGATAAAAACACCGGTACCTAATTATCAATTTAGGTTTCCCCATAACCCCCCCCCCCCCCCCCCCCGGGTTTTGGAGTGGGATTTTCTTTCTGATTGCGCCATTTACTGATCATTGCCTACTTAAATTGTACATCTTTGTAATAGCTACACAGCAGTATATCATTTTTTACAATGTTCTAGATTTCAACCTCTAGCCCCACCACTCAGGCATGGACCTAGTTATCTGTTGCCATGAAATGAAAGTCAACCCTTCATGGTACCAACATTCCAACTATGAATATTATCTTATCACTGGATATCTACATATAGACTTCTATAAACCGTTAACACAAAAAATCTTGTTTCTTTGCCTCTGAAGGCACTTAATAGCTGAAAACGGTGTCAAATGATGGTTTTGACTTTGTTCTATATGTTTATGTATGTTTATGAATACAAACTTATTGAACAAAATCAAATAAAATATAAAGGTTAGATCCCTTGGAAACAATAAAAACATTCAAAGGGAGATCATTTGACACCATTTTCAGCTATCAAGGGCCTTCAGAGGTCAAGATACAAGATTTTTTGTGCTTATACCCTACTATTTTTTCCGCATTTTAGCTCGACTGTACTAATGCATAGAACTACTGTAGTCACCTCAGTCTTCCATGTTCCCGTACGCGTTCCTGTTCTCGTCATACTTAAGTTTAAGTTTTATCGAAGTCTATAACTTAACAGCCTCTGGCTAGAAAGCATAAATCATATGACCCAAAGTAGTAATATTTTGTGAAAGCATAGCAGATAGAGGGAAAAATGCGGAAAAATAATGGGGTATACTCGTTAGTACAAAAGGTATTGTGTCCAGTCCTCCTGTGATTATAAAGACCTGATGATGGCATCAAATGATTGTTTAGACAATTATCTGTTGGCATGCAATCAGATGAGTTCATCATATGATCAAAACTTTCAATTTTTTTATCATAAAACGTTAATACATGTACTTAATAAAAATGGCGAAAAATAAAGGGCATACTTACAAAAGTATTTGTACCTCAACCTCTGGTGGTCCTTAATAGCTGAAAATGGTGTCAAATAATTGCTTTGACTAAGGCATATTTGCCGGTATTCAGATATACATGTATAAATCATATCATTAAATGTATTAATTTTTATGAATGCAAAAAATATAGGGAAAAAATGCGAAACGATAAAGGGGTATACATACAAATGTCCTTGTGTCATGACCTCAGACGATCATAAAGAGCTGAAAATTATGCAAAATGATATCTAAGACAATTTTCTATTGTTATATGTTCAAATAAATTAATCACTAGATTTCAAGTTTCAAAAATGTTTATGAAAACTTAAAAAAGTAAAAAAAAAAATAAGGAAAAATTAAAGGGATATACTTATGAAAGTTACTGTATCTCCTTTTTATGGCCCTATAGAGATGTAAACGATTTCATTAGATTACATGGAATTTGTATCATAAGATTACTCAGACACTGCTCTTTTAGTCCAGTTTCAGATATACGCTGTATATAAAGTCATGTGATTTTAGTTTTCAATAAATTTAAGAAATAAGAGCAAAATGCGGAAAAATAAGAAATTGACTCACAAAATAACCTGTATATTGGCCGCTAATTGACCTAAAGTCTCCAAATGGCTTCCAATTATTGGTAAGACATTGCACTGTTGCTTGTGATATACAATAACATAATATGATTTATAGTTTTATTTAAGTAGGAGAAATACTGCAAAATTTTTATACAGTGACGTTTTCAAAGGCTCCAACTTACGGCAGTTCAATTAACATTAATGAGGTATGTTGTAATGAGGTTGCAGATTACTACTGTGAATGGTAATGATTTGTCAAAATATTTATAATACATTTCAAAGAACATATCAAAATATTCTGATGAATACTAAATGTCATGTTACAATCCACTGTATGTAGATTGGTGGGTGGGGTAATTCTGCATGAAATAATACCTAACATGAAAAAGATCTTGATGCTTTAGTGTCAAATTTGCTTACAAACTATACACTTTACATTAGTAATTAACTGTTAAATAAAAATGAAACAATTTACATGTATATAGTAAATTGCACATGAGGATTTAATGGGATATATAGCTTTTTGTCATAGCAGTGCCTCAATACATCTATGAGTTTGACCATCTTGCCAAGAAAAATTCCAGAGCAGCGCACTTGATCCTTCATCGGGAAGGTAAATTGGATAAATTAGAATTAGAATAATACTTATCACAACTTATTCATTGCCCTTTGATAGCATTAACGTTTTAAAAAAACTTTTGCACTCTGTTGAAAGATTTCAGGTACATGTACTATCTGATATCTCGTCCAACCTTTAATCCATGTAAGGTTGAAACCTGACTATATATGAGTGTTTCCATATTAATGATAAAACTGGATGTTTAATATAAATTATTCACCCTGAATCTACACATATGTGTTACTTTGATGTGAGAAATAATTGATCAATTCCAATTATTTGGATTTCAAAGCCTCATGCCTGAGTCAAGATTTTTTGCCCATTTTCAACGCCATCTTGGATTTTCCAGCAGCTATTTTTAGAATCTTAAAGTGATATATTGATTTATAATGCAGCATGTAATACTTTGAAGACCACTTTAATGACCTACTTTGAATAAAATGGAATAGAAACTGTTAAAAAATGAAAAAATAATGAGAAAAAACACCACTTTTTTCAAATATTACCACATGGTGTTTTAGACGCCATCTTAAAAATCTCCATGGCAACACAACATGATTCTATCTTCATGTAAATTCATAAAGCCTATACATTGTAGTTTATTTTGATATGTAATACTTCTTTCTTTTCATGCATACTTTGGTGTTATAACAAAAGAAATGAGAGTGATCAGTTAATTTTTCGCAATATTTTGGGTTTGACCTTGAATTTGACCTTGACCTTGGGACTCAAACCGTCTTTAGATTTATCATTGAAAAGTTTGAACATATATTGTAAAATTAAAAGTCATATGTTTGGTGTATTGAGATGCTTTAGAACAGTATAGGAGGTAATGTACATCAACCTGATGCATTTATTTCTGGCAGCCATCTTGGACACCATCTTGGATTTCTCGGCTCGCACCAACATTGGACACTTTATCCTGCCCATTTCCTAAACTTCATAGTATGGTGAACATTTTGATATATATTATTAAATGTGGTACTTTTGTGGTCACCTACTCCATGAAATAGGCCACTTTTTTAGTCATAGTCACTCCACTAATATACAGAGATTTTTAAAGTTGTAAAAAATGAAAAATTTCGGTAGAAAATTTTTGATATTTTTCTTATTTTTGCTCAAAACATAGATTGTGGGTACACGTGAGTACCCACAATCTATGTTTTGGAGCAAAAATAAGAAAAATAGGTATACCCCTGCAAACCCCAGTTTTACTATATAAAAGTTGGGTTTAAGGGGGTATTCATTGCAGTGATTGCACGGACATGTTTTCCTGATGATATGGCCATGACAGCTGGAGCCTGGATGTGTCCGAAATTTCTCATAAATAAATAAATAAATAAATAAATAAATAAATAAATAAAAAATAAGATAGAAAGATATATAAAAAGTGAATGTCTCTCTCTTTTCAGCTAACTTAAATGAGGACAGCGATCCAGTGCCACTGTGTAACGCTCTACTGGACATCCTATCCGAGTTGTTGTATGGCCATGACAGTTGGATGTGTCGGGAACCAGTCATGAAGTGTATCAGGACTGTTGCTGGCAGAGCTTTGGAGAGGTAGGAGAATTTCATGTTTTTTTTTGTGTCTTTTTTTTTATTTTGTTTTGTTTTTTTGTTTGTGTTTCATGGCAACTAAATCAGCTTTTTACCATAGAGACTTGTGTCAAGAGTTTGCAAAAGTGGGCAGGCCTGTTTTCCCTATTCTTTATGTTGTGGTTTCACTAAATTTTAGTAACAGGTCCACCAATATCAAATATGATATTAGCCATGATAACAGGATTTTCTCCTTTGCAAAAACAAAGGCACAGATCAGCTGTGCAGTAACTGCACAGTTGATCATGGCCTTTGTTTTGGCTAAACAGATAGAACCATTCCTCTTCCACTCATATCCAAAATTTCAGGCATCTAGCATTGTTCTATTACTGTACAGGCTTGTTTGTGTCAGACCTACTGTCTGAACACCATCTTTCAGAAACTGCATTTTTCAAACTCTCACATTTGTGAAACACATCAACAAAAATATGACTATGTCATCTTTTTGCAACCCAAAAGTGGTAAAAAGTGCCGCAACAATTCTGAAAATCGGTCCACTAGTAAAATAATTATGCCCAAAAATTATTTTGAATAGGCCTTTTGCATGTGCAAGGGAGGTAACCCATACAGCTGAAAATTGAAAATCAAGCGAATCTGTAGAATAATTTTCGGAGTTTGGTGCTCAGCTATGCATAAAATACAATTTTGTTTTGGTTTGGTGCATTTTAAATGAAAAATAATCAATTTAGAATTTTTCCGGGAAAATGGTTACTTCCCTTACTTACATTTTTACAATGGAAAAAGCCCTATCCAAAATTATTTTCTGGCATAAAATTTTTATTTGTTAACAGAATATTAAAATTTTTGTGGCACTTTTTAAGACTTATGGAATGCAAAATGGTGAGATGGCCATATTTTCCTTGAGGTCTTTTAGAAAAGTGAGATTTTGAAAAATGCAGTTACTGGAAGATGGTGTTTAGACAATAGTCAGAAATCCCAAAGATAAGTTTTCTCACATCATGGCTCAAATTAACCACAAGACACCAGGTGGAAAAGAAAGTACAGCACAAAGTACTTTTATCAAAACTAATTAAAGGTTTAAAGTTGATGCCTGCTTCAAATCAATATGCCTTTGTGCTGTGACCCTAATTATTTATCAGATCTCAAGTTACTGCCATTTTCTGTCTGCCAATTACCAGATTTTATGATCTGCAAAGTTGCAATTTGCCTTCTTGGCATCTAATTATAAAAGTATGGATTGATATGAGCTGTGTCGCTTTGGGCTATCAAACAGGTTGTGACACTACAAGAGGCTGGGGATTTAAAAGTTTTAATTCTGGAAGGAGATATTTTATACTTTCTAAGTATTTCCACAGTTAGTTAGTGCACAGTTTTACTGCAGCTTTGGGTCTGCTTATCAGTCTAGGGACTAAGTCCTTTTTAGAGCTCAGATTTGAGCCCGTAAATATCAATAGAAAAGATATTGTCAGAATATATTATCATTATCACAGAGGCTTTCTGGTTCAGCCACTGTTCCTGTTACTACTCTGTTAAAAGTCACAATCACCATTTATTTTCAGTTTAATTATTCTTTTCCTTTCAAAAATGTTAATTTGGTATTTTAGTGTAAAATGACCGTGAATAGACTGTTCATACACATGCTGTTCATTTTATGCACTTTTATTTTCCAAAGGACTCGTTTTATGTTAACTGCAGCTTGTTAATGTATCATTTGATTAACTGTTTTAATACCTAGAACTTTTCTATGCTAGGGTATATGGCTATCTAATAGCTTTATCTTTCTGTTCTTGAAAAATTGTAATTGTTTCAAGATAAAAATTGTCAGCTGAGTTGATTTATGCAATTTTGGTTGGGGCACTTAGTCTCTAGACTGTTATGCCAAAAGTCGACTTCCTCATGATGCAGCTCATATCATATGTCTTGAATTGATAGAACTTGCATTGTGAGAAAACTAAAACTGTAATAAAAAGGAGATGTAAATGAAGGAATTAGTTCTGGTTTGTTTGCCAGTTTTTGGAAACCAAAAGGTTCATGTAATTTACTGATGTAGGCTTCCAAGGCGTCACGCCTGTCTATAGTAACAATGTATGTTTTAAAAGACTCAATATGTGGAAATTAGCGTAATGTTTGCATACATTTGTTAATATCCAAACGAGCCATGTCATGAGAAAACCAACAATATGGTTTCCGAACAGGTCTGACACAAATTGGCTTGTACAGTCACAGAAAAAAGGCTAGAAGCTTGAAATTTTGTATTGAAGAAAAATAGAGATTGTACTATCAGTGTAGCGAAAACAAAGCTGCTGATAGCGAAGCTGCAGTTACTGCCAAGCTGATCTGCGTATATGCAAAACGTTTTTTTTTTTTTTCATAGCACAGCTCAGATATTGATTTTCTAGGACTTTTGTCCCTTCCATTCACAGGTACCTGAGTACCAAAATCGACTTTCTGGTATCAGCTGAGATGACCACTTTCTACCTGACCACCTTAAGGGAAACAGTTTGGCCGGACGACCAACTCCTGACAGAGTCAAGACCAAACTATACTGACAGACAAAAAGAAGGCATCAAAAAACAAGCTGCTAGATGTCTGGGAAATTTTCTGCCAGGTAAGGGATCCACCATTTGATTTTATTGTTGGGGGGGGGGGGGGGTTGATTTTTTTAGGACCAACTTTCAGGAGAAAAAACATCCAGGATAAGGTAAACAAAGTGTATTTGCATCTGTCATCAGGAAAACATATCAGTAAAATATAAAACCCCTTAAACCCCACTTTTATAAGTAAAACTGGTGTATATAGGGGTATACCATCTTTATAATTTTTTATCCAAAACATAGATTGTGGGTACACGTTAGAAGCGCCTGGCTGAGGGCATTCTAACAAGTACCCACAATTTATGTTTTGAGCAATAGTATTAAAAATATCATAATATTTCGGATAAAATTTTCCATTTTTACGCTGAAAAAAATCTATGTATTTTGCATGCATGGGCAAGTTTTTGTAAATTTGGTAGGCAAAAATTGAGTGTGGTGAATTGGAAGGCAGATTGATTAGGCACCAACCTACAACAAAGAGTTCATTGACTTGCTGTCAGTTGTTGCCAAATGAATCTGACTTCCAATCAGAACACTATATATATCACATTGTGTGAGCTGGAAGGCGAAAAAATCTGACGTTGGGGTTGCCAACCAGGTCTGACACAAACCGGCCTGTATGGTCACAGAAGAAGGCTAGAATCTTCAAATGTCGGATATAACTAGAGGAGGCATTGCACTATCCGTGTAGTGAACTGCGAAGCTGATCTGCGCATCTGTTTTCGCCCAGGAAAAAATCTGGTTTTCTCATTACTCGGCTCATTTGATCTTCTCCCCACTGTGTCCATTGTGGGCTCACTCCCCACTGTGTCCATTGTGGGCTCAAACCTGGTACAGAGGTTATAAAACTTTTTTCAAGCTCAGCTCAGCTGAGCATGAAATTTCAACTGCTCATAAATGCTTAAATAGTCAAAGTTAGTGGAAAATTTAGGTTCATACCTCAAAATCTGATAATTTATCCTGCTCATAAATGTTAAATTGCCAACAATTGTTGGCATTTTAACATTTATGAGCAGGATAAATTTTAGTCTCAGCTGAGCTGAGCATGAAAAAAGTTTTATAACCTCGGGACCTGGTACAGAGCACACATGAGACAAGCCAAGTTCTGATTGCAGGTGTGTTGGGTATTTTTTCACAATAAACACCCATTTTCCTCTACTTATTGGCTCATCCCATATGTGTGAAATAATCTTGCAAGGGATGTAAATCTGAATAGAAAACCTACTGTTTAATACAAGAATGATACATTCTAACATGCTAACAACATGTTGATTTCTGTGTATGATAAAAGAATTCCAAAAAAGAGACAGAAATATATATGAAAAAACATTACATTGGAGTATTTCATTATAATCACAATTAAAGGTCTATGATATTAAATGTCAAATTTTATTTATTCAATTCCCAGTCAGTCACTAGGTGCTTATTTAAAGTTCAGGCTATGGCTTAAATTTGTCTCTCAAATGAGCTGCGTCGTGAGAAAACGGGATTATTGCCTATGCGAAAACAAAGATGCAGATCAGCTTCACAGTAACTGCGAAGCTGATCAGCGCCTTTGTTTTCACTACACGGATAGTACAATTTCTCTTCTCCTTAAAACCGAAATTTCAAGCTTCTAGCCTGTTTCTGTGACTGTACAGGTTGGTTTGTGTCAGACCTGGTAGGAAACCTCGAAGACCGTTTTTCTCGCGTCGCGGCTCAAATTTACATGGAATGTAAGAAAAAAAGTACCTTACCAACCACACATGTAAAACAACAGTACTTGAAAGTATGTAAATTTCAAGTTCTCCATTGTGAGGTATGAGCCAGGAGACAAGAAAACTGATCTTTGATGTTTCTGACCAGGTTCAACTTGAACTGGCCTGTGCAGCCACAGAAGAAGGTTTCAGAATTAAGAAGAAGAGTGATTGCATTTTTTAAGAAGCGAAAACAAAGACGCAAATAAGCTGTGCAGTTACTGATCTGCATCTTTGTTTTTGCATAGGCAGAAATCTGTTTTTCTCATGATGTGGCTCATATGATTTGCATGTGACATGATCAGGTATGGTGGCTAAGCATTTTTATTGTAATCAAATGGGGGGAAACTTGCTGGGAGTATGCAAATGGACAGTAGATTTATGTTTATTGAAAAAAAAATGTCCTCAGGGTTGTTTGCCCCGGCCCCTGGGTTATATACATGTATATGACCATAATATTCAAACATCTTCTCTGAAACCGCTTAGCCAATCAAAGTCAAACTTTATGTGGAGCATCGTTAGGAAAGGGGAATGAAAGTTCATATAAATGGTCAAGGTCACATGACCAAGATGGCCTTCATGGCTGTAAATAGCAAACACCTTTATAAAACTTCAGAACCGGAAGACCTATGATTTTGAAACTTTGCCTGAAGCATCAGTGAATGGAACTCTACAAAGTTTGTATAATCATGACCCCTGGATGACCTTGACCTATTTATTGGCAAGGTCAGCTGAGGTCGCATATCCCAGATCTCAGGTGAGCCTTTACAGGACCATTGGTCCTCTGGTAATTGGATATTTCTCATATTTGCAAGGAACAAGGACTCTGGACACTCTCAAAAGAACTTGATTGAGTTGGAAATTCAATCAATGCAGAATTAAACATCTAAAGTCTGTTTCCTATCGTCTGATAATGGTTTTTCGCAGATATAAGTTCCGGTCAAAACTGTTTTTGAATAGGGATTTTCTGTACAAAAATCTCATGAAAGGGAGGTACATATTTTCCCGCAAAAATTTGAAATTCTTGGTTTTTCATTTTGATTGCTCAAAATCATAATAGAATGACACAAATGACTTACCAGAGACAACATCTTCATGACCGAGTAAAAGTTTTCGAAAAATACTGTTTTTCATGTTCATGGATTATCTCCCTTGCCAATGCAAAATCCTTATTCAAAATTCATTTTGGCCATTAAAACTTTATCTGTTAACCGATTTTCAAATATTTTGCAGGTCCTATTAGGACAAACTAAGATCAAGCTTTTGTCACGAAAATAACTTTCCTATCGTCCTCCACACAAAAAGTTTCTGCCAAAAACTATTATCAGAGGCAAGTTTTTAGACTATAGAAACATCTCCATTATAATTGATAACCTATAGATTTTTTTTTGAGAGGCTACATGTTCATATACATTAGGAAAACATGTCCATTTTCAAAGTCAGTGAAGATCTCTGCATAATGTCTGTATAATTCATGGGGAGTTCCCCTATATAAAATGTATATATTTTCTAGGTGCTCTACACACACTGTTGGGAGAAGAAGACTTTGATTTGACATTAGAAGAGATCATGGAATCTATCAAGTGTGAAAAATTAAACAGGTAAAAGTCCAAACCTCGTTTAGTGCCCCGCCTATTGGGGCCATGATGAGAGATACATTACGAAAACTTGCCCATGCAATAAACAGGGATTTTTTGAGGTTTTAAAATTGAAAATTTTCAGCTGAAAAAATTCAATATTTTTCTTATTTTTGCTCAAAACATAGATTGTGGGTACACGTTAGAACCGCCTCGGCGAGGCGGTTCTAATGAGTACCCACAATCTATGTTTTGGAGCAAAATTAAGAAAAATAGGTATACCCCTGCAAACCCCAGTTTTTCTATATAAAAAAGGGGTTTAAGGGGGTATTCATTGCATGGAGATGTTTTCCTGATGTACTGATCGACCAACTGATTACTGGTTCATCGCTAAGAGCCTGTCCAGGTGGAGTGGTTAAGTACAACCATCCATATATGAAAACCTTGGTTGTTGACTTTGTACTCCTGTGCCACAGATGAAAACTGGGAATGTTTTGAAACATGAAACCATGGCTAATCTATTTATGGGGAAGGAATATCCAGTTCTAATCTAAGTTTAGATTATACTCTGTATCATAACCTGAAACACTTTCTCCTGTCAGAGTAGGCGTTGAAAGATAAATTACAGATCTAAACAAAGCAGAAAATTTTGTGATAATGAAACATAAAACTACATGACCTGGTTAAATGTTACAGACTGAAAGAAAGAACAATATTTGCATTTTGGTGTTCAGTTTATGTTTGAGTTTGAACCGCTTCATGAGAAAACCCATTTCTACAGTTTTCAAACAGCATTGATATTAACTGAAAGAAAACTTTATAGATGCCGTAAAGAAAACACATGTCCTTTTGTCAGTGATGATAGATGAAATTCAGCGAGCCTGCATGATGACTTAATCAGGCTCTTAAGCCGTGTTCATGTGCAACATTTGCACCCGGGTGTATTTTTGCACCCCGGGTGCAAATTTGCACCCTGGGTGTATTTTATGCCATGTGAACGGTGTTTTAAGAAAATAAACCCGTGTGCAAAATACACCCGGGTGCAAATTTGCCCCTACTTTCGAGGTGGAGCAAACTGAAATTGCACCCGGGTGTATTTTTGCACCCTGGTGTATTTTGTGCATATGAACGCAAAATGCTTATCGCTATATGCATTTTGTATGGGAGTTTTATAACTGGCCAACATTTTTCGACCCTGTTAAGAATCTAGTACAAAAAATAAAGTGTTTAATGTCTAGTAAAGATCTATAAAATCAGACTTACAAATCAACGATACTTAAAGTCTGGTGCATATTAGGATTATTATTCATCATAGTAATCACGGTCCATGAAATTGAATTCCATATCGGCCTTCTTTCACCCACCTTACACCACGCCCAATCTGACTGAATTAATATGTTTTAAAGTTACCGAGCAACCGATACACATAGGGGCTACTCCCATTCCGAGCAACCGATACACATAGGGGCTACTCCCATTCAGACGGCAGGGATAAGTTTTGTCATGGCATAGCACCAGGCAATATGACCCTGTAGCCAGTTGAGCGCTTTAAACGCGGTATTTCGAGGTTTTGTTACTAAAATTTATAGTTTTAATGTTAAAAGCGTTTTTTGAGTTTGAGTTGGGGTTTAGCGTTTCAGTGAACTACTAAGGTCATGTCGGGACATTGCCTTAATTTTATGGGACTTGTACCCAAAAAAAGGACGTCATGACATCCAAAAACTGCTTCAAATATAACCACCCGACTAAGCGAATAAGACTAGTGTCATGTATAGATGGTTTGACTTGAACCATTTTTCCTAGGCAGGCTCAGAGCTGAGTGGTTCACCAGTAATCGATGGACAGACGGTAGCGTACAAGCTTTGCCTGGAGGCACAAACAGCTGGCTATTTCTTTAGGCAGCCCATCTATTCCCACCCGGCCACTGTTATGAGACCCAAGGGTAGAGAAAGAGTGATCTAGGGGTAGAGTACGGGACTCCGGAGCGACTTGTCCTGGGTTCGATACCTATGTCTTTGATCAAGACACATTAAGCGCTCTATAGTACTGCTTAACACCCTGAATAAATGTTGAGTGGAATATTAAGCAGTAACCAATCCAAAGCAAATCGATGTTGGGATGTTGCGGATATTTAAAACTGTGAATAAATTTAGTGTTATAATCCTGTCTTTATGGCGCTTCCCTCGTAACGAATTGAAGACGAGAAATATATTCCCCCACCACTTGTACGATACACCATATTTTAACCCGCTTTTATATTAACCACGTCATGTTGATGCAAGTGTCAAGCATTACTCTCTTCTTCATCATTCTAGTGCTTCTATTATAAACATTACACTGCAATGAGTTTATTTTAAATTTTATTTTTATTTCGTTTAATTTTCAATAATTTTATTTATTCTTTTTTAATTGTCTACAGCAAATGACCCCTGCTAATTAAGAGCATTTTAAATCATATGAACGCTACACAAGGGGATGCAAATTTGCACCCGAGTGCAAAAATACACCCGGGTGCAAAAATACACCCGGGTGCAAATACTGCACATGAACACGGCTTTAGAGTATTTCTGGTGTATGTCCGTTGTCCAAAAAAATTATATGAAGCCTCCATGGGTAGGGCAACAAAATAAGTTCGCGAATTCGTGGTCATATGCTCAAGATTACTGTTGTATGCTCGACGGACTTTAACTCTTCTTCACAATCACATAGCCAGTCATTACCAATCTTGGTATTGATGATCTGTTACTTAGCCACATCATATGTAAAAAAGTAATAAATCGACATTTTGGGATAGCTATATTTTGCAGCCTCTAAGATCGTGAAGTCAAGTTGACTGCTCAGTTAATATGAAAATACACATTTGCATAAATCAATTTTCAAGAACAGAAAGATAATTTTATAAGTTAGGGAGCGACCATTTGATTTTCATGGGGGGCAGGGGGGTGGGGCTGGAAGATGTTTTCGGGCCTGGATATTTTTTTCACTCGCGACACGGTCCTGTCTTTTTATTTGTATATAATACAATATGTACAATAGAATTTACCCTGTCCTAGATAATTTTTTCGGGCAAAATTCGGTCCTGATTTTTTTTTAAATCTTCCAGTCCCGCACACGGGTTCTTGGAGCGGAATCTTGGGAGGGAAATTTTGGAGTGGAACAGAAAACGCAATATTCCGGCGATGAAAGAACCTGTGACAGTATTTAAGGTTCAGATTATATTTTTCTTTTGATCCTTTGGGATCAGTGAATATATATGAAGTATTTCAAATTTTTATATGTTAAGAATCATGTTCTTAACTGTATTTTGATTATTTGGCCCCTTTGGGAATTTGAGTCTTTGATTTAGACTACACAGATGTAAATTCTTGAAATTGCAGCAAAATGTCTGGCTTTCGCTGCCAGTTTTATAAAGGGTCACTGATGAAGATTCATTACCCGAAATTGTACAATATGGCCCATCTTTTAGCTTTGTATTTTTACTGCTTCCAAAGGATCTAACAATTATTTTTATTATCTATAAAGACCAGAACAGCGCGGCGGTGGTATTTTATGATTAATAATGATCATTAATAAAAGTTTATGCATTTGTTACATGTTTTGAAATGGCCACCACTGGCATTGAGATAAATTGTATCCCTGGAATTAAATTTTCTGTTCCACTCCAAAGTTTTGTTCCAAAACTCCAATCCAATACTCCTATCCAAGACTCCAATCCATGACTCCAATCCATAAAAATACACAGTGCCTATCAAAACAAATAATCAAAAGGTACATTGACACATAATGAGTCCCTTTGAATACAAAAGTGCATACAATCAAGCCTAGTAAATAAACTGTCTAGTCTCATTCTTTTTACACAGATGCACCCAAGAGCGAATTTAAAAACTGAACTAAAATATATGATGATTTAGTAACAGTGGCCGAACAGAAAGCCTCTGAGATGAGATTTAGCACTGACTGGAATTCTGAATAGGGTTTTGTGTTCTACAATGACTTTTTTTTTTTTTTTTTTTTTTTTTTTTGCCACCTGACTTTGTTACAGGGGGTACAACATTATACATTTAGTGGTCATTTTTTTATTCTTTCGATGGTTGCTGTTATGAAGTCCTAACTGCAGTTTTGATATGAAGACCATATTTCATTTTTGTGAACAGGCTTATCAGAACCTTTTAAAAACTTCTGGAAGGAAGTTGAGTGCTGCCTATGGAACTGAAATGGGTGTGACCTGAGGCATCTATCTATACTTAAAGTAACCAGCAGTGCACATGTACCATATAAAACCTGATTAGTACGCATCAGGTCGGGCCCTGGTTCACCATAGAATCATCATTAGTTTTTCAAAGCATGTTTAAAGCGATCCATGCTGTATCTTATTTTCTATGCATCTTACTTTGGTGTCTGTTTCTGTA
This sequence comes from Rugalucina vietnamica, assembly GCA_964017185.1. Classification (NCBI taxonomy): domain Eukaryota; kingdom Metazoa; phylum Mollusca; class Bivalvia; order Lucinida; family Lucinidae; genus Rugalucina; species Rugalucina vietnamica. Next base: position 11,051,098 of record OZ024879.1, on the reverse strand, counting down.
ATATTTCAACCTTTTGTACAATCCAATTTGAATAGCCATTTTCGGAAATAACTGCTCATCAGTAATGAATTAGATTTTTGTTTGTTTCCTATCTTGTTTTTCAGGATAGGACCTTTCTCTGATTGTGCGGGTTCCTGGGCATTGCTTTCTCTGTATACCTAGTATACAAGATTTATTAAATATACAAAACTGACCACTATTATTTATTAGGTTACACCCCCTGTATTAAATGGTTTGTTAAATGGTTTTGATTTATGAAAACATTTGTTTTCTGTCAAAATAAGTTCTAATGTGAGAAAACCTTTCTTCTTGGCTCAGACCGGATAGTTACAATGCATGCTGTACAGCTTAAAAGCTACCATTGGACTGAGTTTATCTGATTGAGAAATATAAGAGTATAATAATACTATCGTGGCAGTAAAAGCGAGGAATCAGCTCCAGCACACCCAATCTGTCCCTGTGATTTTGCAACGCATTATAATACAATGTGTCTTGGCTTAATATTGATAGGGCAGCACCTCTTTTTAGCAACTGTGAATACAGACTATATTCTATAAACAGACGCTTACATCTTATGAATCATTGGACATAAATTTGCATACTAATTCGAAGCAGACTATATGAGTGTGGCACTAGAGTATTTGGTGGTTGTATATTTATAGCCCCGCTTTGGAAAAGTGGGGCTATACTGGATTCACCCTGTCCTTCCGTGGTTCCGTGATTCCGTGATTCCGTGATTCTGTCATTCCGTCATTCCGTGAACATTTCGTTTCCGCTCAATATCTTAAGAACAAATTGACAGAATCTGACCAAATTTTGTATGCACATCAACATTGACAAGATCTAGCTTGGGATTGTTGCCCGTCATTTTTCGCAAAATTTTGACGGAGTTATGGCCCTTGATAGACGTCAGAATTTCGTTTCCGCTCAATATCTTGAGAACGAATTGACAGAATCCGACCAAATTTTGTGTGCACATCATCATTGACAAGATCTAGCTTGGGATTGTTACCCGTCATTTTTCGCAAAATTTTGACGGAGTTACGGCCCTTGATTGACGTCAGAATTTCGTTTCCCATCAATATCTTGAGAACGAATTGTCAGAATCCGACCAAATTTTGTATGCACATCATCACTGACAAGATCTAGCTTGGGATTGTTGCCCGTCATTTTTCGCAAAATTTTGACGGAGTTACGGCCCTTGATTGACATCAGAATTTTGTTTCGGCTCAATATCTTGAGAACGAATTGACAGAATCCGACCAAATTTTGTATGCACATCAACATTGACATGATCTAGCTTGGGATTGTTACCCGTCATTTTTGGCAAAATTTTGACGGAGTTACGGCCCTTGATTGACGTCAGAATTTTGTTTCCGCTCAATATCTTGATAACGAATTGACAGAATCCGACCAAATTTTGTATGCACATCAACATTGACAGGTCTAGCTTGGGATTGTTACCCGTCATTTTTAGCAAAAACTTTGATGGAGTTACGGCCCTTGATTGACGTCAGAATTTCATTTCCGCTCAATATCTTGAGAACGAATTGACAGAATCCAACCAAATTTTGTATGCGCATCAATATTGACAAGATCTAGCTTGGGATTGTTGCCCGTCATTTTTTGCAAAATTTTGACAGAGTTACGGCCCTTGATTTACATCAGAATTTTGTTTCCGCTCAATATCTTGAGAACGAATTGACAGAATCCGACCAAATTTTGTATGTACATCAACATTGACATGATCTAGCTTGGGATTGTTACCCGTCATTTTTCGCAAAATTTTGACGGAGTTACTGCCCTTTATTGACTCAGAATTTTGTTTCCGCTCAATATCTTGATAACGAATTGACAGAATCCGACCAAATTTTGTATGCACATCAACATTGACAAAATCTAGCTTGGGATTGTTACCCGTCATTTTTAGCAAAAATTTTGATGGAGTTACGGCCCTTGATTGACGTCAGAATTTCATTTCCGCTCAATATCTTGAGAACGAATTGACAGAATCCGACCAAATTTTGTATGCTCATCATCATTGACAAGATCTAGCTTGGGATTGTTACCCGTCATTTTTCGCAAAATTTTGACGGAGTTACGGCCCTTGATTGACATCAGAATTTCATTTCCGCTCAATATCTTGAGAACGAATTGACAGAATCCAACCAAATTTTGTATGCGCATCAATATTGACGAGATCTAGCTTGGGATTGTTGCCCGTCATTTTTTTGCAAAATTTTGACGGAGTTACGGCCCTTGATTGACATCAGAATTTTGTTTCTGCTCAATATCTTGAGAACGAATTGACAGAATCCGACCAAATTTTGTATGCACATCAACATTGACATGATCTAGCTTGGGATTGTTACCCGTCATTTTTCATAAAATTTTGACGGAGTTACGGCCCTTGATTGACGTCAGAATTTTGTTTCCGCTCAATATCTTGATAACGAATTGACAGAATCCGACCAAATTTTGTATGCACATCAACATTGACAAGATCTAGCTTTGGATTGTTACCCGTCATTTTTAGCAAAAATTTTGATGGAGTTACGGCCCTTGATTGACGTCAGAATTTCATTTCCGCTCAATATCTTGAGAACGAATTGACAGAATCCAACCAAATTTTGTATGCACATCATCATTGACAAGATCTAGCTTGGGATTGTTACCCGTCATTTTTCGCAAAATTTTGACGGAGTTACGGCCCTTGATTGACATCAGAATTTCATTTCCGCTCAATACTTGAGAACGAATTGACAGAATCCAACCAAATTTTGTATGCGCATCAATATTGACGAGATCTAGCTTGTGATAGTTACCTGTCAAATTTTTTTCACCCTGCAAAAAAGCTGAGAAGCGGGGCTATAGTCAGATTCTCTGACAATTCTAGTTTTTAACTTTTTATAGCCCCGCTTTGAAAAAGTGGGGGCTATACTGGATTCACCCTGTCCTTCCGTAGTTCCGTTATTCCGTTATTCTGTTATTCCGTTATTCTGTCCTTCCGTCATACCATTACCACACATAACTTGAGAACCAGTTGTTAGACTTTAACCAAATTTGGCATATGCATCAATATTGACAACATCTACTTATGTATAAATGCTTTTCAGTTTCCCCAAATTTGCAGAAGAGTTATTTCCCTTGGATGGCCCTTCATTATTGCCAAAATTTCGTTTCCGCTCAATATCTTGAGAACAAATTGACAGAATCTGACCAAATTTTGTATACACATCAACAGCAACAAGATCTTGCTTGGGATTGTTGCCAGTCATTTTTCGCAAAATTTTGACGGAGTTACGGCCCTTGATTGACGTCAGAATTTCGTTTCCGCTCAATATCTTGAGAACGAATTCACAGAATACGACCAAATTTTGTATGCACATCAACATTGACAAGATCTAGCTTGGGATTGTTACCCGTCATTTTTCGCAAAATTTTGACAGAGTTACGGCCCTTGATTGACATCAGAATTTCGTTTCCGCTCAATATCTTGAGAACAAATTCACAGAATACGACCAAATTTTGTATTTGAATTGAATAAATAAAATTTGACATTTTAATATCATAGACCTTTAATTGTGTGGAATTCTTTTATCATACACAGAAATCAACATGCTGTTAGCATGTTAGAATGTATCATTCTTGTATTAAACAGTAGGTTTTATGTTCAGATTAACATCCCTTGCAAGATTATTTCACACATATGGGATGAGCCAATAAGTAGAGGAAAATGGATGTTTATTGTGAAAAAATACCCAACACACCTGCAATCAGAACTTGGCTTGTCTCATGTGTGCTCTGTACCAGGTTTGAGCCCACAATGGACACACAAATGAGCCGAGTAATGAGAAAACCGGATTTTTGCCTAGGCGAAAACAAATGCGCAGTAACTGCGAAGCTGATCAGCACGATGACTAATGACAAGCTGAGTGGCTTGACCACTAAACTACTATAGCTTCTGCTACAATGACTGGCATCCAAGCTTCCAAGATCATTACGAAAACATGCCCATGCAATAAACAGAGATTTTTTTAGCTTTAAAAATTGAAAATTTTCAGCTGAAAAATTTTGATATTTTTCTTATTTTTGCTCAAAACATAGATTTGTCATTTTTCGCAAAATTTTGACGGAGTTATGGCCCTTGATTGACGTCAGAATTTCGTTTCCGCTCAATATCTTGAGAACGAATTCACAGAATACGACCAAATTTTGTATGCACATCAACATTTACAAGATCTAGCTTGGGATTGTTACCCGTCATTTTTCGCAAAATTTTGACGGAGTTACGGTCCTTGATTGACGTCAGAATTTCGTTTCCGCTCAATATCTTGAGAACGAATTGACAGAATCCAACTAAATTTTGTATGCACATCATCATTGACAAGATCTAGCTTGGGATTGTTACCCGTCATTTTTCGCAAAATTTTGACGGAGTTACGGCCCTTGATTGACATCAGAATTTCGTTTCCCCTCAATATCTTGAGAACAAATTCACAGAATATGACCAAATTTTGTATGCACATCAACATTGACAAGATCTAGCTTGGGATTGTTACCCGTCATTTTTCGCAAAATTTTGATGGAGTTACGGCCCTTGATTGACGTCAGAATTTCGTTTCCGCTCAATATCTTGAGAACGAATTGACAGAATTCAACCAAATTTTGTATGCACATCATCATTGACAAGATCTAGCTTGGGATTGTTACCGGTCATTTTTTGCAAAATTTTGACGGAGTTACAGCCCTTGATTGACTTTAGAATTTAGTTTCCGCTCAATATCTTGAGAACGAATTGACAGAATCCGTCCAAATTTTGTATGCACATCATCATTGACAAGATCTAGCTTGAGATAGTTACCCGTCATTTTTCGCAAAATTTTGACGGAGTTATGGCCCTTTATTGAGGTCAGAATTTCGTTTCCGCTCAATATCTTGAGAACAAATTGACATAATCAGACCAAATTTTGTATGTGCATCAATATTGACGAGATCTAGCTTGTGATAGTTAACTGTTACCTGTCATTGTTTTTTTTTTCACTTTTTTTTCAAAAAGCTGAGAAGTGGGGCTATAGTCAGATTCTCTGACAATTCTAGTTTTTTTGTTTTGTTTTTTTTTGGTGTTATGACAGCTTAATGTTAAAGTCACAGGCAACATCCCATCATGAACATAGCACCATCAGGAAAACATGTCCGTGCAATGTATACCCCCTTAAACCCCACTTTCATATAGTAAAACTGGGGTTTGCAGGGGTATACCTATTTTTCTCATTTTTGCTCCAAAACATAGATTGTGGGTCGCCGAGGCGGTTCTAACGTGTACCCACAACCTATGTTTTGAGCAAAAATAAGAAAATTATCAAAATTTTTCAGCTGAAAATTTTCAATTTTTAAAGCTAAAAAAATCTCTGTTTATTGCATGGGCATGTTTTCGTAATGATCTTGGAAGCTTGGATGCCAGTCATTGTAGCAGAAGCTATAGTAGTTTAGTGGTCAAGCCACTCAGCTTGTCATTAGGAAAACTTGCCCATGCAATCTACAGAGAATTTTTTCAGCATTAAAAATTGAAAATTTCATTAGAAAAAATAGTTTAATTTCAATATGTTTGCTCAAAACATTGATTATGGGTACTCGTTAGAACCTCCTCGGCGAGGCGGTTCTAACGAGTACCCACAATCTATGTTTTGGAACAAAAATAAGAAAAATAGGTATACCCCTGCATACCCCAGTTTTTCTATATATAAGTGGGGTTCAAGGGGGTATTCATTGCACGGACATGTTTTCCTGATGAAGCATCATGGGTTCAAGCCAAGGCTTTTCCATTCCTTCGGATGAGCCTTTACACAAAGGTTCTGTTTCCATATGACCATGGCAGCTGGTGGCAGGTCAAAACCCAATTCAGGCAACCAACTCACTATAATTGTACCATACCTGAATATTTACATAGCTTCTCTACTGCTGAGTATTATCTAGCAATGCTAGTTTACTGGAGAAAGGATGAACTGGAACATTGCTTATGTGTTGTTTGCCCAGGCTCGGGGTGATTATGATTTCTGACAATATAGCCATGACCTGTGCAGTTAACTATGGTTGTAAATCACACAGCCAAGCAAAGTCAAAAAAAAAAAAAATGGATAAAATAGTATTGTCTCCTGTATAAAGCTATTCGTATTAATCACTTTAATTTTCATATACCATCATACTACTTATTCTGTGGTTCAAGTTTTGTGAATAAACCTACTGGTTTGAGTCCAATTCATATGAACATCTTTTATCATATGAACCTTGACACGAGAAAACCGGTCTTCATGATTTCACACCAGGTCTGACAGAAAGCGACATGTATAGTCTCAGAAAAAGGCTAGAAGCTTGAAATTTTGGATGTAACTAGAAGAAGGATTTTACTATCCTAGTAGCGAGAACAAAGGCGCTGATCAGCTGTGCAGTTACCGCACAGCTGATCTGCGTCTTTGTTTTCGCATAGGCCAAAATCCAGTTTTCTCATGACGCTGATCATATTGTTTTCAGGCATTTCTGGTACACATTCCTGGATATTCTGGTTGAACATTTGTTTCCTGAAGTGAAAACTGAAGAAATTCAAAGAAAACTGAGTAGAAGTTGAGTCTCCCTGTGTTCCTGGGTTTCCCTGTGTTCGTGGGTTGTTCCAGAAAAAGTGACTTTGTGTGGTAGGATGGCAGGTGGTTTTTCAAGACATGGGAGCATCACCGAAGAAATACAGAGAGAGATAAGTTGTAGTTAGGATAAGCTGTGATTAGTTTTAGTTATTGTTTTATAGTACACCAGGACCTCTTCATAACACGGTTCATTATAGCACGGTTTTGGATACAACACGGACCATTTATGGACCCCAAATGGTGTACCTATATATTTTTTTACTCTCATTATAACACGACTTGGATAGCTGATACAGAAATTGTCTTGGACCCCAACAATAGTGTTATAAAGAGGTTGAAGTGTACATGTATAGGTATTTAAAATTGTCTTTATACTTTGTTTATAAGATCTAGGTATATACTAGAGTAAAACTGTGATATGACTTGTGTCACTACTACAATTGTCCCATTGCTGACAAAGTTTGACACAAATGACGCTTTGGAGACACAAAAATGGGTAGCTACTTTATGGTTAGCCACTTGAAATGTGTTATTTAGGAAGAAGAGGGATTGTACTGCTATTGTGTTGGCATTTTTATGCTTTTACTTATGGAAAATAACATTTATTCACATGACACATCATATTATATCATTACTCTTGTGTTAGTTTTGGGTACTAATTAGGAGCATTTTGGAATGATTCTTCTGTTAAATGCCAACAGACACTCACTCCTGTTGCTGGCAAGAATGAAACTTTTATCTCATGTTTTAACATGTTTAAAGGACCATAAAAATACTGTGATATTTACTTGTTTGAATGGCAGTTTTCAGGTGAAAACATTCTAACTTTTCTATGTTCTTTAAAATATAGAGTCTGGATTCTGAATTACAGATATTAAGGATAGCCGTTATTTGCCTCCATATTGTCAAGTTCACAAATGGCTGTAGCAGTATCGTTTGTCTCATCTTATTTACATTTACATAGTGACCAAGTACTGAAGGTCCGAAAATGTTTGTGAGTATATATTTCTAACTTTCTTGTATGTGAACATTTTGCTAATAATGCTTTAGTAATAGATAAGTGCTAGCTGAATGCTCATGAAAATTTTAGAGCTCTCAAATAATTTGAATAAAAAACAACAACAAACAAACAAGAAACAGACAAAATAAAAAAAATGCAAGAGTAAGATCACATGAACATTTTTAAACTTTCAGTCATATTATGATTTATATGTTTTTATTATGACAGGTGCAGAAACATAATTTAGTTGGTGCATGATGTGTTAAGATTTTCAGGGTAAATTAATGCATCAAAACATCAGGAAAACATGTCCGTGCAATGTATACCCCCTTATACCCCACTTTGATAAAGCAAAAATGGGGTATTTAATGGTGTACCTATTTTTCTTTTTTTCGCTCCAAAACGTAGATTGTGGGTACTCGTTTGAATCGCCTCACCGAGGCGGTTCTAACGGGTACCCACAATTTAGTTTTTGAACAAAAATAAGAAAAATATTTTAATAAATCCAATGAAATTTTCATTTTTTTTACAGCTAAAAAATATATATTGCATGGGCAAATTTTCCTAATGATAGACATAAATCTCAGATACAGTAGGGATTATTGCAACAAGATCACAATAAGTGATCACAATTAGCCATGTACATTTGTTTGTGTTGATTTTTGTCACGAAATTACTGGTGAGTGAGTGTTTGTATAAGATGTGGTTACATTTGAGCCGCCTCATGGGAAAACCAACAATGTGGTTTCAGACCAGGTCCGATACAAACCGGCCTGTGCAGTCATAGAAGATGGCTAGAGGCTTGAAATTTCGGATTTAAGAAGAAGAGGAAGTGCACTATCCGTGTAGCGAAAACAAAGGCGCTGATCAGCTTCGCGGTTACTGCGAAGCTGATCTGCGTCTTTGCTTTTGCATATGCAGATTGTTGGTTTTCTCATGAGATGGCTCATTTTATCAGCCTTGGATTGTTCATTAGGTCCAGGGTATGGTTTGTCATTTGCAGTTGCAATAATTTATGTGATTATATTATGAAAATATCCCGTAAAATGAAAAAAATGACAGCATTTTAAATGCTATTTGTATATGTGAGTTATAGTAAAGTTTCTTTCTGCAGTCCGTATTACACCTAGACCTCTTTTTAACACTGTTCATTATAACATGATTTTGGATCATTGCTGGACACCAAAATGGTCATTTTTGACTGATACTGCTATCTATCTATTTATTTTTCTCTCCTTACATCAGGAAAACATGTCCGTGAAATGTATACACCCTTATAGTGAAATGTATACCCCCCACTTCAGAAAATTCTGTACATTTCATAGGCATGTTTTCGATATGTAACAAGGATTGGATAACTTACACTCAAATTGACTTTGTACCCCTACTATAGTGTTACAAAAAGGTTTAGGTGTATTTTTCAAACTTCATTGAGATTTTATATTTTTTACTAAGCGTATAGGTTTAAACAAAAATGCTTCTGCCGCTAAAAAGCATTTAATTGGACCTATTGGTCTTGTTCCTCAGATAGGAGTAAATTGTTGAGGATATTAATTTGTTTTTCAGTTGTTCAATAAGACTATTTGTATTCAATAAGTTAGCATAATTTATGTCTCCGTGACAAAGACTGCTTTGTGTGAAAACATACAAAACAATTTTTAACATGTTCATGTTGAAAATTCAAGGGGCTAGGGGCCCATTCTGTGAGAGTTATGTCCCTTTTTAATTCTTGCATGTGACTGGGATATACTCAGATTAATTTTTGTGACTTTTTTTGGCCCTTATTTTGCAAGTTGAACTTTTCAATTTTCAGACATTGTCACATCATGAAAGTGATGTACCAGTTGGGGGCATAGTGTTTTGTAAACACATTTTCTAGTTTTCAACTTCGTTCTCTTAAGATGGTACGATTTGAGCCGCGACGCGAGAAAACCGGTTTTCGGGGTTTCCGACAAGGTCCGACACAAACCGGGCTGTACAGTCTCAGAAGCAGGCTAGAAGCTTGAAATTTCGGATATAAGAAGAAGGGGAAATATACTATCCGTGTAGCGAAAACAAAGGCGCTGATCAGCTTCGCGGTTACCGCGAAGCTGATCTGCGCCTTTGTTTTCGCATAGGCAAAAATCCGGTTTTCTCACGATGCGGCTCATTTCTACATAATCACTTAGCCAATTATTTACTTCTAGCTGATACCCTATCAACATGTCATGAGTCGCCTTATGCCATGCAAGTAGTGATATGTTTTGATTCTGGAAATGAAAAGCATCAAACGTTTATAAAATACAAAGCAAAGCTAAATGATCTGAACATCAGGAAAACATGTCCGTGTAATGTATACCCCCTTAAACCCCACTTTTATATAGTAAAACTGGGGTACGCAGGGTTATACCTATTTTTCTTATTTTTGCTCCAAAACATATATTGTGGGTACTCGTTAGAACCGCCTCGCCGAGGCGGTTCTAACATGTACCCACAATCTATGTTTTGAGCAAAAATAAGAAAAATAGCAAAAATTTTCCGCTGAAAATTATCGATTTTTTACCTGAAAAAATTACTGTATATCAAATGGGCATGTTTTCGTGCTGAAGCTAATTCTACATCACAGTTTTGCAATGTTTTATAATCAATAATCAAATCAGAGTTATGTCTATCAATCATCATATAATCCAATGTTGTCTTTGTGGGTAAAAAGGTGTAGGGTACACCACCATTTTTATTTGACCTGTTGATAATGGCTAAGTTGTTATTATTAATGAAATATGTCAATGTTTGTGGTTCAATTTTCTGAGCAAATCACCTATACACGGGTGGTAAAGTTTGGAACGACCTCCAAAAAGAGGTAGTGAATTTCTGTTCCAATCGCACATCCGGGAACTCGCGAGGTTGGTCCAAAGGCTAGAAACGGATAAACAAAGGTAGGTGTCGGTGGTTCTTATGATTTTTTTCTCAGTTTCTAGCGAAAAATGGATAATTATGGCAATGCTATGTCGTGTAAAGATGACTTCTCGATGCATACGGCCCAAAACTGCGGTTGAAACCGAAATAATTTCCGCTGGGTCGTTTTTAAAAGTTCGAACACGATGTAGCTTTTTCACAACAGTTTGTCAACAACTGACACCTTCTTGCAAAATTTGTGGTTTTCCACGAAGCATACAGCCCCGGTAAGCTCGCCCTGGGGAAACGAGCACTCTGTATTACATATCCTGTTAAAAATGGCAACAGGCGCATTATTTAAACAAATGATTGAGAAAATTCCAGTAGAGGTCGTTCCAATCAGTTGGAGCTTGTTCCAATTTGAATGAGATCGTTCCCATAGCTCTCCTGTTTTATACAATGAAATTAATATCTGTGATAGAAGACCAGCCAAACTCAGACAAAAATGATGGCGTTTGAAATAGTGTAATATTTTGGGGTTTGAAAGCGATTCTCCTACGACTGATAGCTTGCTAATGACCGTTTGTAAGCGATTTCTGGCTTGTGATTTAAACTTGAATTGTTCTTTGCAGAGAACAAATTGTTCTTTGCAGAGATAGTTTCTTATTCATACTTTTATGTGTAAACCGATTTTCATGTTTTCTTGCTCTTTTTAAGACTTTTGGAACGCAAAAGGATTGTGACTCGATCATATTTTTTTATGTATTTCAGGAAAGGTTGATTTTGAAAAAAGAAAAAGTATCAAAAAACTATTGCAAAGACAGTACATGCGATTCTTGCTTTGTCGGGTTTTCGTGTCGTAAATTGTTTCGCTCTTTCTGTTGTTAAATGTATTAAACAAAAATGAAAAAGCTACACAACCACTCCAACAAAAAGCCATCTGAAATATACAAAAATGCAATTGAAGGGATCCAAGCGTAAAGTTTAAGAAACACGAATGAATCATTTTCATAACGCATCATCTCTTTCTGAGATGTCTAGTAAAATAAAATAAAACAAATAAAGATACATGTAAGAAGTATCAAAGAAGGGTGTAGTCTTCAATTTCATTTCTATATAAGGAAACACTGCAAACAAGTTCATATTATTTGGAACGATATTGCATCAAATATTCAATCATTACAAGTGGACTATGAGAGGCTACGAGTTCGATCCCCGGCTGGGATATGGTCGGGTATGACTGGCACAGCTAGCGAGCCAGCGAGCTGAAATTAGCTGAAATTGAGGACCCAGGGCAGATGAATTTTTTGTATCCTATTATATACTTTGTCAATGAGGACTGAGAAGGAGCAATTGTAACACAGAAAAGTGTTTGCATTAAACAAAATTATCAAAAAATTGCTGTTATTGACTATTTTGCTGTGTTTTTCACAACACGAATGTAAAAAAGGCAAAAATGGACAATTAAAACACAGAAAAAAGTCAATATAAGCAAAATTTGACAATCTTGTTTAATACAAATACTTTTCTATGTAACATTTGCTACTTATCAATCATTATTGGCAAATTATACAATAGAATTATAAAATTCTGGATCGCCAATTTCAGCCTATGCGGCTTGCCAGCTTTACCCAATCCGGGATATGCCTGCCATGTTGCTAACACAATGTTTATCCGGATTCAATAAATGTCAACCGCCCATTTTTGTCTGAGTTTGGTTGGTCAGATATCACATATATTAATTTCATTGTATAAAACAGGAGAGCACTGGGAACGATCTCATTCAAATTGGAACAAGCTCCAACTTATTGGAACGACCTCTGCTTGAATTTTCTCAATCATTTGTTTAAATAATGCACCCCGTTGCCATTTTTAACAGGATATGTAATACAGAGTGCTGGTTTCCCCAGGGCGTGCGTACCGGGGCTGTATTAATCGTGGAAAACCTCAAATTTTGCAAAAAGGTGCCAGTCGTTGACAAACTGTTGTGAAAAAGCTACATCGTGTTCGAACTTTTAAAAACGACCCAGCGGAAATTATTTCGGTTTCAACCGCAGTTTTGGGCCGTATGCATCGAGAAGTCATCTTTACACGACATAACATTGCCATAATTATCCATTTTTCGCTAGAAACTGAGAAAAAAATCATAAGAACCACCGACACCTACCTTTGTTTATCCGTTTCTAGCCTTTGGACCAACCTCGCGAGTTCCCGGATGTGCGATTGGAACAGAAATTCACTACCTCTTTTTGGAGGTCGTTCCAAACTTTACCACCCGTGCTATAGTAATCAACATCATTATCATAAGCTAAATACACTCCACAAATATAAAATGATTGTGAATTTGATTGAGTTAATTTTAAGAGAACTACTAAGCAGTTAATCTACACCAGAAGCTGATCTATGATACTTCCAAAAGTCGTCAGGATCAGAATATCGCGAGCTATAGCCGCCATAATCCCAGGAATCCCTGTAAGGGTTTTCAGTCTCATTATCATGTTCATTTTTATCATAATCATGGTACACATAAAAAATTATTTAGATCTTTGATACTGTTCATATTGCTCTTGCAGTTCTAACTTACTTAACCATTTCTTAATGACAGTTTTGTCAGGCCAGTTAACCTGGTACATATACTCTGCCTCATCACTTGGAATATTAAACTCTGGTGGCCAGATGTCTTGCTTTAGTTTTAAACAAGCTAATGTTCGTTGGATGGAACTCATTTTCATAAAGGTAGTTTGACAATCCTTGATATGTTGATGATTCTTCTATGTTTCAATATGAAATTGAGCAGTCCATTTCCTTTTAGCCCCAACAAAGATAAAATCATCCTTGCTGGTACTTTGACTTCCCTACTTTACCTATTTAGAAGAAGAATGTCCTTTTAAAATCCCAACGACTGACAGATAGATAGACATACAAAAACATGCACAGACTGACAGACAGGCAAACAAAAATAAATATACCGATGGATAAACTGTTGCAGTAATGTTTTATCTTAATAGAAGTAAAATATGATTTTAAACATATAGAATGGCGTGGCGGTGGTATTTGTTGTTGTTGTTCCACATTCTTTTTTCCATCATCTTGATGTTGTTGTTGTAGCTGCGGTGGAGGCTGCTGTTGACAAACTTTAAAATGTTTAAGGGTCTTTTTTCAAAATAAAGGTTTGTATCACTTACCACGAAAACAAGGAATATCGAATACAAAATGTGTCTTGGATTGAAGGTGCCTTACATCGAAAACTGTAAACTGTTGACTCTATTCATATCTGTTAATTAAAAGCTAAATTATGTAATTTGTGATCAGACAACCAAAACATAGGTCAATTTTGACTGACCATCTTTAATTATTATGCCCTATCATGTCCAAACATTTTGGTCAGTTTAACCTGACTTTTTGATATGCAATAGCTCAATTACAAATTCTGTGGGTTTTTTTTCTCGGCAATAATTATTGTTTAAGTATGTGCCTTAGTAAAGGTATCTTGGCACAAAAAAGAAATACACAATGAAGATAAAGCCATTAAGACAGCAGCACTTACAGTTCACTTAATTGTTCAATTAAATGATGCACATTGATTAAAGAAACAAATTATACCATATAATATGCAGCATAAACACAATCTATTGTTCCATACATGTTCAATAAGATTTCTTATATTTTGCACTGACTGGAGGCTGATGTAAAACTCATTACCTTATCATGTAATCATAAAGGTTCCTTATTACATTGTTTTTGAAACATTGCAGACTCTGCAGTCTCTATAAACATTCACTCATAACCCAAAACCATGTAAAACTTTAAATAAAGCAATATAAAAAGCTTCAATAAAACTAATTTTCAAGCATGTTCATGAAGTAATTTCCTTTTTCAATAAGCTTATATTCTGATATTTCAACATTATATTTCCCTATGCATCAACTTTCTAAATTGTTAACACCCATTTATATATGATACTATCTAGCTTTTTTGACTGACCTACATATTTTTCTAACAATTTGCTGTCTTTCAAACAAAATGTTCTGGGAGTGACACAACCATAAGCTAATGTTTGTTTTTATGGAACTTCTGAAGTACACCTTAACAAAAGAGAAAGATGTTCAAATTTACAACTTTCACCAATAAACTGAACACTGTTCAACGTACGTCCAGCTTCCAACAGCGGTGCGCGCCCACGTGACCTCTATTTTTAGCACTTTTTCCGAGAGGGGGGTATTGGTATTGCGGGTCAATATCCCGGATGGGCTCCCAGCAGTTGGTTTCCGTATACATTATCAGGAGACGCGAATGGTACCAAGAAAGACCGCATCGTCCTGGTGGTCTTCCTAAACACCAACCACCACAAAAGGAGTTGGTTTTGTCAATTTAAATACAAAATGTACATTGTATCATCTGAATAGATGAATCTAATAACATGGTGTAACATTTTCTATATCATTTTTGTCTCCCGTTGAACAAGTCGAGTCGACACATGTATCAACTTAACAAATGGGAAACAATATAAGTCAATGGATGTGTAAGTCCGCATACATTTTCCATCTTCGGAAAACAATATAAATATTGACTGCTGCTGCTTCTTATAATTATGGCTTTTTAGCTCACCTGAGCCGAAGGCTCACAGGTGAGCTTATAGTATACCCATGCTCCGGCGTCCGTCCGTCCGTCGTCCGTCCGTCCGTCCGTCCGTCCGTCCGTCGTCCACAATTTCAAAGATCTTCTCCTCTGAAACCGCTTGGCCAATCAAAGCCAAACTTCATGTGGAGCATCCTTAGGAAGGGGGAACGAAAGTTTATATACATGACCAAGATGACCGCCATGGCTATAAATAGCAAAAGCCTTTAAAAATCTTCTTCTCCAGAACCAGTGGGCCGATTTCCACGAAACTTGGTATGTAGCATCGAGGATGCGGGCCAATCATAGTTTATATAAATCATGACCCTAGGATGACCTTGACCTATTTTATGGCAAGGTCAACTTAGGTTGCCAATGCATTTGAATGGGAAAAAATGGTAAAATGCTATTTAATGGGTAAAACTTACTGGGAATAGGCAAATGGACAGAAGATTAATGTTAATGGAAAATTTTAGCCCCTGGGGGGATTGTCTGCCCCTGCCCCGGGGCTATATACATGTATATTTCCATAATAATGAAACATCTTCTCCCCTGAAACCGCTTGGCCAATCAAAGCCAAACTTCATATGGAGCATCCTTGGGAAGGGGGAAAGAAAGTTTATATAAATGGTCAAGGTCACATGACCAAGATGGCCACCATGGCTATAAATAGCAAAAAACCTTTAAAAATCTTCTTCTCCAGAACCAGAAGGCCAATGATTTTGAAACTTGGTGTGAAGCGTCAGTGACTAGAGCTCTTCAAAGTTCATATAAATCATGACCCTGGGATGACCTTGACCTATTTTACGGCAAGGTCAACATAGGTCGCTCATGCATTTGAATGGGGAAAAGTGTTAAAATGTCATTTGTAGGGAAAAACTTGCAGGAAAAGGGCAGATGGACTAAAGATTGATGATTCTGAAAAAAATTGGACCCAAGGGGTATCTGCTCCCACCCCGGGGCAATATACATGTATATTACAGTGATATTCAAAGATCTTCTTCTCTGAAACTGCTTGGCCAATCAAAGCCAAACTTTATGAGGAGCATTGTTAGGAAGTGGGAATGAAAGTATATTTAAATGGTCAAGGTCACATGACCAAGATGGCTGCCATGGCTATAAATAGCAAAAACCTTTAAAATCTTTTTCTCCAGAACCAGAAGGCCTATGATTTTGAAACTTGGCATGAAGCATCAGGCAATGGAGCTCTACAAAATTTATATAAATCGTGACCCTTGGATGACCTTGACCCATTTTACGGCAAGGTCAACTTAGGTCGCCCATGCATTTGAATGGGGAAAATTGTTAAAATGTCATTTGAAGGGCAAAATTTGCAGTAAATTGGCAAATGGACTGAAGTTTTATGTTTTCAAAAAGAAATTGACTCCAGGGGTTGCTCTGACCCGGCCCTGGGGTTATATACATGTATATTACCATTCTAGTCAAACAAGTTTATTGGTATATATCTCGGGTTTCAGGTGAGCGTTTACAGGACCATTGGTCCTCTGGTTAGGAAATCTAGCTGGTAGATTTCCACCTTTCAATGTTCATTTTTGGTTTTACATAGAAGACGAGATCCCTTGCTTTATTTTGAATAACTCCATTCTGGTTCCATCTACTACTTCCGGGCCAAGTGTCCGATTGTCTTCCACCAAGTCACCATGCTCCATATGATGAAAATCAAACTGGTATATTTCTGCCCTTAACTGCTCGATCTTTGGTCTTACAAAGGGACAGACTCCCTGTACTCTCTTTAAAACCTCCATTCTTGTTTCACCGAACCAAAGTACATAGATCATGGGATCTATGGTAGTTGATCAGGTTACTCCAATCAGCCAGTGTGGAAACAATAACATCTTCCATTCGCTTTACGGGAAAAATAAAGTAGCAATAGTCCAAGCCACACGAGCTGACTGAATGTTGTGACGAAGCTATCTTTTTTGTTCTGTTGTCTTGTCAATGTTAATATGGAGTTCTCAGTGTTTACACCGGAACTAATGGTTCTAATTTTTCCACTAGAATTAAATTCATTCTGCTGCCACCACATAATATAGATATAAGGACAGGAAGAATCACTGTCACAGTTTAAGCGAATAGATTTCCTTTAATTAATTTAAATAGATAATAAACATACATAAATCACATACTATAACACAAATTTTAAAGCAATTCACGTAACAATATACAATTCCTTGTTTATAATATTCAATTTAATTGCTAAATGTAAATTATTCCATGAAATAGTTCCAAAATAATCCAAATAACATGTACACTATTAAACTATAGAAACAGATCACTTGCTTTATTTTGAATAACAGGCAGTTCACAGTTCTTGTCCCTCAGTTGTTTCATCACTGTATGCAAACCCAAAAATGTTTCCCACCATCAAGTTTTTATGTTGTCATATGTAATCCTTATATTTGAAACTTTATGTGAGTCAGCTACACACTTTAATGAAATACACATGCTCTACATAAGTCCACTGCAATAGGTTAAATCCAGAAGCGTCACTCATTTTTTGACAGTTTAGCTATAAAGTTGAATCATAACCATCATTTAATTAAAAATATCAAATTACCAGTATTTAATTCACTTAAATTCAACAATCAAATCTTATTAAACATTAAATTCAAAACACAAATCACTTTTTAGAAAAAAAAAAACACAAGTTCTGTTAAGTATTTGTAACACTGGGACAGTTTCTAATAAATTTTGTTTCTGTTAAGGTTGTACCATAGCAGTATCAAAACAATGTTTCCCCGACAGTCTACAATTCTGGCGACGTCACACTTCAGAATAAAAGGCTGTCCCTTTTCATAGTGAAACACCACACCAATACAATTGATTGGCTACATATAACTTAGCAGTATCTAAGTCCACACAAAGTCCTGTTTCTAATTTTAGTTCAAATGACCCTGTGTGCAGCACAGCATGTACAGCTGCCCAGTCCCGTACGTTGCAGTCAGGTCGCTTCCCCTGAACAACTAATTCTCCCTGTTGTTCCTCAAAAAAAACCTGCCAGTTGAGCCTGGCCCTCTGTATCCCATGTCTCGATAATCTACTTTCCTGTGCACTACCCCTACAGAACGGGCACGTATAAATGCTTTTCATTCTTTTGATAGTCAGTAAACAAGTCCAATATTTTGTGGTAACGTCACCGCCATACAATTTCCTCGGCTGACATCAAACATAAAACCTTATAAGGAGCCCTTTTCTTTAGTTAACCACACACACTTACTTTTTAGTTCACCTGAGCCGAAGGCTCACAAGGTGAGCTTATAGGATGACCATGATCCGGAGTTCGTCTGTCCGTCGTCGTCCACAATTTGAAAGATGAATATCTCTGAGACCAGTAGGCTGATCACAATCAAACTTTATGTACAGCATCATTGTGGTAGGGCATTGCCTGTATTAGGTTTTCAAGCAGATCGAATTAGAACTCTGGTTGCTATGGCAACAGACAACTCCCATATACTTTGTATTGAGAAAATGTTGTCCACGCATTATCTCCGTTATTTTCAATTGGATATTTTCCATACTTGCAAGGAACAAAAACTTACATAAGAGCTTGGATTAGTTCGAAATTCAGCCAGATCCGACTTCGGGCTGAGGAGTTATCTGCCCTTGAGCGTTTGAAGAAATCCCTATAGACTTATAATGGGAAAATGGTGTCGATGCATTTCTCCGCTATTTTCAATTGGATCTTTACCATACTTGCAAGGAACAACAACATACATAATATCTAGGTTGAGTTCGAAATTCAGCCAGATCTGACCACGGGCTGCGGAGTTATCTGCCCTTGAGTGTTTGAAAAAATCCCCATAGACTTTGTATGGTGAAAATGTTGTCCAAGCATTATCTTGGCTATTTTCAATTAGATCTTTTCCATACTGGCAAGGAACAACAACATTCATAAGAGCTGGGATGAGTTCGAAATTCAGCCAGATCCGACCACGGGTCGTGGAGTTATCTGCTCTTGAGCGTTTGAAAAAATCCCCATAGACTTATAATGGGAAAATGGTGTCCAGGCATTAATTTTTTTTTTTGATCAGATCTTTTTCATTCTTCCATGTAACAAGGACAGCAATGTGATCTCGAATGAGTTCAGAATTCTACGAGATTTGACCATGGGCTGCGGAGTTAGGTGCCCTTGAGTCCGTCGTCCGTTGGTCATCTTCAACAATTTCAAAGATCTTCTTCTTTGAAACAGCTTGGCCGATCAAGTTGAAATTTTATGTGGAGCCTCCTTTGGAAGCGGCATTTCAAGTTTGATCGCGAAATCCAAGTCACATGACCAAGATGGCCACCACGCCCATATATGGTAAAAACCGCTCAAATATTTTCTTGTCCAGAATCGGTGGGCTGATTTCCACGAAACTTGGTATGTAGCATTGGTGACTCCAGCTTATCATAGTTTGATAAAATGATGACCCTTGGATGACCTTGACGTATTTTACAGCAAGGTCAATTTTGGAAACATAGGCTTTTACATGGGAAAAAGTAAAAACTATGGATTTTTTGAAAACTATTGCAGCAGTAGACCTGAAAAGTGTTGGATGCAAACAACTAATGGAGTAGATGAAGGTTTGTGATTAATTTAGATCAAGGTCATCTCTTAACCATGGCCATGGTCTGTCGTCCATACACACTTTTCAAACATTTTCATCTCTGAAACCCCTTGGCCAATCAAAGTGAAATTTTATGTGGAACATCAATGGGTCACTTGACCAAGATGGCTGCCATGCCCATATCTGGTAAAAAGCACTCAAAAATCCTCTTTCTCCAGAACCGGCTGGCCAATTTTTACGAAACTCAGTATGTAGCATTAAGAACTTCAGCCAATCATAGCTTGTACGTATGATGACCCTAGGGTGACCTTGATCTATTTTACTGCAAGGTTAATTTTGGAAACATAGGCTTTTACATCGACAAAGTGATAACTAGGTCTCAGATGAGCGTTTACAGGACCATTGGTACTCTGGTTAGCTCACCTGAGCTGAAGGCTCACAGGTGAGCTTATAGAATACCCATGCCCCAATCGTCCGTCGGCGTCCACCGTTCACAATTTCAAAGATCTTCTCCTCTGAAACAACTTTGCCAATCAAAGCCAAACTTCATATGGAGCAGCCATAGGAAGGGGGAACGAAAGTTTGTATAAATGATCTTGGTCACTTGACCAAGATGGCCACCATGTCTAATAGCAAAAACCTTTAAAAATCTTCACCAGAATCAGAAGGCCTTTGATTTGTAACTTGGCATGAAGCATCAAGGAATGGAGCTGTTCAAAATTTATATAAATCATGACCCAGGGATGCCCTTGACCTATTTTACGGTAAGGTCAACTAAGTGTGCTCATGCATTTTCATGGAGAAAATTGTTTAAATGTAATTTGAAGGGCAAAACTTGCAGTAAATTGGCAAATGGACTGTATTTTTTTCTCATGTGAGCGTTTACAGGACCATTGGTCCTCTGGTTATTATTAGCTCACCTGAGCCGAAGGCTCACAAGGTGAGCTTATAGTATGGTAGTCGAGCCGTCATCCGAGGGTCGTCCGTTGTCAACATTTTCAAACGATTTTCCTCTGAAGCTGCCAGGCCGAATCTTTTCATATTTCACATATACCATCTACAGGTGGGGGGAACGAATATTTGAGTTTTTTATTTTGATCGAATAAGAACTGCGTTTGCTATGGCAACTTGAAGTTTCCATTGACTTGTATGGAGAAAAGTGGAAATTGGCATTTTCCGTTGTCAGGATGGGGATATTTGAATTTTGTTTTGATATAAATGTTTATTGAGTAGTCATTCACGTTTAAGGCAACTTTTGTAAAAATCACTTTATTTGTTTGGTTGCTATAGCAACATAAAGGGTAAATTTTCAAAAAAAAATATTCAAAAATCTTCTTCTTAGAAGTCGTATGGGGGATGAAGCTGAAATTCAGCATACATGCTTATGACATTAGCCTGTACCAAGTTTGTGTTTTTATTGTCTTTGTCCAACTACTTTGGTTGCTATGGTAACTTGAAGTTTCTATTGACTTATAAGGCGAAAAGTGGAAATTTGCATTTTCTGCCGTTTCATTGAGGATATTGAAATTTTGTTTTTACATAAATGTTTATTAAGTAGTCCTCACCATTTTAGGCAATTTTTGTCAAAATCGCTTTATTCGTTTGGTTGCTATAGCAACGTAAAGGGTAAATTTTAGAAAAAATATTCAAACATTTTTTTTCTCAGAAGCTGAAAGGCGAATGAAGCTGAAACTTTGCATAAATGTTTATGATATTAGCCTCTACAAAGTTTGTGTTTTTTATTGTCCTTGTCCCACTACTTTGGTTGCTATGGCAACTTAAAGTTTCCATTGACTAATAAGACGAAAAGCGGAAAATTGCCACTTTTTGAAAACTTTTGCAGCCTGAGACCTGAGAAGTGGCAATTAATGGAGTAGATGAAGGTATGTGATTAATTTAAGCCAAGGTCATCTCTTGACCTTGAAGGGTTTGTCATCCATACACACTTTTCAAAGATCTTCTCCTCTGAAACCACTTGGCCAATCAAAGTTAAATTTTATGTGGATCATCCCTGGGTAGTGGGGACGAAAATTTGATCGCGAAATCTTGGTCACATGACCAAGATGGCCACCATGCCCATATTAGGTAAAATCCACTCAAAAATCTTCTCCAGAACCGGCAGACCAATTTTCTCAAAACTTGGTATGTAGCATTTGGGACTCCAGCCCATCGTTGTTTGATCAAATAATGACCCTAGGATGACCTTGACCTATTTTACGTCAAGGTCGATTTTGGAATCATAGGCTTTTACATGGGAAAAGGTGAAAGATATGGATTTTTTGAAAACTATTGCAGCCTGAAACCTGAAAAGTGGTAGATGCAAACCAACTAATGGAAGTATGTGATTAATTTAGGTCAAAGTCATCTCTTGACCTTGGCTGATCTGTTGTCTATACACACTTTTCAAAGATCTTCTTCTCTGAAACCGCATGGCCAATCAAACTGAAATTTTATGTGGAGCATCCCTGGGTAGGGGTAACGAAAGTTTGATCGCGAAATCTAGGTCACATGACCAAGAAGTCCGCCGGGCCCATATATGGTAAAAACCTCTCGAAAATCTTCCCCAGAACCGGCAGGCCGATTTTCTTAAAACTTGCTATGTAGCATTTGGGACTCCAGCCTATCATAGTTGGATAAAATGATGACCCTAGGATAACCTTGACCTATTTTACGGCAAGGTCAATTTTCGAAACAGGCTTTTACATGGGAAAAAGTGAAAACAATGGATAGTTTGTGAACTAAATGCAGCCTGAGCCCTGAAAAGTGGTAGATGCAAGCAACTAATAAGAGTAGATGAAGGTATGTGATTAATTTAGGTCAAGGTCAATTTTGGAAACATAGGCAAACATGGAAACATAGGGGAAAGTGACAACTAGGTCTCAGGTAAGCGTTTACAGGACCAATGGTCCTATGGTAACTATTGCAGCCATAGACCTGAAACATTACCAAGATGGCCATCATACCCATTTAGGGTAAAAAAAAAAGAAAAACAAAATGACTGTCCAGTGACTGTACTTGTTGACTCCAGTGACTGTACTTGTTGACCCTCAGGTGAGCGATCATTGCCCTTAGGCTACTTGTTTGTTTATGCATTACCAGCCTAGTTTTAATAGTACAATTATACCCAACATCTGGCACAAACCCAAGGTTTATTTCAATAGCATTAACTTTACCTTTCTGCTCCAACTCCACAGATCAAGGTTACCTAGTTTATAGACATTCCCAATACATGGAAGAAAGCCAATAACATAATACCACCAACGTCAGAAGTTCTCACATAAATTGCACAAAGAAATAGCGGTTTCCACAAACTCATGGCCAACAGCCAACACCTCAACCCAGACAAAACAAACTGAAGCTTTGAATCATTGCCAATTACCATGTCTGGAAAAAACAGAAGTTATACACGTATATATACGCAGCTATAGCAGCATCCAATATTTTCATATATTCACCCATTTCTGATATAAGAAGTTTTAATTTCGCCCCGCTCAATTAATCCTGAACATACAATGTCCTCAGATAATATTGACAGCTTCTGCGTTATCATGCAAGATGTGCAGATAATAACCAGCAAACGCCTTACCTTGAATGTATGTTGTATAATGTTGTTTGCCAACTGCCTCTGTAGTTTATATCCGACTGACATTGATGAGCTTCCAGTGTCAATATTCATTTTTTTTCACCAAGTGTCACGAATGTCCAAAAATAATATCCCGTCCAAAAATAATGTCCAATAGGGTAAATATCCTGGTCTACGGGCACCAAAACAAGCGTCCATGTAACCCAATGGCCAGGGTAATAAAGTTTTAACACAGTTTTCTTTTCTACATTTTTAATGTACAACGTCTACGTCTACCCAGGTTCGTAATAAGTCAAATACATTGCAATGCTTTCAGAGTTCCAAGTTATAAAACCCTAGCCAATTCCCCCTTCTACTTCGTGCGCGTCTCTTATATACTGAAAGGTCATGCACCTTATTATTATGAACAGTTTCCATGGCAATGATGCTTACATAATGTGTGTAAACTCTATGCCTAAGTCTCATTACCAAATATGCAGATGGCATATACTTGATCGCTATTTCTTGGAATTCGTATACGTATGAATCATGAACTATTAGATTTAAGTTGTTACCTCAAGGTACTGGTTATGCATAAAGATGCCTTAAGTAATAGATAAAAATTACAGAAAATCCACGTTTTACACATGTACTGTTACAGCATATGGTCACAAATTAGTCACATTAAAACAACCCTAAAATGATCAAACATTATTGTCCAACGATTATAACACTGTCACCCCCACAAGCTAGGATGTTCAAATCATAGAAAGTTCAAATAATGGGTGGGCGTATTTTTATATGGCCCTACCTTATAATCTGTATGGTCAGAATACATGTCTAAATGTCAACTTATTAATATCCTAAATGATAATTGTCTTGTCAATACTCAGACTTTAAGTTTGGGTGATTGTTACTTGTCATGGCATTAATGAAAACATAAATTACATTATTAATTTTTACATTAGACTTAATATCCTGTCCATTTTTCACTCTCAAATAATATTTCTCAAAACAAATATCGCACTTTTCTATACAATCCAAAAATAATGTTTTATTATTATGTCTAAAGAATGATTATTTGTGTAACTTTTGTTGTTTGTCTTTGATTATAAGTGCTAAAAATAGAGGTCACGTGGGCGTGCTCGGCGGTTGGAAGCATGACGTACGTTGAACAGTGTAGACATCATTCTTTGAGAAGACACACATATTCTAATCGACATTCTACAAGATTTCAAAGGAGTCACACATATTATATAATGGTAAGTCTGACTCCTTCACTTTGAACAAATTGCCGGAGAAACTTAGAATGTACGAATGTGTAAGTACGCCCAGACCAACTGTACCAGATAAAACGCAAACGGGGACGTCAGACAAGTGTTGTAAAACATATTGGATTATATAATGTTAAGGAATATCCATGCTTTCTTAACCCATTGCATGATGAACATGACGGAATGATATCAATGATCATGAATATTTGGCCCGATGTGGTAGATGTAGACATAAGTAATGACTACATTATCAGGGTGGCTAATCACGTGATACACATGTGGTAGTCTCACACGATTTGTTTACCGTTTCCGTATGATCGAAGGTATGTTTTGATTTATTCTCTTGGGTTTTTTATATGTTTCAGAAATGGCACTTAGTGCAGAGTGCCCGGGCTACATAGCGCTTCTTAATGACGCTTCACTTTTAAGGCGGGGTGGTGCAATTTACTTGACATTCGCTAAAGACTTTTCATTTATTATATGGTTGGACTCACACTTTTGTCAAACAAAGCTAGTTTTGAGTGGTTTTGTTGTTTCAAAACTAGATCAGCTGGCTAACTGTTACTCCGCTCCACTTCGGTACCTCGTTCCACTTCCCTGACATGGTATTAGAGGTTTAAAGGAATACCGATGGAAATATTCCGTCTATTTCAAAACATTCTATGATCTTCTATAGCACGCATATAATAGTGATAAAATTTCAATAAATACAGGGATCATGATCTTTATATTTATTCAATGCGGCTGAGTTGAAATTGGTAGTGAAAACTGAAACTGTACAGGAAAAACATTGTTCACCGTTCAAGTCACCCCTACGTAAACACAGAAGAGTCATTGCGTCCCCAGTCAAGGCACCATCGTGGGCATCATCGTATGTGGCATTCATAACAAAGTCACCATTCAAAGCGATACGATATTCGCCAAAATGCACATCGTTGAGTAGTAAAATCATAACTCCAAGAAAATATAACGGCAAATCTCCACCCAGTAAACACCAGAACAACCGTGTATCTAAACTTAGGGGTGTAGAACAAAAAAGACATCTGTAAAATCGTTATTTAGTAAACCAGATTCTCGAATATGTACAGCAGATGAAAATGATGACTTATGGGAGGAAATTGAAAATGTAGATTGTGACACTGAGTCTGACACTGAATTAGACAGCATCAATCACACTGCCACCAATGTGCCAACTATCAACGACATTAGCAATGACGAAGGCTCAATTGAAAATGAGATGGCAGATATGCTACCCAGTGTTTTGAATGAGTTCTCTAAACATGGACTAGAAACTGATTTATTGTCATTTTTCCAGCTAGTCTCTGAAAATCGTTTCCCATTTTCGAACATAGCATTTCTGCTCTGGTTAGAAATTGTACGCTGGTATCGACAGGGTACAAGTACAACCATGCGGTGCATGGATCAAACAAAAATGTTTTGGAAATTAGGATGGCGTCTGTTCGGCGGCAAGTTTATTCGCTACATGGGAGGTTTCAAAAATGAAGGCAATGTTGTTCAGGGTGACGCAGAAAAAGGAAACTACAATCCACAAATATCAGATCTAAACTTTGCTATTCCTAGTTTAGAAATATTAAGGGACTTTTGTCCATATGGAGATGACAATTCGCAACCAAGAAAACCAGGAGTTTATAACGACATAATGGAAAAAGCAGCTGAAGTATTGCAAGGTACATCTGCTTGCTTGACATTTGATGGAAAAAAGATAAAACAAGGCCTAACAGCAGATAGTGGAGATGTTGACTTATTAGGATTTGAAGAAGGGTTATCCCTGAAGGATAGACAAAATGACCTGGCTGAAACATTGAAAACATTTCAAACTTTTCTGGCTGAATTATCTAATCATGACCAAGAAACAAATGTCAGAGGTCTTGAAGAACCAGCTATGCTCAATATCCTCCAAACGCTTAAGTATGCTCACACTAAAATATCTCAATTAGCACAAGATATTCGAGAGCTTAAAGCGAAGAAGGAGTTCGCCAAGTCTAAATTTATAGAACGGGGAGGCGAAGATTGGAGAAATGGGAAATTCATCTATGTGATAAGTGCGCTTCATGCACACCTCTATGACATTGACAGCTTTCTGAATATGTATATGGGTATACTGGATGATCTTATTCGATGCATTGCAGACATCAATGGTGCAACATCTGAGTTTGCCCCATGTGAAGAGGTCAATCTAAACGACAAAGACAATTACATACCATTGCCTCAAGAAAATGATTCACAGAACCCAAGGTTTGTAAAACAAAGGAGTGAAGAATGGCACAAAATACGACGAGAAGCATTAATCACCGGCAGTACAATATACAAAGCTCTGGGATTAGATACGTTGAAAGCCCAAAAAGAACATTTTGACAATGTTGTTTGTGGTATTCCTGAAAAACAACCGTCTGAAGAACAAATGAAGAACATGAAATATGGAACTGAAAATGAGATAAATGCAGTTGCAACAGTCACCGGAAGAATTCTACCAGTCGTGCATCCAAACATGCAATGCTTCGAAGAAGGGTGCTTGCCAGTAGAATTTAATGACAAGCCGTTTTTAGTCGTTTCCCCGGATGGAAGTATTGGATACACAGATGACGCTAATTACCGTCAAATATATTGTGGTCTTGACATCAAATGTCCAGTTAGATAGCTGCATAATGATGTTCCTGTTCGCTACTATCTGCAATGCCTTTGTGAAATGGCTGTATTGGACGTCAGATCTTTGATGTATGTTTGCTGGACTCCAAAGATAACGAGAACATTTGTCATTGATTATAATGAAGAGATACTCTTATCAGCATTGAAAATAGCAACAGACATCTATGGAACTGCAAATCCCAAGAAACCATCAAAGCTGCATCCAGAGGCAAATGTCCTTAAAGAAAGAATCAAAACAGAATGCAGCAAAGCGAAACTGATAGGAGAATTCCCGTCCTGTAAGGTCTCAACAAATGATCCACCTATGAACCAAGCTCTTGAGTCAAAGGCGTATAAGGTTAAAGATGTCAGGAAAATTGTGGGGGACCTGTCCTATCTGGTAAAGGAGGCATTTGAAATTAACAGACAAAAAGCATCAGAAGCTGTCGTGTTTCTGATCACTGAATTAAACAGGAACTGGTCAAAAAATCCGTTACGATGGGCACCGATTTGTTGGTTCTTGAAAGGATATAGCCTCACGACAGAAACAATGAGGAAAATCGCTGAGCATGTTCACACAGAGTGTTATAAAGCTGGTTTGCATATCCCATGTCAGGCGTTTGATGAGCAGTGGCACACCATGGTAAACAGGTCAGTAGCAGGGAAACCATTAACGGTGTATCAGCTGCAAAAGGACGTCTGGCATGAAACCGAGAAAATGCAAAAATCTGAAATAATAAAGGAACTCAGCACTCTCAACAGAACCCCACTTTGGGAAAAAGATGACACTGTTCCGGTTATAATTGCCTATTCAGAAAACAATAGACTACCTAAATTATCACCCAAAGGCTGGCGACAAAACAAAAAAGAAGACAAAAGAAAACCAGAAGATACTGATGATGTTAGAGCAACACCGTTACTCGCAGACAGTATCCCAGAAGAAATCATCTCCGCGTTTGATGATGAAACTGAAGAATGCCAAGCACATCATGACCATAGTGAATCGGTTATTTATCATGTGACTGCAGATACTGATTCGGTAGAAGCAATTGCACTGTGCAATGTAGATCCTGTACACTGGGTTGGGGAATTAGTTGATATTCAAGAAGCTGCGTCCGTAGAAGTAGAAGATGTCACGAATGATGTCAATGTATCATCTTTGTTTGAACTGCACGAGTCACAAAGCGATGACGGGGTTAGGTGTTCCAGTGAAGTCCTTGAAACAAGTACAAACATTTGTTTATCGAATGATGATGCGCATATGATTCTGTTGCTTTTACGAACCAATAAAAGCACTAATATCAAAGGTCAGTGGGATAACAAATCTGAAGACGACGTTATGAAAGCATGCTCGCATTTTGAAGACTTATCGAAACTAAGAGACGTGGATTTAAAAGTGCTGATACAATACTTGAACAAGAAATTCGCGTGCAAGCTGAGAGAATCAGATAGTAAGAAAAAAAAGTTGACAAAGTTATCAGAAGTTTTATCGTTAGACGCAGTAGCAAGCAATGAATCAATGTCGCGGACACGAAAGAGAAAGATCAAATCGTTGAGAGATTTGTCGTTGAGCGTCTTGACAAATAAAGTGCCAAAAAACGTCCTAA
Organism: Rugalucina vietnamica; assembly: GCA_964017185.1. Lineage (NCBI taxonomy): Eukaryota > Metazoa > Mollusca > Bivalvia > Lucinida > Lucinidae > Rugalucina > Rugalucina vietnamica. Next base: position 11,022,312 of record OZ024879.1, on the reverse strand, counting down.
ACATAACGTATAGTGAGTTTATCGTTAGACGCAGTAGCAAGCAATGAATCAATGTCGCGGACACGAAAGAGAAAGATCAAATCGTTGAGAGATTTGTCGTTGAGCGTCTTGACAAATAAAGTGCCAAAAAACGTCCTAAACATAACGTATAGTGAGTTTATTTGGCCCGAACGTCTCAAGTGTTGGAAAAGTTCGTCTCCGCTGCTAGATGAAATAAAAATCAAAGAAACAAATGAACCTGAGTACTGGTTCTATATTCCGGAATACAGTGAAAGTCGTAGTCAACTTGAAGTTCGCTGCATAGACTCAACACATCTTTTGACAAGGAACGGCGTAAATGTTGTAAAGGAGGACTTGACGGAATAGACAATAAGGCGTGGGTGAAGGTAGCATCTCAAAGAAAAACTTTTCTGTCTCTCAGTATGGTCGAAGAAATCGTTGATCCCATGTCAACAAAAATGGCTGTAACGACATTCAGTGAAGCTGTGGAGAGTGAAATGCGTAAAAATGGTGATTTAGCTGCGGCTAATCTTTGCAGAGATATAAGACTCTGGTGGAATGCTGAAGATTTGCCAGGCATAACTGCAAAAGACAGAATAAAAATGCGAATGCCTTTGAGAAAGAGACTTCTATCGGGTAACAAATTCGAGGAATTCCCACCTAGGGGAATGTATGTAAATGGATGGCCATCACAGCTGTGGGAGGCTTTACTCGCTAGTATTGACTCAAAAGCAATTCTGTATTCCCTGTGTAGGAACAAAACATACAACTCTCGGGCATTCAGTACTATGATGAACGAGACATTTTTCTCTGAGCTAACGAACCAAGATCGGAGAGGCCATGGGACAGTTTCAGCTACCGAGTTCGCAACTCACATTGGTGCAGTGGTGGAACAGATGCATATGCGTCTCGATTCTGACAGGTATGTGTCCTAACATTTTGCCGAAGAGAATAAGATATTTTCCAACCATATTCACCTGTTGTTGACTTTTATGCGTGAATACAGTGATTTTGTAGTGGTTAATGATTTTATAGAGGATTTGCATATCTTCGATGAACTGTTTTTTCTTTTAAGTCATTCATTATCAAATTTTCCCTTCAGTGTTTGATAAATGATTATCGTTGTTATCAATTTCCTCTAAAGGTCATTCACATACAGAACCTCGAGGTCAACTGTCTATCAACCGGTTGCAGCAGACATAGCTGGCACAGAACCAACCAGTAGACTATTTGAAGGCCCATCAACCGACGTCTGCTTCAAACAAATCAAAGAAATTGTACCGAGGTAATATATAAGCCTATAAAATAATTATCAAGGACCTTTCTTTAGAGTACCAATGCCCTTAAAGACAATATTTGGAAAACATGGCGTAGTTTTAATGGGGACAAGTTCAAAACACCTGTTGCAGTAACCATGTTTCATAGTTACCATAGTGTATTTTCAGTGGATATAATGATAACTGAATGTTCAACAACACACGCAGCTTTCAGTTACTCTCAACGTCTTTCAATTATATTAATCATGTTTGTTGGTCTAATTATCATTTTTTTAGTCTTTTCCATTTTCTAGAGAAACAAATTACAGACCACGTCTTTTCATGTCTTTTCAAAGGGACCATTTCTTCGATACAGAATCGAGAAAGCGTACGAAGGGTAAACAAAAAGAGGGATTTGTATCAACTGAAAGAAATGCTGTACTAAAAGGATCCTTGGGTGTTCGCTGGGAGAAAGCCAGACTGAATGAAGCAAAATTGCTTCCGTCCCAAAGAATGAGCCTTGGCAAATTATAGAACAATAATTGAGAGCTCACTATCGGATTTTCTGATAATTATGAAAACAAAGTATAGCTAAGTGGTTTGTGTATCGTAATTGCACTTTCATGGGTAAGACAATCTTAAAACATTAAAATGGCAATCAAGTATGTTAACTTAAGATCATACTGCATTGTTATCTTCCGAATTGTTACAATCAGAATACTGCAAGAGTCGCACTAGGAGGAAACCTGGATACCGTACGACCAGGTGCAAAATTTCGAATTAAGCAATAAGAGGGATAGTACTACCGAGTCAGTAAAAACAAAGGAACTGATCAGCTTAACATATTATATATACTGTGCAGCTGATTTGCATCTTTGTGTTTCTCAATGAAAATATCCAGTTTTCTTTCATGACTCATTTCTTCTTTTGCTTGTAGCACAGTTCGCAGTCATATACAATCATTTGAAAGCTTTTATCATAAAACAATATTCAGGCCTAGGGGACTTTAAAGGCCAAATTTGAAATTGTTATTTTCGTTCCACTTTGAAAGACTACAATTGTGCACAAAGGCAGTACCATATTCAATTTAAGTGTGACTCCTATCCATATATTTTTAAGTGTGATTCCTACCTTTATGTTAACTTCACCTTATTCGCATAAACACTGGTATAATTTTGCTGCTTATATTTTCCCTTGTCTAGAGACCATTAAGAAATTGCTACGAACGAAGTCTAAATATTTGTTAGACCTAAAGGACCCATCACACCTGAGCGAAAGTCCGTCGACGCAGACTTACTTTTAATTGCGAAAAAGTTTCTCTTTGTTAGATATAATCAACAGTACTGGTCATTCATGAACGTTAGCTGTTGAAAAAGGACGTAAATCAATCAATTAAACGAACACATTCATTTTTGAAATTAAACGCAAGTCTGAGTTGGGTAACTTTAGCTCAGGTGTAACGGGTCCTTAAGGTAAAAAGTAGGCAATGATCAGGAAAAGGCGCAATCAGAAGGAGACCAGTCACATATGAGCGAAAGTCACTCGACGTAGACTTGCGCTTTCTTGCGAAAAATAGTTTTTCTTTGTTTCATTTAATTTTTACGTCCCAATCAACAGCAATGATCATGTCTGAACGTAAGCTGTTGAAAGATAGTATACGTAAAGCAATCAATCGAACGAAAAATAAAAATACTGCGTCGAGTGACTTTCGCTCACATGTGACGGGTCCTTAAAGGACCTCGTCACACATAAGCGAAGGATAAAATGATATGTTTGACGAAATCTGAACAAAACTGAATTGAATAATTATTTAACGAAAGACAAACGATTTGTTGCGCATTTTATTGCGTAGTGTGACGAAACAAAGCGCAACTCTGCGAATATGTACGCACGACCACAAATAAACGTCTCAGTATATCGTTTGTCTTTCGTTAGATAATTATTATCAATTAACAGGTTTGTCCAGATATCAAATTTTTGCTCTAAACATAGATTGTGGGTAAACGTTAGAACCGCCTTGGAAATAATAATTAAAAAGTTTTAGTTATGTGATTGAAAGCTTTGTTGTCCTCTTTAATTGCACGCCGATGGGTCGGACCTCAGACTCAATGACGGTCCCGACCTAAAACTGTTACAGAAGGGAGGGGCCTGACTATGAGTTTAGGTTACGGGCTAGACTTTTGTCTGACGTTGGGTCCACCGGGGTTTAAATGGTAGTTTTCTTTTGCTCCAGTATTTCAGTGTAGATGCTACTGTTGAGTCTTCGTTTATGATTCATAACATTGTTTTAGTAGCCGAATGGCCACCTTGCTGGGAAAAGGGTAAAGGTAAGCAATGACCAGGAACTGGCGTATTCAGAGTCGATGTTCCACCATAAAAGCATAGTGTGAAACAACCAAAATATACGAAAAGGTACTAACACGAAGTTAACATACGCTAAGCGGAGTGACCAGCTTATTCCTAAGAGCTCCGTCCAAAAACAAAATGTGAGACAACCAAAACATACGAAAAGGTACCGATGCGAAGTAAACATACGGCAATCCGAGTGATCAGCTTATTCTCAAAGTGGCCACTCACCTACCAGTAGATAACAACAGCACGAAAATTCGACACCAAAACATTAAACAAGAAGAACCTCAAAACAAGTACCGCCTTGGAACGGTCAGTAATTCAAAATTACTTTGGGACACCCAGGTGGGAAATAACCCAAATTACAAATAGGTCCTGATATAAAGAGGAACTATTTTCTCTAAGATATAAAGAGGGTATACGTTAAGGTGAGTTGACACCTGTTTCGAAAAAAAAAACGACAATTTTTATGTGTCATTTTAAAGTTGTAAGACTGATCACGTGGGTTCTAATTGTACTTTGTCCCGTTGATGGCTTATGGAATTGGTCTGATGTTCGGGCTGAGGCCACAACAGTATAACACAAGAAAAGAAGATTTTTTATTCAAATGATGTAAACGTATGATTGTACCAAAACAATGGTAAAAATAAACAAATCACTCGAAAAACATGATTATAAGTAAAATGGTATTCCTGTACCTATAAGTAAAATGGTATTCCTGTACCCGTAAATCATAAAAATTATATATAAATATAAAAACTCTTTAACAAACGAACATATGAGCTTGATGTCACACCATTAACATGCCTCTGCAATTTCGTGGAACTATGGTGCAAAAGTCGAAATCAAATACGTTGCTACCCTATCTCTGGCCACAACATAGAACTTAATGCTATCGTCAGAAGGTGGGAAGGTGTTTAGTCACTTAGTGTCTTTTATTCGACATGTTTAGTAGTTTTGTGTCTAGACAATCCTGAACTGTATCTAAACATCTTCCCGCACTCTTGGCAACGATGTCTCGCCGTGTCTGTATGTGTGGTCGCGTGGTCTTGTAAATCACTTCTTTTGTTGAACTTTCTGTCACACGTGTCACATGCAAATGTTTTACCCAGTCCCATCTCTTTCCGTATGTGTCTGTTAAGATAATGCTGACTAGCAAATTTTTTCCCGCAGTTGATGCAACTGAATGGTCTGGTTTCCTTGTGAGAGGCTGTGTGCATTTCATGATTTGCCTTACTCATTGAAACTTTTCCACAGGTCTGACACTTGTGTTTTCCGATGTTTTTGTGTCTATTTTCATGTTGTCTTAGGGTGTCCCTTGACTTCAGAGTCGCCCCACATACACCGCAGATAAATGCCATCTGCAAATAGACAATGTGACAAATTGAGCATGTTATTTTAGATCCCGAAAACAAGTTTTAAACATTTGCAATAAAATGTGATTCCTATCTTTTTTACTTTCTCAGTTTCCAGTGTGACTGCTATCAAACATAGTGATTCTTATCACTTGTCTCTATTTTCATTTTCTCTCGAAAACGAAACCTTGACTAATCTCTTTGTTTGAAAAACTGCCCTTTTTAACAAAAGATATTCATTTTACTGCAAAACACCGACTTAGATTGAATAAATTCACTGGAAAGCTTCCCCTCGAATATCAAATACCAAAAGTGTGATTCCTGCCAAATCACTCACATACACATTTGAGGGGTTTTTCACGAAAACTATGCGTGTTTTATCAAGTATTTTAAACGGAGACTGAAGCGCACCAAAATGCGGAAACTCTGCACTAAACGTCATTTCTAAACTCGGCCAAAAACCAAGGAAAAAGGCATAGAACATACCTTCTATCGTACGGAAACGGTAAACAAATAGTGTGAGATTACCACATGTGTATCACGTGATTAGCCACCTTGATTATACAGGCGTGCAAAAATCAGGACAAGAGTCACATTAACATTTTAGTGAACTCAAAACCAAAGTGACTAGAAGAATCATCTCATCGGTTTTACAGATGTATACCAAATAATAATCACTTTATATACAGGTCCTTTGCTGCTCATTAGTTACATACTGAGAGCAATAAATTACAATAAAAATATACCTACCTGTACATTGCTCACAATTCTAGGTGCTATTAATTTTCCTTTCCTGATTTTTTTCCTGTATTTGGACATAAGATGGCGTAGTCTCACTAAACTGCCGTCCACTGTGCTTTTACATATAGATACAAAATCTATATACTCACTTATGTAATAGTGTTAATATGGCCGTAGCCACATCAATATCTAGTTCATATGTCCCGGAGGTGTTGAACATAGCGTTGACTGGAACATTGTCAATGGTATTGATACAATTAACAGATAAAATTGTCTGAAAATAAAAACATATTATTCTATAAAACCATTTCTCACATATTACTATGACACCTGGAACAGGGTTCATTATGTATCCACCATCATATTTAATTGGACTATATAAGTCAGTCGTTAGATGTTTGCCTAGTATTGATATACAATGAATTGCTATAATTGTTAAGTAAGAAGAAAAGATCACTATGCCACTGAGTCGGATGTTTTTTTATTAACTCCATAGCACATTCTTCGATCAACTTATTTTTTCTGCAATGGTTAATTTGTCTAACACGTCACTCTGAACTGTAGTAAGAAGCATTTCAATATGTATTTCACTTTTTTCTTTTGAGAGATTGAAACAAGTATATTCTCTAATTTTAAGTCTCCATGAATGAAACTGTCAGGTATTGTGTGAATATACATTAATGCATTGATAATCATTTATAGTCGCTCCCAAATTTTCAACTCGACATTCTAGAAAATAATCATAAGCTGTCATTTGATATTTACGCATGAGGGTATACGATGTTAATTCATTTTTGTCATATATCACAACAAAATGTTTTACTACATTCCGATGTTTTAAATTAACAATAAGAAATTCGTTTACGGGGGTTTACGTTGACGTCAATGCATTTTTGCCCTTAAATTTGATGATTTTGAAGGCCTATATCTCAAAAACAAGGCAGGAGAGGTATTGTTTTCCCTGGTTTGTGTCGGACCTGATCGGACACCCAAATCGCGAATGCTAAAATACATGCTATTTTTCGCTAAGTCTTTTTAAACAAAAGTAAGTTTCAGTTTAAGCAATTACTTAAACTTTAAGCAATTAAATAATGTTTAATAACTTCCATTAATGGGTCTCCAATTAGAAGATTTCACCAGATCCTCTTTATGTTATTTTTTTTCTGTTCACAACTTTCATTTTGTTTTATCTGTGTAAGTTAATTTTGTTTTTCTCGAAAAGTGATAAGGCCGCACATTGGCCCTCCGATTAGGGGTATTGGTATTGCGGTTCAATATCCCGGATTGGCTCCCAGCAGTTGGTTTCCGGATACATTATCAGGAGACGCGAATGGTACCGAGAAAGACCGCATTATCCTGGTGATCTCCCTAAACACCGACCACCACAAAAGGATTTGGTTTTGTAAATTTAAATACAAAATATACATTGTATCTTCCGAATAGATGAAACTTATAACATGGTGTAACATTTTCTATATCATTTTCTGTCTCCCGTTGAACAAGTCGACACATGAATCGACTTAACAAATGGGAAACAATATAAGTCAATGGATGTGTAAGTCCGCATACATTTTCAATCTTCTGAAAACAATTTAAATATTGACTGTTGCTTCTTTTTATAATTATGGCTTTTTAGGAAATCTAGCTGGTAGATTTCCACCCTTCAATGTTCATTTTTGGTTTTACATAGAAGACGAGATCCCTTCCTTTATTTTGAATAACTCCATTTTGGTTCCATCCACTACTTCCGGGCCAAGTGTCCGATTGTCTACCACCAAGTCACCATGCTCCATATGATGAAAATCAAACTGGTATATTTCTGCCCTTAACTGCTCGATCTTTGGTCTTACAAAGGGGTAGACTCCTTGTACTATCTTAAACACCTCCATTCTTGTTTCACCGAACCACAGCGCATAGATCATGGGATCTATGGTACAGTTGATGAGGTTACTTCAATCAACCACTGTGGTGACAAAGCCATCTTTTTTGTTCCTTTTTCTTGTCAATATTGTGGAGTTCTCGGTTTTTACACCGGAACTATGGTTCTGATTTTTCTACTAGAATTGAATCCTTTCCGCTGCCACCACACTATATGAATGTAAGGACAGGAAAGTACAAGTAGGCAAAGATCAGGAAAAGGCGCAATCAGAAAAAGATTCCCACTCCAAAAACCCGAGGTGGGAAAAAACCAAACTAACAATCAGGTACTTATACCATGAAAACGTTTTGTTTTGAATGAGCAGCTATTTTCCCAATAGGTGGCCAATCAGTTACCTTAACTTAGCTAAAAATATGAAAACACACATTAGGTGACAAAGCACAAAAATATCAAACACCAAGACATAAAACAAAAATAACCACCACAGAAGTATCGACTTGGAACGATCAGTAACACAAAGTTACTGACGGGCTTAAATCGATTTTACACGGCCGTAACCTCACCCTCAGCTTCTGCAGTGGTTCATAACCTTAAGTTAGTTCTTCGGTCCTCGTGGACCACTGACACAGAATCACTGACACAGTTTAAGCGAATATATTTCCTTTAATTAGTTTAAATAGATAATAAACACACATACATAAATGGCATACTTTAACACTTACTTTAAAGCAATTCGCGTAACAATATACAATTCCTTGTTTATAATATTCGATTTAATTGCTTAATGTAAAAATATTCCATTAAATATTTCCAAAATAATCCAATAACATGTACACTATTTAATAGTGCATGTACACTATTTAATAGTGTCACATCAAAATCAAGTTGGATCCCCTTTATATACCTACATCTTATCAAGAGCCCAAGAAGAAGTTCTCGTGGCAATGACATACACAAAAAACCTATAAGGGTATTCAGCAACCGTCGGCGTAACATATATATAACATGGTTGTGTAGTGAAGAACCCACGACAACTCAAGTTCACTAGAGTTAGTAAGAGTTAGAAAACTATGACTAAGTCTAGATCCTGTAAGCGACCATGACAAGCTTGTAATATAGCCCCGCACAGGCTGATCCCTGTGCCAGCTACAGAGCTTGAATTGTGTAATGTGATTGTAAAGTGTTCTGCGTCGGTAGTAAAGAACAAAAAAGTCGTCTGGTAATTTAGTTCATTTGTAATTACACGTTTCTTAAGTTAGTTTCACGTTTCTTCGTAATTTTACTGACTTCATGAATTTCCCTTTTATTAGTCATTAGCTCGACTGCACGAAGTGCATAGAGCTATTGCAGTCACCCCGGTCGTCCACGTTCCCGTTATCGTTCCCGTTCCCGTGCGCGTCACACTTGCCTATAAGTTTTCTAGGAGTCCATATCTTGACAACCACTCATCAGAAAGCATTCATACTTGGACCATACATGTAGATACCCTGTTGGGTTAGCTTTCATTCTATGGCATCGGCCCCTGGGCCTAGGCCAGGGGGTGGGGCTGGGGGTTAAAATCTAGAACGCCTTCAAAAATGGCCAGTCTTATGTTAAAGTTTTCTAGAAGTCTATATCTTGACAACCACTCATCAGAAAGCATTGGTACTTTGGCCATTGACACCCTGTAGGGTCGGCTTTCATTCCATGGCATCGGCTTCCTGGGTCCATGCCAGGGGGTGGGGCTAGAGGTTTAAATCTAGAACACCCTAAATAATAATGGCTTTTCTATGATATAGTATTCTAGAAGTCTATTGATTTTGCCTTATATCTCGGTACTCAATTGGTTTGTGAACAAACTTCTTTCACACTATGTTTGTATATGACAAGACTTTTGACCCTAAAGTAGTCCTAAGTCATTATGACCTAATTTCACGGTTCAGTGATTTTGCCTTATATCTAGACACTCATTTGGTATATGAACATACTGTTTTCAGGATATGTTTGCGTTTGACAAGACCTTTGACCCTGAAGTATTCCTAGGTCACTGTGACCTAATTTCATGGTTCAGTGATGTTGCCTTATATCTTGACACTCAGTTGGTATTTTTTCTTACTTCTTTCAGATTATGATTAAGTATGACCAGACCTTTAACCCAAACATACTTATTGGTCACTATGACCTATATAATTTCATGGTTTAGTGATTTTTCCTTATATCTCGGCACTCAATTGGTTTATGAAAAAAATTCTTTCACACTATGTTTGGGAATGACAAGACCTTTGACCCTAAAGTAGTTGTAGATCATTATGACCTAATTTCACGGTTCAGTGATTTTCCCTTATATCTCGGCACTCAATTGGTATATGAACATACTTCTTTCATGATATGTTTGGGTAGGACAAGACCTTTGACCGTAAAGTATTCTAGGGTCACTGTGACCTAATTTTATGGTTCACTGACTTTGCCTTATTTCTTGACACTCAGTTGGTATGTTTCATACTTCTTTTTTATTATGAATGAGTCTGACCAGACCTTTTACCCAAACATACTTATAGGTCACTATGACCTAATTTCATGGTACAGTGATTTCCTTTATATCTCAATACTCAATGGGTATACGATCATATTTCTTTCACATTATGAGTAAGTATAGATTGACCTATGACCCTGAAGTACTTATTGGTCAGTGTGACCTTATTTCACAGTTCAGTGATTTTGCCTTGTATCTTGGCACTCAGTTGGTATATGAACGCACTTCTTACACAGTATGAGTGAGACCTTTAAATCTGAGGTAGTTACAGTTAACTTTCATGGTTCAGAGATTTTGCCTTATTGCATCAAGGCAAAGAGATGTATGAGCATAATGCTTTGGGTTACAAATCGGGTTAGGTCTTATGTTTGATAAAGGTCAGAAGCAGTCGAGCGCGCTGTCCTGCGACAGCTCTTATTTTATTTTGTTCCTCAAATAAGTTTAGGTTCATTTTTATTGTTTTCCGCATGTTAAGTGTTCAAAAGTTTATTTCCAAAATTTATGGCATGGCTTTTTATTAGCTCACCTGAGCCGAAGGCTCATAGGTGAGCTTATAGTATACCCATGCTCCGGCGTCCGTCCGGCGTCCGTCCGTCGTCCACAATTTTAAAGATCTTCTTCTCTGAAACCGCTGGGCCGATTGTTCTCATATTACACATACACCATCTACAGGTAGGGGGAAAGAATAATTGTGTTTTTTGTTTTGATCCGATAAGGACTCTGGTTGCTATGGCAACTTATGCTTCCCATAGACTTAAAATGGAAAAAAAAAGTGAAAATTGCCAGTTTTTGCTGTCTTGTTGGAGATATTTGAATTTTGTTTTTGCAGAAATGTTTATTGGGTAGTCCTCTACGTTTCATGTGACTTTTGTCCTAATCCTTCATTTTGATTGGTTGTAGGTGCCCCATATAGGACAAAATTTCGAAAAACATTCAAACATCTTCTTCTCAGAAACTTTCAAGGGGATGAAGCCTGTACTTTGTATACATGTTCCTGACAGTGACCTCTACATAATTTGTGTTTTTTATTCCAGGCGGATAAGAACTCTGGTTGCTATGGCAACTTAAAGTTTCCATAGACTTATAATGGGAAAAGTGGAAATCGGCTATTTTTCCGCTAAAATTGCAGACATTTGAATTTTGTTTTTGCAGAAATGTTTATTGAGTAGTGTTGTACGTTTCTTGCGAGTTTTGTCCTAATCCTTTATTTTGATTGGTTGCTGGGGCCCCATAAAGGGCAAAATTTAAAAAAAAAAAAAACATTCAAAAATCTTCTCCTCAGAAACTGTCAAGTGGATGAATCCTGTACTTTGTATACATGTTCCTGACAGTAGCCTCTACATAATTTGTGTATTTTATTCCAGTCGGATAAGAACTCTGGTTGCTATGGTAACTTTAAGTTTCCATAGACTTATAATGGGAAAAGTGGAAATTAGCTATTTTTTGAAAACTATTGCAGCCTGGGATCTGAAAAGTGGTAGATGCAAACAACTAATGGATTAGATGAAGGTATATGATTAATTTAGGTCAAGGTCATCTCTTGACCTTGGCCAGTCTGTCGTCCATACACACTTTTCGAAGATTTTTTTCTCTGAAACCACTTGGCCAATCAAAGCCAAATTTTATATGAAGCATCTGTAGGAAGTGGGAACCAATGTGTATATAAGTAATCCAGGTCACATGACCAAGATGGCCGCCGTGCCCATATATGGTAAAAACCCTTAAAATATCTTCTCCAGAACCAGTGAACCAATTTCAACGAAACTTTGCATGAAGTATGGATGACTCAAGTTCTACAATGTATATATAAATCATGACCCTGTGGTGACCTTGACCTATTTTATGGCAAGGTCAACATAGGTCGTCAATGCATTTGAATGGGGAAAACTTTTAAAATGTCATTTTAAGTGAAAGTCTTGCAGGAAATGGGCAGTAGGACTGAATTTTAATGATTCTGAAAAAAAAAATGGACCCCAGGGGCTCATCTGCTTTTAAAATGTTATTTAAAGGGGAAAATCAGCAGAAAATTGGCAAATGGACAGAATATTGATTATTCTGAAAAAAGAAAATGGCCCAAGGGCTTCATCTGCCCCTGCGCTTGTGTTAAATACCATAATATTCAAATATGTTTATTGGTATATGAAGCAGATCTCAGGTGAGCGTTTACAGGACCACTGGTCCTCTGGTTATGGCTTTGGTTTAAAGAGAAAGTGTCCGTTCCGAAAGAATGCCAGCCACAGACTACCTAGTCCCGGGGGTTCGCATACATATATTCTTCAGACGCATAAATGACAAGTTCTAAAGAGATATATATGTATTACTATGCGCGAATCCTAGGACCGCCAGAGAGAAAGCTCATTCAGATGAAGAATAATTATTGAACTTTCTCTCCGCCTCTTATTTATTATGCACTCCATCAATCTCTCTCGCGGAGACAATCATTAGAGGCTGTGTGTTGGTGAAAACCAGTCTGCCCAGCAACGGATGATTCGGCGAGGAGACTGTATTATATTACGTATGTAAACATCATAGATAAGTTTAGATCATTTAGATATTAAACATTAGTGTCCACAGTTCCGACAAAATTGACGTGTGTAGCCCTATTGTACTGGGGCCGAAATATAGCACAAGCCGTAGATATATAGACTACATTTTTATTTTCCCAGGTTCGTTAACTTCATATGTTGCGATGTTACTTCTAGTCTGGATTCTTATCTGCGGGATCTCTTCTTATATCCTGCCTACCTACGTCACTCTCAGACATTTATTCAAGTGGCTAAAATTATGCAGACAACTATATCATTCACTAACAGAGATTCCCACGCTTACTACTACCTACACATGTTTGCAGACCTGTAGTGTTACTTATTCCTTACATGCACAAAGTATTTAAATAGAATGTTTAAATGCTTAAATTTTATCAACTGCATGCATTGAGAAATTTTTCAAATTGTTATATATTTTTGTTTATAATTTTCATGCATTAAATTCTTTACGGAACTTTTTGATTTTAAAAACACCATAAATTTATGAATGGAAGTAAAAGGCATGCTTTGGAGTGGGAATCTTTTTCTGAATGCACCTTTTCCTGATCTTTGCCTACTTGTACCTTTTTTTAAATAATCCATTGGAATGTAAACAGGAAAATAAGTTGATGTTTAGACAAATTCGTCTATTGTTATCTTTTAATTGTCCAATTATAATCATCTCAGGGAAAATGTCTGGCAGTAGGAACAGCACGTCTTAATAAAGCAGGTAAGTCCCATGTATGGTACGAATACGCTTCGAATCACCCATTTTAGTCGTCGAATTAAGTGGACTACTGGTAAGTTCACCACGTCGGTAAAACTGTTACACTCGTACTTTGTTACATCCATGTTTCGTCGCTACGACAGTTTATCAACTCTGATTTGCTGCAGGCTTATCAGGATTAAAATGCATTAATGCATTTTAGAAGGTGTTGTCTCATTTGTGGACTATCATAGTGTATATACACCGGTTCCTTCCCAAATCATTTTCATATGCAATAGCAATATCTACTAGTTCTTTCTGATTTTCCGATACAGGTTCGTCCATTTCTGGTATTTGTTCTGGGTATGAACGTCCGTAATTTGTTATATTTTCCGTGTTTATTTGAAAAATTACGGATGTTTCCGTGATTCTCGGACTATTTTTATTTCCGTGAAATGTCCGTAACATTTTGTTAGTAACAAAAAACGGAAGTTTCCGTAAACTTCCGGAATTTTCCGTACCTCCGTGTATCCGTGACGTTCCGTGTTTTGTCAACGACCTCCTTCCTGTACATTGACACGATTTCACTAAATAAAAATCTTTGTTTTCAAAGCAAATACCACACTTTACTTCCCAATCTTCATAGTATTTACCACTCATCGTTCTTAATAACTCTTGACAAATTTCGTTCTGGCGTTGTTATACTTTTCCTATTTCCTTATGTCTAATTAGGGCTCATGTGTGTCTTTCATCCCCTTCTATCTTCGCATACCGATTCTTTTAGTATCAAATTCACAGGTAAAGCCCCGTTTACACATTCACGATTTTTGGCTACGGTGCCGCTACGATTCGCCACGATTTGTAAAATCGTCGTGTACCGTGGTCATTCGTAGTAGAACCGTAGTGAATCGTGGTGAATCTTGATGAATCGTGATGATTCGGGAAACTCTACGGCAGCGCTACGGAAGTTTTAAACTGTTTAAAACATTCGTGGCGTACCGTGGCGAATCGTGGTGGTAAATGGGCGTGGCCTAATTCGTAGCGCAACCGTAGCGGAATCTTGCTTATTCGTACTGACACCGTAGCTATATTCGCGGCTATTCGTGAGAGATCGTAGCCAATCGTGGAGCTCCGTAGCGAAACCGTGGAATCTTTTACACCACGAACTCTCACGATTCACCACGAATTGTGTACGGTTGTCCTACGAATCATCCACGGTTTCGCTACGGAGCTCCACGATTGGCCACGACGGCTACCGCCGTGAATCGTACTAATACCGTATCGAACCGTACAAGCACCGTGAGCATTGGTTGTGCCATCGTGGTTAATCCTCATTGACCGTAGCGTTGCCGTCATGAATCGTCATTGATTCGTAGCGATACCTTGCAGACACCGTACTAAGATCGTGGACATTCTTACTAGAATCGTAGAGATACTGAATATTTCCACTTTTCGCCACGATTCACCACGATCCATCCCGATTTTTCTGACCATGAGAAATCGGGGTGAATCGTGGTGAATCGTAGAGAAAATCGTGAATGTGTAAACGGGGCTTAAGTTCATTTCCAGAGAAGCTTATCTGTAATAAACAGTTCCAGTTTTACCGTTTTGTTTCTTACTGATAACCAAGTCATGGTTTCATGGCAATGAACAATGTCTGGATTGTTCGTTCTAGAACGGTTTGAACCTGGGTACTAGTATCTTATATACATATTATCATCACGAGAACACGTCTTTGAAAATACATTCAATAGTCATTGTAAATAGTTCGTTGACACATCATTTACAAAGTCCACACATGATACGAAATATCAATTCAATAATCGTCATGACAAAATCCACGTTATGAAATATATAAGTTCATAACTTTAGTAATAATATAGTGCCTGGCCAAGGCGTTATATACAAGTTTATCTATTGGTTAACAATAATAGTGTCACAAATGTGTGCACTCCGCCTGGGACTCCGTCGTTTCTTGAAATAACGTTGGATATATCGTCTGACCATGACTGGACGTTGAAGGTATTTCTGTTCCCGCTGGAACTGTCATGTGTTCCTTGACTGATGTCAACACGCCCGGAGAACCTTGATGTGGCTTGGTCGATGCGACTTTTCTCAACTGAAAATTTTCAAAGGTATAGCAACAGGATCTTTAAAATAAGGCTCCATACTTTTTGCATGTGCAAATGCAAATTATAAGCATGCTTGCTATGGTAATATTGCAATGCTAAAATAGACCCATTTAGGCCATTTGTCTTCTTTTACGACAATTGGTTGCATGTTATCTAATTTAGATATCAAGTTGTTCATTGAGATTTGTTCAATGGATTTAAGGGATTCTGGCAAGGGTAGTTTGCTAAAGTTTGGGTATTTGATTATGAGTGGATTTACGTTAACGTGGGAAATATTGATAGATCTTAATAGATCAAGATCATTGTTTTCAACTTCAAAATTGCTCGTGCGAACATACGACGATGTCAGGGTAAAGAAAACATTTGATGCAATGCATTCAGCTGGAACGGTCAAGATATCAATTGGTGACTTGGTCACTTCAGTGAAAGTTTGACCAATGCTGCATACGACTGAAAAGATTAGTTTTGTTTGTGATACAACCCCACATGAGAATTCCATTAGTTTAATTGCAAATGGCAATCTCATGTCCATTGTTATAATGCTTTCACAGTAATGTTGTACCATTTCTTTTTTCTGCAGAAATAGGATGATAATAAACTAAATGTCTGTCCCAAGGAATTTGATTATCAGTGTCGTCGTTAAAGAATCTGAACTCAGTCTTAAAATAATGAATATGGAAAATTTTCAGGGTCTGGACAGTATCAGCCCCCGGCGCTGTGGGACAACCGAATATATTCTTCTTAAGTTTACATCATTACCGCCCCCAGTGGCAACTGATCTGCTTCTGATGGAATATCCTCCCCGACGCGGTGCTTGCCCTATGGCAGCAAAATTTTGCGGCGCAGTGCTCCTATGTAGGGGCCTTGCGCGGCATTTTTCTGCGTTGTGACCGCGTCGCTTGCAAATATTGCAGTACTCTGGTCTCGCTACCGACACGTCCATTGGAGTGATCTTCCGGTCGTCATGTTCCTCCAATTTCCCACCGGTACGGAGATTGAAGTTCTTACAGAGGTTTTTCCTCATCCATGGCCATAGCCACAGCCCTACGTAGCTCCTCTGGATTCTTTCTTATTACTTTTATTTTCAAATAGTCATATTATAAACCGTCAGTAAAATAACCAACGAGCAGACGCTCGATGGGCGCTAATTCACCTTGATTCTGACCTTCTCCTTGGAAGGAATCCTCTGCAAGATTTAATAACCTTTCAGGGTACATTTGCACATTTTCGTGCTTTTCTTGCCTTAGTCTCCGCAATAGACCGAGCGCAAAACTCTTGTCTTTAACCTCGACAAACCGTGATTGGAGCTCATTTCTAAGCTTCAGCCTATGCCTGTCCTGATGGGCAGTCAGCCGTGGATGGATGAAGTCGCTCAACGGCCCATCGGCCGTTTGTAGAGCCAGTAATTTTAACTTCTCGTCATCACAAGCTGTTATTAAACCATAATTGTTAATTGCTTTGATCCACACCTTAATTTTAGTGGGCGTGCCATCAAGCCGCGGTAAAATTTTAGCTACGCTTTGAGCTTGCACCACAAAAGAAAGAGATACCGGCTGAGTAGACAGAGTCTGCTACAGTACTGGTTAATTAATCTGCTGAGGTGCAGCCGGCTGTTGTTGCTGTTGTTACTGCGACTGCTGTTGTTCCGCCATGCTTCGTTATGCTTACTTACTTAACCTTTCATTTTTCATCTTACTTACTTACTACTTACATGTACCTAATAACATAATTTCATAATTGTAATTATTTTGATTGCTCTTGGTGCCGACAAGAAAATAAAACTTTACTCACCATTTTTGGGTCTTTAATCACTGTTAAAACGCCACGGACACATGTCTGTACACTCAAATGTTTTCACCGCACAATAAACTGTTAATCAGGTCGAGTCAATCAGGTCGATCGTAGATTATATACACGAGTAATAGGTTGCAGTTCAAACTAAGGACAAACTAAGATGGAGATTATGACATGAAAATATTTTTTTCATGCAAATTATAAGCTTGCTTGCTATGGTAATGCAATGCTAAAATATACCCATTTAGGCCATTTGTCTTCTTTTACGACAATTGGTTGCATGTTATCTAATTTAGATATCAAGTTGTTCATTGAGATTTGTTCAATGGATTTATGGGATTCTGGCAAGGGTAGTTTGCTATAGTTTGGGTATTTGGTTATGAGTGGATTAACGTTAACGTTAGAAATATTGATAGATCTTAATAGATCAAGATCATTGTTTTCAACTTCAAAATTGCTCGTGCGAACATACGACGATGTCAGGGTAAAGAAATCATTTGATGCAATGCGTTCAGCTGGAACGGTCAAGATATCAATTGGTGACTTGGTCACTTTAGTGAAAGTTTGACCACTGCTGCATACGACTGAAAAGATTAGTTTTGTTTGTGATACAACACCCCATGAGAATTTCATCAGTTTAATTGCAAATGGCAATCTCATGTCCATTGTTATAATGCTTTCACAGTAATTTTGTACCATTTCTTTTTTATGCAGAAATAGGATGATAATAAACTAAATGTCTGTCCCAAGGAATTTGATTAGCACTGTCGTCGTACAAGAATCTGAACTCATTCTTAAAATAATATGGAAAATTTTCAGGGTCTGGACAGTATCGGGCCCCGGTGCTGCGCCCATGACGACAAAACACGGATTTTTCACGGATTCACGGAAATCACGGAAATTATAAAAAAAATGAGTTTTTGTTTATATTTATTTTGTTTATTTTATATAAATCTGTTCAAAAATCAATAAAATAATATATTTTGAGTCAAACCATGCCTAATTTAGGATAAAAACGATCTCCGTACATGTTCCGTGACTTCCGTGAAAGCTCCGTGAATTCCGTGATTCCTTACATCTTCCGTGAAGGCTCCGTGATATGTCCGTGATACACAGGTGAAGCGTCCGTAGCGTCCGTGATATAGTTCCGTGAAATGTCCGTGAAATGTCCGTGAAGGTGAGCTCTCAAACCCCATGGATACGTCAATACTGATAAAGCAAGTATTACGGTAATAATTTATTAGCAAATCATTTAGATCGGCAATCTAAACATTTAACTGTCCTTGAGCTTTGCAGCTGGCGTTTGTTTAATTTGACTTCTTGGCATTTAGGATGTAACCAGAGTTGACATTTCGGACATTTAAACATTAAGTCCGACTCTGGCATTCGACATGTACAATGCAGCTCAAAAATTGGGTGGACTTGGTAATAAAGATTTTTTCTGGTTGCCGTCTGGCACGGAAATTCAGTGAAAAGTCCGTCATTAATGCATTTTAGAAGGTGTTGTCTCATTTGTGGACACCGGTTCCTTCCCAAATGCCAAGGACACTGCAAATGCTATAGCATAAACTCCACAGTCATTTGAATTTGTTTGTATGTCATTGTTCATTAACTTGATTGTGATACTTGTCTCTGGGGAATGCAGCATGTTACACACGCTGTTCTCGATGCCAGTCGATACACCCGTTGACAAGCCACTGTCATACAATCTCACATCCCCAGATATGGGAATGTGTAGCCACGGTAACCCAATGAAGACCCCCCGTCCTTCGGATGTGTATTTAAAATCTGTATGAAGGAGTCAACTACCGGCTTAAAACATGGTTTTTCTGCATAACAACATGACTGTAGTCCATCCAAGAAAGGGAACTGTTTGTGCAACATATATTGAGCACAGTCAATCACGCTGTCATCTAACCAGCCATTGTCGACTTCTCCTTTGATTCTAGCAATAGCATCATTGGATAGACTTGTTCCTTTTTGTTTTATATCACTTTCTATGCTTTTTCTGATTTCTTTGTTCTCTTGCTCGTCGTTTTCTTGTACTTGTTCTGGTACATGTTCATTTTTAGATGCAATAGCAATATCTACTAATTCTTCCTGATTTTCCGATACAGGTTCGTCCATTTCTGGTATTGGTTCTGGGTATGAACTTTCAACAACTTTGATATCACCTGGGCGCGGTTGTTTCCTACCCGACTTGGCCTTACCTATAGCTTTCGTTCTCACTAAACCAACACTTGTTGATGCCAAAGACTTTTTACCAGTGTCCATTCGTAGAGCAGTTTTCACTGCTAACACATGAGAGCATGCGGCATGGGGAATCAAACATGAACATGTTTCTGTAGGAAATATTTCTACTGTGAATACTTTCCCTGTAGGTCCCATAACAACGAAACATCCGAACTTTGGGACGAAGACAACTCACTAATGTTTCCGTGATTCTCGGACTATTTTCAATTCCGTGAAATGTCCGTACAGTTTGTCCGTGATTTGTCAGAAATACCGTATTTTAGTAACAAAAAACGGAAGTTTCCGTAAACTTCCGGAATTTTCCGTACCTCCGTGAATCCGTGAAGTTCCGTGTTTTGTCAACGACACCGGCGCTGTGGGACAACCGAATATATTCTTCTTAAGTTAACATCATTACCGCCCCCAGTGGCAACTGATCTGCCTCTGATGGAATATCCTCCCCGACGCGGTGCTTGCCCTATGGCAGCAACATTTTGCGGCGCAGTGCTCCTGTGTAGGGGCCTTGTGTGGCATTTATCTGCGTTGTGACCGCGTCGCTTGCAAATATTGCAGTACTGCGGTCTCGCTACCGACACGTCCAATGGAGTGATCTCCCGGTCGTCATGTTCCTCCAATTTCCAACCGGTACGGAGATTGAAGTTCTTCCGGAGGTTTTTCCTCATCCATGGCCTTAGCCACAGCCCTACGTAGCTCCTCTGAATTCTTTCTCATTACCTTTATTTTAAAATCGTCATATTATAAACCGTCAGTAAAATAACCCACGAGCACACGCTCGATGGGCGCTTATTCACCCTGATTCTGACCTTCTCCTTGGAAGACATCCTCTGCAAGATTTAATAACCTTTCAGGGTACATTTGCACATTTTTAGCTTGCACCACAAACGAAAGAGATACCAGCTGAGTAGACAGAGTCTGCAACAGTACTGGTTAATTAATCTGCTGAGGTGCAGCCGGCTGTTGTTGCTGTTGTTACTGCGGCTGCTGTTGTTCCGCCATGCTTCGTTATGCTTACTTACTTTACCCTTCTTTTTTCATCTTACTTACTTACTACTTACTTAATAACGTAATTTCATAATTGTAATTATTTTGATTGCTCTTGGTGCCGACAAGAAAATAAAACTTTACTCACCATTTTTGGGTCTTTAATCACTGTTATAACGCCACGGACACTTGTCTGTACACTCAAATATTTTCACTGCACAATAAACTGTTAATCAGGTCGAGCCAACCAGGTCGATCGCAGATTATATACATGAGTAATAGGAAATTGTCCCGCTGATTCACAATTACCACTCGACGTTGTCGTCCCCGCCTTCCAACGCTAGAAGTTCTCGTGGCAAAGACATACACAGCAATCGTATTAAGGGTATTCAGCAACCGTCCGGGTAACATATATATATATAACATGGTTGTGTAATGAAGAACCCACGGCAATAGTCTACAACTCAAGTTCACTAGAGTTGGTAAGAGTTAGAAAACTATTACTAAGTCTATATCCTGTAAACGGCGACCATGACAAGTAAGAGATAACACTAACTGCTATAACTCTATAATTTAATAAGCTTACGTAACTGAAAATAATTGTCTCTTGAATTTAACACACTGTCTCTAGGCAAACATACATATTCATCAGCATCTCGTTTTACAACCAAGGTTAGTTTATCATCTTGACCTTTAACATAATTACAGTTATAATTATCTAAAGGAAATTTAACTGCTTCTTGACAAGTACAATGAATTCCTCAATTCACAAGGTACGAATAGCAATATAGTATACACATTTTCCAACAAATCCAGTTATATTTCTATTTTCGGATTTTAACGACCAAGAATTTAAGCATGTATAAACCATTTTAATTAATGCCAAAGTACAATCTTTAATAAACCAATTAACAGCAAAGAACAATCATTAATAAACCAATTAACGCCAAAGTATAATCATTAGTAAACCTCTTTTTACCACTAACTTGTTTTTTAATCTTTTGTCCTCGGAACGAACCTTTATGGTTACGTTGTTCCGTATCAGCTTATCTATGTAAATATATACGTATCAGCTTATCTATGTATATGTCTATAATCTAAGTGACTGTCCCGAAACCATTTTAATAACATGGTTGGATAGCCATCAGAACGTAACTTGTAATCTAATTTTAGTACCTCATCAAGTAACTTTGGGCGTATGTCAGCGAACACGTCCTAATGTGTATATGTCATAATTTATAAACTTAAGTTTCAATAAATCCAATTATTAAAATGTATGTCTATTGGTCTACCTAAAATGTCTGCCTTAAAATTACAGTTACAGTACACTCACACACAAAATATTACCACACAAAAAATAATCTGTTTAATGAGCCTCTGATTCTGACATGAATTTATCAAAAGACTGCGTCCTAGTAATGGTTTCTTCTTTAAGTTCATTAATTTCATTGATTATTTTCTTTTGCTGATTTCTGTATTCCTCAATCAAAATGAGCCCGTGCATGAGAAAAAAAACACTTTGCATATGCGAAAACAAAGACGCAGATCAGCTGTGCAGTAACTGCACAGCTGATCAGCGCCTTTGTTTTCGCTGCTCAGATAGCAAAAGCTTTCTTCTTCTTAAATACGCAATTTCAAGCTTCTAGCCTGCTTCTGTGACTGTACAGCCTGGTTTGTGTCAGACCTGGTCGGAAACTCCGAAGACCGGTTTCCTCGCGTCGCGGCCCATTTCTGCTAGTTTTACTTGTATCAATTCTCCGTGCTGTTTAATTATATTGAAATCTAAACCACGAACTAAAATGTATCCTATTACCCAAATAATTGCATTTTTTCAAAAACTTTAAAAAGACAGCATTTTTTCTTTGACCGAACGAGTCCTCGTGCGACCCTGCAATTTGAGTGGACTATACATGATTTTTCAAGAAAACAACAGGTATATTTGTTATATACGTTGCCGTCGATGATCATCGATATACGGTTCTTTTTGTTGTATGACGTCATATTGCAGGTCTTTTCCGTCCCCCAGTCTTATCAGCACCTCTTGTCTGTTGAGTAGTTAATAAATAATCCAGTTTTGAACACAAATTAGTGACCGATTTTCCCAAATCGGTTATTCTGCGGTCCGAACTTAATGGCTGGGCTGGAGCTACTGTCATGTTAGGGACTGGAGAGAGCCTTTCCCATCTTCGCCACCGTCATCGCTGAGGTAATATCGGTGTGCTTACCAGCTCGCACAAAAATGCTAGCTTGGCTGGCAAACCTTGAATGGATTTGGGTGTAAGTTCATGATCTGATGTGGATAGTCGATTTCCTTTCTCTAAAACATGGCTATGATAGTCCTCTATATCTTGTTGAGGCACCAATTTCTAGTTATTGAAGTGTTCCGCTTCTACTAGCAGAAAATGTGTGTTAGCATCGGCACAGTAGTTTCTTCAGTACTCGCTATACAGCATGATCGGTACACCCCATACAGCACTAGCAAACGTTTTTGCGACACGCGATACTAAACAGTTTTTGAACCCCTCTTGATTACTGTTTGAAAATAATTGCCCTTACACAGCATTGTGTGTAGAAATATTAATAATGGCTGGACCGAAATACATCATTAAGTATGTGTAATCCAATTACAACTGTTTCATATCAGGCTGGTGCCAAATATCGACGAAATGGTACTGGTGCATCCTTCGAAATCGAAAGTAGGAGAATATTTTCTGAACAAAAAATGTGAAAATGAAGAGAATCGTACAAATGTTAGAAAATTAAAGTAGCAATTCGAAAAGCCCTTCATTTTTTGCTTCTTGAACTACTGGTAGGAATCTGAATCTGAATTTGAAGCTTTGCCTGGAGGCACAAGCAGCCCATCTATTTCTCCTAGGTCCCAATGGGTAGATTTGAAGCTTTGCCTGGAGGCACAAGCAGCCCATCTTTTTCTCCTAGGCCCAAATGGGCGGAGGCCCATATTCCCTCCCGACCGGCATTTGTAAAGTCACTGACCATCCACAGCAATGAAAAACCATTCTACACGTTTTGCCATGTGGCGTCTAGTTGAATTAATGAAGAAAACTATTTTACCGTTTCGCACGAAGCTTGTAGTTATTCATATATAAAACAGTTTAGTTTTAGTTTTGTCTCGTTTTTGACCATTCTACGGGTCTTTGAAAATGAATTATCCGGCACAATTGGATTTTTACAAACTTGATGACGTATAATTATGTGACATCACGTGACCTCAAATTTGCCATATCTTAACTATACGGCACTGCTGCAGTCTCTCCCATGCTATGTTGACATCCGGCGGTCTGATAAACCAAACTTTGCACGGCAAAGCATTAATGTCTCTACAGATTCGACGTAAATACGCTATATTAGGTCGATTACGTCGACTATGACCATTCTGACAAGCTAGCATCATTGCTAGACAATCAGTGCAACTGGAAAAACTTATGTTTTCAATGAGATAGCAATGTTTTTTTTGTGCATGGCAAGGGGCAAATTGTTGTCGTGCTCGATATTATTTGCAGTTTTGGATTTTAGTTGAATTGCTATATCTAGGACTGTTAAGTCACATTACAAATTATTTTGATACGAACTTCACAACATAGTTTGCAAACAAACGAATGCTTATATTGTGTCAAAATTTATTAAATCGAATTTTTATAAATATGAAAAACATTTGAATTACAACTTTTGCGTTTTCAAAGCTCTTCGGTGTAGTTATGTCAGCCTGCTCGTGACTGTTTAGCATTTAATGTTTGTTTGTTTGAATTGATGCTAGACATCCCAGTCAACAGCTATGATCATGTAGGGACGTGGTCTTCATTTTATGGGACTCCTATCCACAAAGTTAGAATGTACAAAACGTGCTTCAATCTAACCACCCACAGAAAAAGGTACAAGTAGGCAACGATCAGGAAAAGGCGCAATCAGAAAAAAAGATTCCCACTCCAAAAACCGAGGTGGGGGAAAAAACTAAATTAACAAGCCAGTAAGACATATATGTATGGATTAACTTGAGCAAGCTCCGCCTGAGCAGTTAACCAGTAATCCGATGGTCAGTCAGTAGCGTACATGTATATGCTTTCACTGAAGACACAAATAGCCCATCTATTTCTTTAGGACTCAAAGGGCGGCGGCCATATTCCCACCATATATTGTGCCGGACGCGGCTTTCACTTTACCGGTAAATGTGACGGATATGCGTGATAACAGCTAAGAGAGTTTCGTTTAACTCCCTACAGTACTGGTAGATACCTAGGGAGCAATGGCTTCGTCCCGACATGACTGAAAAAATGTTGACTGGGACGTTAAACCTCAATACAAACAAACAATTAAACCGGGATGAACCAGGCAGTTAAACCGGGGCTCCGTGTACATCATGTTTCACGAAATGCTTTTATTGGACCTGGACGGTAGATCATATATATATGTTTTCAGTAGGAAACGTTCCCGCATCTTACTTTGTAGTGATGCTGTACACGACCTGTACATGATGTGTGCTCGCGCGCGCGTGCGAGTATTACAGATTCGACTTGATCGTCGTGGCCTGACCCTGATGGTACCTGATCGTAAAAGGATACTAAATATTAGGTTTTTGATGCTGTCTGAAGGAGAATATAAACATAAGCATCTAATAAAACAAAATTTAAGGCATATCAAAACGTGGGTATTCAATCCGATAATGTTAGGGAATTGTCCGTTTTTCTAATAAATAAATAAATAAATTTATTTAAGAGGATTGTATGTATAGCGTCTCAAAAGACAGTCTTTTAAGATAAAATACATTCCAGTTTCATTTGATTGATGTAGGCGCTAATTAACCAATTAGCTATGCAATAACCTATGCGTCTGGAATCATTCTTTTGATGTGCGCGGAACACATGTGCGTAAACACGCCCGCCTCTTATCTTATCGTATGCTATTCATAAAAGGATTTGAGTAGCTTCAGAGAGGATTGACAACATGTCTTGGAAATCATTTATAACAAACTGCAAGTTTTCGGGAAATATTCGTTATTCGTAGCGTTGAATGTGTCTTTAAAAAAAAAAAAACAATTGTAACATCGGTGCTTAATTTGTTGTGGAACATTTATTCATTATTATGTAGAATAAACATTATGACTCTGCATCTCGGGGTTATGACACTGACAATAGTGAACAAAATTTAACCACCGTCTAAAGTTCAAACTGTCGAGCATCGTTTAAGGGTAACACGTTTTCGTTTTCATAGTGTCCCGTCTCTGTATAACGATCAGTTAGCTGGGATATGAAACAAAAGCGTTATTTAATATTTAACATAAATGTCTAGCAAAATTTTGCGTCGACAGGATAGTTATTGACATTATATATGT
The DNA here is from genome assembly GCA_964017185.1 of Rugalucina vietnamica. NCBI lineage: Eukaryota > Metazoa > Mollusca > Bivalvia > Lucinida > Lucinidae > Rugalucina > Rugalucina vietnamica. The sequence goes on along the minus strand of OZ024879.1, from coordinate 10,996,482 downwards.
ACGATTCTTCAATGATTTTTGTTACATTTTATTTTCCACAAAACTCGCAATTTTCTAAAATTTATATCCAACATGCTATCGAAATACAATTTAGTTTAATTGCAACTACGTGTAATATTTCAAATTAATATGTGGGCAATTGCACTCCAATAGGCTCCTTTTTGATTACAAATAATAATTTCATAACTATAAGTCAGAACTTTACATATGAAATTCGAGAGCTGTAAGTTTCAGCAAAATAAAGCGCACAGGAATGAGTTTCTTTAATAAACCGAAATGCAAGTATTGATAAGGATTTGCGTAAAAATACCATTTCTAATTTATGGCTTGAAGAGGCTACATATTGTTTTGCTAACTCAATGATTCACATATTATATCATGTGCATATTTAGTTAACTGTACACCAAAAAGATATTAACTAGTCAAGGACTTTGGTGTGGTGGCGACAATGTGTTCTGCGGTTTGAAGCACTGGATTGACAATCATGACATTTAATGGATCTAAGGAGAGAAAAGATGTAATTTGACTAAAATCAATCGCAGGTTCGACCCCTGGCTTCTCCAGTCCGTCGGATGGGACTACAAACGTCCCGTCTCCATATGACGTCCCGTCCATATAGGCGTCCCGTCTCCATATGACCTTAGCTGTTGGTGGGACGTTAAGCCCCAATCAAACAACCAAACCTACCAGAAAGCATACCCCACTACCAGATCAAATCACAATAACCCCAATATGCATACCAACCTATGCAAATATATTGCAAATATTACCCTATCATACAACAGCAAATATACTACGTAAATATATTTATATGCAGTCTGCACATACGTTAGCAAACATGAATATTATATTTATATTTGACACCTGCAAACGTGATCTCATTTTTGTATTTGCCACATGTTTGCATATGTTGGAAAGATATAAATATCTCATTTCTGCAGCCTTTACATAGATATGCAAATCTAATTCAAGAATAATATGCGCGCATGTTTACATGATTCTGAATTGAGATTGGCATACTTATATTTTTCTTATATTTGCTGCATGTACCATTCATGTTGAAAAATAGCTATTTGAAACCAATTTACTGTACAATTTGAATTATATTAAACAAGTCATTTAAAAGGATTGCATTTGCATGGCAAATTTTTAATTTGATTTACATTTGCATAGCGTATTCAAAATGACTGCTCACGTTTTTATTTGCATTAGTCGGTAAAATGCTACATGCAGATTAATATTCACATACGTAGTAAAGGTTAACATGAACGGGAAATAGCATGCTATGCAAATATTTGGTAAAACGTTTAAAGTAAACAATAAAATTTGACAAAATATTTACGTACTGCACGATAAGGGTTTGAATATTATAATGCATTTAACATATGCACAGGTCGCTCACAATTACGTAAATGCGGCAAGCTAAATGTGCGCCACCATCCGTATACTTGTGTAAACACAGACATTTTCCATAGGCAAATGTAATGCGCATGAACTTCAAATGAAGTCAAATATGAAGCAAGCCTTAGTAAATTCTGGCATTTCAGTATGTTTGCAACACTTTTACTATGGTGCCTAAATCGACTTTTTCATGCAGTGTTGGGTGGACTTGGTAATAAAGATTTTTTCTGGTTGCTGTCTGGCACGGAAATTCAGTGAAAAGTCCGTCATTAATGCATTTTAGAAGGTGTTGTCTCATTTGTGGACACCGGTTCCTTCCCAAATGCCAAGGACACTGCAAATGCTATAGCATAAACTCCACAGTCATTTGAATTTGTTTGTATGTCATTGTTCATTAACCTGATTGTGATACTTGTCTCTGGGGAATGCAGCATGTTACACACGCTGTTCTCGATGCCAGTCGATACACCCGTTGACAAGCCACTGTCATACAATCTCACATCCCCAGATATGGAAATGTGTAGCCACGGTAACCCAATGAAGACCCCCCGTCCTTCGGATGTGTATTTAAAATCTGTATGAAGGAGTCAACTACCGGCTTAAAACATGGTTTTTCTACATAACAACATGACTGTAGTCCATCCAAGAAAGGGAACTGTTTGTGCAACATATATTGAGCACAGTCAGTCACGCTGTCATCTAACCAGCCATTGTCGATTTCTCCTTTGATTCTAGCAATAGCATCATTGGATAGACTTGTTCCTTTTTGTTTTATATCACTTTCTATGCTTTTTCTGATTTCTTTGTTCTCTTGCTCGTCGTTTTCTTGTACTTGTTCTGGTACATGTTCATTTTCAGATGCAATAGCAATATCTACTAATTCTTCCTGATTTTCCGATACAGGTTCGTCCATTTCTGGTATTGGTTCTGGGTATGAACTTTCAACAACTTTGATATCACCTGGGCGCGGTTGTTTCCTACCCGACTTGGCCTTACCTATAGCTTTCGTTCTCACTAAACCAACATTGGTTGATGCCAAAGACTTTTTACCAGTGTCCATTCGTAGAGCAGTTTTCACTGCTAACACATGGGAGCATGCGGCATGGGGAATCAAACATGAACATGTTTCTGTAGGAAATATTTCTACTGTGAATACTTTCCCTGTAGGTCCCATAACAACGAAACATCCGAACTTTGGGACGAAGACAACTCTCTGATGTTTCCGTGATTCTCGGACTATTTTCAATTCCGTGAAATGTCCGTACAGTTTGTCCGTGATTTGTCAGAAATACCGTATTTTAGTAACAAAAAACGGAAGTTTCCGTAAACTTCCGGAATTTTCCGTACCTCCGTGAATCCGTGAAGTTCCGTGTTTTGTCAACGACACCGGCGCTGTGGGACAACCGAATATATTCTTCTTAAGTCAACATCATTACCGTCCCCAGTGGCAACTGATCTGCCTCTGATGGAATATCCTCCCCGACGCGGTGCTTGCCCTATGGCAGCAACATTTTGCGGCGCAGTGCTCCTATGTAGGGGCCTTGTGCGGCATTTATCTGCGTTGTGACCGCGTCGCTTGCAAATATTGCAGTACTGCGGTCTCGCTACCGACACGTCCAATGGAGTGATCTCCCGGTCGTCATGTTCCTCCAATTTCCAACCGGTACGGAGATTGAAGTTCTTCCGGAGGTTTTTCCTCATCCATGGCCTTAGCCACAGCCCTACGTAGCTCCTCTGAATTCTTTCTCATTACCTTTATTTTAAAATAGTCATATTATAAACCGTCAGTAAAATAACCCACGAGCACACGCTCGATGGGCGCTTATTCACCCTGATTCTGACCTTCTCCTTGGAAGACATCCTCTGCAAGATTTAATAACCTTTCAGGGTACATTTGCACATTTTTAGCTTGCACCACAAAAGAAAGAGATACCAGCTGAGTAGACAGAGTCTGCAACAGTACTGGTTAATTAATCTGCTGAGGTGCAGCCGGCTGTTGTTGCTGTTGTTACTGCGGCTGCTGTTGTTCCGCCATGCTTCGTTATGCTTACTTACTTTACCCTTCATTTTTCATCTTACTTACTTACTACTTACTTAATAACGTAATTTCATAATTGTAATTATTTTGATTGCTCTTGGTGCCGACAAGAAAATAAAACTTTACTCACCATTTTTGGGTCTTTAATCACTGTTATAACGCCACGGACACTTGTCTGTACACTCAAATGGTTTCACTGCACAATAAACTGTTAATCAGGTCGAGCCAACCAGGTCGATCGCAGATTATATACACGAGTAATAGGAAATTGTCCTGCTGATTCACAATTACCACTCGACGTTGTCGTCCCCGCCTTCCAACGCTAGAAGTTCTCGTGGCAAAGACATACACAACAATCGTATTAAGGGTATTCAGCAACCGTCCGGGTAACATATATATATATAACATGGTTGTGTAATGAAGAACCCACGGCAATAGTCTACAACTCAAGTTCACTAGAGTTGGTAAGAGTTAGAAAACTATTACTAAGTCTATATCCTGTAAACGGCGACCATGACAAGTAAGAGATAACACTAACTGCTATAACTCTATAATTTAATAAGCTTACGTAACTGAAGATAATTGTCTCTTGAATTTAACACACTGTCTCTAGGCAAACATACATATTCATCAGCATCTCGTTTTACAACCAAGGTTAGTTTATCATCTTGACCTTTAACATAATTACAGTTATAATTATCTAAAGGAAATTTAACTGCTTCTTGACAAGTACAATGAATTCCTCAATTCACAAGGTACGAATAGCAATATAGTATACACATTTTCCAACACATCCAGTTATATTTCTATTTTCGGATTTTAACGACCAAGAATTTAAGCATGTAAACCATTTTAATTAATGCCAAAGTACAATCTTTAATAAACCAATTAACAGCAAAGAACAATCATTAATAAACCAATTAACGCCAAGGTATAATCATTAGTAAACCTCTTTTTACCACTAACTTGTTTTTTAATCTTTTGTCCTCGGAACGAACCTTTATGGTTACGTTGTTCCGTATCAGCTTATCTATGTAAATATATACGTATCAGCTTATCTATGTATATGTCTATAATCTAAGTGACTGTCCCGAAACCATTTTAATAACATGGTTGGATAGCCATCAGAACGTAACTTGTTATCTAATTTTAGTACCTCATCAAGTAACTTTGGGCGTATGTCAGCGAACACGTCCTAATGTGTATATGTCATAATTTATAAACTTAAGTTTCAATAAATCCAATTATTAAAATGTATGTCTATTGGTCTACCTAAAATGTCTGCCTTAAAATTACAGTTACAGTACACTCACACACAAAATATTACCACACAAAAAATAATCTGTTTAATGAGCCTCTGATTCTGACATGAATTTATCAAAAGACTGCGTCCTAGTAATGGTTTCTTCTTTAAGTTCATTAATTTCATTGATTATTTTCTTTTGCTGATTTCTAGTGTATTCCTCAATTAAAATGAGCCCGTGCATGAGAAAACAAACACTTTGCATATGCGAAAAGAAAGACGCAGATCAGCTGTGCAGTAACTGCACAGCACAGCTGATCAGCGCCTTTGTTTTCGCTGCTCAGATAGCAAAAGCTTTCTTCCTCTTAAATACGCAATTTCAAGCTTCTAGCCTGCTTCTGTGACTGTACAGCCTGGTTTGTGTCAGACCTGGTCGGAAACCCCGACGACCGGTTTCCTCGCGTCGCGGCCCATTTCTGCTAGTTTTACTTGTATCAATTCTCCGTGCTGTTTAATTATATTGAAATCTAAACCACGAACTAAAATGTATCCTATTACCCAAATAATTGCATTTTTTCAAAAACTTTAAAAAGACAGCATTTTTTCTTTGACCGAACGAGTCCTCGTGCGACCCTGCAATTTGAGTGGACTATACATGATTTTTCAAGAAAACAACAGGTATATTTGTTATATACGTTACCATCGATGATCATCGATATACGGTTCTTTTTGTTGTATGACGTCATATTGCAGGTCTTTTCCGTCCCCTAGTCTTATCAGCACCTCTTGTCTGTTGAGTAGTTAATAAATAATCCAGTTTTGAACACAAATTAGTGACCGATTTTCCCAAATCGGTTATTCTGCGGTCCGAACTTAATGGCTGGGCTGGAGCTACTGTCATGTTAGGGACTGGAGAGAGCCTATAGCCGTAGGCCTCTCCCATCTTCGCCACCGTCATCGCTGAGGTAATATCGGTGTGCTTACCAGCTCGCACAAAAATGCTAGCTTGGCTGGCAAACCTTGAATGGATTTGGGTGTAAGTTCATGATCTGATGTGGATAGTCGATTTCCTTTCTCTAAAACATGGCTATGATAGTCCTCTATATCTTGTTGAGGCACCAATTTCTAGTTATTGAAGTGTTCCGCTTCTACTAGCAGAAAATGTGTGTTAGCATCGGCACAGTAGTTTCTTCAGTACTCGCTATACAGCATGATCGGTACACCCCATACAGCACTAGCAAACGTTTTTGCGACACGCGATACTAAACAGTTTTTGAACCCCTCTTGATTACTGTTTGAAAATAATTGCCCTTACACAGCATTGTGTGTAGAAATATTAATAATGGCTGGACCGAAATACATCATTAAGTATGTGTAATCCAATTACAACTGTTTCATATCTGGCTGGTGCCAAATATCGACGAAATGGTACTGGTGCATCCTTCGAAATCGAAAGTAGGAGAATATTTTCTGAACAAAAAATGTGAAAATGAAGAGAATCGTACAAATGTTAGAAAATTAAAGTAGCAATTCGAAAAGCCCTTCATTTTTTGCTTCTTGAACTACTGGTAGGAATCTGACACTCTATTGATTACTGATTTTAAAACACAAAAATAAACAATGCTGCAACTTACCCGACATCGCGGAACAAGGATAACTCCACTATACAGTTCGGAACATCCGGGTCAGGTGTACTGTACGCTCCCAACCAGTGATATAACTATAAAAAATAAATCAGCACTGTGCATTATATTTCAAACAACATATTTTCCTGCTTATACCATTATACCTAACCTTTAATTGATGAATCAGATTATATAGTGGTCCCATCAGTCCCCTTGCCCAGCTGGAGTTTTATTAAGAGTAAGTCCGTTTGTTTTTCCAAGACTAAGTCATTTATTCTTTTATCGACTGGATGGATGTCAATGTAGAGCAGTGGATCACACAGGTTGTGTCATGCGTCAAGCAGAACATGAAGAATCTAATCAAACGACATCGTGGGAATCAAATTATAATAAACCATAACATGTTCGGTTGTGGGGATAAAATGTGTGTCTGAGTGTTTCTTTTTGTCTTGGTTGCAACAGCATGTACAATTAGCTCCAAAATAATACAAAGTCATTGCTTCGTTCTACGACAAATCGCGATATATAAAGTAATGATGACACTCCCTAACAGAGGTGATCATAGATACTATAATAAACATTTCCATAAAATAAGACTTCCTTGGGGTTGTATAAATGCGCAAAAAATTACAATTTACTTCATTTATGCGCCTTCTGGATTTTTGTTAGTCATGTTAGTGAACACTTTACAGCCGAATGTTTACGCTTATATCAACCAAAGAAGTGATTTAAATTACGCCTGTTTTCAAAGGTAATTATTCCTGGCATCTAGATTGTTGTATGTCCTCCGATAACAAACTCCGAATATGCCGTTGGATATTCCAGTTCAAGTTTATGTAGTTCAGCATCTTGAGTTTCTGTGAAGAGATTATGATTCCTAATGTTTATATTTGGTCCAACCAAATCGATTATATAATTATATTTCTGTAACAATGTGGTTCCTATAGGACATATTTCATATGCATCATTGATATTACAATTTTCTAATAGTTCTACTACATATTCGAAAGTAACTTCTTTTGTAAAGAGAATATATCCAGTAAAATTTCCCTCATCACACAGGTTACCTTTCAAAAATTTGTCGCCAAGTCTAAAGGAAATGACAGATTTACATGTTCCCGTCCATCCTTTAAAACGAATATACCATCGATCAGATTGTAGAAATGCCATGTTTCCACTAAGAAAAAATGATATAGAATTGTTTTATAGAAATCTTTTCTAGTTTTTTCTAATTTCGATAAACTGGCAATGTCCAAAACAGTTTTCCAATTTCCATATCCATAATTTGTTTTGATTGAGTTTCAAGTGATTGTCGAACTCGCAACGTTGATCTCTCGAACCATTTTTGTTCAATTTCACGTTTGAATTCATTTCCTTTCCTGTTTTCGAAAATATAAGTTTTCTATAAATATAATTTCTTAGATCAATTGGTAATACATTAAGATCTCTATTTGTCTGAGTATTCATGTATCATGAAACAACACTTACTGCCTTCTATAATCTCAAACTAAATATCTAGTACTTCTTATCTCTTGTTTGTAGGAACATAACTAAATGTCACACTCAGTTAGTTTTCTCGAAGCATGGTAATCTTGCAATGAATAGATATTGAAACGTCATACATCAGTCTTGTTGAGATGGCTGGACGGCCATGGATGCAGCGGCTGCCGCGAACGCTACCTGCAATGATTTAGTAAACAAATCATTCGTTACGCCTTTAAACTGGCACATAATTGCTTGAAACTTCTGTCTTTGATACGATATGGTAATAAAGTCGTCCCGGAGAGTCTGAATAGACGTCTGAACATGCTGAATGGATTTTTCCAAAGTATCTATTTTGAGTTCTATGTTCTGAACCCGTTGGTCAAGTATGTTGGTCGGGCAGCTTACTCAGTCTGTGAGTCCTAGTTTTTGATTCATCAGGATGTTTATCATGATTTATTTGTTTGTTCTTGATGATTCATTGACTAGTTAGAGATTCACCACGAGGACCGAATAACTAACTAAATGTTATGAACCACTGCAGAAGCTGAGGGTGAGGTTATGGCCATGTAAAACCGGTTTAAGCCCGCCAGTAACTTTGTGTTACTGATCGTTCCAAGTCGATACTTCTGTGGTGGTTCTTTTTGTTTTATGTTTTGATGTATAAATTTTTTTTTGTGCTGTTGGCGCCTTATGTATGTTGTCATAATTTTAGTTAAGTTAAGGTAACTGAGTGGCCACCTATTGGGAAAATAGCTGCTCATTCGGCTTACGATATGTTTCATGGTATAAGTACCTGATTGTTAGTTTGGTTTTTTCCCACCTCGGTTTTTGGAGTGGGAATCTTTTTCTGATTGCGCCTTTTCCTGATCTTTGCCTACTTGTACCTTTCCACGATACGTCTTGTTTGTGAGGCACAGTTGCCTCCACTCTACGGCATGGGTTTTATTATGGCACAGGTGGTGGCGGGAGGTCATTGTATGTTTTGATTATGTTCATATGGGGAAGTAAACGAAACTTCAAGTGTATCTGTGTCATAGCCACTACAATTTTTAGTTTCTTCTTGTTCGATCTATGATAATGTTTCTAAGACTGGTTGAACATGAAACTCAGTTACTCCCTTGTGAGTAAGGAAATATTTTATGTCAGAATCTTCAAATTTTATATTCTTAATTCCAAAATATCGATTTTCAGAATCTTCAAATTTTATATTCTTAATTCCAAAATATCGATTTTCTTCTTTTCCAAAATATTCCTGTCTTTTGAATTTAGAATTCTTCCGAACAATGTTTCTTTTTAATTAGATGGTTAAATAGTTTTTATTATGTGTCAATACTTATTTCACATGTTAACATATATTAACATATATAGGAACCAAAATAAAACGGTAAATAAGTCAGGTAATGCCTTCTGAGTCCATGTTCTCCTTTGTACCGACGACAGCAATTTGTACACTGAATTACCATGAAGTTCGAAATTTTATAGTATATGAAGCATAGTAAAATTAATTTCGAATAAGTAATTCCATATATTTTAACAATTTTAGTCATTTTTTAGCTCGACTGCACGAAGTGCATAGAGCTATTGCAGTCACCATCTCTTCCAGCAGTCAATTGATACAGGTGAAATTCCTAAAGAATGGTCTCTTGCTAATATTTGCCCCCTGTTTAAGAAGGGCGACAGGTCACTTGCCCGCAATTACCGCCCTGTTTCTTTGACATGCATTCCTTGTAAGCTTCTTGAACATATTGTATGCTCAAATATTATGGCCCATCTTGATAAACATGAACTCTTGTCGGACAGGCAACACGCATTTAGGAAATGGCATAGCTGTGAAACTCAGTTGACTACAGTGATAAATGACTGGGCCAAAATCTTAGACAAAAAAGGCCAGGTCGACACTTTTATACTCGATTTTGAAAAGGCTTTTGATACTCCTCCCCATGAACTCCTTAAAAGCAAATTGTTTAGCTATGAAATAGGTGGAACAACACTGAATTGGATAAATGCTTTCCTTTGTTTCCGACAACAAAGGGTAGTGGTTAATGGTATTAAATCGGATTGGGCTCCAGTTGTCTCGGGTGTCCCTCAGGGCACCGTTCTCGGCCCCTTGCTGTTTTCCTTGTATATAAATGACATCTCAGCAGACATTGAGTCTGAAATAAGACTCTTTGCTGATGATTGTGTTTGCTATCGTGAAATCAAGAATGAAGAGGATACATTGAAACTTCAGAGAGACATTGATCGTTTAGGCAGTTGGGCTAGGAAATGGGGAATGAGATTTCAACCCGTCAAATGCAACATGATGCAGCTGACAAATAAACGGTCTAGTAAGATACAGGCTAACTACACCCTTGAGGGCACTTTACTGGAAAACGTTGAAAGCATAAAATACCTGGGTGTAACTATCACAAATGATTTGAAATGGAATACTCATATTTCCAATGTCTGTACAAAGGCTAACAGAACTCTCGGATTCTTAAGGAGAAATTTGTATTCTTGTCCCCCAGATGTGAAAGAAGCAGCTTATAAAGGACTGGTGCGGCCGGTCTTGGAATATGGAAGCTCAGTTTGGGACCCTCACACTCATGGCCTCCAGGAAGAACTGGAAAAGGTACAAAATCGTGCGGCAAGGTTTGTGACGGGAAATTATGTTTTTGAAACTGGGAGCATGACTGGCATTTTAGGTCAACTGAAATGGGAATCTCTTAAGAAAAGGAGGAAGGATAGTAGACTTATATTGCTATACAAAGGTCTAAAGGGTAAAGCCAGAATACCCACAGATGACCTTATCCCAAAGAATAGGCGTTGTAGAAATCAACACTCTTTGGCTTTTCAGATACCTTCAGCTAGCAAAGAAGCGTACAAAAGCAGTTTCTTTCCACAGACTATCAGGGACTGGAACGACCTCCCTGATTCACTTATCTCCTCTGCTGAAATGTCTGATGACTGTGTGTCCAAGTTCGCTACACTCGTGCGTTCAAGGGACTAATTTCTCCCCCATCCGAACCCCCTGGTGAAATAATGTCATTTGGCGTGTCACCAGTAAACTATTCAGATTCAGATTCAGATTCAGACTCACCCCGGTCGTCCACGTTCCCGTTCCCGTGTGCGTTCCCGTTCCCGTTCCCGTGCGCGTCACACTTGCGTTAAAGTTTTCTAGAAGTTCATATCTTGACAACCACTCATCAGAAAGCATTCATACTTGGACCATAGATACCCTGTAGGGTTAGCTTTCATTCCATGGCATCGTGCCCCTGGGTCCAGGCCAGGGGGTGGGGCTGGAGGTTAAAATCTAGAACACCTTCAAAAATGGCAATTCTTGTGTTAAAGTTTTCTAGAAGTCCATATCTTAACAGCCACTCATCAGAAAGCATTGATACTTGGGCCATCGACACCCTGTAGGGTCGGCTTTCATTCCATGGCATCAGATCCCTGGGTCCATGCCAGGGGGTGTGGCTAGAGGTTAAAATCTAGAACACCATTAATAATAATGGCTTTTATATCTAGAAGTTTATATCTTGAAAACTTTTTATCAGAGGGCTTTCATACTCGGACCATAGGTACCCTGTAGGGTTGAGTTTCATTTCATGGCATCGGATCTCTTGGTCCATGCCTGGGGGGTGGGGCTAGAGGTTAAAAACTAGAACACTGTAAAAAATAGATGTACTGCTGTGTAACTTGTACAAGGAGTCCATATCTTGACAACAACTTATCATAAAGTATTCATACTTCATGCTAAGTTGCATGACATCGGACCTCTTGGTCGGAGTCAGGGGGGCGGGGCTAGAGGTCAAAATCTAGAACTTCCTATATTTTTTTTTCTTTTTATTTCTTAATAGAAACAACTTAGGAAGATGGTTCGTCATTCATCTTTTGACTTTGTGACACTGACTTGTGTGTCATGACGGTAAGGGTCGGTTGACCTACTTTCCATGGTTCAGTGATTTTGCCTTATATCTTGACACTCAATTAGTATATTTTCATACTTTTTTCAGATTATGAGTGAGTACGACCAGGCCTTTGACCCCACTATACTTATAGGTCACTGTGACCTCATTTCACGGTTCAGTGATTTTGCCTTATATCTTGACACTCAATTAGTATATTTTCATACTTTTTTCAGATTATGAGTGAGTATGACCAGACCTTTGACCCCAATATACTTATAGGTCACTGTGACCTAATTTCACGGTTCAGTGATTTTGCCTTATATCTTGACACTCAATTAGTATATTTTCATACTTTTTTTCAGATTATGAGTGAGTATGACCAGACCTTTGACCCCAATATACTTACAGGTCACTGTGACCTAATTTCACGGTTCAGTGATTTTGCCTTATATCTCGGTACTCAAATGGTTTATGAACAAACTTCTTTCAAAGTATGTTTGCGTATAACAAGACCTTTGACCCTGAAATAATCCTAGGTCACTGTGACCTAATTTCACGGTTCAGTGATTTGGCCTTATATCTTGACACTCAATTAGTATATTTTCATACTTTTTTCAGATTATGAGTGAGTATGACCAGACCTTTGACCCCAATTTAGTTATAGGTCACTGTGACCTAATTTCACGGTTCAGTGACTTTGCCTTATATCTCGGCACTCAAGTGGTTTATGAACAAACTTCTTTCACACTATGTTTGCGTATGACAAGACCTTTGACCCTAAAGTAGTCCTAGGTTAATATGACCTAATTTCACGGTTCAACGATTTTCCTTTATATCTCGGCACTCAATTGGTATATGAACATACTTCTTTCACGATATGTTTGCGTATGACAAGACCTTTGACCGTAAAGTATTCCTGGGTCACTGTGGCCTAATTTCATGGTTCAGTGATTTTGCCTTATATCTCGACACTCAGTTGGTATTTTTTCATACTTCTTTCTGATTATGAATGAGTATGACCAGACCTTTAACCCAAACATACTTATAGGTCACTATGACCTAATTTCATGGTTCAGTGATTTTGCTTTATATCTCAACACTGAATGGGTATATGATCATATTTCTTTCACATAGTGTGAAAGAAGTTTGTTCATAGACCTTTGACCCTGAAATACTTTTAGGTCAGTGTGACCTTATTTCAGGGTTCAGTGATTTTGTGTTGTGTCTTGGCACTCAGTTGGTAAATGAACACTTCTTTCACAATATGAAGGAGTCTTCAAGGAGACCTTTAAATCTTAGGTAGTTATAGTTAACTTTCATGGTTCAGTGATTTTGCCTTATTGCATCAAGGCAAAAAAGATGTATGAGCATAATGCTTTGGGTTACTGGTCGGGTTTGTCCTTATGTTTGACAAAGGTCAGAAGCAGTCGAGCATGCTGTCCTGTGACATCTCTTATTTGAATTAAGCAAGATGTGATCAAAACAATTCCCAAACATAAAATGAGCAATCAAGATATTGTGGTCTCATTGTATAGAACTGGCATTTGGCATTGACTAATTAAATTGTACGCCCAAACATTCCATTTCGGACTAAAACGATATGGCCTGTACAGCCTTTCCTTGAAAGTTTTATCTGCTTCCGAAGGACCAAACTGTTTTTATTTTATTGGACGGGTAGTTAAATGCATTCAGATAGGAAGAACTGGTACGTTATTTTCCCTTAATCTAGATTCGAGTGCCCTCTTTCGACCTGGGAATGATTTGGTTATTTCAGGAGATAGTTGGTTAAATACGTACCCAGCTGCTTCTCCCCGTAGACTACTAATAAGCCTAAAATGTCTGTCAGTCTCATTCCAACCACAACGGCTACAGCCGTCACTAAAACGGTTTTATTATTTTTATTTAACTAACAATTATTTTTATTTATGAAACTATCACATACAATCTTACCATCATAAAGTAGCTGTCGAGGCAAGGATAAGTGATTGGTCATCCCTAAAGTTCCCGTCGTCATTTCATCGGAATTATTTGAGCCTGTGCATGAGAAAACCCACAATTTGGGTTTCGACCAGGTCCGACACATACCGGTCTGTACAATCACAGAAGAAGGTTAGAAGCTTGAACTTTCGGATTTAAGAAGAAGAGGAATTGTAATATCCGTGTAGCGAAAACAAAGGCGCTGATCAGCTTCGCAGTTACTGCGAAGCTGATCTGCGCCTTTGTTTTCGCCTCTGCAGATCGTTACGTTTCCCATGCGGCGGCTCATTTGTAGTTGGGACATACACCAAGTTCTTGCTCAGCAACCCTTCTAGGTATGACGCTTGCTACCGTATTGACGGTTCCATGCCTATTGTAACATGCTTCCCATTTTCCTTCCTCTGCCGAGATCTTCTATCACCATAATTACTACCAAGCGAACAGGAAGTGTTAGGTGATAAGATCACTGTGTCATCATCTCGAAAGTGAATCTTCTGTGCTTCCTCTTATTGCACATCTGACATCATGCATTTGTTTATAAAACGCTGTCTCTCCTGTAGGTCGATATAAATTCGTCCTTTTCCTCGGACATTTCTCTTAGTTTCAAGTCATACGTTTAAACAAATTCTGCGTTCTCTTGTCTGTGTACACCTATATAAATCTATGAAGCTTACACAATACGAATGTGTTGAGGCAAATCATCGCATTTGTTAAAGTACACATGTATGATCAATTAGATATCCTTACAAAACATACGAAGAACGTCTTTATCTCTTAAATGTGGTAGTGACAACACAATCATAGATTCTGTTTATAACATCTGATGTGAACCCCCAGGACTTGACACACAGATTCCGGGTTTCAGTAAGATTAAAACTTTAGCTTTATCATTTTATCGTTTGCCTTTGTCTATGTATGCAATACGAATGGGAAATGATAATTGTTGTGCAACAAGAGCACTTGTAGTAATGGCCAAAAGTAACAAATTCTTCATTTTTGGTTCCCAAAATTAATTATACAATATGCATGTCTTTAGGATCATGCGATGCACATCAGCGAATCACTCACAACTTAAAAAGAGTGAATTGTAGGTCATAAGGTAAACCAGAAAATGTACTCATTAGAATTTTGTTTAAACTGACGCCTATTCGTGATCTGTATTACAAAGCCGAAATTCACTCCTTACATGACAACAAACATTGCAAGGGGTATCACATGTCAACCTCACATTATATACATAAAACTCATATATACACTTGCACTAAATGGTCAGTAGGAACTCCCAAATTAAAACTAAAATAAAACATAATGGAATTTTTGTAGTGAAATCAGTTTTCCTGTCATTGAATAGGATTTTGTATATCAAACTGAACTAATGATAAAGGACTTGAAAATCGATAAGAATCGTTGTAAACAATAACCAGAGGACCAATGGTCCTGTAAACGCTCACCTGAGACCTGAAATATATACATGTACCAATAAACTTATAGACTAGAATGGTACAATGCATACATATAACCCTTGGGCAGGGTCAGAATAACTCCTGGAGTCAATGTCTTTTTCAAAATCATAAAAATTCAGTCCATTTGCCAACTAACTGCAAGTTTTGTCCTTCAAATGACATTTTAACAATTTTCTCCATTCAAATGCATGGGCGATCTAAGTTGACCTTGCTGTGGAATAGGTCAAGGTCATCCCAGTGTAATGATTTACACAAATTTTGTAGACCTCCGTTCCTAAATGCTTCATGCCAAGTTTCAAAATCATAGGCCTTCTGGTTCTGAAGAAGAAGATTTTTAAATTTTTTTGCAATTTATAGCCATGGCGGCCATCTTGGTCATGTGACCTTGACCATTTATATATACTTTCATTTCCTCTTCCTAAGGATGCTCCACATAAAGTTTGGCTTTGATTGGCTAAGCAGTTTCTGAGAAAAAGCTGTTTGAATATTATGGTCATCTACATGTATATAGCTCCGGGGCATGGGCAGACAACCCCTGGGCCTAAAATATTTTCATAAGCATAAATCTTCTGTCCATTTGCTCATTCCTAGCAAAGTTTCTGCCATTACATGACATTTTCCTATTTTTTCCCATTCAAATGCATGGGCGACCTAAGTTGACCTTGCCGTAAAATAGGTCAAGGTCATCCAAGGGTCATGATTTACATAAACTGTGTAGAGCGCCATTCCCAGATGCTTCATACCAAGTTTCAAAATCATAGGCCTTCTGGTTCTGAAGAAGAAGATTTTTAAACGTTTTTGCTATTAATAGCCATGGCGGCCATCTTGGTCAAGTGACCTTGACCATTTATACAAACTTTCATTCCCTCTTCCTAAGGATGCTCCAAAAAAAGTTTGGCTTTGATTGGCCTAGCGGTTTCAGAGAAGAAGATGTTTCAATATTATGGTCATATACATGTATATAGCCCCGGGGCAGGGGCAGACAACCCCCTGGGCCCAAAATATTTTCTTAAACATAAATCTTCTGTCCATTTGCTCATTTCTAGCAAGTTTTCTGCCATTTAATTACATTTTCCTATTTTTCCCATTCCAATGCAAAATAGGTCAAGGTCATCCCAGGGTCATGATTTATATAAACTTTGTAGAGCTCAATTCCCAGATGCTTCACACCAATTTTCAAAATCATAGGCCTTCTGGTTCTGAAGAAGAAGATTTTTAAACGTTTTTGCTATTTATAGCCATGGCGGCCATCTTGGTCATGTGACCTTGACCATTTATATAAACTTTCATTCCCCCTTCCCAAGGATGCTCCACATGAAGTTTGGCTTTGATTGGCCTAGCGGTTTCAGAGAAGATGTTTGAATATTATGGTCATATACATGTATGTAGCCCCGGGGCAGGGGCAGACAACCCCCCAGGGGCTAAAATTTTCCATTAACATTAATCTTCTGTCCATTTGCCTATTCTCAGTAAGTTTTACCAATTAAATAGCATTTTACCATTTTTTCCCATTCAAATGCATTGGTGACCTAAGTTGACCTTGCCGTAAAATAGGTCAAGGTCATCCTAGGGTCATGATTTATATAAACTATGATGGGCCCACGTCCCCAATGCTACATACCAAGTTTCGTTGAAATTGGCCCACTGGTTCTGGAGAAGAAGATTTTTAAAGGTTTTCGGTATTTATAGCCATGGCGGCCATCTTGGTCATGTGACCTGGACCATTTATATAAACTTTTGTTCCCCCTTCCTAAGGATGCTCCATATGAAGTTTGGCTTTGATTGGCCAAGTGGTTTCAGAGGAGAAGATCTTTGAAAATGGTGGACGACGGACGACGGACGGACGCCGGAGCATGGGTATACTATAAGCTCACCTGTGAGCCTTCGGCTCAGGTGAGCTAAAAATAGCTAAGTTCAAATTGCGAAAAAAGTGACAAAAAATAATCTGAGGATGATATCCAAACCACATGCATATCTTCGAAGCATGGTGACAACATCTGTAAAGTTTCAAGAGAATCGGAATAAAACTGTAGGAGGAGTTGGGCACACAAGGTACCCTCTATCCATCCACTAAAATGCCCGAAAAAGTGACTAAGTTCAAATTGTGAAAAAAATGACAAAAAATAATCCAAGGATTATATCCAAACCATATGCATATCTTCAGACCATGCCCATAATACATGTAAAGTTTTAAATGAATTGGCATGAAACTGAAGGAGGAGTTACGCACACAAGGTACCCACTGCCCATTCACTTTCACTGTCAAAATGCTCGAAAAATGGCTAAGTTCAAATTGCGAAAAAAGTGACAAAAATTAATCTGAGGATTATATCCAAACCACATGCATATCTTCAAAGCATGGTCACAACATCTGTAAAGTTTCAAGAGAATCGGAATAAAACTGTAGGAGGAGTTGCGCACACAAGGTATCCACTATCTATTCACTTTATCAAGAATTAAAAAGGGAAATAACTCTCACAGAATTGGCCCCTAGCCCCTTGAATTTACCTGAAAGAAAAAATACGGGTCCTCTTAATTTTCATATACAAACTACATACCAAATTTCAAGATCCTAGCTCTAACGGTTCCTGAACGAAAGCTCACGCATCACAGACAGACAGACAGACTGACTGACTGACTGCACGGACAGACCCAAACCAATATGCCCCCTCAACTTCTTCGAAGTTGGGGGAAAGAAGTTGGGGGCATTAAAACAAAGGCACTGACCAGATTCATACTAACTGCGAAGCTGATCAGCGCCTTTGTTTTCGCTACACATGTAGTTCAATTCCTCTTCTTTCTAAATCTAAAATTTCCAGCCTCTAGCCATCATCTGTGCTTGTACAGCTCCGTTTGTGTCATACCTGTTCGGAAACCACATTGTTGGTTTTCTCATGACATGGTACACACATTGGTTTTACCTTAGAGCCCAGACACATGGTGGGTGGGGTATTGACCTCCAGTCTCATCTTTCTCTCAAACATCCAGAGACCAACAATGGTGTCGAATGGAACTTCTATCTCGCTCAGTCGTCGGTGGGGCGTCGTTGTGTCCTCCAGATTGTTTAGTTGGAACTCGTAGAGCAGTTTTCTGTAAAACAAGGCTAGAAAAATAAGAAATTTCAGAGAACATGTAAAGCATCCATCAATCCAACAAGCCATCCAGGGCAGTCCCCTATTCACACAAGTTGTAAATGAGTACTATTACCTTTCATTACATTTGCGTGCGTTTGTTAAATCGTGATTTTTTATGCACAACAGAAGCTGTTAAACTGAAATGAAAAAAGAGTCAATAAGCAATGCTTATTAAATACCCCCCGCAGGGTAATTGTTTACCATAAAAATTATTTAAGCAATATAATTTCTTCATGCAAATGTCCAATGGGTGTACATCATGTAGGTATGATATCAAATTGTTCCATCAAAAACAATTATGAAAAATTGTATAAGTTCTCATAGCTGTCATTTTGTCAAAATTTATTTTTTCGCAATAAAATTTCTTCGTGCAAATGTCCAGTGAGTGTATATTATTTAGGCGCAATATCAAATTGTTCCATCACAAACTGTGGTTGGAGTTGATCGGCCCGTGAAAGCCCTTACCTGTAAAAAAAACTGTGGTTGGAGTTGATCGGCCCGTGAAAGCCCTTACCTGTAAAAAAACTAAGAAAAATTGTCTAAGTTCTGATAGCTGTAATTTTTTCAAAATTTATTTTTTCACAATAAAATTTCTTCATGCAAATGTCCAAGGGGTGTACATCATGTAGGCATGACATCAAATTGTTCAATCAAAAACTGTGGTAGGAGTTGATCGGCCCGTGAAAGCCCTTACCTGTAAAAAAACTAAGAAAAATTGCCTAAGTTCTCATAGCTGTCATTTTGTGAAAAATTATTTTTTCGCAATAACATTTCTTCATGCAAATGTCCAATGGGTGTACATCATGTAGGCATGATATCAAATTGTTCCATCAAAAACTGTGGTAGGAGTTGATCGGCCCGTGAAAGCCCTTACCTGTAAAAAAAACTAAGAAAATTGCCTAAGTTCTCATAGCTGTCATTTTGTCAAAAATTAGTTTTTCGCAATAACATTTCTTCATGCAAATGTCCAAAGGGTCTACATCATTTAGGCATAATATCAAAAAGTTCCAACAAAAACTGTGGTAGGAGTTGATCGGCCCGTAAATGCACTATCTTCACTGTATACAAAAGCCATCAAGAACTATAAAGGGAAGTAACTCAAAAGGGACTGGCCCCTAGCCCTTAATTTTTGCATGTACATATTTGCCCCATAAATAAGTTTCATTAAATTCCATCAATGGGTCTTCAGGATATTAAAGAAACACCAGAGGACCAATGGTCCTGTAAACGCTCACCTGAGATCTGCTGCATATACCAATAAACATGTTTGAATATTATGGTATTTAATCCCAGTGCAGGGGCAGATGAAACCCTTGGGCCATTTTCTTTTTCAGAATAATCAATATTTGTCCATTTGCCAATTTCCTGCTGGCTTTTTCCTTAATTCAAATGACATTTTAACAGTTATTTCCATTCCAATGCATTGGCAACCCATGTTGACCATGCCATAAACTGGGTCAAGGTCATCACAGGGTCATGATTTATATATACATTGTAGTACTTGAGCCATCGATGCTTCAAGCCAAGTTTCGTTGAAATCGGTCCACTGGTTCCAGAGAAGAAGATTTTTGAAAGGTTTTTACCATATATGGGCCTGGCGGCCATCCTGGTCATGTGACCTGTATTATTTATATACATATTGGTTACCCCATCCTATAGATGCTTCACATAAAATTTGGCTTTGATTGGTCAAGCGGTTTCAGAGGAGAAGACGTTTGAATATTATGAAGATATACATGTATATTGCCCTGGGGTGGGGGCACATGAGCCCCTGGGGTCCAATTTTTTTCAGAATCATTAACATTCAGTCCTATTGACCATTTCCTGCAAGACTTTCACTTTAAATGACATTTTAAAAGTTTTTCCCATTCAAATGCATTGGCAACCATGTTGACCTTGCCGTAAAATAGGTCAAAGTCATCACAGGGTCATGATTTATATATACATTGTAGTGCTTTAGTCATTGATGCTTCATGCCAAGTTTCAGTGAAATTGGTCCATTGGTTCCGGAGAAGAAGATTTTTGAAGGGTTTTTACCATATATGGGCATGGCGGCCATCTTGGTCATGTGACCTGGATTATTTATATACACATTGGTTCCCCCTTCCCATAGATGCTTCATGTAAAATTTGGCTTTGATTGGCCAAGCGGTTTCAGAGAAGAAGATGTTTGAATATTATGATAATATACATGTATATTGCCCCGGGGTGGGGGCGGATGAGCCCCTGGTGCCCAATTTTTTCAGAATCATTAATATTCAGTCCTACTGCTCATTTTCTGCAAGATTTTTCCTTTAAATGACAATTTAACAATTTTTCCCATTCAAATGCAAAGGCGACCTATGTTTACCTTGCCGTAAAATAGGTCAAGGTCACCGCAAGGTCATGATTTATATACACATTGTAGTACTTGAGTCATCAATGCTTCATGCCAAGTTTGGTTGAAATCGGTCCAGTGGTTCCAGAGAAGAAGATTTTTGAAGGGTTTTTAACATGTATGGGCATGGCGGCCATCTTGGTCATGTGACCTGGATTATTTATATACACATTTGTTCCCCCTTCCCATAGATGCTTCATGTAAAACTTGGCTTTGATTGGCCAAGCTGTTTCAGAGAAGAAGATCTTTGAAAATGGTGGACGACGGACGGACGGACGACGGACGGACGGACGACGGGGCATGGGTATACTATAAGCTCACCTTGTGAGCCTGACGGCTCAGGTGAGCTAAAAATAAATATATCCGCGTTTTAGATGACATAGATAGGCCGTTTTTCCTACAAAGTTCCGAACTTCACAGTTTGTTTTATTGAATAACGTTTGAATCACGCTATCGCAGATGTTAGAGAACACTGGTACAGATTGCCGTTATTCATCTGTTCGTGCGAAAATTTATCATGCAATATTAAATGGCGTTTTTTTCTGCTCTTAGTTACACAATAAATCCAAAGTCTATCGTTTTAATTTCACTCCTTGGTTGTCATAATTAATGTCTGTTAAATAGCTATTATCGATCGCTGTGGGGTGACTGCACGCTGAGTGATGTTGCTGCAGCCTGCAAGGCTCCCTGCAAAGACTTGATGAAAAGTTCCATCGTCAGATCTTTAAATTGGCAAGTAATTGCCTGGAATAACTGTCTTTGATAAGAAATAATATGATCATTTTTATTTTAATTTTAATTCCAATTTTTGGACAATTTGATCTAATTTTAATTCCAAATTTTGAACACGTTGATCCAGAATTTCCAAACTTAATGTCCGAAGGGCGAGGCATAGTCGCCACCTTTCGACGTGGGGACATTCTTGAAACAGGAGGTGGAGGAAGGTAATTCTCAGTTTTAATGACGTTTTCTTCAAACGGGATAGTAAACGAGACCTCGGGCGTGACAGCCTCAAAAGCACTAGGAACAGTTTTAGAGTTGAATTCCATTGTT
Source organism: Rugalucina vietnamica (assembly GCA_964017185.1). Lineage (NCBI taxonomy): Eukaryota > Metazoa > Mollusca > Bivalvia > Lucinida > Lucinidae > Rugalucina > Rugalucina vietnamica. The sequence continues at coordinate 10,974,797 of OZ024879.1, read as the reverse complement.
CTTTTTGTTAAATTTGAAAGTTTATTTAAAACTGGTTGGACATCAAACTCGTAGCAGTGCCTTGTGATTTAGAAAATAATTTATGTCCGACTCTTCAAATTTGATATTCTTAGTCCCTAAATAGTGGTTGTATTCTTTGCTAAAGTATTCCTGTCTTTTTAATTTGATGTTAAAGTCTGTATTTTCATCCCAGATATGTAATGTCAAAGATGTGAGGGAATAGTTTTAATTCCGTTTCCAAGTTTATTTCACATTTGGTACATACATAAGAACCGAAATAAAAAGGTACAAAATAAAATGGTAAATAAATCAAATAATGTCTCCTGAGTTTATATTTCCCTTTGTACCGTCGACAACAGTTTTTACATTGGATGATCATGAACAAATTGAAGAAAATAGTAGTGTTAAGTTTTTTTTAGATAAATAACTCCATATATTTTAACAAATTTAGTCCCTTTTTGAAAACGAAAGATGTGACCGAAACAATTTCCAAACATACAATGAACTGTCCAGATGCTATAGTCGCATTGTATAGAGCCGTGTTTAGACTATGATCGCGCAACAATGTGTGTATACAGTTTGGAAATAAAGAGAATAAGTCCCACAGTATTTATTTTCAGTATAGGCTGGTGGTCTTCATATCCTGGGGGATCCTGACCGCCCTCCTCACGTAATCGCGACCAAAGCTTTTCGAACACATCTACTTGGAAAGCCGAGCTCTAGAGCTGTCTCTGTATCTTAGTGGCCATGGCCAGTTGCACCGCATCTGCGACTTGAAATCCGGAAACCACTTACTGTGCTGCCACCTCCTCTTCTGCCTGTTGCTTTCGAATCCCTTCTATACGATGTCTTATAACCCTGAATCCTCCAGCCACAAAGTTCTGGGCCGCATCTAGGGAGACACACACACACACACACCAGCCCCTGTACTGTCCTTAAATGGTCCCGTGTCTAAAATGTAATGGATTGCAGCCAAATTCCTTATATTGAAACTGGGAATTCTTCTAAGGATTTGTAGATCTCCTCCTTGTTCCCTAAAACAAATTCTCCAGTTTAGTTTAGCTCGTGACTGGTACGATGACGACATAGTCTTGTTATTTCAGAATCTTATTTATTTAAAAGGTACCGTGTTACATAGTGGTCCCATCAGTCCCCTGTCCCCAGCTGGTGTACATTTATAAAGAAGCCAGCTTCTTTCTACAACTAAGTCATTTATTCTTTCTTTTCAACCACAGAAGCGCCTCACATTCTCAGCCGTAAGCAGCACAACTATAACATATAAGTGAAACGTAGTGACTAAGTAACACGAACTGTTAAAGCTGTGATCGTATAGATTTTAATAACATTAATTTCACAAGTTCATCATATAATTTCGTGGCTTCAAAGCATTATAACATCATAACTGCCTGACACACTGAACCGAACTGAAGCCGTCTGAACTCGTCTGAAGAGCATGGTCAAAAAGCCCAGGTTATATACAGACTCTCGCCCTCTCAATACGTTCCGTTTACATTCCAGTTCCAAATTCGTATCAAAAATGATCACTACCTGTCAATTTGATCGATGTACCTAAACAAATAAATGGGTGCAATGCTGTTACATCAGATTCCGGCATGTGTGCTGTAAGAACAATGTTTTTATTATGCATTCAGGCACGTAATGATAGATAAATATGGTTAAATCAATGTTGTTTACAATGAAGGAATTCAATCGCCCTCTCAATACGTTCCGTTTACATTCCAGTTCCAAATTCGTATCAAAATGATCACTACCTGTCAATTTGATCGATGTACCTAAACAAATAAATGGGTGCAATGCTGTTTCATCAGATTCCGGCATGTGTGTTGTAAGAACAATGTTTTTATTATGCATTCAGGCACGTAATGATAGATAAATATGGTTAAATCAATGATGTTTACAATGAAGGAATTCAATAAGAATGTACATGCAATGTTAAAGTACAAAGCAGTCACCCTTTTTGCGAAAGTTATGCAGGTAGTATTTTACTATGTTAAATTGGTCTGAATTTCTATAGTTGATTGATGCTTTAAATTTAATTATAAGACAAAAGTAAAATGGCAGCAATGATCAGGAACTGCCTCACTCATACAGCCTCTACATACCCTTAACAGTACTTCAATCATAAAACTCTCACATACTTTCAACATGCTTTCATTCATTCAGAGCATGTATACCCACACTATGTTACAAACCTTACAATCTTTAAGAAATCAATTTATGCTAAACATAAATTCATTTACCTTAATGACTATTAATCTATGATAATATATGCTGTCTGACCATGACTTCGACATATGAAATATATTCTAAATTAAACTATGGATTATTCTTTATAACCATGCACATCATAATACAATTTCATTTGTTCAATATATACAATAATATTTTAACATGCAACATTCAATAAAATAAAACACTATGTAACTCATTATGCATTTGTAGTTAAAGTTCATATAGTTTATATCACTTTGTCTTCAAGCTTGAAACACTATTAACTTTATTCATGTCGTATTTAGTCAGTTTAATTGTCACTGCTGTATGGCTGTTCCAAATAAAACATGTATAAATAAATAGTTACACAAAACAAAAGTCACTTTATTGTTGATTAAGAGTCTTGGTAGGCATCCAACAGTAAATACACAAGTTGATGACGGTTGGCGGTCTGGGTATGGGCATCATTGGATATCGGTATCGGGCGTTCGGCTGAAGTGTGACACCTCCCGGCATGACATCATGGCAGTGTTGGTTAACTACCAGGTAAACAGGATGTGGATGAGCGGAAACCGTTGGAGTTGATGAATAATATTGTTTAATCACATGATAATCGTGCATCCGGAACAAATGTATTCATACAATTCTGTATGAATATTAGCTACATAGTGTTCATTGTAAATTAAATATTGTCTTCACCTAAGCATGACCTTTAGGGTCATACTCAGGACTTTAAAATTATTATACATGGTTATAATATAAACTAATCATCTTCACCTAAGCATGACCTTTAGGGTCATACTAAGGACTTTGTAATTAGTTTAATGAAATTACATGTCTATAACTATACACAAAAGTTAATTCAAAGAATCCATTGGTTCATCACAAATTAGTCCTCTTTGGCCATGCCCTGGTGGTCTGTCCAAGGAAATGTTGATCCTTGGAAGTAGCACTGGTACTTTTGCTATCAAGCAGGACAGACTCTTCTGGATCTTTGCACATGGATTTAACATCTTTAGTTGGTAACTTCATGGCTGTCAACTCCGTTTCATGCTCATTAACGTTCCTTCTCAAACAAAATGGATGGCTTGATATATATTTGAACTTGAAAGTGATGACCACAATGGTTAAGGCAATTATGACAATTAGAATCAGAATTGTAACATTAGCAAATGTCCAAAAGCTTACAGTCTCAGTATGTACTTTTCTTTTCTTAAGTTATGCATTCCATGTATAAATGTTTGCATTGGAATGTCTTTTAAGTGTAAAAGGCGTGATGGGATTTCAAGTTTGCTCAAGTGTTTGAATTTATTTTGTACTTGCCTCTCTAGGATAAAATGTGATATGTTGCGCAGTCTCAACAATGACTGTACAGGGTGTCCCAAAAACACGTAGCCGCTACAATATATGTTCTGTATTTATTTCATTTTTGCAGGTAACTCAATGAAACTAAGCAGGAGTATACTTCAAAACAATGTCTTTAGATATATATTAATTGCATTTACATACTACGACTAATATCCGAAATGACCACTATTAATGTAAATGGCCGCTTTCGAAGTGACAATTTTTTTTACATGACACATTTGATGGCCGTTCACTCCCCATTTTGGAATAAATTTCCATTTTCCATCATGTTTTGTCCATTTTCAACAAACTTGTTTTATTTTCTGATAATTATCATTACTTCCTCCACTAAATAACCTTTCTAAGGCAGAATAAAAGCTTGAAAATGCTAGGGTATTGCATCTTGTTACTGCTTTCCATTTCCAGGAATGCAGGTTGCAGCAGATAACAGGAATTGACATCACAAATTCGTTATGACATCACTTGCTAATGAAGCACCATATGTTCTGTATTTATTTCATTTTTGCAGGTAACTCAATGAAACTAAGCAGGAGTATACTTCAAAACAGTGTCTTTAGATATATATTAATTGCATTTACATACTACGACTAATATCCGAAATGACCACCATTAATGTAAATGGCCGCTTTCGAAGTGACAAAATTTTTTACATGACACATTTGATGGCCGTTCACTCCCCATTTTGGAATAAATTTCCATTTTCCATCATGTTTTGTCCATTTTCAACAAACTTGTTTTATTTTCTGATAATTATCATTACTTCCTCCACTAAATAACCTTTCTAAGGCAGAATAAAAGCTTGAAAATGCTAGGGTATTGCATCTTGTTACTGCTTTCCATTTCCAGGAATGCAGGTTGCAGCAGATAACAGGAAATGACATCACAGATTCGTTATGACATCACTTGCTAATGAAGCACCACCTTGCTAAATGGATGTCATATTAACAATCAGTTATAATAGCACTACCACTGTGTAAAATATCTTGGTTATATCTGTTTATTTAAAAAGTTATACACTTTTTTGTAGCGGCTACGTTTTTTTGGGACACCCTGTAGTATATCTGATGTTTCAAAATAACTGTGTTTATCAAAGTGACACGGCAAATGCATGTAGCTTTTTGTGGCAAAACAACTTTTGTTGACATATAAAATACCATACGGCGCGTTAATATCGACAACTGTCAAATGATTTGATATAGTTTTACAAGTTATCGTAAACTGTAGATGTTCATTCGTAATAATAGCCCAAATGCCATTTGACAAATACATTGCAAGCGGTAGTTTCTGGTTTAACATGACAGACTGTTCACACAATCTTTTAATGTCTGCTTCATTCTGCGAAAACAATGCAATGATACAAAATTTGTTCATATTCGTGGGATAGAACGCAGTGTTGGAATTACAGGACTGTACAGTAAGTTCACATCATAACACATATGATATTCTTTTTCTAATAAGAGAGCATATGATTGTCTGCTTTTAGAAACCACTTACAGTTCATGATTGGATGTCATATTTAACTGTATATTCAAAGCCATTTGTATATATGCATTTCACAAGCCAACTCAAATGCTAACCGTAATAAGACATGATTAATCAAAGTTACAACTTAACAATACATATGCACTATTGTGAACCGTCTAGAACAGCTGAACAGAAAGTTCAGGGAGTACCACAACAAAATAACACTAACAAAAAAGTTAGAATAAAACAAAAGCCGTAAAACAATGAGAAAATGAGGTGTCTCTTGAGGTTTTATGTAAATTTCAACTTTAATCTCTTCACTTAACCTCAGCAATGGCGAATGCATAAATGGACAACATTATTTACAAAGATTTAACCGTTACCTAGCCTTTTACTTAGGCTCTCAAATTACTCAACCAATCCCAAATCAAGTATTGTACGTTATATATAAATTCATAACCCATAGAAATCGTTGGATGTCCCGGAATTACCGAAAATTGAATACTACATTCAAACACCCAAAGAGATCTAAACCGTTACATAACCCATAGAACTATTTGGATGTCTCGGACACACCGATAACAAAATACGTTAAAACATCCAAAATAAGATCTAAAACTATACATCTACTCAATCAAAACAGGAATTTGGACTGCATGATTATTTAATAGTAATGCCAAAATAAGATCTAAAACTATACATCTACTCAATCAAAACAGGAATTTGGACTGCATGATTATTTAATAGTAATGCCTTATAATAAATCCACAAAGAAAGCAAGAGTGCCACAGAGCTTTCTTTACTTATTCATTATTCAGCATCAATGCTTTAATCGAAACGAAACTTAACATGCATAATAAAATAAATGTACAGAATTTTGACCAACTTCGGTCTAAGGTTCCCACTTGTGTTTGATTATTACTCAATCAATCCCACTTCAGAATATATGTCAATGGTTACAAGGACCCATACGAATTTTTTTTTTTTTTTTTTTTTTTTTTTTTTTTTACAGGCATTATGAGAAACAGGCTCACAATCCGATGCCAATAATTTGACCTATCTCCCACGTTATTACAACATGTTTTAGTGCGTTGCTTCATGTTCATAAAAGGAAAAAATGCTAACCAAGCAATGAAAGCCCATTATACCCTATACTATGCCAAATATAACAGCCAAAATCGAATGTTGATTTGTTTCTGTATCCTTACTTGTTTTAAAAAATAAAATAAAACATTAATAAACAATCTTGTGACTCTACATTTTAATGTTTTCAAATGACTTAACTAGCTTCCTCATATTTTCTACCTTATCAGTTACGTGTTTATTGTTTTCTTTTTCCATTGACCTCAATTCTTGTGACATTTGATTTAACTCGTGCATCAAAGTTTCAAAGCTTTTAAATGTTAAGCCTTGGTGTTTTGGATCTGCAGTATCTGATAAATTATTAACCGAAGCCATGTTCAATAGCGTTAAAAGTGCATTGGCCTTAAAAATAAATAAACAATATTGGCTATGATGAAAATCAGTAAACAAAATAAGTTCATTAATTTTGTGATCACCTATTTCATTAATATCGGACTTCATAATCATTCAAGACCAGACTATCTGCACCAACTGCATACCAAAGTAACCCAGAAACAGCCTTCTATCAGCAGCATTGTCATTTTCAGCTCATACGTTAAGTATGACAAACCCTAGCAATTTCTTCTCTGTCTGCCATTATTTGAATTAAATAACCTATTTCCCTACTTATTTATTTATTTATTTTAGTACCAGTAGTCTTATTTACAAAATAGCCTGCAGCCTTACACCTAAATTAAACTATTAAATCATTAAAGCCATTCACGTTTAAGAAAGTTAGTTAATTTACATAAAACGTAAGAAAACAGTGAAGCTTACCTTCTGTGACGTTGCGTCCATTTTGACCAGATCCGCAGGCGCGGCACCAGTAAACAGCCGTGAAACGTAGTGACTAAGTAACACGAACTGTTAAAGCTGTGATCGTATAGATTTTAATAACGTTAATTTCACAAGTTCATCATATAATTTCATTCAGAGCATGTATACCCACACTATGTTACATAAGACATCACATAGGCTACAAAGTTTAAGCCAGACTCTTCTCCTCTCTCCCTTGTGTTATGTAATGATCACGCAGTGACCACTGCCCGGGTGGCTTGGGTAACAATGAATAACTAAGTCATAAGTGTCCATATACTATGTTCCTTTAATGTGTCTCATTTAAGCACCGCAGGCCATTCAGTCCCATGCCATCATTTATTCCCGCACTGACAAGACTTTAGTTACATGCTAGACAACGTTAATACAAACTCTGACACACAACTCAACCAACTCTCTCCAATCCACTCATACCCTTTTATACTACACCTCCCAAATACCTATTTTTAGTTATGAAACTGCGAAGTAGCTTAGTAATCCTATGACCAATTGAATGACGTAGTCGTTTGGCTACCACCTTTACATTATCTGAGTTATTGGAATTTACCTGACAGAATATGTCGTAATAAAAGTAAGTAAAGTAATTAGCACCTTTAATTCTAAGAACCAAACTAATAAATTCATCTACCTGTCCACCCTTTTCCGATATTAGTCAGCCAAAACTACAGGTACGTCATCCAACGGGATGCCCTACTTGCAACAGTACATAATTCTTGTTTAACAGAAAAGTATCAAAGTGGTATTCTAGAAAGTTCAGGTGGCTAACATGCATTACGGAACACTGCTCTCCTACCAGAGGATATTTTATGAAATTATTATTAAATAAAATATCATTGATCCCTTAAGCCATTAACATAAAACATGACATATGCCTTATTCTTAAATACCAACTTGAACTTACATGTTATGACTTTCCACAATCCCAAACAACCCTGCGGTGCACACAAAATACATCCCATGCAAAAGTACACTGCATGCACAATCACTAATTGAGTTCACTAAATATTCCTAGTGTCACTATTTTTTCCGCACTGTCATTACAGTGTCACTTTTCTACTGTCATCCGCCCTAGTCAAACCACATAGTGCATCGAAATCAACCCCACGCGCCCATCGAAGTCTCGCGGTAGTGTCCCTATCGGTTAACATCCTCCATTTCCGCTTCATCATAGTCAAACGAACTATCACTTCCACTGTTACGCCCCGAATCTCCTAAGGTCCAACAATTTGTTTGTGAAAACCGGTGGAGCTGACACGCCACGAAAACTCGTGACGCCTCCCTGTCTAGGCAAACACCTGCCCCTCTATTTAGCGTAAACGGGCCGGTGTGTAACAGTTCCCATACCGCTCTCCGATCCTATACCCGGAACAAGGGTAATTTGTTCAGGATCACCTGGGCCCCCATCTGCTCGTCGAAGGACCTAGTCCAGTTCCACCGAGCCACAACCGTTTGTGCCTCGGTAAGTTCTCTTATCGGCGGCGGGACATTCCGGCAGCCAGGGCATGAATATCCACCCTGGGTATTTTGGATCGAAAAGTAACACTCCACACACACTGGAACGCTACACGCACAGTGTTTTATCAGGTAGAAGTCCCTTCTCTCAAAACAAATTCCACGCTCTGCGTCGCAGTCCTCTTTAAATTGTTCTTCCATGGTGGCCATCCAAATACGAGTTTAAAGACGGCACAACTTTACTGCTTGAAGGTTTTATAAGTTTTGAAAAGTCTGGAGGTTTGGATACTTTTTGTGCAGTTCCATTTTCATTGATCTGATAGTTTATGGCCTGGTATGAAAGAATTATTTCCACTGATTTCTCCAAATTATCCAATTAGTTCCAATACCTAGATTTTATGGTTTAATTTTTCTCCTGAATTTTCGTTGATTTATGGCTTGTAAGGTTTCGACCTAAGTTACCAAAATTGTTGCATCTTATACAGTGGTCGGTTCCTGAGAATATTGTCCAATAATTCCGTATCTTTCTGTCCATGGTGTCAGTGCAGTCCAGTGCGGTGAACATGTTCAACTACAAGTTTATAAAATTTCCATATATATACACGACGACACACTTTCACTTGCATGTTTCTATAAATATCCACATATAACTATTTACAGTTTTGCACACGTGAACCCAGGGGATACTGTTAGAGTAGTGTCACTTCAGTTTGTCATCCTTGGTAGGCCAGGATACAACTGTCGCACAACAGCGTCTACGTTAAACCCTGTCTCCGGTGGGGCAGATTCAGCCCTGCCCTGAAGTATAGTCGCTTCATCCGTTTCCTTGGAATAGGACACCGAAGTTGATTGGTCACGTGGCTCGTCCTCATCTACCTTATCTCCGCCGCCACAGATCATGGCTAACCGTCCGAGGCAACTAGGTGTTTCGGATTTAAGGGCTTTCTTTTGTTTACGATACCTGAGGTATAGGAACACCCCACCCCCTATCAGGAGGCAAATCATACTGTCAATGACAAGATATGCCCAAAGCGGCCAGGAATTGTCAGCAACTTCTATATTGCGCATGCCCCGTAATTTAAAGATTAAGTCTTCCATTGGGATTTGTCTGACTGTGCTTAAATTTCGTGGTAGTTCAAGTCTGGTAAAATTTGGCAAGGCTTTTGAAAAGGGTTCCCAAATTCGAAAATTGGTAGTATTGTGGATTGTTACCCCGCCGGCACAGACCACAAGTGACAAGAGAATAAGGAGATGCATCGCTGTACTACTTAAGTCTGTACCCTGCTATGAAACAGACACCCTTAATTAAGCTTAAACCCCTCTATACAACATTAAATATTACATTTCATTATTTACAAAAATGTAACCAATTGAAGCCACTTCAATTAATTAGATCATTCCAGCGATAGCGCTTAACAAGGTTTTGAGTTTTACACTCTGGTCCTTGTTGGACCTTGAAGACTTTTTTAGACTTAAATATTTTCGCCCCTGTTACTTGTGATGTACATTTTTGCACTTCGTCAATAAGCATTGAATCAGAAATGTCATAATCAATGGTAGCCTCCGATTCTGCATCACTTGCAGATTGCATTTCTTCCGATGCATAGGCCTGCTCATCTTGTTCGCGTAGTTCGCGTGCACGGATGCGTTTCGCTAATTCCATTTTTGGAATTTCATTTTCAAAATCCGAATCCTCCCTTTCATGTTGGGCTCTACGCACCATTCTCTGTCGGGCGTTTTCGGGTTCAGATTCATCTTCAGATGAACTGTCATCTGATGCTGGTGGTACAACATATGCAGCCTTGCGACGTGGTTGACCTAATTCGGTCGCAGGAATCTGCCAGTCATCAACTTTTGCTAACAGAATGTCATTGGCATGAGATTCAACTGTCTTGCCATCCAACTGATTACGTAATAGTTAGGTCACTGGATATTTCTGTTCTATAATCCGATAGAATGGCCGCCAGCGGCCTTCTGTCTTTGTCCGGACATGTTTCTTATAGAACACAGGGTCTCCAACCTTATACGTAATGTCTTTTCGTTTCTTGCTAGCATATTTGGCTTGCTTACGCTGCTGTTTTCTCAGCCGTCCGTGGACCAGCATAAATGCCTTATGCTGTTCCTGTAGTGCAATCTGATGCATATCTTCACCTTGATATTTAAGCCTAGGCTTCAACAAGTTATCAAGTGGTAGGACAACGTCACGTCTATACAGAAGATAGTATGGAGTGTACCCAGTAGCTTCACTAACATTGAACCGGATAGCTGCAAGCACTTGGTTCAAATGTAAGTCCCAGGTATCTTGTCCATCTTGAAGCCTTTAAGCCAACACATCATGTAAAGTGAAACCTCTCCACTTTTGAATTGCTACTTGGGTGATAGAACGAAGTGGTAACATGATGGATGTTCAGAGTCTGTAAGGTTTCTTTTACGACCCTGTTAACATTTTCAGACCCATTATCTGTGACCAGCTCCAGACAGCACCCAAAACGTGGATAAATTTCCTCAATTATCAAATGAGCAACCGTCTCGGCTGTTTTATCAGGTACAGCAAATGCTTCGGGCCACCCACTGTACCAGTCAACAAACGCAATGATATATTTATTGCCTGACAACGTTTTATTGTACGGTCCAGACAAGTCCATGCTCAATTTCGCCATGGGATAAGGTGGTATATCCGCACTTTGTAGCAAAGGCTTTACATTTTGTCCAGATCTAGCTTAACAGTCAACGCATTTCGAGACATACTCATATAGCTCTTGAAACAGGTTTGGCCAGAAATATTTCTGTCGGATGGTATCATATGTCTTTTGAACACCCATGTGACCATTGTGATCATGGTACTGGTGCACAACCATCTGTCTCAAATGGGTAGGTACGAACAATCGAAGAGTAGGATTGTCATCTGGATCAGACAAGTAATACAAAATGTCATTGTCAATCAGATACCTACGTTTAACAGCTTTGGTCGGTTCACCGTGTTTCAAGACCTTTTAAAGCCCCATGATTTCCTCATCTTTAGCCTGTTCCCCTGTCATGTCCAGACCTATAAGGTCAGTCTCTGGGATTTCGGGTCTTTCTTTTTCAAACGCAGTACAACCAGCAAAATGCTTTTGATTGATTTCATTTGAATTTATAGCCCCTACCTCAAATGCGTTGTCATTTATATCTAGTTCAAATGATTCTGGCTGAGCCTCTATGTCTGTCGTGTCAGGTTTTCTTGACAACAAGTCTGCACAAGTGTTCTCAGTACCTGGTATGTACTCAATGGTACAGTCATACCCTGCCATTCCCAAAGCCCATAGTTGAATTTTCTTGTTCTGCATAGGTGATTCCAACAAATACTTTAACGGCTTATGATCAGTTTTGATGACAAACTTCGCGTTGTGAAGATAATAATCCAGCTTTTGCAAGGAAAAGTGGATAGCAAAGGCCTCTTTTTCTATGGTGGACCACTTACAATGGGTCTTACTTAACTTATGAGAAAGGTAGTAGATAGGTTTTTCATTCTTGACATTTGGCAGAAATTGTTCTGCGTCATTAGACTGTTGAGTCAAACAGGCCCCTATACAGGAATTGCTAGCATCTGTGTACAGCGTATAATGCTTATTTGGGTCAGGGTAGGCCAACAAAGGTACCACTGTGAGACTTTGTTTCAAGTAGTCGAAGCTGCCTTGACATTCGTCTGTCCATTTGAACCTGGCAAATTTACGAGTTAATGCAATGACTGGTTCTGCAATTTCTGAAAAGTTGGGTATGAACCTACGGTAATATGAGCACATGCCAATGAAGGAACGAACTTCACGGACACATGTGGGTGTAGGGAGTGATCTGATAGCCTCCACCTTCTTTGGGTCATGACTGATTCCATTACTATTGATAATGAACCCTAAGTATTGAGTCTCAAGTTGCAAGAAAGAACATTTCTTTAGTTTAAGCTTCAAGTGTTTTGGCACCCTTATTTGATATGTACTTCAAAATGAAGAGCGTTCAAAACCATGAATTTTGATATAAAACTGATAAAAATCGGCTGGGAAATATGAAAGTTATCGACAATTTAACATGCAAAAAATGATTGCATGGGCGCCGCCATTTTGTTTATTTGGTAAGTTTTCATATTTTTATTAAAATCAAAATAACCACTGAACCCAATTATAATAAATACTTCTTCAAGCATTGGGATCAGCTAGTTCTACATTCTGGAGAAAGATTTTTCAAAATCGCCCGAGAAATAGAGCAATAAGAGCAATTTGAAAATATTCAAAATGGCCACCAGGAGTCTACTTTTGGTAATGAGTGGAGTCTAAATTAAAACTGAAAAAATCAAATTAAATGAATTTTTCCCGAATATTTTCGTATCAAACTTTGATAGCTGTTTATTTCTTGCAACAGGCAATATTGTTAATCGAATTAGCACACATTCTATGTTAAAAGAAGCCTTTAATTTTGATTTTATCCTAATTTTTTAACCTAAACTAGAAAACAAAATGGCGGCCATCCATATTTCATACTTAATGACCCATAACTTTCTTATTAGACCACCGATTTTCATCAAATTTATATCAAAATGCTTGGCTTTGAACGCCCTAGAATTTGAAGTACATATCAATTTAGGGTACCAAAACACTTTAAGACCATGTCGTCGCAGTCTTTCAAAGACTGTCTCAAGGTGTAACATGTGTTGTTCAAAAGTTTCACTGTAAATCAATATGTCATCAAGATAGGCAGTAGCAAAGTGGCCAAGACCTTGAAGGACAATGGACATTAGTTCTTGGAAAATTGCCGGTGCACAGCAAAGGCCAAATGGCATTACATTGAACTCAAAGTGCCCTCTGTGACAAGCAAATGCAGTCTTTTCCTTATCAGCCTCATCCATGAGAACCTGCCGGATTTCAAATCTAAAGAGGTAAAGTACTTAGCCTTTCCAAGTAGAGCTAGGATGTCATCAATCAAAGGAAGAGGGTAAGAATTAGCTTTTGTAATCTGGTTTAGTTTTCGAAAGTCAACACATAATCTTTTTGACCCATCCTTTTTATCCACTATAACTACTAGGAAACTCCAAGGAGATTTTGACCTACGAATAACATTGGCATCCAGCATTTCGTCCACTGCCTTATCTATGACCTCCCGATTATGAATGGGGGTCCTGTAAGGTCTCAACTTAATAGGAGGGTTATCACCAGTATCTATTTTCATTTTGACTGTGTCAGTATGCCCTAGTTCAGAGTCTTTGGCAGCAAATAAATCTTGGTGTTTTTGAAGGAAACCTAATATGGTTGATTTATGGTCTTGTGGGACATCAACTTCAGCTGACCAGTCCTTTTGTTCTGTCCTATCTATCTGTCTTTTAACACTGTCCAAGCTATTGACCTGTGTTTGAGTGATTAGCTCGAGTTTTGCTATGACACTTCCTTTTGACAGGCGTATTGTGCGGTTTGTGTTGTTAACGACCATAACTGGCAACACACGGTTCTTTGCTAATTTTGCTACTGAATTCGATACCATGAGGCCTGGTTCATTACTAATAAATTTTGTTTCAGTGGCTGTGACAGAGTATATCTGAGAACTGGGAAACCCTGTGCTGCCTTTCAGTTTTCCCATACAGACTGTAGCTGTCTGAGGTTTTAGGACTACAGTTGATTTTGCCCGAACTAAAGAAGCAATATGTATGTCTTCTTCAAGAGGTACAGTAGAGCTACCTACACGGAGAAATCCTAAGTCGAAGTACAACCTAACACCGTTTTGTACCAGCCAGTCCCTGCCTAGAATGAAATTCCTATTTATGGAAGGTGACACATAAAACGAATGTGTAATTTCGGTATCCCCGATTTTAAAAGTGAGGGCAACATACCCATCAAGTTTTAAGCACCCGCCATTACTGACTGTAACCTTGCATTTTTCTTAACCATAGTTGGCTTCTTTTTAAGGGCCTGATAAACACGCCTATGGATCAAAGACACTTCGGCTCCGGAGTCTACCAAAGATCTATATTTATTTTTACCTATCTGAATTAAGCATGAGTTTGGACTCCCTGTTAAGGCTATGTTAAAATTTGGAATGTCTTTAAAATTTCTTCTCCTCCTTCCGTGGGCTTCAACACGTAAGGAGGGCCCTAGTTTTCCTGATTTGTCTGATTTTCCCTAGGCCGGGAACTATTTCTGCACCTGCCCAGATCAGCTTGCCTTTTTCTACACTCCCTTTTAAAGTGCCCCTTCTTATTGCAATACCAGCACAGCATTTCCTTTTTCCTGTCATTTTCCATTGGTGCACTTGCATTGACCACCGCGTGGACCTGGCGTTTGGACCTACAATCCCTACTTTTGTGCCCTATCTTGTGGCACTTAAAACAGCGCTGAGCAGGTCTGTAATGGTCGACCTCCATGCTGTTGTTATCAGGGACATGCTGACTACGCGTACGTAAGTTGAAGCGTTTGCGCAAGTTCTGTTCATTGGTGGCAGCAGTTACGGCCGCCTCCAAGGTATTTGGGTTCTCTCTAAGGACCTTAAGGTTCAAAGAATCTTCAGCAAGCCCATCAACAAAAGTATCAATTAACTGTCGCTGTACAGGCTGACCTTGTTGGTGTCCGTCGTCGAAAGCATCTTCAGCAAGGGCAAGAAGACGTTCTGCATAGACCTGCACGGTCTCACCGAATTTCTGTCGGACTTTTCTAAGTAGTAAAAAGGCATGTTGGGCATCTGTTACCTCCGAAAACCTATTTGCCAATTCTGTTTTCATTTGATCCCATGTAGCCCCTGTGACACCCTCAGAATATCTTTTAATGAAGTCACTGACCGGGCCTCTACTTGACTGATAAGCCACCCTTTTTACCCTGGGGTGAGCACGGCATATTTTTCTATGGACTTAACCCATTCCTTGAACTTCTAAGCATCCCCCTCAAATGGACTAATTATTTGATTAACACCTTGTGCCCCTAAAGCTGTAGATACATTTCCCATTTCTACTGCTAAATTTTGAAACACCTGTCCCACATCAGGACTAGCCATTTTCCGAAGGTTTAAGAGATAAAATAGACTAAACTTACCACACCAAGGTGTCCTTTAACATCCGAGTTTTAACCGAGGAAGAAGCACAAAGTTCACAATAGAGTAAAGTCCATCCTGGTCACGGCACCAAAAATAAGTCCAGTGGTGTTATGTAATGACCACGCAGTGACCACTGCCCGGGTGGCTTGGGTAACAATGAATAACTAAGTCATAAGTGTCCATATACTATGTTCCTTTAATGTGTCTCATTTAAGCACCGCAGGCCATTCAGTCCCATGCCATCATTTATTCCCGCACTGACAAGACTTTAGTTACATGCTAGACAACGTTAATACAAACTTGACACACAACTCAACCAACTCTCTCCAATCCACTCATACCCTTTTATACTACACCTCCCAAATACCTATTTTTAGTTATGAAACTGCGAAGTAGCTTTTATATTACTGATCGTTCGAAGGCGATACTTCTGTGGTGGTTCTTTTTGTTTTATATCTTGGAGTTTAAAAATTGTTGTGCTGTTGGCGCTTATATATGTTAACATATTTTAGTTAAGTTTATGTAACTGAGTGACCACCTATTGGGAAAATAGCTGCCCATTCGGCTTACGAAATGTTTTCATGGTATAAGTACCTTATTATTAGTTTGTTTTTTCACGCCTCGGTTTTTGGAGTGGGAATCTTTTTCCTGATCGTGGCCTATTTGTACCTTTTTAGTAAGTTACTAGTCATTTACTTGTCTACATTGTCTTTCTCGGAACCGTCTCCATGAGGGCCTCGTCGTAGTCATCGTTCACCTCCTCGTATCTGTCGTCGTTGACGTCGGTTTCTGATTCTGTGTCAAGTGTAAGACATTTCAGACCAGCTCCACTGTCGTTGACAGCATCCTTACCGTCGGAATTACCGCTAGGCTCCGTAGATAGAGCCTCGTCGACAAATATCTCCGGGCCAAGGGGCTCCCCTACGTTTATGTCGATCAGTTACTAGTCACTTCCCCAGCTCGAGATCGATAATGGGGATCCCCCTCGGAATGGCTGCGACGCATATCCTTGTTCTGACGTGTATCCTCCCGAGTGGCAGTTCAAGTGAGGGTGCAAAAGCTGGCACCCTTCCCTCGACCAGGTACATGTAATTTGGCCTACGATCAAGTTGAGATCTGCCTGTGCCCATCTTGATTGCCATTCACGATCGCTGGTAGTACCAAATAAGTCCCCGGCTGTCACGTACTTCTAACAACTAGGCTCAAACGTTTTGTTTCCAGTAGCCATTATTAGCTCACCTGAGCCGAAGGTTCGGCTCACAAGGTGAAATTAATAGTATAGGAGTCGAGCCGGCGTCAGTGCGTCTGTCCGTCCGTTCACGTTTTCAAACTTGTATATTTCTACGACAACAAGGCCAATCGTGATCAAATTTTATCTAAAGCATCATTGAGGAGGGGGAAAGGTTTAATTAGGTTCTGGGCCTGGTCGGAATAGAACTCTGGTGCCCATGCCAACAGATAGCTTCCATAGACTTACAATGGGAAATACATAAAAAAAATCTTCATCTCCGAAACCACAAGGCCCAGAGCTTTTGTATTTTGTATGTAGCAATGTGTATTTGTCCTCTTTATAAATCCTGTCAACCATGCCCCTGGAAAATAGCCTCGCCCCGGGGTCATTAGCTCCCGTAGATAAACAATGGGAAAAACATAAAAAAAAAAAAAATCTTCGAAACCACAAGGCCCAGAGCTTTCATATTTTGTTCGTAGCAATTTATAATGGTCCTCTTGATAAATCCTGCAAACTGTGCCCCTTGGATCCGAACGGGCCCCGCCCCGGGGGCATCATCAGAAAAACATTAAAAAAAATCTTCTTCTCCGAAACCACAAGGCGCAGTCTCAGCTTTCATGTTTTGTATGTAGCAATGTGTAGTGGTACTCTTTATAAATCCTGCCAACTATGCCCCTGGGGTAAAAAATGGCCCCACCCTGGGGGTTATTAGCTCCCATAGACATACAATGGGAAAAACATAAAAAAAAAGTCTTCTTTTTGAGCCAACTCTGTTCCTCTGCAAAAGATACCCACATCCTATATAAAATTCTAAGCAACTTGTAGTTGAAAATGAGTTGTTTAAACCTGGAGACAATGTAAACACTTTATGTATACTACAAAATCATTACATCCGCATAAGAGATGTATGCTAGCATAGCAATTTCATAACCGCAGAAGAATTGTTGTAAGGTAAATATGCCCAAACCTAACACTCAGGACGACTCCCTTAATAAAGGCGTTTAAGGCTTTAGCTCACAGGCATGTTGTTAGGTATCTCAAGCAAACACCATCATATTGGCAGCGGTATTAGCATGTTTTCATAAAGTTCCAAAATACAAAACACAAAATACGACTGCAAACAATTATGTCATACCACCTGTCAATACTTCTAACCACCCCAACCCCATAAAGTCAGATACCTCACAGCTCCCAGATCGACAAATAGTCATGCATTAACCAAATACTGCTTGGAAACTAGCCTATCAGAAGAAACATGATTTTTAAATGAATTAAGTTTATAGAAACAAAATCTTACTATTGCTTATAAATTTACATACATACTTAGCTCTTATGCTTTTTGTTGTATGATTCTATTGCATCCTCACTGCTCCGCTTCCAGATCCTCTCATTTCTTGTTAAATGAATATTTGATGAAATGAAAAGAACTGATATGGCACTCTGAAGCCTTTAAGGAGGATCTGAAAAAAGATCAACCGTGGGTTGAGTCGTCTTCTCTTTCCGCGCTCTCTGAATTTGCTGCTGCTCTTCCCAAGCTGCATCAAATCCCGATAGGGCATAATCCACGGGTGCTCCCACGGCTGACGTTAACAGCTCTGATGCAAGAGCATCATTTATTCTTTTCAGGTTTTCTATTTTCTTCTCTTATTTCCTGTTCTTCTCTTACAGCACTTTTTCCTTCATCCATTGAACATCTTCCCCTCATATTTGTAGGCGACAGATCAGTGTATAATATTCTCTCCATTAATATGATTTTACCGTCAGCCATTTCGCAGTCATGGTAATCCAAAGTGAATGATGCACCAGCAGTTGGTACATAAGGTTGCATCTCTGCCCTAGTACATCTCCTGATGAATTTCTCTCTCGGTATGTCTACCACAGTTTTCTCCTCTTTCCCCGTACATCCTGACTTAGTTAGATGCCTTTCCAGTCCTGACTTTTTCGTCGCTACAAAGCCACACCCACATTGTACCTGGGCAGGACCCCTACATGGTTCTTGTACACATATACATAGACTGACTCCTGATAATTGATTTTAACAGTCCCGTTGATAATACGGCACACCCAAAGATAATACGACAAGCCCTTAGAATAAATGACATTCCCAGAGATAATATGACAAGCCTTTGCAATTAATGACTTTGGGCAGCATTCTTGTCCGAGAAGCCGTGTTGGCTAGGTGCCAAAACGAAAGGCTTTCCGATTATTCGAAAAATACATGTCATAACTTTAATTTACTTTCAAACCAAAACAGTGCTTCTTGCAATTAATAGCACCGAGCTGGCTATGGAAAGAACTCTTGCAAGCGACACATGATTCCAAATTTTCAGCACACTTGGGTGTAAAGAATTGTTAACTTAACTTCAAACCCACAACAATCAAACAATAAACGTGTTCTTATCTTTTATCAAACTTTGCATAATGAGCCACCATCCTGGCCAACAACTAAAAACTCAGACTGCCCGACTTCCTTGATTACTGCCAAACTTACGGACTCTCCACATAATAAGGCAATTAACCTGTATACAGACTTGCCGTCTGTGCGGACTTATTTCCCTATTTGGAATTATACCAAATATGTAAGTAAATAATAATATAACCAATTTTCTGGGGAGAAAACAACAACATATTAATAAAATCCTTCAACAGGATTACTACAGTATTCCTGTCTTTTTAATTTGATGTAAAAGTCTGTATTTTCATCCCAGATATGTTCCTTTTTAAGATGTTAATGTTATGAAAAATTTTTAGTTCCGTTTCCAAGTTTATTTCACATGTGGTACATGTGGTACATACATAAGAACCGAAATAAAATGGTAAATAAGTCAAATAATGTCTCCTGAGTTTATATTTCCCGGTGTACCGTCGGCAACAGTTTTTACTTTGGATGATCATGAACAAATTGTAGAAAATAGTAGTGTTCTTTTTACCTTGCATGGTCTCTGTACAATAAATTCATCACTTCTGTCATCTTATTAATGTTTACGATTCTATTTCAAGAAATTATGTGATGGTTCACAACTGAAGCCAACGTCTTCGTTGGGTGGCGACAAAGCCATCACAAATGATATTTTGCCTTATATGAATACATCCAATTATTATTGTCAGTTCTATGTCCTAGATATCAGGAAGTTTTCAAATATAATAATATAAAGTATTGATTACTTCATAACGAAAACTTGCCTATGCAATATATAGAGATTTTTTTCACTAAAAAGTCTTGTAAACATTGAAAATTTCATCAGAAAAAATTCGATATTTTTCTTATTTTTGCTCAAAACATAGATTGTGGGTACACGTTAGAACCGCCTCGGTGAGGCGGTTCTAACGAGTACCCACAATCTATGTTTTGGAGCAAAAATAAGAAAAATAGGTATACCCCTGTAAACCCCAGTTTTCCTATATAAAAGTAGGGTTTAAGGGGGTATACATTACACGGGCATGTTAAGAATATATACTCGCATATCATTTAATAGCGTAAGTATCTTTTTATTTACTGATGTGATCTTTATTAATTCGAAATATAAGGCATACTAATATCGTGTCCGAATTGTGTATAACACTAGAATAATTTCTAAATTAGCATCAATTAATTAACGAATAAAGCCCGACTGGGTTCGAGCCCCGACTTCCCTATCCAGAGTCTGGTTTATTTCCACCATACATGTACCACTTGCTCCCTACGACAAAAATCTAAACATAAGAGTTTCATCCGTAACTGTTAAATTTTCGGCCTTACAAAGAAACAGACTCCTTGAATCATTTTTAAATACTGCATTCCACTCTCGTTGAACCACATCACGTAGATCAACGGGTCCACTGTACAATTGATCAAGTACCTCGTCTAATAGTGATCCAACGAAACCGTCTTCCTCCGTACCGTTTGTGTTGCGGGTAAAGAACAGTACCGATAGACCGATTCCCACGATACCAACTTCCCGGTCCAGTACCCGATTTTCTACCAACAGGTCATCTGGCTCCATCAGAGGGGACTCTAACTGCTAGAGTTCCACCGTTAATTGCTCAATTTTCCACCTTACAAAGGGTCAGATTCCTTGAATGGTTTTCATCTATTTCAAACGTGTCTCATTGAACCACGTGCCATAGATCAATGTGTCCACAGTTCAATTCTCCAAGTTGGTCCAGTCTGTTAGTTTTCCAACGAAACCGTCTTCCTCCGTACCGTTCGTGGCGCTGGTAGAATACAGTACCGATAAATCCCTATGATACCAATGTCCCGGTCCAGTCCCGGGGGTCCAGTACCCCATTTTCTACCACCAGGTCACCTGGCCCCATAAGAGGGAAGTCTTACTTGCGGATTATCAACCTTAATTCCTCAATATTCGGCCTCACAAAGGGGCGGATTTTTTCATTATTTTGAAACAAAAATGCATTCGTGTCTCGTTGAACCATATGACGTAGATCAACGAGTCCCCAGCA
Source organism: Rugalucina vietnamica (assembly GCA_964017185.1). Classification (NCBI taxonomy): domain Eukaryota; kingdom Metazoa; phylum Mollusca; class Bivalvia; order Lucinida; family Lucinidae; genus Rugalucina; species Rugalucina vietnamica. The sequence goes on along the minus strand of OZ024879.1, from coordinate 10,953,607 downwards.
CAATTGATCTAGTTGCTCCAGCCAGCTAGTGTTAATTCTTTATTCTTGACTTCATTTTTATATCATAAGGTGTTATTATAGCCCCGCTTTGGAAAAGTGGGGCTATACTGGATTCACCCTGTCCTTCCGTGGTTCCGTGATTCCGTGGTTCCGTGATTCCGTCATTCCGTGGTTCCGTCATTCCGTGAGCATCCATGAACATTTTGTTTCCGCTCAATATCTTAAGAACGAATCGACAAAATCCAACCAAATTTTGTATGCACATCATCACTGACAAGAGCTAGCTTGGGATTGTTACCCGTAATTTTTCGCAAAATTTTGACGGAGTTACAGCCCTTGATTGATGTCAGAATTTCGTTTCCGCTCAATATCTTGAGAACGAATTGACAGAATCCAACCAAATTTTGTATGCACGTCATCATTGACAAGACCTATCTTGGGATTGTTACCCGTCATTTTCCGAAAAATTTTGACGGAGTTACGGCCCTTGATTGACGTCAGAATTTCGTTTCCGCTCAATATCTTGAGAACAAATTGACAGAATCCGACCAAATTTTGTTTGCATATCAACATTGACAAGACCTAGCTTGGGATTGTTACCCGTCATTTTTCTGACGGCCCTTGATTGACGTCAGAATTTTGTTTCGGCTCAATATCTTGAGAACGAATTGATAGAATCCGACCAAATTTTGTATGCACGTCATCATTGACAAGATCTAGCTTGGGATTGTTACCCGTCATTTTTTGCAAAATTTTGACGGAGTTACGGCCCTTGATTGACGTCAGAATTTCGTTTTCGCTCAATATCTTGAGAACGAATGGACAGAATCCAACCAAATTTTGTATGCACGTCATCATTGACAAGACCTAGCTTGGGATTGTTACCCGTCATTTTCCGAAAAATTTTGACGGAGTTACGGCCCTTGATTGACGTCAGAATTTCGTTTCTGCTCAATATCTTGAGAAAGAATTGACAGAATCCGACCATATTTTGTATGCACGTCATCATTGACAAGATCTGGCTTGGGATTGTTACCCGTCATTCTTCGCAAAATTTTGATGGAGTTACGGCCCTTGATTGACTTCAGAATTTGGTTTCTGCTCAATATCTTGAGAACGCATTGACATAAACAGACCAAATTTTGTATGCGCATCAATATTGAGGAGATCTAGCTTCGGATTGTTACCTGTCATTTTTTTTCACCCTGCAAAAAAGCTGAGAAGCGGGGCTATAGTCAGATTCTCTGACAATTCTAGTTCTACTTGGGTCTATAATCAGAACACAAGTCGTATAGTGACTATATGTTTATTCCACCAAGTTCTGATGTTATAATATAATTACGACCGCTTTGAATTAATTCTGCCTATCTATCTGCAAGATCTCGTCTTATTTACTGTCTACCTACGTCACACTTAGACATTCATTTAGCTAGCTTAAATTATGCAGACATTTAAAGCTATCATTCACACACAAAAAGGTACAAGTAGGCAACGATCAGGAAAAGGCGCAATCAGAAAAAGATTCCCACTCCAAAAACCGAGGCGGAAAAAAAAACAAATTAACAAAAAGGTACTAAGACCATGAATACATTTAGTATGCCGAATGAGCAGCTATTTTCCCAATAGGTGGCCACTCAGTGACCTAAACTTAACTAAAATATGATACATGTAACATATATAAGGCGCCAACAGCACAAAAAAATTAAACACCAAGGCATAAAACAATAAGAACCTTCTGCAGTGGTTCATAACATTTAGAGTTTACCATTCTCGCATGTTTTCAGACCTGTAGTGTTGCAGCATGATCTTATGTTGCGTCTTTGATGACAAAAGGCACCGCCTAGGAAGCCTTCTTGCTCTAAGCATTTTTCTGAGCAAAAAAAAAAAAAAAAAAAAAAAGAACAATTTGCAAAGATCCTCCGACTCTGCCTAATCGACACACTTCAAGCACGTCAATGTTCAGATGATTCATGTTTTTTATTAAATCCTTTTTTGATAACATATTGATATGCTTTTCGTCGACGTAAGTGTCAGATAATTGTCCTCATCCCGAAATAACTTATAATTATAGCAAATTCATATTGAACCAGCTACTAGGTGTTCGCAAAATGCAGTCCAATATGCAAGTTTTTAACTTCAAAGCGGTCAATGGTATATATATATATGGGGCTTTTCCACATTATAATCAAAATCTCTCTTTTTATGCGCCAATGCCTTCACTTGTTTTCTTTGGAATGAACATGAAGCCTTTGAGATTTTTGGTATCACGCAACAATTATTCATTTATCATTTTTTTTTCAAAGGTCCTCAACTTATTCCAGATACAGTCTGAAGTAATGTCAAACTTTGAATTCAAGTTTTGTCGCGATTCACAGAAGACATTTGCGCTTCCAAAAGACTAGCCAGTTTTCCATGATAAAAATGGTCATAATCAACCATATTTTTACCTTCTCCAGCAAAGACAACTGAAGAAATAGCTAATAAGTAGTGTATAATATTGTCATTTAGGTCATATTTGTCTTCATGTTTCATACAAAGCTGTCTTTGAACACGTGAGCATATATAATATATGTTATATAAGCGTAGCGTATATAGTATTTCATATAAAATAATTAGCAAAATGTGTGTATTTTGTTTGTGACAACATCAACATAGATTATATGTACATGTATTTTATATGTATTTTATATGTAGTATTTCGTTATTTTACTCTGCCTTTTCATTAAAATGTTAATGTGTATAGCAATTAAGTTACAGAACAGGTTCATTGCATCTAGTCGCATTCGTTTGAATTCATATGTATTTTATACATGTACGTGTGCGTATCGTAAAATGCACCTATCAAGATTTTTCTTTACGAAAACTTGCTATTATAAATGCAATATACAGCGGTTTTCTTTAGCGGTATAAATTGAAAATTTGAATGAAGACCATTATATTTTAATACATTGTGTATAATAGGTATACACATGTTAACCCCAAGTTTTGCTGATTCTGAATCTGTATACCCCATTTTACTATATAAATGTGGGGTTTATTTGGTTATACTACACGGACATGTTTTTCTGATGAAATATTCGTGCTTTTGAGAGTTATTGAAATTTGGAGCTGTGGGCTTAATGGAACGAATACGGTATTTGTGTTTTTACAGTCATCGATTGATGAGTCGTTTCAAGATTAGCAGTCATGTAAAGTTTCTAGAACGACCATCCCAAATTTCAGATATTATACCCAACAAAAAAAAAAAAAGAAACGCATACAGTAACGTTAACCGATTTTTCAGAAATATCAGCATTTCTGACAAACGTAAGTTCACATATATTAATTGAACGACATTTTGCACATCTAGGGAATCCAGGGATCTAAACTGTGGTCATGAAAAATTGGTCACGAATCAGATAGATAGATATTACTTTCATCTGTGCGTTACTCGAGTTTTAGCAACATTCGATCAGAAATAAGATTTGGTCATATTGTTTGTAACAATTTCTGAATAACAAGTGCATGCGTTTCTTATTTGCTGGGTATACATTCTTTCTTGGGTATACATTCGCAGTTATAGAGCTAAGTTTTAGAGCATGAGTAGCAAATTATATTGATAGTAGTATGGCGGTCGAGTGGTTAGTGCCGGGGTCGAACCCCGCTGGATCGTGCCCTTGAACAAAACATCAACTCTATGATTGCTTTGTCGCGCCATTACTGAATTGTTGACACGGGCGTTAAACCACATAACAAAGGGCATATTGATATAAGCGAACTGTTGTTACATGTATCAGGGTATAAGATTGATATAAATTTCAATGGAAAGGGAAATGAAAACTAATTGGAAATAAAAATTAAGTTTAAATGTGTTTAGCCATTTACTCTTAGTCACTGCTTTCATCATTTTTCATTCTGGATTGTATACGATATTGATAGATTTAATGAAATAAATCTTAAGAATCACATTAATGAATTGCTTCAATTTGCATAGGCGAAAACAAAGACGCAGATCAGCTTCGCGGTAACCGCGAAGCTGATCAGCGCCTTTGTTTTCGCTACATGGATAGTACACTTACTCTTCTTCTTAAATCCAAAATTTCAAGCTTCAAGCCTGTTTCTGTTACTGCACAGACCGGTTTGTGTCGGACCTGTTCGGAAACCACATTGTTGGTGGTTTTCCCACGAGGCGGCTCAAATTTTTTATCAAAACTTCAGTTTTATAAGGTTTCACGAGGTTTTGAAAATGTCATGTTGCAACTTTATGGCGACCAAAACAACAGGAATGATGTCCTGTTTCAAAATGCTGATAGGGAGCTCACCCAATCCACTACCTTCTAGCTGTACCAGTACAGTGTTGTTACGGAACAGTTATGGTATGTGTTTATATGTAGGTATTTATACTCAGCAAAAAGGTAAAGGACCAATGTACGTTTCCATATACCACATTGTAGAACACTTTTACTTAAAACCACATTCCATGGCAACCCACAAAAATCCCGAATTTCAACAGAAAAACATATTTGTAAAATATATACCCCTGTAAACCCCACTTTTATATAGAAAAACTGGGGTCGGCATGGGTATACCTAATTTTCTTATTTTTGTTCCAAAACATACATTGTGGGTACAACTTATGTTTTGGAGCAAAAATGAGAAAAAAAGATGTACCCCTGTATACCCCAGTTTTGCTATATAAAAGTGAGGGGGTATACATTAAATAGACATGTTTTCATGATGCTGTGGTAGTCAGCAACTATCTTACAAGTGTGTACAGTGCAGGTCTCGAACTTGATTTGAGCTGATTGTTGAAACAAATCACTTTTCGACAAAATTCAAATTTTACAAAAAATAAAAATGAAAGAATTGGTCATGGCCGTTGGCATTTTTGCTATATTAAGTTTCATGTGATCAGAACCATCACGATGCAAAAATCATCATTCCCAATATAATGAGATGCTTTTAGAAAAGGGTCAAAATTTGGGTGTTTTCGCCTGTGATGTATGGAAAATACTAGACTGATCCTTAACTTAATATATTAAGTATACTAGGTACAATTGGGCAAACATTTGTTGTTTTGTAAAGTGTAAAACTTATGTTTTTGTTATAATGATATGTGAAAATGTTTATTTTTTTGTATGTTGTATATTGTTAATTTGCATAATCTTGTTATTGTTATGACAAAAATAAATAGTTGTTGTCTATAATCGTTGTTTTCTTCATCATTATTTTACCTGTAATAAATTAACAGTTCAAAAGGCAAGAGACAGAACTGTATGTCCCTCAGCTTGCATGAAGTGTGCGGGGCCATGTTTAAGCATGATTGTAGTACCAGAAGATCGCCGGACTCCGGAGCGATAAATCGGAGGCGGTGGGAGAGGTGTTGAAACCTACCTTTATCGTATTCTGTCCCATACTACAAACATACATTCCTGTTTAGGGAAGGGTGTCCTAGTGGTACTGCGTATCACTCAGAATCTAGAGGTCTTGGGTTCGATATAAGCTCACCTGAAACATATTCTCCTCTGAAACCGCTGGATCAATCAAAGCCAGCATTTTAGGATATCGTACATTTTAGGGATGTTAAACGAAAGTTTGTATAAGTGGTCCAGATAACATGACCAAGATGGCGGCCAGGGCTATAAATAGCAAGCACATTTAAAGAGCTACTCCAGAACCAGTGGGCAGATTTCAGCGAAACATTATATACTACGCCAATCATAGTTTGTTTTTTATATATCATGGTCGTGGGTGGACCTAGTTGAAAGTTGCAAAATTTCAGTAATTCTCTTTGGCTCCATGTTGCCAAACCTAAAGGGTCACTGACGAGACTTTAATAGTCGAAACCGCGGTATGGCACATCCCCTTTCTCATTAATGTGTTCACTGCTCTTAAAGGTTCTCAGTTTTAATTTTTATTCACAACAAAGTCACATTTGGTCACATAGGCTTTATAATGGGAAAAAGTGTAAATATTAGAATTTCCATAAACTTCAGTAGATTGTGACATGAGCGTCGGTATAGTTAGTAGATTCAGACAACATATTGTCCATGAATTGATAAGCTATGTGAATATCAGTGTCATATCTTGACATTGACTCAAGGCCATGTACATGTCAAAAATTAAAACATAATTTTCTCAGAGACTACATGGCTTATCAAACCAAAATTTTATATGAAGCGTCATTGTGAAGGCAGAATGAAAGTCGACATAAATGATAATATGGCCAAGATGGCCGCCATGCACATATATGGTAAAACCTTTCAAGACTCTTCTTCTCTTGAACCGATTTCAGTAAAACTTGGTATGTAGAATCAGATTTCAGTAAAACTTGGTATGTAGAATCAGTGACTGTAGCTTATTTATAATTTGTATAAATCATGACGTTGGATAGACCTTGACCTATTTCACAGCCCACGTAGGCTTTTCAATGGGAAAGAGTGTAACCAATGAATTTTTTGAGAAAGTTTTATAACGCGTGACCTACAAATGTACATGCAGACAGTAGTGAGTTATTTAAGTTATAAGTATGTTCAAGGTCAATGTCGTGGCAGGTTAAAGTCAGTAATTAGATGGTCAGTCAGTCATTAGCGTAGAAGCATTGCCTGGAGGCGCAAACAGTCCATCTATTTCTTTAGGCCCCAATGGGTGGGGACCCTATTCCTACCTGACCACCCTTATGTTGCTTCTAAATCTGATATCTTGTGTGGTCTACACAAGCACATAAAATGGTCATTACTCTCCATAGTGCTTACCAAATAAGCGTTTGTCCTATCCGCACATGACTGAAAAAAAAAAAATGACTTTCATGCAAAACAAGTGTGGTCGGGTGGGAATATTGGTCCCCGCCCATTGGGGCATAAGAAATAGATTGGCCGCTTGTATTAGAAATCCTGGTGAATAATGTAAGCAAGAAGATTTAGAAAGTCACAGTAAAAACAACATCAGGAAAACGTGTCCGTGCAATGAATACCCCCGTAAACCCCACTTTTATATAGAAAAACTGGGGTATGCAGGGGTATACCTATTTTTCTTATTTTTGCTCCAAAACATAGATTATGGGTACTCGTTAGAACCGCCTCGCCGAGGCGGTTCTAACGTGTACCCACAATTTATGTTTTGAACAAAAATAAGAAAAATATCTAAAAAATTCCACTGAAAATTTTCAATTTTTCCAACTCAAAAAATCTCCGTTTATTGCATGGGCAAGTTTTCGTCATGAGAACAATAGAACCATAACTGAAGTATCAGAATTAAAATTATCTAACGTCAGAAAGGCATAAAACTGATAATGATAGTAACACAACACTTTGTTTATCTTTGTTCACTAGTTATGATAATTAATACACCTGCTTTATATATCAAATAAGCTTTTTTTCCGTCGGAAAAAAATGGCGATCTACTTCATGAGAGGGAAGGGCAGCTTTGTCTAAGTATGTCTAAGATCTATATTACACTTTTTCATCTACTGTTCATTTAGAGTTTGTTAGTTACCATGGGTAAACTGTTCACAACCGCTGTTGTTTTTGCACGGTTTTTAGCATACACAACCATCCTTAGATGTGTTTGTGGCTTTGGTACACGCATGTTTTTCACCCAAATGACGGTATAATCAGGATATCGCGATAAAATTATTTCTTGATTCCCAGTTTTACTTACAAATCCAATGTTGGGTATTATTTTCCATTTTTTCGAGGTTAACGCATCAAAGTCCGCTTTTGCCTTTTTGTAAGTTCCCACCTTGGCAAAGATTTTTGTATTAGATTTTCCAAATGTGAACGCGAATGTAGTTTTGACGATCGACTCCCATGCTCTCAGGACCGACGAAGGCAACGCCCGTTTTTGTCGGAAGTCATTGGTCTTTCCTACGTCACCATAGTAACGACGATAATTTCTTATCACATTTTCGTCATTTCTTTCCGTTGCCATGGCAGCGCTATGGACCAGCAGAAACAGAAACAAAGCCGGCAACTGCATTTTTTTTACCTGAAACAATCGTTTCTTGTTTCAAAGGCAATGTAACCCATTCGAGGCAGTTCGTTCAACTCATTTAAGCCTTGTGCCCTTGTTATATGACATAAGCAAACAGAATAGCCCCAGATGTGACGCCGCATAACGCGGCCTCCCAACTAGGGCTATTTTGTTTGCTAAGAGAATTTTTCATCGGAAAATTGAATAAAATTTAAAAAAAAATCACTCCTGACGCCCCTAAAAATGAAAATCATAATGATGGGAAAATCCATTTGTGAAGTAAGAGTTGAATGCAAGTGGCAGTGCGAAAAAGGAAACATTAATAGGTTTAAAGAAAATATGCTTGCGTGTAGGAAACACAGTTTGCAGGAGAAAACAGACGTGTCTGATTATAGTACGAGTATGTTTAACTTTGAAAACATGTTTCTGTGTGCTGAATTTCGCGACTTTGAGCATAGTTGAACTTAGTGAATCATTGAAATTCTTGGCCCTCGTCATTTAAATAAATAAAAAAAAATAAGTACTTTTTTGTAACACTTACGATTTCGAGGAACAAAATCATAAATACCGTCACAGAAGCGCAGTGATTGTGCACACCTTAAGAGGCATGCACCCCAGTAAAATGACACGCGGTAAAATAAAATGAGCCTGTGCGTGAGAAAACCAACAATTTGGTTTCCTACCAGGTCCGACACAAACCGGGCTGTACAGTAACAGAAGATGGTAAGAGGCTTAAAGTTTTGTATTTAAGTCGAAGAGGGATTGTACTATCCGTGTAACGAAAACAAAGGTGCTGACCAGCTTCGCGATTACCGGGGAGCTGATCTGCCTCTTTGTTTTCGCCCAAGCATTTTCATATGCAGTGGCTCATATGACTGTGAAACACTAAACCTTCTTTGTCATACGAAAACTGCTTTATGCATATGAACAATATCACGTAAGGTGCAAACAAACCAAGTAGTTATAAATGACCAGACCTATATCCGTAATCTGGCCGTTCACCATCTAGAATACAAGCTCATGTAGCACCAGGTTAGCTGCACTGTGTAGTATTTAAACCGGTCGAAACTCAGAAAATACCTTTCACGTAATGGGTCTTTATCATATGATACTCAGAGAGGCTGTATTGGAGACATACCGCAAGGTTTGTAATTGACACTATCCAAATATGAATATAATACCAATGAAAATAATGCCAATTTAACCGCAAGCTAGGAAGAGTGGAAGAATCCACCAATCCTTTCAAATATAAAGCTTTAGTTGCCTACTTAGGTATAAACTCACATTTCGCATGCCAGTCATGACGTCAGAAGTCCTATAAAAAGGAACCACCGTCCCGATATGAACATTACTGTTGACTGGGACGTTAGGCAATAAACATATGCGACAGTCTGCAGGCTTATTTCTTAACTCAATCATGGTTGATAAACTTTGCTGCCTTCTTTAATTGCACGCCGGTGGGTCGGCCGCCAGACTCTATGATGGCCCCCGATCTAAAGCTATCCATTTTATTTGGTTTGACCGGAATTTTGCTTGGCCCACCGGGTTAATTTTTTTTTTTTTTTTTTTTTTTGTTGTTGTTGTTGTTGTTTTCTTTGGCTTCTGATTTTCAGCGATGTTGTTTGGCTTTCCAGTGATCTCCAATCGCGGGACAGCTTATTGTATCTGTGAATCTTCGTTTCGGATTCATAGTGATTGTGTTAGTTGTGATTTATTTGTTTGATTTTGATGATTCTATGTCTAGTGAAAAATTCACAACTAACTAAATGTTGAGAACCAGTGCAGAAGCTGATATGAGGTTGAGGTTATAGAATCGATTTAAGCTCGCCGGAAGTTAAATATTGCTGATCGGTCGTTCCAAGCCGATACCTCTGCTATGTTTTTTACTGTTTTATGCTTTGGTGTTTGTTACGTGCCAGGCGTAACTAGAAGATTAAGGAAACCAACAAGTTGGTTAGCCAGCAAAAAGCTTTGTTTAAAATTTAACAAATCTATTTAGAAGTGATTTAACCAGTAATTACATGTGAAACAATCAAAAGCATATATAAACAAAAATGAATGTACAATACCTTTCAAGATGTTAATTCCCTTAAAGAATGTCTGAATGTCACTCAGAATTTTATAACACAAGTCTGTATCAGTTTCTGATCCCAAGAATTAAAGTTTGTTTCAAAATAGCACTATGTCCCAAACCAGAATCGAATATCACAAAGTAATCCAAGAATAAGTTTAAATTCCAGTAAGATAGATTTTGACTTCTTAATAGTAACAGTACCCAAAGATTGTCCTTATGAAAATTTGTAGCCCTTATATAGCACTGAGGAACATTCAGGATTCTTCCAGCAAATTCTATGATATCATATACTAAAAATAACAAGTTGTTTACCAAAATTTAATGTTCTGGAATATTCTAGAGAGGCCATTATCCTTCCAGAAAATTCCACAATATTCTTTTGACATAAAAAAAGATTTTTCTAGAAGATTCTACATCTTTCCAGGTTCTTCCACATTTTTCCGGACTTTTCCGTCAAAGAACAATTTGAAATTTCTAGAAAATTCTGAAGTAAACAACCTGTTTATGTCCAATATCTGGGACACTAAAAGTAAATAATTGCTAAGGACAACAAGTAAACATCATATGTATAACATCATACTTTCCTGGGCATACTCCCTTGGGAAGTTTACCAGTACTGAATGCACATCTTTCAACAAGTAACTGTCATACATAACATGTTGAATATTTGTGTTGTTTACACCTTATGTATGTTATATGTACTCTATGTATTCAGAATACTCAGAACATACATGTGTAGATTCACATTCTAAACAATATTGTATCATTTGGCTTCGTTTAGGGCCGAGGGAATTTAAGGCCTGATTTCGGCCTAATGTAGCCTCATGTGTTTGTAAAAAAATTGAATTTTTGAATTTTGAGGAGAGAAGTATTGCAAATAGCAGGTCACTGCCTATAAATTCTATCACAACTATCACATTTAAATTGTACATGTTGCCATGGCAACGCTCCGAAAAGCATAGAAATACCACTTTTTGCACTTTTGGGTCCATTTTTTCACCATTCAACATCATTTTCAACTACCAGCCCACGCGACGAACAATTTCTTATTATGAAAAAATTATGAAGTATCATACAGCGATATTGTATGCTAAGTATGATTTTGTTCGGGGTGTGGGCTGGCACGTAAAAATCAAAGAATATGTTCAAAAATGGCCAAAAATAGACCAAAAAGTGCAAAATGTGCTCTACCTATGGTTCTTCTGGGCGATGCTTTTGCAACGCTTGTAGGATACATGAAGTACTTGTTCTTGTTTTAAATAGAGGAGACATATGGCTGTTTTAAGGAATAGTTTTCTCACCTAAATTCCAAAATTTATGTTTTAGCAAAATCTGAGTCCAAAATCAGGTGTTAAACGCCCTAGTCCTTTGCTTTAGATTTACACTACCCTTGTGTAAATTCTCGAAATTGCAGCTCCGTCTTGCTTTCGTTTCCGGTTAAGAAAGGGTCACTGATTAGAATTCATTAACCGAAAAGCCAATAATGCTTATATGTATGGATGCTTTAACTAAACCACATTTCCTGGGCAGGCTCAGACATGAACGGTTAACCAGCAACCAATTGGTCGGTCAGAAGATTAGAAGCTTTGCCTGGAGGCACAAGAAAAAAAGTACAAGTAGGCAACGACCAGGAAAAGACGCAATCAGAAAAAGATTCCCACTCCAAAAACCGAGGTGGGAAAACACTAAATTAACAATCCGGTACTTATACAATGAAAACACATCGTAAGCCGAATGAGCAGCTATTTTCCCAATAGTTGGCCACTCAGTTACCTTAACTTAACTAAAATATGATATCAGAATCAGAATAGTTTACTAGTGAAACGTCAAACAGACAATACCACACGAGGGGGATGGGGCTTGACCGGAGGGGATTAGTCCCGAGCTCTCACAAGAGAAGTAAATTTAGACAAAATCATATGACATTTCAGCAGAGGAGATCAGAGAATCAGGGAGTTCATTCCAATCTCTAATAGTCCGGGGGGGGGGAAACTGTGTAATTAGGCATTTGTACTTGCTGAAGGTATCTGAAATTCCAAGGAGTGTTGATTTCTATAAATAAAATTTAAAACTAAGATCCTTTAAGAGCAGCGAACACATAAATGAGAAAGGGGATGGGCCATACCGCGGTTTCGACTATTAAAGTCTCGCCAGTGACCCTTCAGATTTGGCAACATGGGGCAAAAGAGAATTACTGGAATTTTGCAACTTTCAACATGGTAGTCGATACAAAGACAAGTATTATCTAAATGGGTCCAAATATGTGAAATATTGGTTAGAAAATGAATCTTAACCGATAATAAATTTCTGATCTTCAGAATATTCTCGCTGATCTCAAAGGACCAAAAAGAAAATATAAACTGCACTATGGATGATGAACGGGGAGACTTTTTCGGGCCGCCACACGGCACAAAACCAGCTGCAGTAAACGCAAATAAAAATTAAAACAGAGATCCTTTAAGAGCAGCGAACACATTAATGAGAACGGGGATGGGCCATAAAGCGGTTTCGACTATTTAAGTCTCGTCAGTGACCCTTAATATTTGGCAACATGGGGCCAAAGAGAATTACTGGAATTTTGCAACTTTCAACATGGTAGCCGATACAAAAAGGTACAAGTAGGCAAAGATCAGGAAAAGGCGCAATCAGAAAAAGATTCCCACTCCAAAAACCGAGGTGGGGAAAAAAACAAACTAACAATCAGGCACTTATACAATGAAACATATAGTAAGCAAATGTTAGAAAAATAATCAAAACTTTTATTTTGCTTTAAAGCAGGAACTCTCTAAAGACAAAACTTAAGTTTCTAGTTCCTCTTAGTATACCAGACTGTGAGTGAACACCTATCTAGATGCCTTGTTCAAATAGGCGGGCTAGTCCTGGGAATACCACGTAACGTAACGTCAAATCGACAAAAACGTGAAAATGATACACATATTAAGATCACGGAAAATAAACAGAGTTTTGTTGAAAGTGAACGCAGAATCATTTTATAAATATCACATGAAAGATAGGCTGATGAACTTTTTCGGCATGCAAACCAAAACCTAAAATAGATGTTTTATGACATGAAAATTAAGATACGGAATAAACGCCGTATCGATTTATATATAAAGAATCGATAGTGTTATTTTTTTTAAGATCCGGAAAATTTTATGTTTTAATCATTTGTCTATTTTGAATCGAATTTATTTTCAAAAAGCGTGAATGTGCATTTACTGAACTTACTGTTCATATAAAAATTCAGTAATTTACTATTTCTGTAGTATTTTTATAATAAAAACAATACAACACCTAAAACTTTTTATACTGAACATTTTCGGACCTCTCGAACGTTGTACATTCTGACTCCAGCTTTTGGCGGGCGTTCTACCAACGAAGTCATTTTTGATCATTCATTGGTGATGTTTTCACTAATAAGTCACACGACATATCAAACTTGCACATGTTTTAAAAGCTGGTTTCTAGATCTTTATTTGATAGATTTTGCGTACCGTGACTTCAAAAAATGTTGACATGGCGGCAAAATATCATGTGGAAGAAATCGATACGCTGAGGCTGATTTTCTACACGCGTACGACCCTTGATTCTGCGGTTATCGGGAAATTACCTTTATCAGATGTCTGAGAGAAAATGCATAGAACTATACAGGGAGAATTATTTTAAATGTCCATAATTATCAAAGTAATAAAATGACATTATTTTTCCTGATCATTTGTTAAAGTAAAAGTTATTACCTTCATACTGATGTAAATTTTATGAAAATTAATTAACATTAAAAGTCGTCTTTGAGGACCGGTATTTCTTAATATCATTAATGTAAAAATGCCTCACATTTGGCAGTCAAATTCAACATTTTTGCTCAAAATGGGAATTTTTGTCCTAATACATTATTGTTAAGAAACAATTTATCTTTCTATTGACATATGTATGAAGAAAATCAGAGAACGTTTAAACTCGTATTTGGTGGTTATCTTTCAACTGAGTTTTCATTTTGCACAATCTCCTTTACACATTTTGTGTAAAGCGAAATCTGTCTGATCCTCGACTCGTGTCTAAAGATGCCGTAGCCTATGGTATTCATTTGAAGTTTGATACTTAAGATACTGAAAAGAATAATGAATAAATATACTTATTACGTGTATAATCAGCACATTGTTTAGCTAACTTTTGCAGGTTTTCAAAAATTAACAATTATAATCAAAGTTTGTTCCAGCACATTGTTACCATTCCTGTGATCTTTGATGCGCTTTAATTGGCTTCAGTTTCTTTGTGCATGTGGTAGAAGATTGTCGTCGTATTATTCTATTGTTTAGATAATTGTCAAACGAAACGTACGTTTTCATGAAAATAACCGAATTAATGAAAAATTCTCATATTTATTTGTCGAAGACATCTCAGATCATTTTTGACATGCATCCGGGTTTTTCCCATATGGATGATGAAAAAGGCAACAAACTGCATCTCTTTGCATTATATATTTTTTCTTATCCCTTGAAGAAAATATTATCAATTATTTTGACAAGACTATGATCCCGTCATACAACGGGCTCACAGGTTGGGTCCAATTAATAGACGACGTCGCCGTACGGTGGGACAAAATCAGCGCCCCCTTCCCCTCGACCAATCATAGTTTGCCTCAGGGACTTCAAAGACGTTCAAATAATCTCGGACAAAGCCAATAAACTTCAAGGCAAATCAATTGGAATCAACAAGGATTTCCCGAAGGAGATCAACGATGCCCGATCAGAATTATGGCCACTCTACAAGGCAGAACGTAATAAGCACCCTAATCTCGCTGTATACATAGATTTTCCAGCAAAATTGGTGGTTGGGAACCGTGTCGTAAAAGACTTATTCCCTGACTGTCGCGAGGTATTAAGTATGTCACGATGTAGCGGCGGGAGAACATCAAAGCCAGGAGATGCCCAAGATAGAGATTCTGCTGCTCCAGGCTCGTCCGGCGAGCCTGATGCCCAGCCGTATGACAATCGATCACAGGAGTCGGATATGGAAAGCTCACACTTGTCTGCGGAAACGGAACCCCCTGCACCCAATGATAATATAGTTGAACCAACAGCTAGCGGAGGACCTGCCCCAACAAATACCGCGTATGACGTAGCCATGGGACGCTTACTGGAACATATGTTCAGCCAAGGAGCATCGCAAAGGGAAAGTCGATCTGTTGAAATGAGTGACAATTCCCAACCTAGATCCAAGAGCGAACAAAGAACCTCAGTGAACTTACATGTAGAAGTGTTAAACCAAGCCCCAACCAATAATGTCAATCCAAGCCCTAAAACTAAAGATAAATGAGACCTGAGGGAGGCACCCACAACAATACTGCCCCCAAAACACTTAAAATTCCCCACGGTATTGATCAACATTCAGGACAGGGACCATAAAAATCATGCGAATACCCATGGAAACCATATAAACATTTCAAATGAAACAAACATTAGTACCAATCAATATGCTGCGAGAAATGATTTGAAACAAGTAAACTTTTATGATATTAAAACAAGGTCCTCATTAAGTGAAAATGAAAATCCTATGTGTGACCTAAGCTCTATATTAACTGATGCCAAGCTGATGAACATTCCCAAGATGACAGAAACGACCGAGTGTTAACCCCATGATAATCAATAAACACCCCATGTGTGAAACAAAATATACAGATTCGAAATCGAGTGTGCATGAATCACTTATGAGTATACACGAAAATCACATAAGTGTACATGAAAATTCTACAAGCCCAGTGTATGGAAATAATATTAATGCATATGAAAATCCTTTGAGTGTACATGAAAAACCTACGAGTGTACACGAAATCTGTACGAGTGAACATAATATCCTTACGTGTTTACAAGAAAAACCTACCACAAAACCCACGAGTGAACATGAAAAACTGATATGTGTTTATGAGTACCATTCGAACGTGCAGAGCCAATTCAGCCAACAAACAGTTATACCAAGGGAAATCCCCACGAGTGACACAAACCATGTAAATACAAATAATACTAGACACAACTGTTTTGATTTAAATAATATAAGTAACACTTTAAACGGTTCAAACTCGCATAATCAAAAACGGAATAATGACAGTTGTACAGTGAAAAGTGGCCGTTTAAAAACGAACCCAAGTAACGTCCAGAGTCTGATTTTTGCATTGGGTTTTTAAATGTCTGTGGCTCAAAAAGACGGATACAGTAGCCCGAGTTTTTGACATTTATAAAGAGCCATAAAATTTTATGCTTTGCTGAAACTAAGCTTGACTCTCATGATATTATTTCAGTAGATGGATATACTTATTTCAACCAGCCTCGTAGACAGTCGTATATTCGTAAATCTGGAGGTCTGGGTTTTCTAGTACATGATAGTATAGCTAAGTACGCAAAACGCATTACCGAACCTCCCTTTTTAGATCTACATCTTTCTGTTGCAAATGGATTTGTTTCTCTTAAAATTCATGATAAGCGCGATGACTTTGATTTTGATATAATATAGTAAATTTTCCGTTTTTGGATGGTGACGTTCCTCGTCGTGCTTCTTATGGTGTATACATTTCGCAACTTATTAGGTTTGCTAGAGTCTGCAATCATGTTACAGACTTCAACGCTCGAAATAAATCTTTAACGGCCCAACTTCTCCAACAGGGCTGTCGGTATCATAAACTTCGAAAAACCTTTTCTAAATTTTATCGTAGACACTATGAATTGATTTCCAAATATAATGTTGGGTTAAGGACGCTTTTAAGTGAGGGTCTTTCGGAACCAGAATTTTATGGTGACTTGGTTTACAAATTTAAGAAACTTATAGGAAGTAATGATTTTTCTTTTCAGTTTAAAAAAAATCATAACACTTTACAGACGTATAGGTTATAACTTGAATGTTATGCGACAGTCTGCATGCTTAGTTTTTAACCCAATCATGGTTGATAACTATGCTGCCTTCTTTAATTGCACGCCGGTGGGTCGGGCGTCAGACTCTATGATGGCCCCGACTTAAAGCTATTCATTTTAGTTGGTTGGGGCCGGAGCTTCTTGTCTGTTGCTTGGCCCACCGGGGTCCAACTGATGTTTTTCTTTAGCTCCGGAGTTAGTAAGTTATTTGGCGCCCAGGGATCTCCATCGTCGGGCAGCTTACTGAATCTGTGAGTCCTGGTTTTTGATTCATCAGGGTGTTTATCATGATTTATTTGTTTGTTCTTGATGATTCATTGACTAGTTAGAGATTCACCACGAGGACCGAAGAACTAACTACATGTTATGAACCACTGCAGAAGCTGAGGGTGAGGTTACGGCCGTGTAAAATCGATTTAAACCCGCCAGTAACTTTGTGTTACTGATCGTTCCAAGTCGATACTTCTGTGGTGGTTCTTTTTGTTTTATGTCTTGGTGTTTAAAATATTTTTGTGCTGTTGGCGCCTTATGTATGTTTGCATATTTTTAGTTAAGTTAAGGTAATTGAGTGGCCACCTATTAGGAAAATAGCTGCTCATTCGGCTTACGAAATGTTTTCATGGTATAAGTACCTGGTTGTTAGTTTGGTTTTTTCCCACCTTGGGTTTTGGAGTGGGAGTCTTTTTCTGATTGCGCCTTTTCCTGATCTTTGCCTACTTGTACTTTTTTTAACACAGAATCAGATTATATTGCATGCCTTAGTTTGTCTAGACAATATCACCACTATGAACAAGATATCATATTAGCCTCTGTATATATACCCCCACATCAATCGAGATTTTTTAATCAAGATGAATTTGAATTATTTGAACGCGATATCAAGTCATATCACTACGCAGCCAGCATGATCTTTTTCTTATGCTCGGCGACTTTAACGCCCAGACTGGCACGCTGGATGATTTTACATCTGCTGATAACTTTGTATCTGATCACTTTCATTTTGATGACGAAACTGTGAGATTTTACGACCAAAAATGTGAATTGGAAAGATTAGGCATTAAAACAAAGCGTTCATCAATGGACAAAAAGAAAAATAATTGACGTTTGCAAAAATCTTAACCTATGCATTCTCAATGGACGGTTTGGTAAAGATAAAAACACTGGTGCTATGACATTCCGCAATACGTCTGTCATCGACTATGCTATTGTGACAACCAAATGCTTTAATTTGCTACATGATTTTGAAATAATTGACTTAAACCGCGTGTTCTCAGATGGGCATCGCCTTTTACAACTGGATCTCAAGATTAACTGCAAGTTAGAGACACCGCGCAGTTGTAATACGTCGAAAAAACCGTACTTAAAACAGACCGAATACCAAATTTATGTAGAAAATTTTAACTATGAAAAGATGGATGCGCTTTTGCAAAATATGCAAGAACACGAACAAGCGAGTACGACCGAAATTAACGAGTTTATATCACAGATCACACAAACATTTCATGAAGCTGCCCTCCGCACAAAATCAAATTGCCTGCAACATAACCCTGCTACTGACTCGAACAATAAACCCTGGTTTGGTCATCACTGTAAAACTGCTCGGAGAAATTATTATCTCGCGAAACTTGTTCACCGTTATTATAGATCTAACGAAAATAAGGAAAAACTGATATCTGCCAGTAAGCTGTATAAAAGAACCATGAATACATACATAATAAGTATGTGAAATCCAAGCAAAGTAGGTTACGAAATATGGCTAGTAAAGACCCTAAATCATATTGGAAGTATCTTAACAGCCTAAAACGGAATAAAAACAATAACGAAACCCCCAATGCGAACGAGTTTTTTTGAATACTATAGGGATATGTTTGCTTCGGAAACTCATGATGACAATCAAGATAATTTTGGATTTGACCCTACAAACGCGGAGGAGTTTTTAAATAGACCATTCTCATCTTATGAGATCGACAAATGCATCCGAAAATTGAAAAACTCAAAGTCACCAGGACTCGATAACATACTAAACGAATATATCAAATTAACTAAAGAGCGCATGCTTCCTCTTTACACAACACTTTTCAACATTATACTTAATACTGGTAACATCCCTGGGCAATGGCTGATTGGAATTATTAAACCTATATACAAAAATAAGGGCGAATCGACCGACCCCTCAAATTACCGACCTATAACCCTGCTAAGCTGCCTCGGAAAACTCTTTTCCTCCCTTCTTAGCGAACGACTTAATGAATATGTTGAAGAAAATGTAATGCTCCAACTTAATCAAGCCGGATTTAGGAAAAATTATTCTACGCTTGACCATATTTTCTCGTTACACGCACTTATAGAAATCATGGCATTTGAAAAAAAGAAATTGTTTTGCTCATATATCGACTTCTCCAAGGCATTTGACTCGGTATGGCGAGTAGGTCTGTGGAGAAAACTTTTAATTGAGGAAATTAATGGCAACTTTTTAAGAGTAATCCGCAACATGTACAATAATATTAAATCATGCGTGTCGGTTAATAATTCATTGTCGTCTTTTTTCACAACGAATTGCGGTGTCAGGCAATGCGACAGGTTCAGGCAAGGCGACAACCTGTCGCCTATCTTATTCTCTATGTTTTTAAATGATCTTGAATATTTCATGTCAAAAGAGCGTCACAATGGCATAAGTACCGATATTGCATCCGACGACTTTGCTTTCTTCATTAAAATATTCGTTCTACTTTATGCCGACGACAGATAATGCAGCTGACTTCCAAGCATGTCTGAATTCATTCTATACCTACTGTAATGCATGGAAACTAACCATTAATAGAGATAAAACAAAAATCATGATTTTGGAACGCGTGGAACTCCTCGATGTAGCTTTTAGTTAGGAAATACTAAGCTTGAAATTGTTAAGTCGTATAAATATCTAGGGACTTTTTTCGCGCCCTCTGGAAGCTTTCATACCGCTCAAAAACATATTAAAATACAAGCAAACAAAGCGATGCATCTACTGAATATGCGAATAGCTAACCTTGATCTACCTATCGACCTACAACTTAAATTGTTCGACAATACAATTTTACCTATCATCACATATGCGTCTGAAATCTGGGGATTTGAAAGCTGTAGCCTTCTTGAACCAATTCATAACCAATTCCTTCACGCTCGTAAAAGTACACCACTCTATATGATTTATGCGGAACTTGGCCGTTATCCTATTGGACTTACTATAAAAGCAAGAATGGTTAACTTTTGGGCTAGACTTGTTTCCGGTAAACAAAGTAAATGATCTTTCGCATTGTACCAGAAACACCAGGACTGAACTCTAAATGGGCTAATAAAGTCAAAGATATCCTTGATCGTTGCGGCAGATCCGACATATGGGATGCCCAGCAATGCAATTCTAACTTAACATATATGATCAAAAGCAACGTAATCGAACAATACAAGCAAGACTGGTACGCCGACCTTGACAAGTCATCAAAAGGAAGAATTTATATACTTAAGGAATAAAGAAACGCAAATACTTTAGGTTACTAAAAACATGCTTTGTAATGCAAGTCTGTAGTATAAGTGAGCATCTTATATGAAAACAATATCTAAACGTCAAGTTGCAACCGGTTGAGCCACAATGTCGGTTACGTATGCTTAATGGCGTACGCGTAACCACACTGACCTACAGTAGCAAACCCTGTAACCATGATCAGTAAATGTCAAATTTGAAATTTAAACCAATATTTCGTTTCCAAAACCCCTAAAAGTGATTGCAGATGTAACCATTGATCAGTTGGTAACATTTGGGTATGTTATGGGACGTTTAACGTCACCAACGTCAATCGAAAAAATGAGTCAAAAGCCAGAAAAATTCCTTTGATATGCGTTATATTCAATAAAATGATTATTTACGTAAACATTATGACCTTTGTACTTCAAACGTCCATCAAACGTCAATTATAACGTCAAAATCCAACATCCTGCATTTTAAAGACTCTTATTATGTTTTTCAAATTATCTGATTTAAAAAATGATAAATAACCAAACGTTTGATTACAGTGCGTTAATCGAGTGTTTACTCAACCATATAATCCGTTTCGCTCCTTTACAAACGCTCCGATAATCCATTTCTACGGTACCTGTGACGTCACTGTTGATTAAAAAGCACGTCGTGTCATATGTTTGTTCGATATATACCGTTTAGGTACAAATAGCCAAAATCGAATAATTTAAATGACGTTAATTACTCATTTTTCTTTATTGTAAACTTCAGCATTCCGTTAACAAGATTTAACGCAACATGGGACGGCACCTAAGTATACAATGATCCTAGTCTTTATTGCACATTATCAAGTCGACGTCACGTAACCCGCATGCAAAGAATTTGTCATCTTCCCCTTCGCCCCGACGTTTACGTCACAATTTGCGATTTTCATAGTATTTGACGTTTTTTCGTTACTTTTGTCAATAAAATGACGTTTTCTCATTTCATCACGTGCAAAAAACAGTCAGAAGGTCATTTCATAAAAGGATTTTATCAAAACGTCAAATACATACGTAAAAGTTGAAATTTAGTGTGTTGCGTATTTTAATTCCTTAAGTATAGATTGTTTAAAGATGACATTCATTTGGAAGATTACTTTTTAAAACTACCTAAACAGTTGTACATAAAGTTTGCAAAATTCAGAACCGGTAATCACCGTACTTCCCATGTGAAACCGGAAGATATGATGGCACTGACTTTTCTGAAAGAAAATGCAATCTCTGTGACAAGAACGATGTTGGTGACGAAATGCACTTTCTTCTCACGTGTCCGTTTTTTTCAAAAAGATAGATCTAAATACATTCGAAAATATTATTATACAAGGACCAACATTTTGAAATTTAAAGAACTCGTTATGAACAATCGGAATTTCTCACAATTAAAAAAATTATGCCAATTTATAGATATTCTATTCAGGACCGTTAAGTGGTTCATAGTACCCACTAACCACACGTTTAAATACCAAATAATGATATTAAAGAATGAAAGAAAAAATACAAACTGCGATCTCAACGTAAACTATAATATTTTTTTTAACGGCTCACAATACTAAATTTAACACTGAAATTTAGCCAATAAGAATCTTTCCAATACACATTATCTTTTGCCCACCCGTTTTGTAAATGTTTCTTTGATATTTGTTTTATGTTTCCACATCGAACCGGAAACTGACATGAGAGAGCGGACCTTACTGACTAAATCATCATGATATAAAAGATCTGCCTTGGCTAGTTGCCCCCACTATCCGCATTTGTACTCTACGTACCCAGGCTGGGAACAATTGAGGACCCGTCTCTCATGTCGAGTCCAGGGTTAAAAGAAAGTATGATGCATTTCTTTTTAGTATATTGTAAGCCAGAATAAAAAGGAACAAAACTGGACGAGCGACTACCTCTCTGTTTTTTAAATAATTATATGTGCGGACCAGTCGTACCATGGTATATGCTGACCGGTACCCTCTATCTTGGGCAGTCACATATCTGGCTCTGTAGGCCTGAACAATAAACATGGTTTGTTGGCCTCTACGACTGTGAATAAATAGACGCAGAGGTTCTCCCCCGATCGGTTGCAAAGATTTAAAATGACAACGTAACACTATTATTTACATCAAATTCAGTTATATATGCAGGCTTTATAATGCCTATATGCACAATAAGCATGTGAACTCATCTGCATATCGCCTTGCCCTATAATTTATAGCAATGATTGATTGCTCCATAAAACAGCCGGTGATGCCCTTAAAATTTCGAGTTCGTTAAGGGCCCAAGGTTGTGACCTGAAAATATCAAACTTGACTTGTGTATGATTCCCTCTCCTCATATGTATGACTCTTGTGGAACATAAGGGTCATACTCTGGAGATAAGGGAATCCTCTCGATTACTACGCTGTGCAGACACGGTTCACCATTAGTTTATTAACTCATGCTCTAACTAGTGTTTAACTAATCATATTGGTAAATACAAAAACATGTAGCGCCCGACATGACTGAAATAATGAGTAGGACGTTAAACCTTAATAGAAACATTAACAAACCTACTTGTTCTTGAAAATCATCTGGCTGAATATATTCCATTCAAGACGTTACTGTGTCACAACTGCGGGTCCGTAACACGTGCCAGTCACATGTGAACCGCCTCATTGCACGTGGATATCATGAACCTGATACGCGGCTGTGACCCTGTGAATTCATGTATGAACTTTTTGTTGACCTTTAGACACGCTTTTTTCGCTTTTGTTCATTTGAGATCAGTCATTGACTCATAGCTTCTATTTATATATTTATTTCACTTTACCAGACTGTAGTAATACGAGCTTATGCTATGTATATTATTGCATCAAAATTAGCTAGCATGCTTGATCAGTATGCTCAATCAAATGCTGATTGATCTGGGACCGTATACATGTAGCACGCCTTGATGTAGCTATAGTGAAATTGCCGACTCACCTTTTTTCTTTCTGACTGAAAAAATGTTGACTGGATGGAAGAGCATAATCAAACAAATAAACAAACTTTTGTAAAGTAAGCTAACTCGGAATGTTAACGCTTTAGTATAGGCTCAAGATTTGCCTCCCTTGTCATTAACCACTGTTTATTTATTGTTGCTCTTAACATGTCTCATGATATGTGTGTATTGTAAATTTGCTCTTATAACATTGTTATGTTCAGAGCTATGAATAAACGTATTTGTCTGTCTGTCTGTCTGTCTGTCTGTCTGTCTGACAATTTCAATCTTAAAAAGTGAGGTGCAGCGCAAGAAAGTCTGTATTCAGCAGATGGACATATTCAAGAAACAAGATTCCTCAAAACCGTAGAGAATTTGTGGTATTGATCAAAATGCACGAAAGTGATGGAGCTATGCGTTTGTATACATGTATAAGGTAAAACTAGATTTTATTAAAATGTGGCCAGTGCAAACTTTAATTAAATTACTCCACGCAATCAAAGAGTTAAGATTCTATTGGTTTGCAACAAGGTTTTAGCTATGTCGGGATGGTAATCAAAATTGGAATACAGTTACTAGTTTCAAAATTCAAGAATTTTTAAATTAACAAACCACCCCTAATAAATAAAGACGTTTTGCTACATGAGAATCATGCCCTAAGGGCATATTACTTAGGCGAACGCCACAACAGGTATTAGGCTCGCTAATCTCTCATGTAATTAAAACGTACACCCAGATCAGCATGTGTATCTATTCAACATGACTAAAGACGTTTGTGAGCATTCGAAATAAAAAAAAGACAAATATATGCTGTGGACGTCTACATGCTATTTGGGGTATATTTTTATGTGAAAGGTGATTTTTTATTATCACTTCCTTTTTGTATCCATTTTCATCCGCATTCATTATATGTATTATATGTCAACAATCAGTGATATTTTTGCACCAGATTTTGTCATACTTACACAAAAGTTGTTATTTGTTTAATAACATGTTGAATTTATAGTGTGTTGTTGTATTTTAAATTCAACACTCAACACACACACACACATACACACACACACACACACACACACACACACACACACGAAAAAGAGGCAAGATTTTCCATTTATTTAAGATACAGTTTGATTCTTGCAAAAATCACGATTTGTAGAGACAGTAATGTGTATAGGCCAATATACGCGCGTGCCTCACCTAGTAATTACAGATGCCCCCGCAATTTTTGTCGACAAATATTTCGAAACTTCTTATGCTTGTATTGCATCATGCTGCTACTTACTAATAACTAATTTGTGTTGCATCATATTGTGTTGCGTCATTAACGACTGTGTTCTCACTCAAATACTTCTTTCCGACGAGCCTCATTTCGCTATATAGTACCACCCATATTTTTCTTATTTTGCTCCAAAACAGATTGTGTGTACTCCTAAGAACCGCATCGGCGAGGCGGTTCTAAAGTTTACCAACAATCTATTATTTGAGCAAAAATAAGGAGCATTTTTTTTCTACTGAAAATTTTCATTTTATGGCTATAAAAATCTTTTTATGCTGCATAGGCATGTTTTCGTAATGTAAAAAACAAACGTTTCAAGTGTTCTCTTTTCCTATATGTCTCATTTTTATATGCTTTATGCAGACATGATAAATTAGTAAAAAGAAGAAGAACATATTTATTAAACTTATAAATTGATCCTTACTATTTCTGTTCCTAAATACTTTGTTTCGGTGCCATCGAGCATATTAACAATTTAACATGTTTGTATAGTCAACACAATTTGTGGGCAATTTACTTAAAGCACATCCAATATCCCCTTCACATAGGTGTGAAAATATTTGGCCCGATACTTAGTTATCAACACATTGATGGCACATCTTCACAGGTAAATTCTATAGCTAATAGTAGAAGCAGAATTGGCCAGGTAGTCTAAGGGAGACTTTTACCAATAAGGTCACGGAGATAGGTAGCCCTCACCCCCATCCACATTATAGTGGACGGTATTAAAAAGTCGGGTATGGTCACTATAAGCTTTTTAGAGGATACTCACTCGCGAAATCAAGAACTCACTAATAAATCAGAAATAGAAAATTCGTGAAATATAAGTTACGCGAAAAATTCCGAAGCGTCAGTTGTTCGGGCACAATCACGTTACAAGAAAAGATTGAAGCCGGTATCATAGCATTGTGGCTGAAGTGCGGTCTAATGCGGTTTATAGCGACAGTTTCGAGCATTAAAGTACGCGTCAATATAGTTACACCAGCCCCGTATGTGAGAAAACAACTCGCTAGATGCCTTGTTCAAATAGGCGGACAGGTCCTGTGAACACCATGTAACATAACGTCAAATAGACTAAAACGTCAAACTGTTACATTTTTAATATCACGGAAAAACAACACAGTTTTGTTGATAGTGAACGCAGAATCATTTTATGAGTATCACATTAGTAAACATTGGTTGATGAACTTAAACGTCATACAAAACAATACCTAAAAAGATGTATTCTGACTTGAAAATTATATAACGGAACAAACCACGTATGGATTTTTATCTGAAAAATCGGTAGTGTTACATTTTTTAAGATCCGGGAAATTTTATGCTTTAATTATTTTCTAATTCTGAATAGAATTTATTTTCATATAGGCTACGTAAATGCGCATGTACTGAACTAAACGTCAATATATAAAAAAAAACAACAGTATCTACTATTTCTGTAGTATTTTTATAATACAAACAGCACACTTCCTATAACTTTTCACACTAAACCTGACATTTTCGGACCTCCCGTACAAGATCTAGACTTTTGCTTTTGGTGGGTGTTTTATCAACGAAGTCACTGCAAATGTGTGTCATTTCGGTGCACAAATACTTAAGGTCGCGATTTTATGATTGTTTTCGTCGAAAATAACGGTTAAGTTTGTAACGCCTGACAGGACGTTTTAGCGTTTTTTCATCATTCATTGGCGGTGTATTCTGTAATAGGTCACAAGGTTGATCAAACTTGCTCGTGATCTAAAAGCTGGTTTCAAGATCTTTATTTTGATGTATTTTGCATACCCCTACTTCAAACAATGTTGGCATTGCGTCATTTTAGCATCAAGAATGTGACAAAATCGCAAATCATGGGCGGATCAAGAGGGGGGAGGACAGGGAATTGCCAGATTGTTAATTTTGCCATGTTGAAACTTTCCATCAGACCCCATATGGGAATTTGGACCCCCCCCCCCCCCGAGAAAATCTGGATCCGCGCATGCAAATTGTGCCTGAGCATCTGACGCGACGTCACGGTATCGTCACACGCCGCGGCTCTTTCCAGTTCGTGACCACCTCAAACTTGGTTTAATAATGCCCTTTACGTTTTAGCTCGATCTTGACCTCAAGTGCGTCAAAAGATCGACTAGTCCACAAATTAGCACGTGAAAGATAAGTCGGCACGAAATGGCTCACGTTTTCCGTTACACTTCGGTTGGGCGGCCCCCGTGGCCGAGCGGTTAAGAGCGCTGTTTCTTAGTCACTCGAACATCTCACCGCTGTGTCTGGTGTGGGTTCGAGTCCCGCTCTGGCCACATATGAGACAAGCCAAGTTCTGCTTGCCGGTAAGCCAGGTAGTTTTTCTCGGACTACACCCGTTTTCGCCCCACTTACCGATTGGCCCGTCTCATATGAGCTGAAATAATCTTATTGTAATGAAAGGTACGTAAAACTGAATTAACTAAGCTTCTGACGCATCTGACCTAAACTTTCGTCATAATTTGTAAAGTGCAGTACTCAAAATCGATCACTATACATGGTTATAATTAGTTATAAGTACTTTTTCCGATTTCTCTCTTTCTTTCAAAAAAGGTCGCCGTGAAAGAATGCATCTTATTTAAACCGTCAAACGATATTAAGAAAGCTACCTATAGTTAATAAAACAAAACGAAAAGCGCGAATGGTTGGAACTTCTTGAGCGTGAGGACAGTCTGCAGATGTGAACATTTTGACGAAAACAACAATATCGAACATTTGCGAGTGTCGTGTTTGGGAGATAAAACCACGTGGCGCGCCGGAGCGCATACAAACTAGATTCTAGTCTGAGTGACTTTGGACGTTATTACTAAGGTGAGTGTTTTACCGCTTATCATTATAAAGATTTCGACAGATATGTAAAACAATTTAACGTCATACCGATGGTCAAATGGGAATATCTTTGGCTAGACTTTGACATTAGTTGTGATATATAAAAAAAAAAAAAAATATCGCATCTTAGGCAATATATTTTAAGAAATTGCCAATTTTTAATGAAAACCCGCCTGTTAACTTGTAACAAAAATACAGAGTAGATCTTAAGAAAATGGCAATATCTCAGTTATTTCGACGCCAAAAATTGCTATGGACATCTTATGGTAAACAGGAATTGCAACAGTTTCACACCATGCCTCTTAATTTGTTTTCAAGGCTTAAATAAGCGCATTACGGACCATAACGAGAACAGGAAAACGTGTTGACTTTTCGTAAAATTACGCCAAATTTCACGAAAGGTGTTTTTTGGTAAGCCATTATTCCAAAGTCAAAGCAACTAGGATGTTGTTTTTATAAGGTGCGAATACCTTTTTTAACAATAACTTGTAACCATTGTCAAAAAAGTCTATGTTAATCTGTTGGACCATTGTATACATGAATGTAATTATCTAACTAGGCCAAGAACACTGCTTTTACAGGAAATATTCTATTTTGGTGTTGATGTATACATGTACCTAAATAGGCAAGACAGGCAGACACAAACTAATCTTCTACTTGGTGTTGTGGTACCTGATAGATCAGAAACTTTTAAAAGGATATGCATATCTAATTTACATAAGCTTTGGTGTATTTATAAAGCCAGGTGAGCCCCTGGGATATCGTGGCTACGGTATTTTCGGCCCTGTCTTGCACAAACCAACATATTGACACTCATTGAATGTAAAACATATCAACTACAACCTGATGTAAGAAGGGGGGTGATCAGCTTGTGTATATGCGCTTTTTGATCCTCGCCCTTGTTCATAGGGTCTATGGTCCGTTCTGTCCACCTTGGGGCTCATATGGAGCTTTAACACTTTCTTCTGCAGTCTTGTTATGCCGATCATTGTTTTAGTATACAAAATAAAGTCGCCAATTATTGTCAACATGCCTCTAGCCTGGCTTTTCTTCTGTTTGTATTGTCATTTTATGATGTAATCTGTATATAT
This sequence comes from Rugalucina vietnamica, assembly GCA_964017185.1. Lineage (NCBI taxonomy): Eukaryota > Metazoa > Mollusca > Bivalvia > Lucinida > Lucinidae > Rugalucina > Rugalucina vietnamica. The sequence goes on along the minus strand of OZ024879.1, from coordinate 10,924,998 downwards.
GTATTTCATGTCTTATATGTTTATTGCCTATGTGTTTGTTCATTGTCATGTCATATGTAACTCTCCTGTCTTTGGAGGAAATAAAGAATACTTACTTCTTAAAAACAGATAGGCCAATGTTTGTCCTATATCCTTAGGACTACCTGCATGGGGCCAGTTTCATCAACAAAGTTCCTAGGACAAATCTTAAAAGTGCCCCAGGACATTTTCTGAGACATGTGTAAGTCGGTTTCATCAAAACGTCCCTATAATGTCCTACGGCCTTAAAACTGCGTTTCATCAAAATTGTCCTACTTTAACTATGCTCTTCTGTTGGGCCCCATAAATATCATGTGCTTGATGACGTGCGATCTTATTTAAGCTGTGCAAGTTTCCGCTTTTTTAAAAACTGAACTAGTATGAAGGATTAACAATTAAATCAATCAAAAATTTAAATGAATTTCTGATAATAGCAACTTTAGCCCTAAAAGGTATCCCCGTACATCATCCATAGTGCAGATTATATTTTCCTTTTGGCCCTTTGAGATCAGCGAGGGTATTCTGAGAAATCAGAAATTAATTAATACCGGTGGAGATTCATTTTCTAACCAACGTTATATATATTTGGTCTGTTTGGCTAATACAGGGGGACCCAACTGTTAATCGTGATTATTGATGCGACGTGGAATGTTAATGCATGCTATTATGAAATTCCGTATGCGTCGGCGTGTTCGTTACGAATCCGACGTTCCAAAGCCGAGTTTACAAAATCGGCGTCCACTATGATCTGCAAAATTATTCTATGCTCCCACTTGAAGTCAATTGGAATACTTACGGCACTTGTGTTTTTCAGCTAATGGTTTATAACGTTGACAGGTAGATAAAAGATTGCCACGAATACACAGTACATTCTTGAAGTCCTTTTGTTTTTCTAATTCTTGGTCGTAAACTAAGAAGTATATAACACAGTCCTATGGGTATTTTTATTTGAAATATGTATCAAAATGGCTTTGTAATTCACATTTATCTACTGAGCGTGAAAACAGTAAGATAAGCATCTTTTGTATGCATCTTAGATGAAGGTACGTATTACTAGAATGAGTCGTGGAAGAATTAGCACTTTGTTGTGCTCTTACAAAAGTTACTTACGTCAATGCAAAAGCATAACTAGCACAATATTGCATCTTGTACTTCGGAACATGTGCCACGTTTATTTTGAATGAGGTCACAGATTGGTTTTCTGATATAGCTTTGTCAATATTCGAGTGACTTCTTGTCTCGAAACAGCAAATGCATCTTAGATGAAGGTACGTATTACTAGAATGAGTCGTGGAAGAATTAGCACTTTGTTGTGCTCTTACAAAAGTTACTTACGTCAATGCAAAAGCATGACTAGCGCAATATTGCATCTTGTACTTCGGAACATGTGCCACGTTTATTTTGAATGAGGTCTTTTATAGCTTTGTCAATATTCGAGTGACTTCTTGTCTCGAAACAGCAAATCATTTTCGGACATACATGTATCAGCGACATAGGTAATTATGATATTTAACATTAAACGACCACTAAGACTAAACCAAATTATATTTGATCATTTAATATCGGTGGCTCTATGCATTTTTGTTAAGTAGTGTGTGTGTGTGTGTGGGGGGGGGGGGGGGGGGAGAGAGAGAGAGAGAGAGAGAGAGAGAGAGAGAGAGAGAGAGAGAGAACAAGAGAATTAAAGGGATTTATGCGATTTGTAGGTGCGGTTGTCAGTCAGTTTTCCATGGGAATGGTGTGTTGTACAAGAACATCGATCAACTATGGTTATTTTATTGCATTAAAATTAGGAGAGTCTTTCGGAAGCCCTTTGAACCCTTGGCCTCAGGCTAAAACAACTTTCTCCAGCCTCTGCAATGTTAATACAGTATAAAAACCATGGTTGACCACTTTAACATGTATCTAGAAAATCACTGTCTCCATATCGTAACATTTGCTATTTTATTTGGTCTCAATCTTCCACGATGCATTTCTGTGTCGCATATTAAATTTAACAAAATCTACGGTGCATGCTAAAGATGCTTATCTTACTGGTTTTCACTCCCAGTAAATAAATGTGCATTTTCAAAGCCGTTTGGATACATATTTCAATAAAGACACCACAATACTGTGTTAAACGTCTTAGTTTACGGTCAAGAATAAGAAAAAAAAACAAAAGGACTTAAAGAATGTAATAAGTTTTCGTGGCAATCTTGTATCTACCTGTAAACCATTAGCTGAAAAACACAGGTGCCGTAAGTATTCCAATTGACTTCCAGTTGGAACATAGAAGAATTTCGCAGATTATAGTGGACGCCGATTTTGTAAACTCGGCTTTGTTTATTTTCACGAGAGCAAAACATGTGATACTTACCGTCCAAGGACAGAGGATGTGGAACGTCGCTTTCGTAACGAACTCGCCGACGCATACGAAACTCCATAATAGCCTGCATTAACATTCCACGTCGCATCAATAATCACGATTAACAGTTGGGCCCCCGTGTAATACTAGTCTTCATATCGCGATGCAAACCTTACAGTATTTCTCTTTTGTTCCATGCTGCCAAATTTAAAAGGTCGCTGAAGAGGCTTTAGTAGCCGAAACCGCGGTATGACCCATCCCTTTTCTCTTTAATATATGGATTCACTGCTCTTAAAGGATCTCAGTTTTATTTTTTATTTATCATATTTCATCAAAATTTCTTCAGGAGTATAATATATGTAACAGCCACACGTTCACATATCTGGGAAAAAACTCGCGCCGGGAGTGTTGAGAAAAGTGCTACATTCATGAAACGTCATTAATATTAGAAACGCAAAATACATGCGCGTCTAGTGAGCTTGGTGTACGATGTTGTACGTCGTAGATACGTAGGTGCGCGTTGTCTCAACAGATTTTTTCAAGCATGCAGCTCGGTGCGTCTCTGGCGTGTGTCTTATAAGTTCAACACGCGTTTCAGGTGCGTTAAATACGCCTTGAATGCATATTTAGACATATCAGTGTACGATACATGTGCGTTTCGATTTTCCTATGTTCGAACGCTTCAGTAACGTTTTCCAAGCGTGTACAAGACGTGCGTTAAACGTTTGATACGCGCCTGTAGCGTTTGCTTAACGTGTCTGGGATGTAATCAAAATGTTTTAAACATAAACATAGTGTTAAAATCTGAATTTCTGACTGATGAATTCACAAGACCAAAATGCCAGATACTTCACATACAGTATATTTACAAACTGTTATTTATAACGTACATAAAAGATTCAAACAGCAAATTATTGAACACCAAAATATAAAAAAATAAGAACGACAACAGAAGTGCCGCACTGGAATGGTCACCGATATATAATTACTCAAGCTTTTGATGTTTATTCGGGATACTTTAACATGATTTACTTGACGTGCCCATATGACGATCAGCCAAGTCGTGTAGATCATGAACATGTGTATAGATCATGAACATGTGTAAGTTGCATTATTTCCATGATGCCATTCGAATAAGTTGCAGCATTGCTACATTTACGGAGGGTTTGGGTATGGGTGCGCGAGTAGGGGTCAACCGAATCCCTCTTTTTGACCGAATTATAATGACAAAATTTAGGCGACAATATAAAAACGACCCGCATCCCTTGAAATCCTGGATCTGTCCCCCTCTGGTCGTCCATTCACCTATGTGTGTTTCTCAAAGCCGGTGCCATCTCTCAAAGATAACCTGAACGTGTACATATTAAACGACCTTCAATTAACGTCTCTTTAAAAAGCAGCAGCAACGGGCATTAGGCATACATATGATCAAATTATTGAATTTTGAGAGCCTCATGGAAGATTGGCCATGTGAACCAAGCGTCCCTCTCTAAATAAATACGTTAACTAAATTAACGACAGGGATAGGTCCTCATCTTCTTCAGCCTCCAGTACCAAATAAAAAGCAGCAAATGAAAAGCAGCAGCCATTTGTAGTACATGTATACAATTTAGGACAAAATTGTCAGGTAGGACGCCGAAATAGTTGTCCTACGTTTAAGACAAAATTTGAGAACGTCCTAAATTCCTCGAGTTTGATTTTTGTCTTTAAAACGTCCTGGGACATTTTGCAGGACAAAATTCTGTCTTTAACGCTTTGATGAAACTGGCCCCAGGCATTTTACAAAATGCATATAAAAAGGGGGTAGGCTTGTTTAATCGTCCATAAAACCATTTCTGTGAGTCTTAGAAACAGGCCTTATGCTGGTATTGAAAACAGAGAGTTCGCTCATTAATATAATGTAAGCTGTTTTGGTTTGACTACTGAAAGGTCACGGCGCTGGGGTCACTGTGGAAAAATCGATGCGCATGGACTATTTTTTTGCGATTTGATTCCCGATTTCTTTCTTTCTATTTCTCTCTCTTCTCTCTCTTCTTGTGTATTTTTTCAGCCCTAGCAGTTTGGTCGCACTTGTTTGGTTTGAGCATGGTAGCGATTCAAAGATAACAGGGTAAACTCGACCTTTTTAACACAGAAAAATCACGTTTTTTCCCAACTTTCTGTAGCTCGTTTCACGAAGCTCTCTTATGACATGTCTTATCTTATGACCGAGACTAATCTGAGAGTGACTTGTGATCTGTCTTAACGGTAAGACTTGTCTTATGATTGAAGTTGTGACTTGCTCATAAGATTTATCTCAATTCGAGGTCAAACACAACAAACAGTTAGTTTCAAGTAAGTTAAATAACAGAATTGATTTAAAGTTAGTTTCAAGTAAGTTAAATAATAGAATTGATTTAATATTGGTGATAGCTCAGTGGATTTATGCAAGTAATTTAATTAGTATTTTTGCCATAATATGAACCAGGCGATCCGAGATCGAATCCGTTTTTCTCTCTTTTTTCTTTTTTTTTTTTCTTTCTATTTTAATAAAAATACATGCACTTAGATCTACCAACTGTTTCATTGTAATGCTATAGGCTATTTCGTCTGCAAATCGAAACCAAGATCTACCAACTGTTTCATTGTAATGCTATAGGCTATTTCGTCTGCAAATCGAAACCAAATCTCTTTAACTCGAGTGTTTGCCTTATACACTGTATGATAAACCTGATGCATCTGGCGGCCGATCTGTTTATCATTTGGGGAATTTGCCATATTGAACTTAGGTCTAGTTATACTAGCAATTATGTATACAGTTCATGATGTTTGCACTTAAAATAAAAAAATGACCCATTGGGGCCCTGAGAAATAATACATGGGCTGCTTGTACCGCTCCAAGCAAAGTTTATACGCTACTGACGTGCTATCTGATTAGGCTACTTACCTTACGAAAACACGCCCATGCAATATACAAGGATTCTTTTAAGTTGTAAAAATTGCAAGATTTCAGTAGAAAATCTGTGATATTTTTTCTTATTTTTGCTCAAAACATAGATTGTGGGTACACGTTAGAACCGCCTCGGCGAGGCGGTTCTAACGAGTACCCACAATCTATGTTTTGGAGCAAAATTAAGAAAAAAAGGTTTACCCCTGCAAACCCCAGTTTTGCTATAAAAAAGTGGGGTTCAAGGGGGTAAACATTACACGGCCTCTAACTCGCTTGTTTGATGCACTGTACAATTTAGCGTGTCATTCATAATTATAACGGTGAATCTGTGACGAAAGTCTACAAATATCGTTATGATCTATACCATTGGATTGATTACGGTGTCATTTTTTTTAATAAAAGTGAGCCTCGTCATGAGAAATCAACAATGTGGTTTTCTAACAGGTCCCACTGAAAACCGAACCGTACAAGTACAGAAGTTGACTATAAATTTGAAATTTTGGATTTTGAATGTAGAGGAATTGTACATTCTGTGTAGCGAAAACAACGACGCTTATCACCTTTGCAGTTACTGCGAGGCTGTTCTGGGCCTTTGTTTTCGCCTGTGCATAATGCTGGTTTTCTCATGACGCGGCTCAAATTTCAAACCCAATAACCCTTCAGCTGATCAATAGTATGACCAATCCTATAGCTATAGAAACATGTATATGTTGAGAATCAAGATTGATATAGATCCCAGACGATGACGTCTCGTTTACCATGTGGCTGAAATGAATGTATTATACCAATTGGTGCAGGCGTGACAATTATATTTATAACGGTATATATGCGACGTTTTAATAATAATTCATTTCGATTCTTTTAAATAGATGATGGGAAATCCATGGTCCATTTATTTCGATCGACGGAAATCCAGTCCTAATCTTAAAATAGATGGTAGTCTGTACCATAGCCTAAGTCCTAAAAGCGCTCTTTTTTATTTGTATGAGCCGCCTTATAAGAAAATCTAACTGGATGAAGTATGTAAAAAAACTAAAAACCGAGATCATTGAAGAGCAGCGGGCATGAAAGTGAGAAAGGTGATGGGCCATGCCGCGGTTTCGGCTATTTAAGCTTCGACAGTGACCCATTTGAATACGCAACATGGAGCCAAAGAGAATTACTATAATTTTAAAACTGTCAAAAATCAGTCAATAAAAAGGCTAGTTTTATCCAAATGGGGCGAAATCTATTAAACGTTGATTAGAAAATGAATCTAAACCGATAATACATTTCTATTTTCTCACAATATCCTCGCTGGTCTCAGTGCTCATGCCGTTAAAGTGCCAACTAGACGATGCAATTTTTGCTGTATCTAGCATGAAATATATATCAAGATATACATTGTACCGTGTAGTCCGTGTTGCATGCAACTTTTTGGAGCTTCATCAAACATTTTTTAAGATAGAACATGTCCTATTCCATCCACCTTGCTAGATGCAACTTTTTCGTTATCTCAATGACTCACTAATTTGCAGCCAATAAAATTCCAGGGAATAGGGTCAGGGAGCATGTGTTTATGTTTGTAAACATTTAGTGCACTCATGATCAATGGAGTGAACACAAAGACACTGATCAGTTGTGCAGCTGATCTGTGTCTTTGTTTTTGCATATGCAAAAACATTTTATGATGCAGCTTATAATGATACAAGCCAAAACAATGTTAATATAGATCTAATGAGAGAAACTTATTTATTTTCTTCTGGGAACAGCAAAAGGGCACTTACCTGTGCGCATTTGCAGTCTGGTTATTGACTTGCATTAATTACATTGATTTTGTTGGGAAATGTTATGGATTTATGATAAGGTTAGTCCAAAGGTACAAGTAGGCAAAGATCAGGAAAAGGCGCAATCAGAAAAAGACTCCCACTCCAAAAAACCGAGGTGGGAAAAAACCAAATAAACAATCAGGTACTTATACCGTGAAACATATCGCAAGCCGAATGAGCAGCTATTTTCCCAACAGGTAGCCACTCAGTTACCTTAACTTAACTAAAAATATGAAAACATACATAAGGCGCCAACAGCGCAAATAAATTTAAACACCAAGACATAAAACTAAAAGAACCACCACAGAAGTATCGCCTTGGAACGATCAGTAACACAAAGTTACTGGCGGGCTTTGATTAAGCAAGCTAGACTGTGTAGCTCTACGAGGTTGATGAAGGAAAAGTTGGATGTATCAAGTTAGATACAACTAGTTGCATCGTGTAGCTTAGCTCTAACACCAAGCTTTTGAAATCTGCTTGTTTTAATTCATATAGAAATTGTAAAGTTATTTCCCCTACATCAATATTCGACCGCTGCACTTTAGACATTTAGGTTCAGAGTTTGTTTGTTTTTTTCTCAAACTACAAGGTACAAGATTTCTTGCTTCCGGTGGCTCACCGCGCACGGAAGGTCTCCTCGGCCTAGAAGTGTGTTTAGATGTGCAAACATAGATCTATTCATTTCACGCATGTTACTACCGGTCCTAGCAGGGACTCATGAATAGAATACTTTTCTTCAAAATGTGGAAGTTTTGATAATCTAATTTTTGATTTCTATTCACCATTTTTGTATTATCAGCTGGTTTCCAGCTTCAAAAAAATCAATAATGGAAATGCAGGTAACCAGAACCCCCTGACCTTTGAGGTAAGGGTGGTTCTGGTAACCTGTATTTCCAATATTGATTATTTTTAAGCTGGGAACCCGCGGATAATGCAAAAATGGTGAATATTAAAAGATAACTGCGATCTCGCCACGGCGAGAGCGCATATATAATTGAACAGGGCTGGAATCTTCTTGTTAATCGACCAGTTGATTAGACGAGACATTTCCGATTGAGTCACACTAAATACCGCATGCCAGCTCGGGTAAACCGAGCTGCCAGAATCTTTTCGGTCTGTGGTTATCGCCGTGTCATACAGTGAAAATAGTGCTGAGAGATCGCAAGCGTTTTAAAAACGCTTATACTTGTTTTTCATTATTGTAATGTACAACGACCAGTCGGATTTATTTGGGGTTGCACTTAATTTATCGTTACATAAAATAATTTAAGAAATGACGAGCCGTTTCGGCCCTAGCAATAAGCATAAAGCATTACCTCGCTCTTTGTTTGGAATGATCAAAATTGAAATACTGCATCAAGTAACTTTTAGACATGACCATGTGCAAATGTTTAACATTTGTAACATCAAAAAGGGGTTTGTTATGCACTGTAAATTATACTGTCTTTAAAGTCAATCTTTGTATTGAAAATTTTAAGTAGTTAAGTATACATGACTTTTAGTTTATACATATAAAATAATATAAAATGTGAAGATCAAATAAACTTTAAACAGTAAACTGTCTTGATTTCCTCACTTCCGTAACAAGCTAACTGTCTGTATGGTTCCAAAGCTCTTAGTCTGAATCTGTAGCTGTGGATCTCAGTAGAATGAATGTTCCGGAATTCTGTGAGTTACTGATTCCGAATTAGAACTGATATTTTTTAAGAAAATTATTTTGAACTGAAAGTTGAACATTACTCGTGCTCTGTAAGAGTGCATGCTTCTTAACACTGTGCATCTCTTGGTATAATGCAACTTAAAATGAACACATAAAATACTCAGTCTGAATCAGAACTCTTCTTCTGAAAGAGTGCTCTGGAGATTATTGTGCTCCTTAACACTGTGTTACTGACCCATATAGAAATATAAGGTATACGGTATTCAGGGCGATATTCGGTATACGCTATTCGGTATTCGATATACTTATATACGGGCATGGCGGTTCATATAGACAGCACTTGCTTTCGATGCGTTCCTTTCGTGAGTATGACAAGTATGGGTTGCCCGTTGCTGACCCAAGGTTATATACAAGGACATGTATGAAAGTATTTTAGTATATACAAGACCATTGGTCATCTGGTTTATAAAATCCTTCAAACATTCTAACACACTGCCCAGGTATGTTTGTTTATAATGCAATGATAACCTTGCAGTGTTAGGTACATAGAAGCCAATCATTTTATATTTACACTTCTGGTATAACTCCTTACAAATTGATCAACACTTGCGAGACTTTCCTTTTAAAAGGAATTTTTCCCTGATCTTTGCCTACTTGTACCTTTTTATTTTCGTTTAACAGAGTCTCGTGCAGCATATAAAACTGGCCCGCGCCCATTAGGGCTTAAATAGGTGGCCTACTTTTGCCTCCAGAATGATTGACCATCTGATTACTGGTAGACCGCTCAGATAGTGTCCTGCGTAGGAAAACGTGGTTTCGAATCAAAAGATTTATACATATTAAGCCTCATAGCCTCATTGACTTACTTGGGTGGTATATTTGAAGCACTTTTTGAATGTCATGACATCCTAACTTTTTTTTTTTTTTTTTTTTTTTTTTTTTTTTTACCTGTTGAATTTTTATTCTATATAATGTTACATGGTTAATATAAAATAATCTCCAATTCTCCCGAATGAGCAGCTATTTTCCCAATAGGTGGCCACTCAGTTACCTTAACTTAACTAAAAATATGAAAACATACATAAGGCGCCAACAGCACAAAACTTCGGAGCGAAAGAAAAACACCAGTTGAACTCCGGTTGGCCAAGCAACAGACAAGCCCCAACCAACTAAAATGAATAGCTTTAAGTCGGGACCATCAAAGCGTCTGACACCCGACCCACCGGTGTGTAATTAACGAAAGCAGCATAGTTATAAACCATGATTTGGTAAAAACTAAGCATGCAGACTCTCGCATAACATTCAGGTTATAACCTATACGTCTGTAACGTATAATGATTTTTCTGAACTGAAAAGGAAAATTATTTCCTATAAGTTTCTAAAATTTGTAAACCAAGTCATCATAAAATTCGAGTTCCGAAAGGCCCTCATTTGAAGCGTTTTTAGAAATAAGAGGTAATGAGCTATCCGTGTAGCGAAAACGAAGATGCTGATCAGCTTCACAGTCATTGCGAGGATGATCTGCGCCTCTGTTTTTGCATATGCATATTGTTGGTTTTCTCATGAGGTGGCTCAAATATGTAGGAAGATACAGGAAAAATTCAAACACTTTGTTTGTTCAAATATTTTAATGAAACAATAACAGTTAGTTTTGTTTATTACACACATACTGTCAGAAGTAAAGTGGCCCACTTATGTTTTAAGCTTCTTTAATATACATATCCTGTTATAGACATGTTAGAAGTAAAGTAGCACATGGCGGAAAATGCCAACGGCATGTATCAGGCTCCTGCAAAGGATGCCGTCATTCAGTTCGCAGCATGATTTAAAGCCGTGTAAAATAATATTGTTGTTAGCAAAATGAAAACCAAGGTCCTAACTTATTTCTCTTCATATATAGTCGGTTATGACAAAACCTTTGTATAAAATTTTAGAATTCATCCAAATTAAAACCTCACCAACTGTGGTCCGGCGGGAAAAGGCAAAGTTATAACAGACTGACAGACCACAATGACTACTGGTTACCGCACAGAAGGCTCAGAACCAGCTCAGGAAATGTGGTTCAGTCAAACCATTATACATATAAGTTTTAGTTGTTCACATGTGTGTTTATTGCTTAAAAACATATTTTGGATGTCATTACAGCTAAATATTACGTAAAAAGTCCCCAAAACGTGGAGGGCAACGTCCCGATATGACCATAACTGTTGCGTTGGACGTTTATCTACAAATCAACAAATGAAAAACAAACCCAAAATGTTTTAGTTCTCATACTTTAATGTGATTTCACAGCAAGTTCGATGAGTATGGTAACTTTGTGTTTTGACAGTTCCTGCGTATTAATTTAGAATGCTGACAAAATAAAAAATATACCGTATAATGGGCATCTCAAAATTCAAGCGTAGATCCTGTACAACATGGCGATAAAGTAAAAGCACAATGAATTTTTACTTTATTCAGTTTTATTCTAGATTCAAAGACCTGATGTGACTGGCAATGAGGAAAGACTTTAGAGCAGTAAGTGTTTTTAAAACTTATGGTGGTCTTTCAAAATGTTGATATAATCGATGTTGTTACTTTAAAAATGAATGTATATGTGTCTTCCTTTAAAATCTATGGGTTTTTTTTTTTTTTTGTTTTTTTGTCCCGATAAGCATTTTTTCAGTCATTTCCCAATATGGGTGGTATCGGTATCATGGCAAGTAAATACGCCTTGTTAAAAGGGCACACCTTGACAACCTGGCGAATGTATAATTCAATCGTTAGACCACGATTCGAAAGCCTACACCTAAGCAGTATACCATCGCGCTCCAAGTGGATGCCAATTGTCAAAATATGAACCTGGATACTATTGATATATTCTTTTATGAGTCATTGAAACATCGAATACAGATTAACTTTCTGGTTTGATTTCGTTTTCGTCTGACTGGCATGCTGGATAAATTTTACTAAAAGCTACCACCGTTAACATGATGTCCAATATCTTGAGTACAATCTTTGAAAGTATTTAAAGCAAAATGTCAATATTTTGAGAGAAAGCATATTATTTACTGTACTTTCTTTACACGGTTTTCAACACATGTTTTCCTCAGGAAGAAATAATTTCTGAGTTGACAAACTTTCAAAGATTGTAGTCAGGTTTTTGGAGATCATGTTTATTGTGGTAGCTTTCAATGAACTTTATCCAGCATGCCAGACGGATGAAAACGGAGTCAAACCAGGAAGTTACTTGAACAATGATGATAAGCATGTTGCTGAGCCCTTTAGAGCTGAGATTTCATGCATTAAATAATCTGTATTCGATGTTTGATTGACTCATACAAGAATATTTCAAAAGTATCCAGGTTCTATGGAAAAAAAAATTTTTTTCTTCATAAAGGTAAAAATTATATGCAAATAGATTTTGAAAATTGGCATCCCTTTAAATAAAATAATGTTTGTGCAGAAGGATTTCTAAACCATTTATACACAATGACCAGTACGATGAATTACAATGACATCTACAAATTATCTAAAATATTAGAGCCTTTGCATGAGAAAACCGACAATTTTGGTCTCTGACCAGGTCCGACACAAACCGCCCTGTTCATTCACAGAAGCAGGCTAGAAGCTTGAAATTTCAAATTGAAGAAAAGCAATTGTGCTATCCCTGTAGCGTAAACAAAGGCTTTGATCAGCTTTGTAATTAGTGCGAAGCTGATCTGCATCTTTGTCTTTGTATATGCATATTGTTTGTTTTCTCATGTAAAAATATAAATTGTGTGTTACATGCCTTTGCAACCCACATTTTAGCACAAATAGTACAGTGACTGCAGAATCATAAAAAGAAACTCACTGGGTCAATGTTGTTATATAATATTATTATATCTTATTTTAGGAATGCAGGGATCGAAGCCTTTCAACTCAAGAGAAACAACAGGTAAATGTTATACAGGTGGAAATAATAATACGTACACAAAAAAATGGGTGTCGTTTCTGGCTTTCATTACTTGGAACACTTGGTTGACAGCACTTTTGAATAACATACTTCAACTGAAGTCCTCTGGTGTTCTTTAGCGTTGCAGATTTTAAACATTGGCTATAAACACCAGTTGATTTAGAATTAAGACTAAAGGTATGAACTTGACACAATCTATAAGTGGATTGTTAATTATGGCACATTCTTCACGAAATTTTTGGAATTCAAATATTTGGCTGTAAGTCATCATCTTTCATGAGATAAGGAAGAAAAGTTTGATAGATACTCGTGAAATGTTCACTCAGTATCGGTAATCTGTTTCTGGGTGGTTTGTTTAGGAACATTTCTGATCGATCACAAGATACCTGTGTAGAATGCCTGCGAAGGCTTATGTCAGTATATAAAGAAAGAAAAGATAGAAAGATATCAGATTTTGGCAATGGATGTGTAGTACTAAATCAGTCAAAGAATAAATCTTTCAAATATAATGATGGCTAAAGTTAAGTATTGAATGGTCTCTATAAAATCGACGTTTAATTTTTCAGAAACGAACGATGATAATAAAACCGAAGGCACAGAAGAAGGCGCAGTGGAAAAGAAGAAAAAAGCGATAGAGAAGACTAATAGTCATAGTTTGCAAATATCACACAAAAGAGCTGAAGCTCCTCAAATAGGGAAAATCAAAGTAAGACAAAAAGACAACTTTAAGTTTTTCAAGCAAAATTAACCAATCTTATTTTGCCAAACTCATTCCCTTTCATTTGTTTGTGCGAATCAAAACTTTCTTGCACATGCATTAATTTTACGTAACCTTACAAGTATATAAATACATACCTAATTAATGATTGAAGAAGGTATTTTCTCTATACGTTTTATTCGTATGTCTTTTGTTTGATTTAAGAAAACCCCTAAACTGACAAAGAGACAACTAAAGAAAGATGATAAAAGGCGCCAAAGAGAGGCGTCTGATATAGGGGCACAATTGTGCCAGAGACAGAGAGATGAACAGAGCGGCAATAAAGTAAAACAGAAATACTTAGAAGCTGCCGATAGAAACACTGGTAATTAATAACTAGACCCATCATTTGCTTTTAAATGAGACTGCATTTAAACAGATGGACATTATTCACTCAGCAAAGATATGTTCAATAACAGAACACTGCGTTCTGCTGTCTGATGATGATTTTTGCAACTGATTTGAAATTTCATAAAGTCACTCGAAACGATTAAAGCTGCTCTCGATTCGCTTTTAGCGCCATTACGAAAACTTGCCCGTGTAATATACAAAATTTCAAATCAACATCTATTTTTTTCAGCAATAATAAGAGAAGAAAGGTATACACCTACATACCCCAGTTTTTCTGTAAAAAGTGGAGTTTAAGGGGGTATATGTTGCACTGACATATTCTCTTCATGCGACTTCAAGAAGTGCATGGAGTTATTGTAGTCACGTTTATATACGTTCATAATAAACGATTTCGATATTTTTAGAAATTAAAGAAGAAAAAGATACAGACGAAACGAGAGAAAGAGAAGGAAGAGAAAAAGTGGATAAGCAGAACGTAATGGAGATAAAGAAAATGAGTTTTAGCTTACAAATTCCACACACAAACGAGGTACTATTTTTGTAAGGGTCAACAGTAAATAAAATTCATAAATTGTAGTCTAGGGTTAACAGAGGCTTTCGCATTAAAATATTTTATCATTTGTGAATAAAAGATTAATACAGTAACATTTTAGATAGTAACCAGCTGTTTGACTGGGATGCTTAATTATTTTCCCCAAGGGTCAATGGTATTAAAACTTTATACTTCATTGTTTAACGTTCACAAGTTTTTTTTTTTTTTTTATTTTGCATCTTACTGAAATTTAGAAACCCCGACTATTGACTACTAAAAAAGATGAAGAATCCCAAAAAGAGGGCGCTGCTAATTGCATACACCTGCTTCAGGGAAAGGCTGAAGAAAACAGAAGTACAAAAACGACGGAAGGAACTACTGGTATGTTTAGGCAGTCATTTTTAAGATTTATGTACGCATAGTTCAGACTTGTGTTTAAACGAGCTTGTCAAAATGTATGTATAGGTGCATCTGCAATGCTTACAAACACATTTCAGCAACGCCGACCGTGTACCAAAATGCTATGAGATGGCTGGGATTCCAAAAGTCGAGTCTATAACAATATAATTGGCATCAGTTTGGAATTATGTTGATTAATTTGACTCGTCCATAACGCTTCTTTAGTTGTTTTCACACAGTATCATTAAACTTTATTTTATTTCAGATGTTACTGAAAATACTGATGAAGAATCTCAAAAGGAGGGCGCTGATAATTGCATACACCTGCTTCAGGGAAAGGCCAAAGAAAACAGCAGTACAAAAACGACGGAAGGAACTACTGGTATGTATTGGCAGTCATTTGTAAGATGTATGTACGCATAGTTCAGATTTTTATGTTAAAACGAGCTTGTAAAATGTATGTATAAGTGCATCTGCCAATGCTTACAAACACATTTCGGCAACGCCGACCGTGTACCAAATTGCTATGAGATGGCTGAGATTCGAAAAGTCTTTAACAATATAATTGGCATCAGTTTGGAATTATGTTGATTAATTTGACTCGTCCATAACGCTTCATTAGTTTTTTTCACACAGTATCATTAAACTTTATTTTATTTCAGATGTTACTAAAAATACTGACGGACGGGATAAAGAAGCTACGGATCGAAAACATATAGCATTGGAGTTACCGTCGTTTAGCTTCGTGCGTCAAATATCACATGATAGCGACGATGTTAATTCATTGAAAGATGATAAACAAGAAACGTCAGTCAAAGGTAACGTTGGGCCTCGCCCATTGGAGCCGTGAGAGATAGATGAGCTGCTTGTGCCAGGCAAAGCTTTCAAACTATTGAATAGCCATCTGAGTACTGATTAACCTCTCAGGTCTTCGCCTGCCCAGGAAAGGTGGTTCGTCAAATCATCCATACATATAAATCTTGGTTGCTGACTTGGGTGTATTTTACAACTTTACATTTTGAGTATCATGACATCCTAAGGACATCTATGGATTAAATGAGAGTTCTCCCTAATTGATAAATATGTCACTTTAAAAGACGCAAATGCCTCTTTGTTGTTAAGTGTATTCTAGCATAGTTTGAAAGTCAGTGATACTATTTATACGGTTTTAACTTTTTTAGGGAATTTGCATTTCTAAGCATTGTGCAATACACATAGATTGAAAGCAAATTTACTTTTGAACATGCACTGTATATCTATTTATACATCTACAGAAACTAAATATACACACCCTGACACTGGTTTGACAAGAAATACGGCCATGAATATTTACAATTCTACAGTTGATGTCTTTAAAATTGTCTATAATATCAGTGCTTTATTTTGTTCATGGAAAATTTCAGAAAATTATAATTTTTCGTCTTGCTGACCCTGTTCCCCCCTAGACCCAGGATGCCACTTTGATATGATGTGTATATGTGAAAAACACATATACTGTCGAAAGGACATGCTGGGTCTAGGGGGGGGGAACGTACCTAGAAATAAACAATAAGATTGTAAATTAAGCCTAGGTTACATTTACCCTACGATTAACTTGCGATGATCGTACGATGCCATTTTTGCATTTTCGTCTCCGCAGGGTGACCCTACGATGCCCCTACGATTCTACGGCTTCCTACGACTTCCTACGGCTTCCTACGATCTCCGTAGCCTCTACGATTTTGTAGTAGTCTTCACTTTTACAAATTTTAAAAATCGTAAGACCGTAGCCCGTAGACACGTCGTAGGTAGCATCATCGTACGGGCGCTTAACGGAAACCCTGCGATGATCGTGCGGTCACCGCACGGTTTTATGATAATTTGGGGACTAAAATGATAAGATAATCGTGGACCTTTAGGGTGATCGTGCGGCATCCGTACGGTTATATCACAAGTTTATTAAAATCGTACGGACACTTAACATCGTACGGCTATCAAAGGGAGACCGCAAGAAATCGTAAGGACTCCTCACGGCCATCGCACGGGCTCCGTACGATTTCAACTTGAAGTGTGCAAAGACCCTTTGATTTCCCTACGATCTCCAAACAGTTCCGACTCAGGACATCGAAGAAAGCTAGAACAAGAAATCGAACGATGCCCGTATGAATTGTAAACACCTACGTCGTAGCCCATGATCACATTCGATTTTTAAAAAATCGTAGGGAAATCGCGAACCGAAAAAGCGTACAATGATCGGGGCAAATGTAACCTACTATGCATGACCCCTTGCGGCCTCCCTACGATCACTGTACGATTTTTGTTCCCAAATTATCATAAAAAATCGTGCGGTGACCGCTCGATTATCGCAGGGTATCCGTACGGTGCCCGTATGATGCCCTATGACGTGTCTACGGTCTACGGTCTTACGATTTTAAAATTTGTAATAGTGCAGACTATTACAAGATCGTAGAGGCTACGGAGATCGTAGGAAGTCGTAGAATCGTAGGGACATCGTAAGGTCACCCTGCGGAGGCCGCACGAAAATGACATCGTACGATCTTCGCAAGCTAATCGTAGGCCAAATGTAACCAATGCATCAGTCAGAAGTCCAAGGGACTCCGTACGATATCCACTAACAGTCTGCGGAGACCCTACGACTACCGTGCGGCCTCCTTGCGTTTTGTATCAAAACGTATAGGGACTCCGTACGGACAACGCACGGGATCCGTACGATATCTACGTACTATCTGCGGAGACATACGACTGCCGTACGATCGCCTTGCGTTTTTGTATGAGAACGTCGACAAATGGCAGATCAAAAAATCGCACGATGCCCGTATGAATTGTTAACACATACGTCGTAGCCCACGATCTCCTACGATGTCTAAAAATCGTAGAGAAAATCGCAGACCGAACAATCGTACGATGATCGGGGCAAATGTAACCTAGGCTTAAAAGATCTTATGCACTATGCTTACATTCCGTTCAAAATAAACTTCAAAACACAAAATAATTAACAATCAATGTGTGGACATTATTCAGTATTCATATGGCAAACAAGCCCATATTTGTTTGCTTGAAAAGTGCTGTTGACAAACAACTGCGAATCAGTCCAAAGTCCTATGGTTTATTTTTACAAAGATGGGGTGGATTGGTAAATTAGTTAGTTGCATTATCTGGATTCTGTTAAATCAGCCAAACTGTTTTGTAAACAAAAGTGTATATATTTCTTTTCCTATAAATGCTAAATTCAGCCCCAAAATCATAACTTGAAAATTTTGTCCTCCTAAATCTGTGATTTACGGACTTTCTACATCTTGGCCTGGATACAAGTCCAACATCCCGACATGACCATAGCTGTTGACTTGACTGAGATGCCAAGCAACAATTAAACAAAAATCGCTGTGTGGAATGACGTTTTGATAAGAGAGTAATACTCAGTCTCTGTATACAACATTACCACATAATCTAATCAAAGAAAAACTTCTGGATTTGATAGAGTGGACCTTCAAAAGGGCATTAAAAACTATGGTTCACTTTATTTGGCATGTTATGACAGAAAGGCTTTTTTCACTTCCTCTGACCAAAGTCGGTATACACTTTGGTCATGTCAGAATGTGTGCGACGCCTTATCCTATCTCCTGGATAATATTTATATTAGATTTGGGACCAAGTTATACAGACAAATTGTTGGAATTCCGATGGGTACGTACAAATTGCGCACTTCTCGTAGCTGATTTATTTTTATACTGCTACGAAAGAGATTTCATGGATTCTCTTAACCATGATAATCAAGCTGATGTTATCGAGGCTTTTAATTCCACATCTAGGTACCTCGATGACCTTTTGAACATTGACAACCCTTATTTTGAAGGTATGGTCAATTAAATTTATCCACCTGAACTTCAGTTGAACAAAGCTAATATCTCAAATACCGAAGCCCCCTTTTTAGATCTACATCTTTCTGTTGCAAATGGATTTGTTTCTTCTAAAATTTATGATAAGCGCGATGACTTTGATTTTGATATAGTAAATTTTCCTTTTTTGGATGGTGACGTTCCTCGTCGTGCTTCTTATGGTGTATACATTTCGCAACTTATTAGGTTTGCTAGAGTCTGCAATCATGTTACAGACTTCAACGCTCGAAATAAATGTTTAACGGCAAAACTTCTCCAACAGGGCTATCGGTATCATAAACTTCGAAAAACCTTTTCTAAATTTTATCGTAGACACTACGAATTGATTTCCAAACATAATGTTGGGTTAAAGACGCTTTTAAGTGAGGGCCTTTCGGAACATGAATTTTATGGTGACTTGGTTTACAAATTTAAGAAACTTAAAGGAATAAATGATTTTTCTTTTCAGTTCAGAAAAATCATAACACGTTACAGACGTATAGGTTATAACTTGAATGTGATGCGACAGTCTGCATGCTTAGTTTTTAACCCAATCATGGTTGATAACTACGCTACCTTCTTTAATTGCACGCCGGTGGGTCGGGCGTCAGATTCTATGATGGCCCCGACTTAAAGCTATTCATTTTAGTTGGTTGGGGCCGGAGCTTCTTGTCTGTTGCTTGGCCCACCGGGGTCCAACTGATGGTTTTCTTTTGCTCCGGAGTTAGTAAGTTATTCGGCGCCCAAGGATCTCCATCGTCGGGCAGCTTACTGAATCTGTGAGTCCTGGGTTTTGATTTATCAGGATGTTTATCATGATTTATTTGTTTGTTCTTGATGATTCATTGACTAGTTAGAGATTCACCACGAGGACCGAAGAACTAACTAAATGTTATGAACCACTGCAGAAGCTGAGGGTGAGATTAGGTACCTGTAAAACCGGTTTAAACCCGCCAGTCACTTTGTGTTACTGATCGTTCCAAGTCAATACTTCTGTGGTGGTTCTTTTTGTTTTATGTCTTGGCGTTTAAAATATTTTTGAGCTGTTGGCGCCTTATGTATTATGTCTTGGTGTTTAAAATTTTTTTGTGCTGTTGGCGCCTTATGTATGTTTTCATATTTTTAGTTAAGTTAAGGTAACTGAGTGGCCACCTATTGGGAAAATAGCTGCTCATTCGGCTTACGATATGTTTCATGGTAAAAGTACCTGATTGTTAGTTTGGTTTTTTCCCACCTCGGTTTTTGGAGTGGGAATCTTTTCCTGATTGCGCCTTTTCCTGATCTTTGCCTACTTGTACCTTTTAAATGAGATGTAGAGATGAAACCGGTTATTAGCCATACATGTCATATGGGTGATAAAATCGGAACTTTGCTAAAATGTGTGTCATTTGTGTTTTCATTGGAAAATCTGCAATGGACACATGAATGAATGCATCCCAAAACTGTTGGAATGTCAAATAATTATATGTATACAAGACTGTTTTAGATTTCAAGCAAGACACGAGACATGAAAGAAAGGACAATAACACGCGTGTAAAATAAGACAATTAGTTATTCCCATCAAGGAAACCATAAAACTAATTTCAATCAAAATAAAACATGTACAAACATTGCGATTAAGCAGAAACGAATATTCTACAGTAATGCCGACTTTTAAAACCCCAGTGCAAAATGCCAATATTTAAAAACTACTTTGATCCGCCCAGAGACAAGACTGTATCCCGTTATCTATACTCCTTCTAAAAAAATCCGGTCACCCAAAGTTGTTAAAATTGTCAACCATGTTCGCATTCTGCATAGCTTTGTATGAGTTTGTTTTGTACGCTCATACTTTTAAATACTCTATTCCCTACCCAAAGCTGGAATAAATATCGCTGAGCTAGGCTTTTATGTCCTACTAAAAGGCTATGTCATATAATGGGAATATGGTGTGCTGAAAGATAATCGACTGCTGTAGAGGCTCTGATTTGAACCCATGACCCTTGAAAACAAAGTGAGAAGATTTACGAATACATCACGGAGGCTTTTACACTGCATTTGTATCCGGAGAAGCCAGCATTGGCGACTAACTAATACTGAACGGACATTCCAGATTCCCCACATTCTTGCACCCGAACTACCATATATTGGGTTTCTTTTACACTTAATTATGTCAAGCATTTTAAAACTCATGAAAAATGGACAACAATTTTCATTTTCGTTAGTTTGTTGGGTTGTTGAAACTTAGTTGGGTGACCGGATTTGTTTAGGAGGAGTATATTACATGTAACTGAGCATTATAATTAATCTTATTTCTGTTGCTTTTCAAGATACCGATAGATGGGTAAACGAAGCTTCAGATCGAGAGAATATAACAACACCGTTTCAAGGTTACTTGTGTCAAACATCACAAGACAGCGACAATGTTGATTCATTAAGTCACGTTAGCCAAGAAACGTCAGACAAAGGTACGGTTTTATTTAGTGGCGTTAATATATATATATGTTCAGAAATGTAATTCAATGTCACTCATTTTTTTAAGAGTGAATGAAATGAAAAGCTAAATATAGTCTGTTAGCTGTCTATAAAAACTGACGTTTTGCTGAATTTATGGCTTATCATACGTGTTAGAATTAAATGTCTTGCGCCAATGTTATTTGTATACTAATACATAACTGGAAACTGATTTTCAGAATTTTCACTCGTTGTTTTCTTGCATTTGTTTATTAAACTTTATACAAAAAATTAAGGCTTAATGAAGGGGAGTACTTTAAGTTATTGTAACAGCTATAGACACCGCCCAAGCACAAATCCAATTCAATGAAGTTTCTATAGGCAGATTAATGCCATTCAATGTGAATCCAATAGTATACCCTTCAACAAAGTGAGTGCTCTAACTAATGTTAATGACTTTTCAATAATGTCTTTAGTAAACACTTTCATTAAGATTCTAGTGTCATTATCAGGCTCAGTTGATTCTCCTGCCTCTTTATCCTCACTATCAGATTCAATGTTTCAAAATATTTTTAGGTGTTCACAGTCACATGTGATTTTTCGGTCAAAGTTTTAGGTGGCATTTCTTTTTTCTTGGTGAATACAAAAGACAGGTAAAATATTAACAGTTATACATACAGGTATTATAACTGCATTTTGCGCGTTATAGTCATGACATTTTAAACCTACATTATGGTATCTGTTTCCAATGTAAACTGCTTTCTGATAGACTTACCAGTCTCTGCTTACCATCGCTTGGTCAGTTGGGATCTTGCTATTCCCATGTACATGTTTTTGAACAAAACAGACCACTCAAAGTCTCACCTCAGTTGGAGCACAAGCTGGTTCTTTGTTTAACCTAGTGCAATTTTCCTAATGTGCAGTTTAATACTAACAAAGTATAGAGTTATACAAAGGAGCATATTCCTATACTATTACATAAACAAATTTACTCCCATGTTCATTACAGCCAAAATGCGCTGTAAAAAATGGGTAGTTTTCAAAAGAAACTTTTTAACCTGAGATTGTAAAAAATGTTAAAAATATAGATTGGTTATGTATAAGATAACCATTCAAAATGCACCATATCGCAAAGGGATTGGTTTTGTTGTTTTGAAGATATTCAGCAAAACATCAGTTTTTATTGACAGCTTACAGGCTATACCACCATCATACCATCATACAGAAAGTGCTTAAGAAAATGAACGCGTGCGGGCACAGGTACATGTAATTTAATTTAGGAGCACAAATACAAGCGTTGCTGTTATAAAGTGTAAACTGCACCATTTGAGAAAGCAAAGCATTTACATGTGTGTTAATTTCGTATAGAATATGCAGCGGGTATCTCAATTCTTTCTATGTTACTTATTATCATCTGATAATGCGTTCGTGTAGCCAGTGATTCGAATTTGTAGATACTAAACATTTTCCTACATTAGTTGTAGGTCATACATTTTTGTTTCCTTTCAAAATGAGCAAAATCTTATATTTTGATTCATTTGTGCATTTGGAAGATGCCACAATATAGAAATACATTTTATAATTTGTTTAACCCGAGTTTAATTTAACGATTTTAAAACTACCACTCTTTGCCTACTTTTACATTTGTACGTATTGCATAAATGTTGTCATAGTGAAATAGTGCCCAAGTTAAATGTTTTAACATCAAATGGCTGAAACTGGAGCGTAGTCACAATTGATTATCAATCAGCTGTAGATTTGTTGCTGAAAAACTAGATCCAATGAACATTATTATCTTATAATATTTTCAATAGTATTTCAAAGTTCCTCAGATGAACGGCAAAGAAACGCTGAGCTTGAGAAAAGCGAATGTGTAAATCTGACACCAGGTAATATGATACAGCGGATTCCAGTATAAATAGAGGCGCCAACTTATATTGTGTGCTAATAATGCCCTTGCATGAAAATTATTTAATATTCTATCCAGCCACATGAACTTTTTTATTTCTGTCTATGATCGGTAAGTTCTGTGCCAGCTTCGCTGGACAAGATAACAGTGGCTGGACTTAAAGTAAGAATAGAAGGTCCGGGAATTCGTCCAATTTCGTTTCGAATTCCAACCCATAATGTGACTTCTTTGTCTGCGCTACTAATTCTTCCTAAGCCCTAATTTAGACTAGACTAAATTAATTTCTGTACAAACAATAACGGCATATATATATATCTAGCAACTGATTCAAATAGCTGACCTTTATAAGGACATTTTAAGTCCTTATTAAACCTACTTTTTCTGAATATAGTTTTGCTTTTCATAAGTTCACCCTCATTCCATCCTTGATACTGAAAATTCCAATATTGATGCATTAGTGATAGAACAGTGTAGGTGCAGTCTTGCGTAGTTTACGGTTAATTTCAATACCAACAATGGGCTCGTTTACAGAGAAACTTAATACGACTTAAGATTAAGTCTTAAGACTTAAGGCACAAAATGAAATAGTCTGGGACATCTATATTTGTAGCTCAGTAGGTAGCGTGCAAGAACGAAAAGCAAAAAGCCCTGGGTTCAGATCCCGGTCGGACCTATTTTTTTCTTTTAATATTTTCTATGAAAATAATATATATCTTCATCTGATTATATTTATTGGCAAATGCAAGAATCGTGTCTAGTGAGAAGGCAGTCCACATGTATGTTTTCTCCTGTTTACTTATAACCTATTGAAATCGGGAGTCCGATCGCATTGTTCGGTAGAAGAGCGTATCTGCGAGCGATCCTCACCTCAGTATTTCTTTCCTGGAGACATGAAGATATTTATATACTGAAGGCTCGTACAGGAATAATGTGGCTAGGATAAGTTGGTCACCCGGAATGACTTAAAATGTTTTCGGCGGACGTAAGGCACTAACTCAAATAGTATATAGTGTACATGTACACTGTACAGATATATGTCTATTTACTAGGTGTAAAAAACAACAGTTTAACGTGTTGTCTCGTGAGCGAACATAATTCAGTTTTATACATGTATTTCAAACAGATAATCGAAAGCTTGATGGGTTTTATTTAATTGATGTTTCGTTCACAGGCATCTGCATGTCAAAAGTACAATATCCTAGCTACATTATGCATAGCCACACAAATATTTTGAGAATTTGATGACCTTCAACAGTATTTCAGCCATATCCGATGCGATAATTACGATATATGAGATGAATTTGTAAGCCATAGGCTTTCTCTCTGATCTCCATTTATTCTTGCACATGTAGTATGAGTGCTGTGTATCTGGTTGAATTCAAATAAATACATGTATATTTAAGGCGGCCCCCGTTGCCGAGCAGTTAAGAGCGCTGATCACTCGATCATCTTACCGCTATGTCTGGTGCGAGTTCGAACCCCGCTCTGGCCACATGTGCGGCAAGCCATGTTCTGCTTGCGGGGTCTCATATGAGCTGAAATAATCTTGAAAGGGACGTAAAACTGAAGAAAAAGTTATATAATTTATATATATATATGTTTAAATTTCAAACTAACACAATATTATTTTCAAGAAAATAAATGTACATAAAACTGAGAAATATTTAGTTCTTTTTTTTTGTTAGTGTTCCACATCAAGCTTAACCCTAAAACAGGACAAAATATTGTTGTAACTCAGCATGACTTGTCAGCATGTGTAATACATGTGCACTTAAACTATGCCCTGTATCTTGACACTTTTTTAATGTAACATCACCATGCAATATTCAGTGATTTTTTAAGATGTAAACAATAAAAAACAGTATAGATGTGTTGTTATTTTCTTATTTTCGCTCAAAACATAGATTTTGGGTACACCCTAGAACCGCCTTGCGGAAGCGGTCCTAACAAGTACTCACAATCTATGTTTTCAGATGCATAGGCATCCTAAGTTGACCTTGCCGTAAAGCATGTCAATGTCATCCCTGGGTCATGATTCATAATACCCTTGTAGATGATTCATGCCAAGTTTCAAAATCATAGGCCTAATGGTTATGAAGAAGAACATTGTTAAAGGTTTTTGCTATTTACAACCATGGCGGCCATCTTGGTCATTTATACAAACTTTCGTTGCCCCTTCCCAACGATGCTCCACATGAAGTTTGGCTTTGATCGGTCATGCGGTTTCAGAGAAGGAGCAGTTAACCCCCTAAGAACTAAACGTTTTCATAAATGTAAATGTCGATTTGCATACTCAAAGCAAGTTTCCAGCCACTCAATAACATTTTACCAATTTTCGCAATTCAAATGCATGGGCGACCTAAAATAATATTAATTTTGTAGAGCTCCATGCCAAGTTTCAAAATCAAAGGCCTTTTGGTTCTGGAGAAGAAGAAGATTTTTTTTTTCATGTTTTGTTATTTATAGCCACGGCGGCCGTCTTGGTCTTGTGACCTGAACCATTTATGCAAATTCGTTTCCCCTTCTTGAGACTGCTCCACATGAAGTTTAGCTTTGATTTGCCAAGCGGTGTCAGAGGAGATCTTTGAACTTATTGTCGGACGACGGACGGACGGACACCGGAGCATGGCCATCCTATAAGCTCACCTTTTTTTTTTTTTTTCTTTCTTTTTTTTTTGATTCAGTTTAACGCTCATTTCAAGATTATTTCGCTCATATTAAACGGGCCAATCAAGAGCTGCGGCGAAAACGGGAGAACCCCGAGAAAAAACAACCTGACACACCCGCAAGCAGAACTTGGCTTGTCTCACATGTGGCCAGAGCGGGGCTCGAACCCACACCAAAGCTCACCTTTTGAGCCTTCGGCTCAGGTGAGCTAAATAAAGGTATACCCCTGCATACCCCAGTTTTGCTGTATAAAGGTGTGGTTCAAGGGGGTATACATGTCACGGACATGCTGTCCTTATGAGGATAACCGACCACCCTCGTGTTCGAAAACTTTGTAAGACATAGAATCAAAAACTGCACATCAAATAGCAACTAAATGTTTCAAATCGTAATCTTGCAATGTATACATGTATAAAAAGGTACAAGTAGGCAAAGATCAGGAAAAGGCGCAATCAGAAAAAGATTCCCACTCCAAAAACCGAGGTGGGAAAAAACCAAACTAACAATCAGGTACTTATACCATGAAACATATCGTAAGCCGAATGAGCAGCTATTTTCCCAATAGGTGGCCACTCAGTTACCTTAACTTAACTAAAAATATGAAAACATACATAAGGCGCCAACAGCACAAAAAATTTTAAACACCAAGACATAAAACAAAAAGAACCACTACAGAAGTATCGACTTTCTGTGCGACCACGCTCGATATGACTTGAAATGTGTCAAAAGTCGAAACGTTGTAAGACTTAGAATCAAAAACTGCACATCAAAGAGCAACTAAATGTTTCAAATCGTAAATCTTGTAATATATACATGAATGTATAAAGTTGTCTGTGCGTTCACGAAAGACACGTGAAAATGTAGTTAATAGAACCCATGTACGTATATACACAGTGTACAAGTGCCAGTATGAAAACATCACATGGCGATAACAAATAGTTGATATCGGGTTTTCCCACCAACAGTTAAGGTCAAGGTCATATAAAGACGGGACCTCGGCCCGGAATCGAACTGGCGACCCCTAGTTATTCACACGAGTTTTTATAAGGTGATTGTAAGAGGCGACTGACTGAACTTCTACGACATGAAGTCCTCTACGAATTGCGCGCGCGAGTGTGGGTGGTTTGGTCAATTTGAGTTAAATTGAAGTTTACTATTTTTTATATCTATTTTATTTTATGAATTCAGTTTAAAATTTACGTCCCTTTCAAGATTATTTCAGCTCATACCTGGCACATCCGAAAAAAGAACTTTAGTTAGCTTTTCTCACATGTGGCCAGAGCGGGGCTCGAACCCACACCAGACACAGCGGTGAGATATATTCATTTGAATTTAACCAAATAACAGCACGCATACTACAATAATAAATGAGGATCAGAAAGAAAGCATATGGCCAAATAAACCCCCATCAAGCTTTCGATTATCTGTTATAAATGCATGTATAAATATGCCAAAAAGAAGTATGTGCCCTCACGAGACAACACGTGATACCGTAGTTTTACACCTAATGTACATGACACTATACTATTTGAGTTACCTTACGTCCGCGGAACACTTTTCAAGTCATTCAGTGTGACCAACGTATCCTAGCCACATTATTCCTGTACAAGTCTTCAGTCGCAGTACAAATATTTTAATGTCTCAAAGAAAGAAATGTTGACTTGAGGATCGCTCGAAGATCCGCTCTTCTACCGAAAAATACGATCGAACACCCGATTTCAATAGGTTAAAAGTCAAAAAGAGAAACACATACATGTGGTCTGCCTTCTCACTAGACACTTCAATTTCTTTACGATTTTAGTATTTAATGCAGTCGTACATTTCATGATTCTTGCTAATGAATATAATCAGCTGATAATATTTTTTTTTCATTTCCTAAGCTTTATTGTCACATGGTAGACAACAAAAGAAAAGAATAAAACAAAAAAGAGGTCCGACTGAGATTCGAACCCAGGGCCTTTCGCTTTTAATTCTTGCACGCTACCTACTGAGCTACAAAGATAGATGTCCCAGACTATTTCATTTTGTGCCTGTCCTGTTTAATTCGCCTCTGTTTGCTATCGATAATTCTTGATCAAGTAAGGGTTCATATCACCCCTCGTCTTCGTTTCAGATATGGCCTGTGAAGTAATCGCTCATGTTGCCGACAAACGCAATTGGCAGCGGCAGCAAGATTTACGTTCAAAAGTGAAAAATGTCTATTAGACACAGCATTCAAAGTTTGCCGATCTTCACGTTTAGCACCAGCCTGAGTTCTAAAAGCATGCAGTTATAGACGCACAGCAATATGACCTCAATTTGATATTGCGTGATCCCGATTGACGTCGCTTAAACATTATGTGACCCTGAAATTGACAAAGCGTTCCGAATTTGTCAAAGGTAATCATACAAAAACGCTGTAATAGTTTACATTGTATTGATTTTTAGAACAAAATGAGTTGGTGCAACAACGGTCCATCATTACCAATGATTGTTACTGATATAATAATTATAAGAACTTCTGGCGCATGATACGTGTACAGTTCATCCAATTTTGTTGACAGTTGTGCAAAAATGAATGATTTTGACCGCAATAGTTTGGCAATATTTTTGATTGGTTAAATTAGTTATGTGACAAAGCGCCATGTGACTTCGATTACGATCGGGAAAGTACGGAAGTGCTATGAAATTAATTGTGCCTGTCAAATTTTTTATAGAAATCATCAAATGTATGACGCTGCACTGTTAAGAAGATGTTATACTCAGCATGTTCTTCGTCCATTTATCGATTCCGAATCTCATCACATTAGAAGTTTTATTAAAATAAAGGAATTGACTTTATTGAATTACCAAGCATATTCCAGGATAAATCAGTGATACAGTCTATACCTACCTAGTTCCAAAATTCAGAACCTCCTATTATTTGTTACAAATATAACAAACCAATCAGAAATACTATTTTTAATTTCAATAAACTTGTTTCTGATCTTGATATCCATGCTAATACTCATAAGTCTTGAGATTGTAAAGATTCAAAATATGTTTATCAACCAGCTTGACATATTGTTACTGGAAATTTAAAAATAATTTCGGATTCTAGAATTCGCAAAATTGTTTCTAAAGGTCCGAAATATAGATTCCCTTCCTACATTAATTTCGACAAATGTAGAGAGGAGATTTCATCTGCATTAAATGATTTCGGTAATCGATGGTGTAAACGAGAGGGCGTTGAGGATAATGCTCTTAAAGAATGGAAAAGAAGTATCTTCACTATCGTGGATAAACATATTAAGTTTTATTCACAAAATACTAATCTTTTACCTCCTAAACCCAAATCGTCATTTAGGCATTTGAAGCAGGGTATCCAAGATTTTCATAGAAAGTATGTCTTGGTTCCGGCAGATAAAGCCGCAAACAATGTTGTTGTCGTTTGTAGGCTTCACTACGTTAACACCTTAAAACAGGAGCTTGATGGTACCAGAGCTTATATGAAGACAGATACTGATGAGGTGTCTGTAGTTAATGCCCACTTAAACGATTTACCTGTTAAGTTAACTAAGCTTCACAAAAGACCGTACAAAGCTATTGCAAATTCTAGCTTTTGTACTACCACTGAACTTTCTAAATTATTTACTTCCTGTCTTACTGCTATCAAATCTCATGTTATAAGATACTGTGAGACAGTGTATGAAACTTCAAATAAAAATTGGTTTTGGTCAATTAAAAATTCTGGTGAGGTGCTCAATAAATTGAAGTGTAGAGGGTTCCGTGCGACAAGCTTGTCCACATATGATTTTTCTACTCTGTATACAACATTACCACATAATCTAATTAAAGAAAAACTTCTGGATTTGATAGAGTGGACCTTCAAAAGGGCATTAAAAACTATGGTTCACTTTATTTGGCATGTAATGACAGAAAGGCTTTTTTTCACTTCCTCTGACCAAAGTCGGTATACACTTTGGTCATGTCAGAATGTGTGCGACGCCTTATCCTATCTCCTTGATAATATTTATATTAGATTTGGGACCAAGTTATACAGACAAATTGTTGGAATTGTTGGGTACAAATTGCGCACCTCTCGTAGCTGATTTATTTTTATACTGCTACGAAAGAGATTTCATGGATTCTCTTAACCATGATAATCAAGCTGATGTTATCGAGGCTTTCAATTCCACATCTAGGTACCTCGATGACCTATTGAACATTGACAACCCTTATTTTGAAGGTATGGTCAATCAAATTTATCCACCTGAACTTCAGTTGAACAAAGCCAATATCTCAGATACCGAAGCCCCCTTTTTTAGATCTACATATTTCTGTTGCAAATGGATTTGTTTCTTCTAAAATTTATGATAAGAGCGATGACTTTGATTATAATATAGTAAATTTTCCTTTTTTGGATGGTGACGTTCCTCTTCGTGCTTCTTATGGTGTATACATTTCGCAACTTATTAGGTTTGCTAGAGTCTGCAATCATGTTACAGACTTCAACGCTCGAAATAAATGTTTAACGGCTAAACTTCTTAATTACTTATTACTTATTAGTTTATTATCCAACAGGGCTATCGGTATCATAAACTTCGAAAAACCTTTTCTAAATTTTATCGTAGACACTATGAATTGATTTCCTAATATGGTGTTGGGTTAAAGACGCTTTTAAGTGAGGGCCTTTCGGAACCTGAATTTTATGGTGACTTGGTTTACAAATTTAAGAAACTTATAGGAATTAATGATTTTTCTTTTCAATTCAGAAAAATCATAACACGTTACAGACGTATAGGATATAACTTGAATGTTATACGACAGTCTGCATGCTTAGTTTTAACCCAATCATGGTTGATAACTATGCTGCCTTCTTTAATTGCACGCCGGTGGGTCGGGCGTCAGACTCTATGATGGCCCCGACTTAAAGCTATTCATTTTAGTTGGTTAGGGCCGGAGCTTCTTGTCTGTTGCTTGGCCCACCGGGGTCCAACTGGTGTTTTTCTTTTGCTCCGGAGTAAGTAGGTTATTCGGCGCCCAGGGATCTCCAACGTTGGGCAGCTTACTCAATCTGTGAGTCCTGGGTTTTGATTCATCACGATGTTTATCTGGATTAATATGTTTGTTCTTGATGATTCATTGACTAGTTAGAAATTCACCACGAGGACCGAAGAACTAACTAAATGTTATGAACCACTGCAGAAGCTGATGGTGAGGTTAGGCGCCTGTAAAACCGGTTTAAGCCCGCCAGTAACTTTGTGTTACTGATCGTTCCAAGGTGATACTTCTGTGGTGGTTCTTTTTGTTTTATGTCTTGGTGTTTGAAAAATTTTTGTGCTGTTGGCGTCTTATGTGTGTTTTCATAGTTTTAGTTAAGTTAAGGTAACTGAGTGGCCACCTATTGGGAAAATAGCTGCTCGTTCGGCTTACGATATGTTTCATGGTATAAGTACCTGATTGTTAGTTTGGTTTTTCCCACCTCGGTTTTTGGAGTGGGAATATTTTTCTGATTCCGCCTTTTCCTGATCTTTGCCTACTTGTACCTTTTTACAGGATCCTAACCTTACCATCAGCTTCTGCAGTGGTTCATAACATTTAGTTAGTTGTTCGGTCCTCGTAGTGAATCTCTAACTAGCCAATGAATCATCATGGACAAACAAATAAATCATGATAAATACCATGATGAATCAAAAACGAGGACTCACAGATCGAGTAAGCTGCCCGACGATGGAGATCCCTGGGCGCCAAATAACTTACTAACTCCGGAGAAAAAGAAAAAAAAACACCAGTTGAACCCCGGTGGGCCCGGTGGGGAATCATGAAGAAAAGTTTGGTAGATATCGGTAATATTATACCTGAATAAACTTGTATTGAATTGTAATCTGTTTCTGGGTGGCCTGTAAAGGAACATTTCGGATCGATTACAGGATACCTGTCTAGGATGCATGCGAAGGCGTATGACAGTATATAAAGAAAGAAAAGAAAGAAAGATATCAGCTTTTGGCAATGGATGTGAAGTACTATATCAGTCAATGAATAAGTGTTTCAAATATAATGATGGTTTAAGTTAAGTGTTGAATGGTCACAATAAAACCGATGTTTAATTTTTCAGAAACGAACGATGATAATAAAACCAAAGGCACAGAAGAAGACGCAGTGGAAAAGAAGAAAAAAACGATAGAGAAGACTAATAGTCATAGTTTGCAAATATCACACAAAAGAGCTGAAGTTTCTCAAAAAGGGAAAAGCGTAGTAAGACCAAAAGACAACTTTTAAGTTTTTGAAGCAAAATTAACTAAATCTTATTTTGCGATGCTCATACAAATTCCCTATCATACGTTTGTGCGAATCAAAAACTTATTGCACATGCATAAATTTTACTTAACATAACAAATATATAAAAACATACCTGAATAATGATTGAAGATGATATTACCTTGTAGACGTTTTATTCATATGTCTATTGTTTGATTTAAGAAAACCCCTAAAGATACAAAGAGACAGTTAATAAAAGATGATAAAAGGCGCCAAAAAGAGGCGTCTGAGTTAGGGACACTATTGTGCCAGGAACAGAGAGATAAACAGATCGGTAATAAAGTAAAACAGAAATACTTAGAAGCAGCCGATGGAACTACTGGTAAGTAAGAAATTTCCTAAATAAAGTCAGTTGAAACGATTGAAGCATAAAACTTGGAATAATATTTCATGTAGAAAACTCACGGAAGGATAATTATTTCCATCAGTCTTAGTAAGGTGCCCTAAAGGTATTTGCGTGGTGGCTGCTATTGGTTCGCTTTTAGCTCAATAACGAAAACTTGCCCATGTAATATTCAGAATTTTTCTCTTTTTTTTTAATTTTTACTTATTTTTGCTCAAAACATAGATTCATAATCCAATGTCACTCACTTAAGAACGAATGAAATGAAAAGCTAAATACCACCATCATACAGAAAGTGCTTAAGAAAATGAACGCGTGCGGGCACAGGTACATTTAATTAAATTTAGGAGCACAAATACAAGCGTTGCTGTTATAAAGTGTAAACTACACCATTTGAGAAAGCAAAGCATTTACATGTGTGTTAATTTCGTATAGAATATGCAGCGGGTATCTCAATTCTTTCTATGTTACTTATTATCATCTGATAATGCGTTCGTGTAGCCAGTGATTCGAATTTGTAGATACTAAACATTTTCCTACATTAGTTGTACCCGTACACATACATTTTTGTTTGCTTTCAAAATGAGCAAAATCTTATATTTTGATTCATTTGTGCATTTGGAAGATGCCACAATAGAGAAATACATTTTATAATTTGTTTAACCCGAGTTTAATTTAAAGGAATAGGTTTACAAACATTATCCTTCATTTCAAAAGAAAGAAATCAGCGAAACAAACATTTTGACAAAATTTATTAAATCGGTTAAGTGGTTTTGAAGATATGAAAGTTTTAAGATTCAACAATGGCCGCCTATGTTGGTCGCCATTTTGTTTAGCTATTCACGTGACCAAAACGGAAAAATGCTTATTTACAGTAGTAGACTTACTTGTAACATTCGAAAACAGATCAGTGTGATTCTATTTAGTGAATGAAAAGTATTTCAACAACTTTCATAGTTTAATATCCATGGAAATGGCAGATATTTATAATTCCATGGTTGTGAGGAGGTGACGTCATACACTCACAGCCTCGTTCTGGATTTGGGCCATCAAAAGTTTCAAACTGCTATAATTTTCTTATACCTTAGTTGATTTTCATGACATTTGTTGCAAACTGTTCAGCTACATGAAGGCTTTCATAAAACACACACACAATAGTTTGTGGGCCTATTCCTTTAACGCTTTTAAAACTACCGCTAAAATGGTTGAATCTTGTTCAATTAAGTTTTAAATTTGAATTTGCAATAGTTTCACGACAATCATACAAAATTATGAATGTGTTTCTTATTTCACTCTCATGTGATCTTTGCCTACTTTTACATTTGTACGTATTGCATAAATGTTTTCATAGTGAAAAAGTGTCCAAGTTAAATGTTTTAACATCAAATGGCTGAAACTGGAGCGTAGTCACAATTGATTATCAATCAGCTGTAGATTTGTTGCTGAAAAACTAGATCCAATGAACATTATAATCTTATAATATTTTCAATAGTATTTCAAAGTTCCTCAGATGAACGACAAAGAAACGCTGAGCTTGAGAAAAGCGAATGTGTAAATCTGACACCAGGTAATATGATACAGCGGATTCCAGTATAAATAGAGGCGCCAACTTATATTGTGTGCTAATAATGCCTTTGCATGAAAAGTCACATGAACTTTTTATTTCTGTCTATGATCTGTAAGTTCAGTGCCAGCTTCGCTGGACAAGATAACAGTGGTTGGACTTAAAGTAAGAAAAGAAGGTCCGGGAATTCATCCAATTTCGTTTCGAATTCCAACCCATAATGTGACCTCTTTGTCTGCGCTACTAATTCTTCCTAAGCCCTAGTCTAAATTAATTTCTGTTCAAACAATAACGGCATATACATATATCTAGCAACTGATTCAAATAGCTGACCTTTATAAGGACATTTTAAGTCCTTATTAAACCTACCTTTTCTGAATATAGTTTTGCTTTTCATAAGTTCACCCTCATTCCATCCTTGATACTGAAAATTCCAATATTGATGCATTAGTGACAGAACAGTGTAGGTGCAGTCTTGCGTAGTTTATATTTCAACCAGACGGTTAATTTCAATACCAACAATGGGCTCGTTTACAGAGAGACTTAATACGACTGGGCTTAAGATACATCCATGTCATCAGACATTACACGGAAAAAGCTGGTAAAATGATTATCACTCTGTATACATAAGGGAAATTTAATGTACATGGGTTTGATGAGTTTCCGTCTCTTGCACCTACACCGCTACATGTATGTAGCCCGCTACATGTATGTAGCATACAAATTAGTAACTTCACAAAAGTTAACGACAGAAAAAGCATTATTAGAGCAAGAGATATATTATTTGAAAGGCTTATAAGAGGGTGCAAGAATCGAAACTATAAACATAGACACCAAGCGGGGAAAAACATAAAGCTGTACGGATATGCTTATATCAACATTTTGCATAAAGCATGTCTTAATATAAATGCACCTTACGTATATATGAGCTCTCTTTCATAAACATCTATTTTCAGCATGCCTTTCACCTGTGAATCAAGTTTTAAGGATGTTCGCCGCCAATGAAAGTGTATTCAACTAATTTTTACTGCCATAAAAATATAATTAAATTTTAAAGATCTTTAAACATTATAAGTTACGTGACTTCCCACAGGGGCATATAACGCTTAGGCGATCAATACATGTATTTACCCAGAAAAAATGGTTGCGCAAAAGTATTCGCGCAAACGTATTGAAAAAAATATCGAGCAAACGTATGGTAGCACAAACGTAAACTTAAAAAAAAGTCGCACAGACGTATTGTCCCCTTCCACAGTTGCTATTCTGACATTGTTAACACTTTGACTATCAAAACCTGAATTTGCCTTTTGAACGCACAAATGATCGGTGCTGTCATAGATTTACCCTTCAAGCCAAGCGCCGTATCTACATCTTGAAGATAGCTGATGTTTCAATGCAGAGTTTTGACAGTTGGTTCAAGAGTTCCATTCTTGTTAGTTTGTAATATCATATTTTATGCGCCTCAATTTAACGCCCTTATTAGACACAGCATTCAAAGTTTGCTGATCTTCACGTTTAACACCAGACTGAGTTCTAAAAGCATGCAGTTATAGACGCACAGCAATATGACCTCAATTTGATATCGCGTGATCCCGATTGACGTCACGACCCTGAAATTGACAAAGCGTTCCGAATTTGTCAAAGGTAATCAGACAAAAACGCTGTGATATTTTACATTGTATTGATTTTTAGAACAAAATGAATTGGTGCA
The DNA here is from genome assembly GCA_964017185.1 of Rugalucina vietnamica. Classification (NCBI taxonomy): domain Eukaryota; kingdom Metazoa; phylum Mollusca; class Bivalvia; order Lucinida; family Lucinidae; genus Rugalucina; species Rugalucina vietnamica. The sequence continues at coordinate 10,889,482 of OZ024879.1, read as the reverse complement.
ACAACGGTCCATCATTACCAATGATTGTTACAATGATTGAATCATAAGAACTTCTGGCGCATGATACGTGTACAGTTCATCCAGTTTTGTTGACAGTTGTGCAAAAATGAATGATTTTGTTCGCCACAGTTTGGCAATAGTTTTGATTGGTTAAATTAGTTATGTGACAAAGCGCCATGTGACTTCGATTACGTTCGGAAAAGTACGAAAGTGCTATGAAATTAATTATGCCTGTCAAATTTTACCGGCGAACATCCTTAAGAAGCAGGTATCTGTATGCAAGTATGAAAACACACAATGTCTAGTTATGTTACTCTCTTTCTATGCATTGCTCCCCCTTCTGTCAGGGAAATTCGTTGAATACCACGATCTTCAAGATCGCAGTTTCCGCAATGCTGTTGTTGTATCGTAAATGACTGTAGACATCCACTGCTGACAACGGCTGACATTTCAAAACAAGGCACCTGCTTCATTCAAATGCTAACCATGACAAAGAAAGACGGTAGATTTTCAAAGCAGACAGTAGAAATAAAGATGATTTTTAAAGCGACAAAATGTTATGCTTTCGTTTTGTAGAGAGTCAATTGCCTATGTAGAGGGTCACAAAGAGCTTGGGAAATCCAAAGATACTATATTGATCACGCCATTTTCCAGAAGATCGCGCTAAACAGCGATCTTACCAAGATCGTGGTATTTGACGTGTTTCCCTGACAGCACTCTTACTAAATGCGTCCTTATTAATTTTGTGCTACTTGACTACGTCAGGATGAACATTTCTCACCAACACGACGGGTATGTTCCAGCTTCGTATCGAACCAGCAACCGCCCCCCCCCCCCCGATTGCTAAGGGACTATTCTATCTATCGACGACCGATAATAATGCGGAGATTGTACATAGTCTATATTGTAGGCTTGATTTCTAAATATAATGTTGGGTTAAAGACGCTTTTAAGTGAGGGCCTTTCGGAACCAGAATTTTATGGTGACTTGGTTTACAAATTTAAGAAACTTATAGGAAGTAATGATTTTTCTTTTCAGTTTAGAAAAATCATAACACGTTACAAACGTATAGGTTATAACTTGAATGTTATGCGACAGTCTGCATGCTTAGTTTTTAACCCAATCACGGCTGATAACTATGCTGCCTTCTTTAATTGCACGCCGGTGGGTCGGGCGTCAGACTCTATGATGGCCCCGACTTAAAGCTATTCATTTTAGTTGGTTGGGGCCGGAGCTTCTTGTCTGTTGCTTGGCCCACCGGGGTCCAACTGATGTTTTTCTTTTGCTCCGGAGTTAGTAAGTTATTCGGCGACCAGGGATCTCCATCGTCGGGCAGCTTACTGAATCTGTGAGTACTGGTTTTTGATTCATCAGGATGTTTATCATGATTTATTTGTTTGTTCTTGATGATTCATTGACTAGTTAGAGATTCACCACGAGGACCGAAGAACTAACTAAATGTTATGAACCACTGCAGAAGCTGAGGGTGAGGTTATGGACATGTAAAATCGATTTAAACCCGCCAGTAACTTTGTGTTACTGATCGTTCCAAGTCGATACTTCTGTGGTGGTTCTTTTTGTTTTATGTCTTGGCGTTTAAAATATTTTTGAGCTGTTGGCGCCTTATGTATGTTTTCATAGTTTTAGTTAAGTTAAGGTAACTGAGTGGCCACCTATTGGGAAAATAGCTGCTCATTCGGCTTACGAAATGTTTTCATGGTATAAGTACCTGATTGTTGGTTTGGTTTTTTCCCGCTTTTGGAGTGGGAATCTTTTTCTGATTAAGCCTTTTCCTGATCTTTGCCTACTTGTACCTTTGAATGAAATTTAAAACCTCGTCAACACTATTAAATACGAATATCTCCGATTGCAATCAAACTTTACACGAACCATCATTTTTGATGGGGATTGCCTAGATTAGGTTTAAGCCCCCCAGTAATTTTATATTACTGATCGTTCCAAGGCGATACTTCTATTGTGGTTCTAATTGTTTTGTGTTTTGGAGTCGAGTTTTTAGGCTGTTTGAGCCTCATGTACGTTGTCATATTGTAGTTCAGTTTAGGATACTGAGTTGCCAGCTATTGGGGAATAGCTGCTCACTCGGCTAACGATATGTTTTTTGTTGTTGTTTTTTGTATAAGTACATAAATGTTATTTTAGTTTTGTCCCATCCTCTCGGTTTATGGAGTGGGAATTTCTTTCTGATTGCGCCATTTCCTGATCATTGCTTACTTGTACCTATTTTGAAGGTAATTGGTTTCTATGGCAACATGTACCTCATGTTGGGTTGTAATAGTGAAAATGTGGCGGCTTCATTTCAATTCAGATCCGTTTCATTCTTGGTTGTAACAAGGGGACAACCATGATATATTGGATGTGTTCGAATTTCGGCCAGATTCGACCTCATAGTGCGGAGTTGGCTGTCCTTGATTGATTGAAAAATCAACATTTTGTGTTCTGGCAACTGTTGTTCGATCATTCATAGTAGGAAAAAGAGCAACTATAATACCTCTGATGAATTCTACTTTCGGCTAAATACGACCTCAAACTATCTAGGGCGTTTTTAATAAAATGGCCTTAAACGTTTGAAAACATCTCCATAGACTAATACAGGGAAATTGTTGTGGCAACTTTATCACCTTTATTTTTCAGTGGATCTGCATCATTCTTCCAGGTAACCAGGACAACTATAAAATCTCGTATGAATTAGAAATTCGGTCAGATATGGCTTCTGACTGAGTTAGATGCACTTTAGCGTTTTTGAGAAAAAAAAAAAAAAAAAAAAAACAAACAAAACAAAACACACACTTAGTGTTGTGGCAACTCTAGAGTCTTTGTCTTTGATTTGGCCATTTCAAAAACTTGTCCATGTAATATATAGAGATTGTTTAGTACAAAAAAAATCATTGAATTTTTTTTTATTTTTTATATGTTTGCTCAAACACGTTAACCCCGCATTGGTTCGCAATCAATGCTTACCATCAAAAATAAGAAAAATAGGTATACCCCTGTAAATTCCGGTGTTACTAAATAAAAGTGGGCATGAGGGTTTATACATTTTACGGACATGATTTCCTAATGTCTCTTCATTCTTTGCAAAATAATGAAAACCACAAATATTTCACATGAGTTTGAATTTCGACCAGATTTGACCTCCAACTGTGGAGTTAGCTGCCCTTGTCTGACCAAATCACCATAGAGTAAGAATCATGGTAAAATGATCCCAACACTCTCGTATTATAACATGTTGGTTCTCAGGCGTGCAGTCGTTGTCCTCTGGGCTACTTGTGGTTCTTTTTCTTTATTCAGGTAAAACGAATAGAGTTTCAATCAACAGAAACGTTATTGATCTATTGGTCATCTTAACAACTTCGTTTCTTGGCAATATTACCACAGGGCAACAAGGCGAAAAAAAGACATATCAGCTATGTCAAACTCCATCTTTCAGCACAGTTGATGATAATTTGTATGCAGTCCTTTATAAACGGATTGCCTACAGTGACAAGGTTCTGTCAAGTTTAGTGCAGTATTTACAAATTTATAACACTTTAGTAGAGCATCAGTAACCGAATGGAGAGGTCCTTGGTTCGATCCTCACAGGAGGTACTGTGTTGTCTTACATGTCTAATGGATTATTTGGTTCAAAATCTAAGAGAGACTTTATCCTGACGCGACTACTTTTTGTATGCCAAAGGATTTTCTAGACAGGGGGTGGGGGCTCATCTAAAATATATATATCTGTCTTCTATATGTTTTCAGCCCAAATTTTCAAATAGGAAATAAACCAACATAGAAAACGAATTTTGAGATACATGCAATTCAAGAATAAGACCAGCTATTGTTCAGAAGAGATTTGTCCTTTTATTTTCTTTGTTTTTGCGATGCCAAGAAGTGAAAAGAAAAACAAAAAATCATGCTTCCTGGGCGGCAAATTTTTCACGAGAATGTATCGTTTTTTGTGTTTTTTTTTTTTTTCTTTTTTGTATTTTCAGGTGAAAAAAATAGGGTTAAAATCAACAGAAAGATGGACAGTCTCCGAAAAACTGTTATTGACATATTGGTCATATTAAAAAGTACTCAATTTCTTTGCGAATTACTGCAAGATTTACTGCCACATGAAATGGAAATATCATTGTTATGTGACCGTTTAATTGCCTGTATAGTCAAAGTGAAGAAAGCAGAGAAAGCAAGGGGGAAGAATAGGAGTGTCAAAGTTATCGGAATACTTACATCCCTGACCCATCATAATGAATGCAGATTGGCCTGTAAAAAGATAAAGTCTGTACGAAACGACCTATGTCACACTCCATCTTTCAGCACAGTTGATGATAAATTGTATGAAAGCTTTAATAGTCGGCTTGCTTACAGTGACAAGGTTCTGTCAAATATACTACAGAGGTTACAAAAGCAGCACTAGGGAGAGCGGCGGCGTAGTGGTAGAACATCAGACTAAAAAATAAGAGGTACTGGGTTCCATCCCCACAGGAGGCACCGTGTTGTGTGATTGAGCAGGGCACATTACCTCACTACAGTACTGGATAAACCTAGGAAGCCTTGGCTCCGTCCCAACATGACTGGGAAACAAAAGCACTTTTGATAACAAACTATATATGAATGAAAATAAATGAAGTGTATGGAATATCAAATTTGAGTACATGATCATATTTTTGAAAATAATGTTTTGTATATAATATAGAATTCGAAAGTTTAAGATTATATGTACATACATGTATTTGTATTGAAATAATTGAAAAGTATTTTATTTGTCACATGATTTGTCATATGAGATTAACATATATCTTTGTCTTCTTTTCCATATTTTCCCCCTTTATAAAACTGCACATAAAGTACTCGTATAAATAATTTTCTGTTGTAAACAATAAATGATAATCCGCCGTACGGCGTTATCAGCACGACCGTCGTGTGGATAGCCTCAGCCAAGAAAACACCAGTTGAACATCGGTTGGTCCCAACCAAGATTAATACGTAGCTTTAAATCGGTGCCATCATAGAATTTGATGACCGACCTGCCGACATGCAATTCAAGAAGGAGCAGTGATTAGGTAAAAAACTAAGCATGCAGACTGTCGCATCATATATTATATCTGGTTTTTATGCCCCCAACTTCGAAGAAGTTGAGGGGGCATATTGGTTTGGGTCTGTCCGTGCAGTGCAGTGAGTGAGTGAGTGAGTGAGTGAGTGAGTGAGTGCGTGCAGTCAGTCAGTCAGTCAGTCTGTCTGTGATGCGTGAGCACTCGGTCAGGAACCGTAAGAGCTAGGATCTTGAAATTTGGTATGTAGTATATGAAAATTAATTTTTCTTTCAGGTAAATTCAGGGGGCTAGGGGCCCATTCTGTGAGAGTTATTTCCCTTTTTAATTCTTGATAAAGTGAATAGATAGTGGATACCTTGTGTGCGCAACTCCTCCTACAGTTTTCTTCCGATTCTCTTGAAACATTACAGATGTTGTGACCATGCTTTGAAGATGTGCATGTGGTTTGGATATAATCCTCAGATTAATTTTTGTCACTTATTTCGCAATTTGAACTTAGCCATTTTTCGGGCATTTTGACAATGAAAGTGAATGGGCAGTGGGTACCTTGTGTGCGCAACTCCTCCTACAGTTTCATGCCAATTCATTTAAAACTTTACATGTATTATGTGCATGGTCTGAAGATATGCAGGTGGTTTGGATATAATCCTTGGATTATTTATTGTCATTTTTTTCACAATTTGAACTTAGTCATTTTTTCGGTCATTTTAGTGGATGGATAGAGGGTAACTTGTGTGCGCAACTCCTCCTACAATTTAATACCGATACTTTTGAAACTTTGCAGACATTGTGACCATGCTTTGAAGATATGCATGTGGTTGGGATATACTCCTCAGATTAATTTTTGTCACTTTTTTTACAATTTGAACTAAGTCATTTTTTGGACATTTTTACATCTTGAAAGTGGCTTACCAGTTGGGGGCATAGTGTTTCATAAACACATTTTCTAGTTCTAAACTGAATAGGAAAAAAAAACAATATTTATTTTATACTTAGTAGAGAAATCAACGTACATGTATATCAAAATGAATAAAATAATATTTTCACCTTAGAAATTATATTGATATTTTCACAAGAGATTGCTATCAACCGATATTTTCACTGTACAATTTTAATTAATTCTGACGTTCCATTCACTTTACATCATTTTATTTGTCTCACAGTAGAAATTCAAACGAATATGACTCCGTTATTAATGAACGAAAACATAAATTGTGCGTATTCGTTTTAGCTCGACTGCACAAAGTGCATTGAGCTATTGTAGTCACCTCGGTCGTTCACATGAGCGTCACAATTGTGGTATAGTTTTCTGGAAGTCCATATCTTGACAACCACCCGCCAGAAAACATTTATACAATGAACTCGGCCATGGAGGATCATCGACAATGGCGAATCACTCGTAAAGATATTGCAGAATTTCTTGAAACTTAGACAAACTATTACTTATAGTATAACAGTCGTTTACTTTCATCAACGCCTTGAGGTTTGATAAAAGAAAGTAGTCAAAATTTCTCCGGACAATAATAACAGGGTTGCTGAAACGTTTGACCACTTAATTAAGATGCCTGGTTTATTGTTCTGCAAAATGTGACATTCAGATAAAATGAGTTTTTACCTCGTTCCTAAGCTTTTATGAACATTTTTGCATTATTTTAATGCTTAATATCCCTAGGCTAGTTAAGCAGTATGCCTGTTTTTTTTTTTTTTTTTTTTTTTTTTTTTTTTTTTTTTTTTTTTTTTTTTTTTTTAATATATATAAGTTTTGACAATGAAGGTAGATAAAAGCGTGGAAAGATGTACAGGTAAATTCGTCAATTATAGCGAATCATACTTTGTGTAGTGAAAAGAGTGTGCACAAAGAACTGATAATCTAACTTAGGAAGGCTCGTCCAGGAACAAATTGGTTTGGTCAATGGCGTATCTAATATTTATGCAAGTCGTGGTTTAACCCTCTTGCTTTTAGGCTTACATTGATTTGTTAAAGCAATAAGACATGCTTAAATCGGTATAATTGCTGTTGACATTGAACGTAAAGCATTTAAGCAAATTAACACAATATGATCGAACACCATTTAGTTTCGCATTATGGCGGCCAAAATCTTTAAACTGGTTTCTTTTGGGCTATATACTATTTGATTCGCAATCGTCGAGTTTGGTTCGCCATTGTCTAATAAGGGAGGTATCACATCAACAGAGTTATTTCTCAATAGGAAATAGAATGAATCAAAATTATAACTTCCCTGTAAAGCTGATATATGTCAGATGTTCTCAGTATTAAATAGAATAACATTTCTGTGGTCGTGTTTAAAATAGTAGCTTTGACCTCTTAGTGATTCGCCATTGTCGAGTCCACTGTACTCTGTAGGGTTAGCTTGCATTCGATGGCATCGGGCCCCTGGGCCCAGGCCAGGGGGTGGGGCTGGAGGTTAAAATCTAGAAGATCTTCAAAAATGGCTTTTCTGCGGTGTGTGTAATCAAAAGATCGGGCAGGATCGGACATAATTACCGGATCGGACCTATATTTCCCTTTTATTTATGACTTCCATATTACTTCATTTAAATCTTTGATGACATGTCATCATTAAAAACATGTCCAGTGTGTTGGGTAAACATATAAAAGTGCCAGGACTGAAAATCCACGGCTCAAAATCTCCACACACTGGAGGAAAACCTGCCAACCATTGATATGTTTAGTTTCTTTTTAGTATGGAAAAAGAATTCTGCGTAATTGATTGATATTTGTAAATTGTTTTGATGCTTGATATAATCAGAAAAATGGTGGTTCTCAAAAGTGTATTGTCCTATAACCGTAGAGATTTGGTTCCATTCTTGTGTCAGGTAACGCCTCCGGTGTATGACGTAGTTGACGTCGGTTAGTTCCCTGGCCTTTCTCCTGAGCTGATCCAATAGGTGTTTAATTGCTGAAATGACGGACGCTTTCCCTTTTATTTTTGAACGAGAAAACTTTCGGCTTATACTGTTTCATATGATGTGGTCAAATCTATACTCAAGGACTTTGAAAACGCCTCACTTGTTTTATTGCTCCTTACTCTCAGAACACATGATATATCGGCAAAAATATTTTTGAACTAAAAAGTACATCCTGTCTGCTTAACTTCGATACCAAAACCGAAGCGTCAACTCCAGTTATTAACGTCATACACGATGAATTCAAGCGTTACAACAGAATTCAACAAAACCAAAGTATGGGGACGGCAAATATTCATCAAATACAACATGATTTCTGGAAAGAAACACCAAAAACCAAGCAAATGCTGTTGGTTTGCTTTCATTTGCACTAAAACAGCGGTAGTTACGTCACTTTTACATTTATCAAGAAAACTTTATTTTTTGCGTGTAAAATGAAACGAATTCAATAGATTTTGTGTACAATGAATAAGCAAAGCCTTACGTAAAAATATAATTACTTTCGACGCTGTAATCGAATGGCTAGAGGTATTTTGAACACTTACGCTTGACGTCATCAAATAACGTTAGCGCCTCAAACAACATTGAAAGAAATCCACCATTTTGATTTTGCTTTTTCTTGTGCTTAAGGTCGCAAGCTATCACTAGAGACGGTTTGTTTTTACAAAATCCGTTTATTATAGCCGTTTTAAGGTTTTCTTGCGTCTCGATGACGTCTGTGAAAACAGCTGTAGCAAACAAACGAGCGAACAGTTTTTTATGTATCTTTATGGATAAATATTGTTTATCGTGTTGGCGTACACGATACTATGTTTATTTTGTACATCCGCTCAACTTTAAGGAAGTTTTTAAGCAAAATATAACCAATGTACAGTGAGGCGTTTTCAAAGTCCTCTAGTATATTTTTGCACATTTACGTTAACATTTACAGGACCTTAAACCTATTATTCACGCAGGTTGTTTCCCTTCAGCTGTTTTGATACAAATCCTTATTTCCATGCCGTTAATTGGCAAGCCTGAAATTTATAGGCTGCCTAGAAATCGATTATGTCACTATGACGTCAATTCGTCATTGCCCTATTTCATGACAGCCATATGTGATAGCCATACGTTGCCTGGCGTCATTATGTCGATTTTTGACGCTGTCATCTGATGGAAACATGGTTCTAGGAGATTTATCGCAGTCTCTCAACCTTAAATAATTCAATTGGCTTTCTTAATCTTCATGTCTGCACTGAGCATATTGATCTTCGAATTACGTTAGATTAACGTTAGGCGATGACTGTGTCCGCGCTTGGAATTTTTCAAACGTAATTCCGATTTGTTTATTTGCATAAAATTCTGGGATTGGTAACACAGAGCCATCTTAAGCTCAAGATCAACTTACGACCAACTTGAGTATCTCTGAGGTATTACGGTGAATAACTTAGACCTTAAGTTACGGTGATAACTTAAAAGCATCGTAACTGTACGGTCAACTTAAGCCCACCTTATCTTACGAAGTAACACCTTTCATTTCAAAAAGTTACGATAGCTTAGAGTAACTGGCATAACAAGGGCGCAAATTTTAAAGTAGCCATCTTAATACCATCGTAATAGGGCTGTCACACTATCGCATATCTACGGCGTGTCAAGATACGAAAGGTACGTCACGCGTACGTCGTACATACGTGAGCATACATAGCTCATACTCCTCGATACGTAGCTCATACGCCGAGGTGCTACGTTTTCTTATGTGTGCACTTAAAATTCGTAGCACGTACGTGGTAGGCCCGATACGCCGTACATACGTCGTACATACGAAAGCAACGTGGCAGGTACGCCGTAGATACGTAGCTCATACACTTGATACGCCACACGTACGTCGCGGTTAACATGCCATGTAACCGTGACGTATGTACAACGTACCTTTCGTATCTGCTACGTATGTGTGGCGTATGTGTGGCGTATCCTCGACTCTCTTTTCATATCTACGCCGTATTAGCGACGTACCTGTGACGTATCTCGCGTATCAATGACGTATGTGCTACGTACATTTCGCTGCTGTCGAGTATGTGTGACGTATTAGGAGTATATGGAATATTTTGTGGTGTTCCGAGAGAATTTAAATGCTTCTATATAAATGTTTTCGTTTGTTCCGAAGTCATGGATCAGATGTTTCTCACGGTCCGGGATGCCGTGCATGGTTCTTTCACAACTACCTATGGTGTAGCCTCTGTCATTGTTCATGTCGTCTCAAGACCAGGATGGGGAGCTATCGGAGATGTTTTCCCCTCGCCCTCGGGTTTTTTTTTCTTCAGTGTTACTCCAGATTATCTTGATTTCTCTGGTGGCATATTCGACCTCTGATAATTTAAAACTGTTATGTGCGAATTGCATGAACGAAGTGAACGCAATCGTTTGTATTAAAAGCAATTGGTACAGAACAGATACGCCGCAGATAAGAATTGAACGTAGTACATACGCCGTAGATACGTCACGCGTACACTTCATACGCCATACATACGTCATACGTACATAGCACATACGCCTTGATACGCCGTACATACGAAAGTGAAATTCAATACGAATACAGATACGTCACTGATACACCACGGGAACGTAGCAGGAACGTCACACGTCCGTGGTACATACGTCGCTTGAACTATATACGCCTGAGACCTCGGCGTATCGAAATTCTCTTAGATACGTGAGCGATACGCCGCTGATACGTGACAGAGCTATAAGTATGTCGTAAGTAGGGGCACTTACGATCTCTTCGAGTTACCGAGTTACTAACCCCTGGTTCCGAAAGGCGCTCTCATAAAAGTGTCTTTAACTTTTGAAATAATTTCAAAGTGCCTGCGATAAAATCTGGAAAATATTTTTCGACGTTTATGATACCGATAGCCCTGCTGGAGAAGTTTGGCTGTTAAACATGTATTTCGCGCGTTGAAGTCCGCTACATGATTGCAGACTCTAGCGAACCTAATAAGTTGCTCACCATAAGAAGTACGGCGAGGAACGTCACCATCAAAAATCAAAGTCATTGCACATAATATCATAACTTTAACGTGGATGAAACAAATCCATTTGCAATAGAAAGGCATAAATCTAAAGATGTGGCTTCGGTGTCTGTGGTGTTGATCAGGTGGATAAATTTGATTGACAATGTCTTCAAAATAAGGGTTATCGTTTTTCAAAAGGTAAGTGAGGTTCCCGGAAGTCAAATTAAAAGTCTCTATAACATCAGCTTGATTTTCATGGTTAAGAAACTATGTTTGTTCGTTCGTGTTGAGGCTTAACGTCCCAGTGAACAATTTTTCAGTAATGTCGGGACGGAGCCAACGCTTCATAGGTTTAACCAGTACTGTAGGGAGTTAATGTGTCTTGCTCAAGGACACAACACGATGGTGCCTGTAGGGATCGAACCCAGGAGGACCGCTCGATTCGGAGTCCGACTCTCTACCAACACGCCACCGCGCTACCTTAAAAAACTGGATTCCTACAGCCCTTGTCCCACAATCACGAGTTGGACCTACGAGTTAAGCTCCGCCCTTTTTTGGTGAACTTGTAGCAACTCGTAGAGAACTCGCCCTATGTCGGCGGTTGTCGTACACAAGTCTTCTCGACTCGTAGCAACTCGTAGCATGTTGAAAGGCTACGAGAATTTTAAACGGTTTAAAATTCTTGTAGCAAGTCGTAGCAACTCGCCGTACTAAAGTGGGCGGGGCATGGGCGGAGCATAACTCGTACTGATTTCGTAGCTTATCGTACAGAACTCGTAGTAATGTCGTGGGGTGTCGTGCGTTCTCGGCGTCTTGTCAAACATGGCGAGTTGCCTACGAGATACCGACGAGTTGCTATGACATTGAAGGCGACTTCTCACGAGTTCCTACGACATCTCACGAGTTTACTACGACATGTCTACGAGTATCCGCGAGTTCCCAAGACTTTTATCGTATAGATGTCGTGTATAACTCGTAGGGCATTATAACTCGTGGCAACTCGCGCGACAAGTGGCGAGTTGTGATTGGCGCTAAGTCGTAGCTTCAACTCGTGAGTGTGTGACAGCTTTTAAACTTTTTCAACATAACTCGTGGCAACTCGCGCGACAAGCGGCGACTTATAACTCGTACCAACTCGTAGCATGTCGGGGCTTCAACTCGTGAGTGTGTGACGGGCCCTAGGGTCTGACAGTGGCTAGAGATACGGTTCAGTACCTATTGGATATGGCTTAAGGCACGGTATAGAATAATCGATAGTATATTTTACTGCGAAAATGGGTTTCGAGATACGGGATATAAGAAACCAATCTTGAGGTTTAAAATATCAAGTTTTCAATTTTAAACAACCATACTTATTTGTGTCTGTACATGTGAATGCATTATAACCCAATCTAGAATAATTTGATCGATTGTTGCCCGTAAGTAAGTGCGACATGACGATTTGTTCACCCGAGGCAGCTAATATTGCCTGAGGGCAATATAGCAAATACTGCCTGAGGGCAATATAACCTGTCGAGGGTGAACAAATTGTCTTGTCACCCTTACTTAAGGGCAACAATTGTTTTATCCTACCGAACCACTTTTGAAACAAAGCGACATGCCACATGACAAACGCATGTGACTATAAGTGCAACTTGACAAAAGGCGGATTTGACGTCAGAGAGTAATATGATCATGCGACATGACAGAATAGCACCCTTCTCGTGACCTGCTCTCGACCAATCAAAATCCACACTCAGCTAGGTAAAACTATAATAAAATGTTCGTTCCATGCTCCGTCCACAATTTTAAAGATCTCTGAAACCACTCGGCCAATTAAAGCCAAACTTCATATAGAGCATCCTTAGGAAGGGGGGAGGTTTTATGAATGGTCCAGGTCTATGATTTTGAAACTTAGCATGAAGCATCAAGCAATGGAGCTCTACAAAGTTTGTATAAATCATGACGCTGGGATGACCTTGACCTATTTTATGGCAAGGTCAACATAGGTCGCCCATGAATTTGTATGGGAAAAATTGTTAAAATATGATTTGAAGGGCAAAACTTGAAGAAAAATGGGCAAATGGACTGATGATTTATTTTTCTGAAAAAATTGAACCTCAGGGGCCGGTTTGTTCCCGCCCCGGGGCAATGTATATGTATATTACAATAATACTCAAAGATCTTCTCTGAAATAGCTTGACCAATCAAAACCAAACTTCACGTGGGGCATCCGTAGGAAGGGAGACCGAACTTTTATATAAATGATCCAGGTCACATTACCAAGATGGCCGCCATGGCTATAAATAGCAAAAACCTTTAAAAATCATCTCCAGAATTAGAAGGCCTACGATTTTGAAACTTGGCATGAAGCATCAAGGAATTTATATAAATCATGACCCTGGGATGACCCTGACCTATTTTACGGCAAGGTCAACATAGGTCACCCATGTATTTGAATGGGTAAAATTGTCAAATTGCCATTTGAAGGGAAAAACTTGAAGGCAATGGGCAAATGGACTGAAGATTTGTGATCTTGAAAAAAAATGACCCCGGTGACTGGTCTGCCCACCCCGGGCAAATATACTTGAATATTACCCTAATATTAATAGATCTTCGCTAGAATGGCTTGCTCAATCAAAGTGAAATTTTATAGGAAGCATCTGTATGAAGGGGGAACCAATGTCAGGTCACATGACCATGATGACCATCATGCCCATAGATAGTAAAATCCCTTCAAATATCTTCTTCTCGGGAACTGCTGAACCTATTGCAACAAAACTTAACATGTATTAAGTTATTAATACTGCGTTTACACTATGTTCCCGGCGGTCACGGCGGCCACGTTTCAGACAACCGTGAGCAAAACGGGATAACCGTGAGGCAACGTAGGGGAACGGGATAGGCAAACGTAGCACGCCGGGATAACCGTGGACACCGTGACAGATTTTTTGACAGTTTAAAAATCTGCCACGGCAGTCACGGCGGAAATGAGAAACGTAATGGGCCGTGATAAAACGGGTTGAACGTAACACACCGTGACAGAACGTAACAGGACGTAGCGAAACGTGGAGGCGGTCCGTAGTGCAACGGGAAGCTAGTGAATAGTCCGGCATGCTACGGTTCTACCACGTTCTGTTGCGTTCCATCACGGTCGTCTCACGTCTCGTCCCGTTTCCTACGGAAGTCAACACGTTTTGTTGCGTTAAGTTAAGCTACAGTCACACTGTCACGTTTCAAGGCCTACGTTTTACTACGTTTCTGAAACGTAGCAATACGGCAATATACGTAGTAAAACGTATTACAACGTAGTGGAACGTATTACATACGGCTATATACGGCTATATACCTGGCCCATGCCACGTTCGAATTAAAAAAACAGTTCGAACGTGGCACTCTGATTTACGTAGCATATACCTAGTAAAACGTAGTAAAACCTATCAAAACGTAGTCGAATCGTAGTAAAACGTAGTACATACGTAACAAATACGTACTAAAACGTAAATTACAACCCGGTGGAACTCTACGTATCAATACGCAGGGACTACGTTTCGATACGTTTTACTACGACTTGCTACGTGTTACCCTACGTTTTGATAGGTTTCAGTAGGTTTCAGCAGGTATTACTAGGTATCGCTTCGTATTGACACGCTTTACTACGATTTAACTAAGTATTACTACGTTTGGTTACGCATACGGGCCTTCATGATTGTGTGTCAACATCGATTGTCATTTCATATCTACTTTGCACGTACATGTTCGATAGGCACCTGCAATTATAAATTATAAATTCAAAGAATGGATTTCCCAAACATTTTATATGATATGGAATCATGGCGTTTATATGAATATATTGCATACGTCATAAGAAGGACACAAAAGCATAAGATTAAATTTCCAAAGAATACGATCATCGAACGCTCAAGTTCATGGCCAGTACGCATGGGATTAAGAATTGGGTGCAATTTCGAAACAAATAGTAATATGCACTAAATGTTTTTTTTTTTTTTTTTTTTTTTTTTTTTTTTTTTTTTTTAGCTCACCTGAGCCGTTAGGCTCACAAGGTGAGCTTATAGGATGGCCATGATCCGGCGTCCGTCCGTCCGTCGTCCGTCCGTCCGTCGTCCGTCCACAATTTCAAAGATCTTCTTCTCTGAAACCGCTTGGCCAACCAAAGCCAAATTTTATATGAACCATCTATAGGAAGGGGGAACCAATGTGTATATAAGAAATCCAGGTCACATGACCAAGATGGCCGCCATGCCCATATATGGTAATAACCCTTCAAAAATCTTCTTCTCCAGAACCGGTGGACTGATTTCAACGAAACTTGTCATGAAGCATTGATGGCTCAAGCACTACAATGTGTATATAAATCATGAGCCTGTGATGACCTTCACCTGTTTTACGGCAAGGTCAACATAGGTCGCCAATGCATTTGAATGGGGAAAACTTTTAAAATGTCATTTAAAGTGAAAGTCTTGCAGGAAATGGGCAGTAGGACTGAATATTAATGATTCTGAAAGAAATTGGACCCCAGGGGCTCATATGCCCCCAACCTGGGGCAATATACATGTATATTACCATAATATTCAAACATCATCTCCTCTGAAACCGGTTGGCCAATCAAAGCCAAATTTTATGTGAAGCATCAATAGGAAGGGGTAATCAATGTATATATAAATAATCCAGGTCACATGACCAAGATGGCCGCAATGCCCATATATGGTAAAAACCCTTCAAAAGTCTTCTTCTCCAGAACTTGTGGATCGATTTCAAAGAAACTTGGCATGAAGTATCGATGGCTCAAGTACTACAATGTGTATATAAATCATGACCCTGTGATGACCTTGACCTTTTTTTACGGCAAGGTCAACATAGGTCGCCAATGCATTTGAATAGGGAAAACTTTTAAAATGTCATTTAAAGTGAAAGTCTTGCAGGAAATGGGCAGTAGGACTTGAATATTAATGATTCTGAAAAAAAGTGGACCCCAGGGGCTCATCTGCCCCCACCCCGGGGCAATATAAATGTATATTACCATAATATTCAAACATCTTCTCCTCTGAAACCGCTTGGCGAATCAAAGCCAAATTTTATGTGAAGCATCTATGGAATGGGGGAATTAATGTATATATAAATTATCTAGTTCACATGACAAAGATGGCTGCCATGCCCATATAAGGTAAAAACCCTTCAAAAATCTTCTTCTCCGAATCTGGTGGACCGATTTCAAAGAAACTTGGCATGAAGCACCAATGGCTGAAGTACTACAATGTTTATATAAATCATGACCCTGTGGTGACCTTGACCTATTTTAGGACAAGGTCAACATAGGTCGCCAATGCATTGGAATGGGGAAAACTTTTAAAAAGTCATTTGAGGTGAAAATCTTGCAAGAAATGGGTAGTAGGACTAAATATTAATGATTCTGAAAAAATGGACCTAAGGACTCATATGCCCACACCCCGGGGCAATATACATGTATATTACCATAATATTCAAACATCTTCTCCTCTAAAACCACTTGAAGCCAAATTTTATGTGAAGCATCTATAGGATGGGGGAACCAATGTGTATATTAATTATCTAGGTCACATGACCAAGATGGCCGCCATGCCCATATATCGTAAAAACCCTTCAAATATCTTCTCTGAAACCAATAGATTGACTTCAATGAAATTTGGCGTGAAGCATCCATGGCTATAGTACTACAATGTATATATAAATCATGACCCTGTGATGACCTTGACCAAGTTTATGGCAAGGTCAACATGGGTTGGGAAAAACTGTTAAAATGTCATATGAAGGGAAAAGCCAGCAAGAAATTGGAAAATGGACAGAATATTGATTATTCTGAAAAAAGAAAACGGCCCAAGGGCTTCATCTGCCCCTGCACTGGGGTTAAATACCATAATATTCAACCATGTTTATTGGTATATGCAGCAGACTCAGGTGAGCGTTTACAGGACCATTGGTCCTCTGGTTTGAGCTTTTCTTGGATCCTCTCTTGGTGGTCATCATGCAACTAATTAATTTGGTGCGATAATTCCAATAAATACGTCACGGGTACAGGTGAACGTAGTAATAACCTGATAAAACCTACTGAATCGTAGGAAAACGTATTGGCACGTAGTAAATACGTGGCTAAACGTACCAATCCCTAGTGAAACTGTGGCCCTAAGCCGTTGGATAACCGGACAATACGTAGCGATACGGAGTAAAACGTCGCAAAACGTAGCTATAAACGTACTGAAACCTAACAACGTGCAAAACCGGACAAATTTAGGGCAAAACGTGGGACTTGGAAACGTAGTAAAACGTAGGCCTCGAAACGTGACAGTGTGACTGTAGCTTTACGGTGCGTTACGGTCTTTGACGGTGTTCACCCCGTTCTACTACGTATGCCACGTTCTGTTACGGTTTTCACGGCGCGTGAAGTTTATAGATATAAAAAGGCATATCATGGTGACAAGTTCCTTCATATTGGAGCAGTCGCTATAGTGAGCAATACAGACCATACGCTGCACAATGCAACTGAAGAAAAATTACAATCCCGAACTTTCTTAATCAACTCTGCAGTCGGTTGTTGATGAGCGCGGTTGTTATTATTTTAAATGACTTATTCTTATACAAAAGGAAAAAAATGTTCTTTATATTGTATGGTGTCTACGTTTCGACCGTAGCTGACCTTGACAGACCGAAAAAACGTGTAACGCCTTGGTCAAAACGCAACTGACCGCAACAGAACGTAACAGGCCGTAATAGAACGTGTTAATAACCGTGATAGATCGTGGATAAACGTAACGTACCGTAGCGCCTCCGTGACACACCGGCTTATCACTAAAACGGCTTGTTACGGATATCGTAATACAACGTAAGAAAACGTAACAAAACGTGATGGATCTTGAAAATCAGAGAAATATATTACCAAAACTCCACGGCACGCTACGTTTCTAGCAAACGGGGCTGCCGGGGCCGCCGGGAACATAATGTAAACGCAGTATAAGACTAGAACCTTGATATGTGTGTAAAAATCATGGCTCTGTGATGACCTTGACAGATTTTACAAGATCAACATATATCACATATACAGAAAACTTTTAAAATGTAATTGTCATTGAAAAACCTTCAGCAAATGGGCAAATGGACAGAATATTTATGAATTTGAAAAAAACAATGACCGCATGGGTTCTGGGGCTATATACATGCATAATACCATTAACACACCGTTCATCCAGATACAACAAACGCGTTAAAGGCCTTCCAGACGTGGATATAATCAATTGTATCGCGGGAGTACACAAGGTAAGTAAACATAAACATATAGCATTCAAATTGTTCCAATATAAAATGTGTTTATGCAGATCTGATGCGAAATGGTTTATCTTGAGAATGGTGCAGTATCATAATAAAAGATTGGTGTAAACTATAGATACAAGCGATTTTAATTAGTAAATCATAACTTTCTCGCCTACTTCCCGATTCTTTTCATATTTGTAGAAATTACTTGTTTGGTTTCGTGCAAATATCTCTTCAAAACTAATTTTCTACATCTATGGAACATATTTATACCATGCATCAAAATGGAAAAAAATGGTGTGTTGATCCATTTTTAAAAATCAGCCTTTTTTACTTCTAGGTACAACTTACCACGGACCTTGATACTACACATCGCGGGTGATCCACATAACTTAGGTAAAACAAACACGGATTCGAAAATCTGGTTTAACGTGCAAAACACTGACAGATCGTTTTCTAATTAAAATACAATGAGGAATCTAGATTTTTTTTATAAAGTAAGCGCGCTATAAATGCATCATGTTAGCTTTTTAGTCGGTTACTCACTTGATATATGGTCGAATTTGGGGGTGGCATATAACATATAACACCATAACATATCCGCCAACAGCTTTTTCTATGGATACTTATTTCGTAGAATCAGAGAAACGATACATGTATATACACCTGTAAAGGTAGATCAGCTGGCTAACCTGCACTCCGATACACTTCATGACCACGCTCCTCTTCCGAGAGCTCTAACGGAACACCGATGAAAATATTCCGTCTACTGTAAAGGTATTTGTTTATATGTTTGAGTTGTGAATAAACATTCCAGTTATCGACTCTTCAGCCGTGTCAGGAAGGAGCCACCGCTTCCTGGATACTAACATGTTAAACCAGTTCTACGGAAATTAAGAAGTCTTGCTTAAAGACTAAAGCCTGCCCCCCCCCCCTCCCCCCACTTCTGACCTCGGCGGATCAGGAGTCAAACTATGCCACGTTGCTATAAGTTTTTGTTCTTTAATTACGTACAGGATCAACGTTTGCATAGAGAAGAACGCTATAAGCTCTAATCCTTTTCGTCATGTACCTTTAGCCAATGTATGCAGATATGTCATTAGTGAATCAAAATAAATACGTTTAAAACTAAAGGATTAACAGCCGAGGTCTTATAGAGACGTTCAGTCATTATTTTCACACCAAAAGCCTTTCAGAGGCATGGTAACGAGTTCTTTGTACAATTTCTTTCACCACTAATAACTGCTCTTCTTGAATCTACGTAGTCTATGTACGTTTGTATTTTGTTTTACATGCCATTGAGGGCCTTTCACAATGGCTTTCACTTCACCACACTTAAGAGTGAGAAAGACAATCATGATAAATATATTCTTGGCCATATCTTTATGAAAGAAATGCATCCATATATTACACCATATTTTTACATGACTGTAATAATCTACAGACATGCGTAATAAAGTTGGTGTTTGAAAGCATTTGGAGCTCTGGCGATATCTGACACTATAAAACTGCATGAAGCTTGCTAGGGTTTTTAATTGTCGAATTTAAAGAACGGAAACAAATGCACGGACAGCTTCTCGGTTAACACGCAGCTGATATGTGCCTATCGCTTTTTAAAGCATGTTAACATGGTTTCCTATGATGTCGCGACCCAAGCGTAGTGAAAGTGCTCATCCACGTTCCTTGTGGTTTTATCACGCCATATTAAGCCATAAATGGTCTTAAACCAACAATCTATGGACTCTAAACCAAACAAACTTGGATTTAACAATGACTGCATCCAGTTTTCCTTAAAACAAACAAGAATTTGTTTTTTTATTATCCGAGTTTGTTGCACCGAATGGTCCGAGTTTGTTTCACCTGCTTGAGAATTTGAACCGTGGTATGTTGCACCATGTTAAATGAGAGTGCCCGATTTCAAACAGTTCTTATTCTCTTTCTATAGTTTTGCTTGGGTTCTTGTAACGGCAACACTTGAAGCGATCCCCGATCCTCCGAAAAACATCAATTTGGTCATATTTTCGTGCTTTGATAATGATTTACAGACATTCTTACCAAGAGTTTTCTCTTTTCGTGTATCCAAGTCAGATTTAGAAGCCTTTATTTCTCCAACTAATAGAATTTATGATAGTGGAGATGGAAATGACATGAACCCTGCACTTCCGGATACAAGTATGAGACTTGCATCAGGAAAACATGTCCGTGAAATGTATACCCCCTTAAACCCCACCTTTATATAGAAAAAATGGGGTTTGCAGGGGTTTACCTATTTTTCTTATTTTTGCTCCAAAAATAGATTGTGGGTACTCGTTAGAACCGCCTCGGCGAGGCGGTTCTAATGTGTACCCACAATTTATGTTTTGAGCGAAAATAAGAAAAATATCTTCTTTTTTTTTCAGCTGAAAATTTTCAAGAAATTTCTGTTTATTGCATGGGCAAGTTTTCGTAATGGCAAATATGTTCATAATCATGAACTATTTGAAATTTTCTCGTTAGCCAATCAAAATTAACCCAATTTTCAAGATGGCGGCCTAAAATCCAAGATGGCTGCCAAAATAAATATAAAATCAGAAAATGGTGTTCTAGTCTGTGAGATAAAACTTGATAATGCTGAAAACAACATTTCTGGATTATTTACAAATAAATAAATATTTAAATGAGTCAATATTGCCTTTGTTGGATTTTACAAGGGGCCCACAATGGGGAAAAGTACGGAAATTTTATTGAAAATGCAACAAAAACTCTTCTTATACTTAAGTGAAACAGAACTAAATTCAGTTGTTATTATTGCCTTTACTCAAGTCATGAATACCATAGTTACAGTTTTAATGGCTACTGGACATAAGGTCTATTTGAATTATGGGGTTGCTGAGGGGCAAAATTTGAAACTGATTAGAATTGGCTTTTATGCAGAATCCTTTTCTGGGAAATATGAAATTTATAAGGCAAATACACTTTGCTCTGTACACACATTTTGATAATACAATATTTCTTCTTCGTTTATCTTCTTCTTCTTCTTCTTCTTTTTCGTTGTCGTTGTTGTTCTTCTTCTTCTTATCATTATTATAAAATCATGATAAACGATTTTAACATGAAATGACTTGTATACAGCCAAAAAGGATTGCAATAAACTTATGCAGGCTACTGATGCTTCCAAATAGTTTTCGTTCACACTCAACGACGACAACAGAAACAACAACACATGCATGTACTACTTATACTTTTCATCTTTATTATATCATTTCTATGCACATTTTTTAATCTTTAGTTGTAAATTTTTGATAGTGGATGAATAGGACAATTTAAGCTCTAACATCTCCTTTGAAAGTTAAGGAAGTCTATTAGGAAGTTTCCAATCATTTTTGATTTCACCTATGTGCTTGCAGCGTCACGGATTCTATTTTCTTCATAATATGCTGCTGTTCTGTTGGAGGAGTAGCACAAGTTTGATTGGTTCATGCAGCCTGGTCGCAAAACTCTATCGGTGTCTTTAATTCTTAATGAGGCTTTGCGGGTGTCTTTGTAGCATTTCCTCTTTTCGCCTTGAGTGTGCATTCCATCCTATAAGTCTCTGTAGAAAACTTTCTTTACCTGACGTTTCCATCTTCACTATGAGACAGGAGTTTAGGTAAACATTTGCAAAGTTATGTACTTTTTCATTGTATGTCAAACAAAAATCAACTCAGCCGATATTCGATATAATTAAAGATAAGAAATACTTTTTTTCGCGCCGTTCAAAATACTTTTGTTTATATCCGCGTTTGGAAGACCTTTCCGCTCCGCATTTTTTGTATCTGGATGAACGGTGTGTTTAAAGTCAAACAAGTTTTTGGTATGTTAATTATCTCAGATCTCAGGTTAGCGTTTACAGGACCATTGTTTCCGTCTAGATGGGTTAACTGACGTATTTACTATAAAGTTTGGAATAGTTGCTTACTTAAATTCGTCAGTACTGATTACATTTATTTACCACTATTTGCCTCTCCATGCGAAAAGTGATAAAGCCTCATTATTATGCATCTTTGAATAGATTGTACTTTTTCGCTTATTGATGAAACGGACAAAACTGAAGCCGTCGTCATGGGGATTTTAGATATATTTTTTATAGTTTTCTGATCAGCAATTTTCTCATAAAAACAACTCTCCGATATTGCCATTTGTATTTTCATTATGTTTTTCTTTTAACTGTCTGCTTGTTTTTAAATGTTTTGTATGAATAGCAATAACACCGCCACTTTTTTCATCGTATCCATTTCAATGCTGAGCGATATGACTAAGGGCACAAACCAAATCCAAATACTCTTTCCAATATATCGTCGGATATACATATATTGTCGGGATGACCCATCAGAAAAACATTCCGGGAAATGTAAACCCCCTTAAACCCCATTTTTATAAAGGGAAAATTGGGTTAGCTGGGGTATACCTAATTTTCTTATTTTTGATCCAAATCGTACATTGTGTGAAGTCGTTAGAACCGCCTCGGCGAGGCTTTTCTAACGTGTTGCCACCTAGTATGTTTTGTACCCACATTGTAGGTATATCAAAAATATCATTTTTTTTCTTCTATTTATTTTTTACAACTTAAAAATCTCTGTTTATTGCATAGGCTTTTTTCGTAGTGGTGCTTTTGGGGCCGTGAACCCTATTTCAGAAATATATGACGACATACATGTACGTTTTTGTTACTTCTTTGGTTAGTGTTACTGTGTTTAGGAATTACATTACCGGAAAGGACGTAAAACCGTAACACTGGAATGCGAATACCAGGTAAAATATTCGACCACAAAGTGAAATGCCTGACATACTTGACGTTAACGTTTGTTTCTAATTAGACATAATTAAACGTTTTTATTGTTTTATGTATTTAATAACCTCTCCGTTCTAGCTAACAAAGACTTGATGTACGATAGAAAGTCATTTAAGGTTACGTTGAAGCACAATTATTTTTCTTTACATTCCTCCATCTCGGTTTAGCGTTAATGTCAAAAGAAACGTGGAAAAAAGTAAAAGAAACATCAAAATAAAGTGCTTACGATCTATTATGAGCCAGTGCATGAGAAGCCAACAATCTGCATATGCGTAAACAAAGGCGCAGATCATCTGTACAGTAACTGCGAAGCTGATCAGCGCCTTTGTTTTCGCTACCCGGATAGTACAATATCTATTCTTTCTAGTCTTCTTCTGTGACTGTACAGCCTGGTTTGTGTCAGACCTGGTCGGAAACCAAAATTGTTGGTGTTCTCGTGCACAGGCTCTTATGTTAAAAAAGTCGGTTATTGTCATGTACGTCACACGCAGCTTTCATACCGTCGGTACATGTATAAGAACATTGTAATACGTATACACCACCTTACATCTGAACAGGTAAACAGCGGCATTTGCGTACAAATCTGTTATAACATTAAGAAACTTGCCCATGCAATATACAGGGATTTTTTTTACCTTTGAAAATTGAAACTTTTCAGCTGAAAACAAAAATGATATTTTTCTTATTTGTGCTCAAAACATAGATTGTGGGTACACGTTAGAACCGCCTCGCCGAGGCGGTTCTAACAAGTACCCACAATCTATGTTTTGGAGCAAAAATAAGAAAAATAGGTATACCCCTGCATACCCCAGTTTTTCTATATAAACATTACACGGACATGTTTTCTTGATGAACCCCTGCATGTAGAGGCCCAAGAACAGTAGTGAAATCTTACCATCCACACTTGTACCCATCGGGAGGGCTAAAGTTTGAAGCGCACTTCGCATGCAATAACGTCTCAAGTTTGGTTAGAAGTCCCATAAAATGGGTGGCAAATTCGGACGTTATAGCTGTTGACTAGGACAATTCAACTACACTTAATAAAATAAATAATAAAAAAAATAATCCGTCATTTATTTTTATTCTTTATGAGTATTGTTTAGAAACATCTTCGATTGTAGAAAATTTTAGATAACATTTCTATATTTGAGCCATCGCATCAGAAAACTAACAATGTACGAGGCGTACATAGGCGAAAACAAAGACGCAGATCAGCTTCGCGGTAATCGCGAAGCTGATCAGCGCCTATGTTTTCGCTACACAGATAGTAAAATCCCTCTTCTTCTTAAATCTAAATTCTAAAGTTTTTAGCCTGCTTCTGTGACTGTACAGACCGGTTTGTTTCGGACATGGTCAGATACCCAAACTGTTGTTTTTCACACGCGAAGGCCCATTTGATGTTACGTCGGTAACGTAACGTCAGTGACGAAAGGTCAGGAGAATGGTCAGCAGTTTTCGAAATGATGGAAAACGACATAGCGACATTGCAGTTTATCTTGATTAATTTCTCTTTGCAAACAGAATAGCACCTAGATGTGACGCCGCGTTCTGCGGCGTCTTATCTTGGGCTGTACCATTTGGCTATGTCCCATAAAAAGGACGCCCGGCTTATATGAGTTAAAAAACATCATTACAAAAACTTGCCCATGCAATATACAGAGATTTTTTCACCTGTAAAAATTGAAAATTTCGTGAGAAAATTTTTGATATTTTTCTTATTTTTGCTCAAAACAAAGATTGTGGGTACACGTTAGAACCGCCTCGCCGAGGCGGTTCTAACAAGTACCCACAATCTATGTTTTGGAGCAAAAATAAGAAAAATAGGTATACCCCTGCAAAGCCCAGTTTTACTATATAAAACTGGGGTTCAAGGGGGTATACATTACACGGACATGTTTTCGTGATGATGAACTTATCGTGTGTTATGCCGGTAATTACACACCATACACCTGTCTAAACGCGAAAACGTCGAGACGTTTAAATTTCATTTTATTTTATTACTTGAAATGAAGTAAACAAGTAAACAAGCCAACAAAAACAGTAATACACTGACAATTTACAAATCACCTTGAAATCAAGGACTCAACTCATGGGAAGCATTTCCTTTGTTTTGACTATAAACAGGTACACAATGAATAATTTATTAGCAGTAATCTGGGGCGTGTAATTTTACAGCAAATAGATGTGTTTCAGACTGTTAAAAAGGCGTTTTAGATTGCCAAAACGCAGGTATTGGCTATTGAGAACGTAACGTCCGATTTACTTTCGTGACTGTCGTTTTGGCAACCTAAAACGCATTGTTTTGGCAATCAAGGACTGTTTTTGTATACCATATGGATTGTTTGCGATTGCCGCTAATTCGGTGTGAAGAAGATTAAGTCAAACTCATCTTGCCGTATTGAGATTCCGAGCACACCCCTCATCGATGTTTCTAAAGTCCAGCTTTAGTCGAGTCCCCGATTATCTAGAGACAACCAAAGCGATCGAGAACAAACAACGCGGATGAACACAATATACGGTTGAATTGAAAATTTCATCAGAAAAATTTTATTTTTTTATTTTTGCTCAAAACATAGATTGTGGGTACACGTTAGAACCGCCTCGCCGAGGCGGTTCTAACGATTACCCACAATCTATGTTTTGGAGCAAAAAATAGGTATACCCCTGCATACCCCAGTTTAACTGTATAAAAGTGGGGTTTAAGGGGGTATTCATTGCCCTGATGTGTTCCCATGCGTCGCAAATTGATTTCGCTGATTTTTCGCAAATGCCTTATCTTATGATTTATTAGATTAATATTAACGAATTTGCAAACGCAAAAAGCACAAAAAACAAGCAAATGTATACTTATAATTCGTATATCTTATACAACATTGTTTAGCAGATAATAAGTATTATGCTCATAACTCAAAAAAAATGTCGTAAAATGGAAAAAAAGTAAAATTTTAATACATATTAAATTCTATATATGAGCCGCGTCATGGGAAAACAAACAATCTGTATATGCGAAAACAAAGGCGCAGATCAGCTTCGCAGTGACTGCGACGCTGATCAGCGCATTTGATTTCGCTTCACGGATAGCGCAACTCCTCTACTTTCTAATCCGAAATCTCCGGCATCTAGGCATCCTTCAGTGCTTGTACAGCTTGGTTTGTATCGGACCTGTTCGGAAACCATATTGTTGTTTTTTATGACTCGGCTCATATTGATATGCAGTAACTCTCGGTTATTTCCGTAAATCCGAAATAGTCGATTGAGCTAGTGAAGATTATTGTTCCCTATGGTATGATCAGCGTTGGCTGTTACCGATCGCGTGGTTTTTCTCTGGATAACCAGTGTGTCTTAAAAGACATCAGATGGACGATTGTCTCGAAATTGTCTTGTGGTTTTCACTGATTTTAAATATCAGTAGGTCCAGAAGGTTTGTTTGTCCTCAAACGAGTATACAAGTGTACAAACAGGTGTGGTCATAAGAACCCAAAACTGTAAAAACATAAGTCGGTGAAAAGGGCGACCGTTCTGACAAGACGACGTCGCATTTGCATAACCCGCAGTTAGGTTTCTGACAAACTTGCAATTTACATTCATATTTTCTAACCAAGATTTAAATATATTTGGCCCCTTGGCCCCATTTGGGTAATACGAGTCTTTGATCGACAACCCTGTCGAAAGTTGGAAAATGTCTCTTTGGCTCCATGTTGCTAAATCTAAAAAGTTACTGACGATGCTTATCCATGGTATCTCATTAATATGTTCTCTTAAAGCAGCTCAGTTTTAATTTCCATTATCAAGGTGAGCCTCGAATGCCATCGCCATGTTTCAATGATGTTACAAGCAGCTACTTACATGTTATTTTGTGTATGTGTGTTGTGTTTTATTTTGTCGCATATTTGCTGTACGATGCGAAAACTTGCCTATGCAATATACAGAGATTTTTCAGCTGTAAAAATTGAAAATTTCATTCGAAAAACTTGATTTGTTATATTTTTGTTCCAAACATTGATTCTTGGGACACGTTAGAACCGCCTCGCGGAGGCTGTCCTAACGAGTACCCAAAATCTATGCTTTTGGAACAAAAATAAGAAAAATAGATATGCCCTTATATACCCCAGTGTTACAAAAGTGGGATACGAGGAGTGTACATTTCACGAACATGTTTTCCTGATGTTATTTGACATTCTGGAGCCAGTTGTTCAAAGCATCGTTAGCTTAACGATATCGTTAAGACATAAATTTGTTAAGCAAATATCCGCTAAAGTAACAAATACACTGTTATTTTTTATTGAAAAAATGTGAGAATCCTTTGCACTGCAAAGGATTCTCACATTTTTTCAACAAAAAATAACAGTGTATTTGTAATATTAATGTTTGAAATTTTAACGAAACGTTAACTAACGACGTCGTTAGTTTTGAACAACTGGGCCCTGGTGCATAAAGGAAGATAGGGTTAATTGTTCTTGTCCGTTTGTTGTTCGTGTTCGTAGGAGATCTCCATTCGCGTGCTTTGGATAGACTGAAAATGTTATCCATAGACCCTTTATTTATCTATTTTCCATAGCTCTGTCTCAATGTTACTCAACTCCAGCTTGTTTAATCGTTAGACTGGGAAAGGTTTCTTTAATATTTTCAATGATATGTCATTGTAAATACTTATCCAGAGAGCGGAAAGAACAGATGGCTTGAGAAGAAGCTTAATGAATATTTTGCTAGAATGACATGGCGCAAAAAGAAGAAGCGCTGATAATGTCGAGGACGTTTTAATTTACATGTATATATACACAATTATACAAAGAATAAATGGATTTCATAGATGCTTACACCTAACCATAGGAGTAGACGTAAACTTTGCTTACACAATGCTGAAACTTATCACTTCCAAATTAAGGTTATAACATGTAAATGTAAGTATTATATACTAACACGGACATGCCTCAGAACCATACTGTGTTTTCTTGTTTCGCACCAAATATAAAGCGTTACTGATTGAAAACGTTACATTTCAAACAGATGTCTTTATAAAAGGTATCGTAAATACAATCGCCAAATGGGATCTTTTAAAACTGCATTTGATGGAAGAGTTAGCACTATATGTATTTCTGTATGACAAAACAATTTCCCCTTCGCCCAAAGCTTCACCACTAGTTTGGCGCCGTAGATGGTCCACATTTTTTATCATCATGGCTTTTAGTTCCTTGGTAAATCGTAGACACAAGCACACCCTTCTTTATGGTCACTCCTTCTGTCATGGTCGCAGTGCCCGCCACTTTTCCTGCACAAGTCATGGAAATCCCAGCAATACAGCTCACCAGGCCAGTGGATTGGTGCAAACCAGTTGGTGGAACATTTTCCTCTCCTCGCCGATGATTGGTCAACGAAGAACACGTGACACAGCAATAGAGCAAATCCAAACACTTGTAGTGAATGCATGTTTGTCTGAAAGTATCATTTAGAACATTTTGAGCAGAATTCAGGTGACATATTGAAGTGAAGTGCAGTGTTTGTTGCTCGCAGACCTCAGTTCGCCTGCAAATCGAGTCGACACAAAATTGTAGTAGTAGAGCGTCGGACTCCGAATCGAGAGGTCCTGGGTTCGATCCCCACAGGCTTCACTGCGTTGTGTCCTTGAGCAAGACACATTAACTCCCTACAGTATTGGTTAAACCTAGATAGCGTTGGCTCCGTCCAGACATGACTGAAAAAATATTGACTGGGACGTTAAGCCTCAACACAAGCAAACAAAAACGTACTAGTCGTAATCGATCAGATGTGCGTTTTCCGAGAGTTATTGCTTCGCTTCACGCGGTTGTGCCGAGTAATACGAATTAATGAACTGAGGGACAACCTTGTTCATCCTTTCTTTATTCATGTTAGAATCATATGTTTCAAACAGCTCAATTCTACTTAAGATAAACGTCTGTACTCCGTCTGGAATAAGTCTGACGTTATACTTACGACGTAGGCGTAAAGTCGCTTAAGTTAACCCATATTTGACAAATGGATTTTCCCATCATTGTCATTTGGGTGAGTCCACTGTCATTTTTAGAGGCGTCAGGAGTGACTTTTAAGTTTTATTAAATTTTTCGATGAAAATTCTTAAAGCAAACAGAATAGCCCTAGATGGGACGCCGCGTTCTGTTTGCCTATGTCGCATAAAAGGTACGCCAGGCTTAAGTGAGTTAAACAAAAGGCAGACTTTAGGTGAGAGAACGCAGTTTTATCACATGGAAAATATAAATTTATCCAGTTTGTGAAATGTTAACATATACAAGCAAACCGACCCATTAACAAGGTCAAATTACTTAGAAGCAGAATGCTTAAGAAAGTTTCGCTTATTTGTAAAATCAATCCTCCATCACTTGACTTTTACCTTTTCAGGAACTTTTATTGTTCAAACTGACAGAAACTTGGTACAAAGAATTATTATATATAAATCGTCAACAGACACATTAAAACGAACGATTTCAGCTCATATATGATATAAATCAGCACTTAAATGCTGATGTGTTTTTGGCTGACCTAGACAGTTTTGCGTGGGCATGTGAATTATAAAATATTTTGAACGCCTTCAACAGTTACATTTTGAGTCATAACCCTTCAGTCAACCCATTTTCTTATACCACGGAAGTACATGTACGTGATTATTGCTAAAATCTTCCTCAAGTCATGTTTTTATCGGGTTCGATGCAGTGTTTTAATGCCCGGTCCCACTGCGCTTAGGATCGCTTAATCGCTATCAGATCATTGCGTTGACCCCGATATGCACATTAAGAAAGCAGAAACACGTTGGAAAACAATTTACAAATTTTACGTTCTCAGTCTTTTCAATAAACTTATGATTAGACGATCGTATTTGAACAGCGAGACCGGCTCTTAGTCTCGTAATATCGTAGGCATTCTAATAAATAAGCCCTGACAGTTCATAATCGGTTTCATAAGTTCATACATAACGTAATTAATTATTGTTATATAATTTTATCATCTATGAATGACAATGTCAATTTCTCTGATTTTTATTATTTGAAATGCAATAGTAATAGAGTTCATTTATTATGTTCATAAAGTTGGTGTTATGACATACATGTACGTACAGCGTCGTTATTAAATCATTATGAAAACACGCCCATGTGACATACACATTTTAACGAGTACCCACAATCTCTGTTTTCGAGAAAAAATAAGAAATATAGGTATACCCCTGCATACCCAAGTTTTGCCATATAAAAGTGGTGAGGGTATGCATGTCACGGACAGGTTTTCCTGATCTTGCTCATTTTCGACAGTGATTTAGTTATGTCATAATACTATGGTGATATTAGTGGGTATGCGTTTGAAATCTGCTTCCTAAATTCATACGTACTTTCACACGATGTTGAATGCCATCCGCAAGAACTGATTCAAACATATCCAATCTCCCAGCTGGGCCCAGTTTCATTAAATCAATAAGTACAAATATTTGCTCTAAATGTGTAACATCAACATTTACAGAAATGTGATTTAGGAAGTTCCAAGGACAAAACTGGGTTCTGTAACCTTAGATATTATATCGAAGATATGAAGAACATAAGTACTATAGGGTAGCTGTTTCTCAGTTGGTGGCCACTTCAATCTCAATGTTAGGCTGATCGTTATCTTCTTTACGGAAAATGTTAAAAGAAACTCACCTAAACTTTTAGCAATCCTTTATATTTTGAACATTAATGATCTGCTAGAAGCTTGGAATTTACCGTTTCGGAGAAAGTTCTAGTGTAATTTAAACGAAGCGTAAAACAGGCGCATTAGCTGTGCATTTCTTTTCGGGTGTTTCAAAAGGGAGATAATGAAGTTAGTTTAGTTTAAACATATTTATTTCATAACAGATCATTAATTTAAATGGCTGGACGTCACGCACGGTATTGAGGAATTTCGCAAAAATGCAACCGTGTGCATTTCAAGTAGTTATAAAATATCTAAATTAGTGCTAAAAGCACACAAAATATATATCATTCATAATTTATAACAATGATAATAATTTTAATGATAAATAATAGTTAGAATAGTATATTATACAAATAATACTAAAACGTCTAATAGAAATAATAATAATAATAATTTCAAGATTAACGCAAAAATGACCATGCCCACTAAAACTGACTTTCCGTCCCGACATGATTTATAACAATGATAATAATTTTAATGATAAATAATAGTTAGAATAGTATATTATACAAATAATAATAAAAGGTCTAATAGAAATAATAATAATAATAATTTCAAGATTAACGCAAAAATGACCATGCCCACTAAAACTGACTTTCCGTCCCGACATGACTGAAAAATTGTGGTCTGGGACGTAAAACCTCAATACTAAAAATATAATAACAAATAAAAGAATAATAAATAGATAAATAAAAATAAAGAAAATACTAAAAAAATATAATAATAATAATAATAATAATAATAATAATAATAATAATATAGGGTTATTGCACTGATATCGGTGAATATTGTCCCGAGTTGGGATATCGAAGGACGCGAGCTTGCGAGCGTCCGTAGATATCCCAACGAGGGACAATATTCACCGATATCAGTGCGATAACCCTTTAATTATATAGCTATAAATATCTGCTGCTTATATTTGATGTTTTGTTAAGAGTTAACATTTAAAAAATGAAATATCTACACGAAGGCCGCGATTATACCCATAAGTGATATCACTTTTGCACTAGTGCAATATCAGATGATATCATTTTTGCTGTTACTTTTCGGAAGCAAATCTTGCAATTAAATCAATATTTCTGACATTTTTTCTTGTTTTGGACGTAAATTAATTAAATCTGAACTTGTCAAAATTCAGTTTACGTTTCGGTCCGGTATGACGTCATTTTCCACGCGACGTCAGATGAAGATGACGTCATTAGAGTTGACGTCCCAAATTCGCAAAATTGCATGATGGCCCTCAAGTCAAGGATTCTGCAACGTTTAACAAAAAGTGTGTGTGTGTGTTTTTTTTTTCGCTTTTAACAAAGTGTGCAATATCAAGTAAGTGTGCCGATATCGTCTGATATCTGCACACTTGTTACTCGGATTTTATCCCTATGTTTTAATTATTTGATATTTATAGCTATATAATAATAATAATAATAATAATAATAATAATCGACTTACAAATATTTCGTAAAACTGAACCCTCTTTAGTATTGCTCTCCTAAATTCTGTAAGATTACAATGTATATTACATGGACGTTACAACAATTACAATTGTCACGAAATTAAAAATGTACGTTGTAGGCCCTGGGCTATAACAGCTGTTTAACGTGATGATTGAATATGACGTTGACGGGGTTAAATACTCATTCAAATAATTGAGACGTCGTATGAGAAAAGCATGTTGGGTTTCCGACCAGGTCCTACAAAAACCGACCTGTATACACATAAGCAGGTTAAAAGCTTGAAATTTCATATTTAAGAAGAGGGAGAGTACATTTCGTGTACTTAGCGAAAGCTAAGACGCTGATCAGCTGTGCAGCCACTGCAAAACTGATCTGAGCCTTTGTTTTCGCCTATGTTTGTTGCTTGTTTTCTTGTGCGGTTGCTCATTAGTCATCCGCGGCAGGAGAATAAATCCATTTCAATTGTAGTATGATAAAGTTGATTTGACGTTGCGTAAATACGTCATTTAATTAATGTGTTGTTCTAATTTTGTGAGTCCGTAATGTACTAGTTCAAGAGAACGACGGTTGTTGTTATATATTTTGAGAATATTGTTTTGCGGAAATAACGTTAGCACAATGGAAACAGCAATTTAGCACTCTGGCATCTGGTAATGACCGCCCCCACACCTCGGTAATATGTCTTGAGCGCGAAACATACCTCTGCCGCGCTGTCTTTTAGTAAGCCGCATTTACTGCATGTACATGTACCCATACAGGAGAACATGTGATGCGTAGAAAAACATGGCATACAAAATGTTGTCTGGGACGTTTAACCACTTGGACGTTTTATTAAGCAAAATCTCAAATTAGCAAACATAACCTATATACGGGGTTCTCCCAATGACACAATTGGTAGTAACATATGTATCAATCGCGCCATTACACCAACGGCACCATCAGTCATGATG
Organism: Rugalucina vietnamica; assembly: GCA_964017185.1. NCBI lineage: Eukaryota > Metazoa > Mollusca > Bivalvia > Lucinida > Lucinidae > Rugalucina > Rugalucina vietnamica. Next base: position 10,856,323 of record OZ024879.1, on the reverse strand, counting down.
ACTTTGGTGTCGATTGTACAAAATGTTACCTACGAACCATCAGAAACAATAGTGTAACAACCTACAGCGAGGCAATGAACTATTGGCTGTTTGTAGTTGCCCTATCGGTCTTGTTTCAAATCACCGCATTCCCTACCTTCATTCCATTGCTTGATCCGACGAAGCCTTCAATATGGATTTAAACCCAAACTCGGACCACTTTGACAGTTCTTACGAGGATTGTCAGAAACGTTCGTGGACAGCATTAATATTTTCATCACAAAAAGAAAATGCAATCAAAATAAATTTTGAGACTTTTATGGAAATATTTTATGAGCGAATCTATGGACTTTTATTCAACTCTGAACAAAACTGTGCCTTTTGTAGCTTTTTGTACACATCCCCGGCCGAGTGTAGGGCAAGGGTCAAAGTCGCAGTGACGTTACTTTACGTTTTACGCGTATTATTTGTCACAAGTTCATCCGGTGTTGCAGAGGTTTTCCACATAAGATCCTTGAATATCAGTATGAGTTTAGTGTCTGTGTATTCGGCTCTTAATTATAGGGTCAGATGGGAATATGGGCCCCCGCCCACTGGAACCTAAGAGAATAAATTGACTGCCTGTGCCTCCAGGCAAAACTTCTTTGCTACTGACTGGCCATCTGATTACTGGTTAACCGCTTAGGTGTGAGCCTGCCCAGGAAAAATGGTTCATGTCAAACTATCCAAACATATAAGCCTTGTTGGGTTAGTTGGGTGGTTATATTCAAAGCACAGTTTGGATGTCATGACGTCCAAATTTTGGGTAAACGTCCGATAAAATGGAGGCAACGTCCCGACATGACCATTAGCTGTTGACTGGGACGTTAAGCATCAATTCAAACAAACTAACTTAACTACAGGTCTGAATCAAGTCTTTCCCCATTTTTTGTCCACCTGTACCGATACCTCGCGGTGAGCATATCGGACATTTCTGTTCTGAGTCTTTGAAAACTGTCCATGCCACTTCGACAAGCTAATGACTTTCCTGTTGCTGTACAGAGCATTTATATTGTATCTGTTTGGCAATTTCCGTTACAAAACACACAATTTTATGACTGTCAACTGTTCTTAAACTTCAAAATTACGCCACATTTCAAAAATGATTTTTTCAGACTGCTTTTGAATTGTTATTCACAAAATTCAAACCATACGTCAGCCATAGCTCAAATCGGTAGAAAATGACGTCGATGTGAAATGATTTCAGGTGAAACAGATTTTAACCTTGGAGCATACTTAAACACCAGTCAGATGCTAAAACATTATGACTGAGCCGCATCGTGAGAAAACTTTATTTTTGTCTATAACTGCGAAGCTGATCAGCGCCTTTGTTTTCGTCACTCGGATAGTACAATTCCTCTTCTACTTAAATCCAAAATTCCAAGAGTCTAGCTTTCTTCTATGACTGTACAGCTCGGTTTGTGTCGGACCTGGTCGGAAACCCCGAAGACGGGTTTTCTCGCGTCGCGGCTCATGTGATGTTCGACACATATTATCATGTTTTGACACCTGCCCTGTGTGGCCCTACCTTAAAATGAAAAACTGGTCATATCAAGCAACTAATTTTTCTAAATAAAATCAATTCTAAAATATACTCATCGGACATTGCTGTTTGTATTACATATAAAACCAAAAAGTTCGACAAAGACGCGTTACTCGCTCTGTTAGCTGAGGTGCCTATGAACTTTTCTGACAAACCGTTTTAGCCATTGACATAGATCCAGCCAATTGTATTGGATGACAAATTCTCGCTAAGTTCATATTGAGAACGTTTCATTTTATCAAATACGTTTAGAATGATTATAAAGGCGTGTTTGCTTTTTCATTATTTCAAAATGACGTTGAATTTTAATTTTGTCATGACAAGCAAACGTAAACGTATTAGTAAGCGGAATTTGCATACAATTATAATGCATGTCATATACTGATATCAACCTCGATTTTGACCACAGACGCGTCAAAATATCAACAAGTCAATTTAGTACATGTTGCAAGGTAAATCAGTACGAAATGACGCAGGTTTTACTATACACTTCGGTTGCATGCACAGTAAGTATTTGTACTGTTACAATTTGAGTATCTTTCCACGTGCTAGTAAGTAGACTCGACGAACTTTCGACGGGTCTGAGGTCAAACTTTAGCTACACTATGAGCGCGTGACGTTATTGGGCAAGCACTTAAGTTTGAGTGACAATTCCATATCGTTATTAAGTTTCAATTAGATGGTGTGGCTATTATGTGTTTCCCTTATCACACTGGTATAGGCAAACGCTAAGAGACAAAAACGATGGACATGGGCATGCATAAACGGGATACTCTCGTCGGTGTTTCGATATACCTCCACACTAGGCGAAAGTGGAACGAGGTACCGAAGAAGAGCGGAGTGAAGGCCAGCCAGCTGCAGAGCATTATAAAAGTTTCAGAATGTCATAAATGAAGCTCTTAACTATTCATGACTCATCTGATGACCGTAAAACCTACTCTAATAGGACCTTTACAAGTGGTGCGAGCAGATGATACCATTTTCCGACACAAAATATTTGAGTCTTAGCATCTGCGTTGTATCCAGTTCTTTAGCCACTAGCGTTGTATTAAAAATACAGGTAGGGGTTCGCACTGAGAGGCTTTCAATTTTATTTTATTTTTTCATAAATCGTATTCGTAGATGTCCGATCTATCAGTTGCATGTCTCTAAACAGCTAAAAAGCGCATGATATCTAAGAAATCCTATATTTCATACAAAATAATTAGATTTCGTGGCAGGGAAAGACCACGCCGTGGACTCCACGGTACACGAATGTTTGCCATAGGGCATGCGCAGTGAGCAAATTTAGCATCGTAGGTGAATAGTTGACTAATTCGAGCGGTCCGTTGCGCTATTGCCAGCAGCAGTTATCAGGAAGGCACATGATAAAAGATATAAAAATGTCATTTTCTTCTTTAGCCTGTACGTTTAAAATTCTTTAGCCTATACGTTTGTGCTTTAGACGATGCGTTTGCCTATACCAGTGTGCTTATAGTTAATTATGTAAACTTTTTAAATTATACTATATCTGTTTTCATGCAATTGCCACAGTCAAATATTTTCCCTGTTTATGATAAGGCCAAGAGTATTTCAAATCACCCACCACTCGCTCTGTAGGCTAGTACCCTACCATTAGATCACATACATGAGCCTGTGCATGAGAAAACCAACAATTTGCATAGGCGAAAACAAAGACGCAGATCAGCTTCGCGGTGACCGCGAAGCTGATCAGCGCCTTTGTTTTCGCTACAAGGATAGTACACTTCCTCTTCTTCTTAAATCCGAAATTTCAAGCTTCTAGCTTTATTGTGTGACTATGCAGCCTGGTTTGTGTCAGACCTGGTCGGAACCCCAAATTGTTGGTTTTCTCATGCACAGGCTCACATGTAGAAATGTTATATTATTACTTATCTGAATCTTTATAATATGTGTATATATGTTGTCATGAAATTTCTAATAAATAAATACATGTAGATCCATTTGTCGTAATGATAACAATAAAAGACGTTCTAAAAAGGTATTGGCCTCATAAATAAGTTTAAGTGCGTTTCTATTTCATCGTTTACACGGTTGTTGACATAATTATCTAAGACAGTACAACAAACCACGACCTTATTAACATTCTAATGACGTAAATTGAACAAAAACTACATCTTCGTTTTTTCTATAATAAGTAATTAACATGTCTAGGAAACAACTAAGGTGTTTCAAATACATTGTTTACAATTACAGTCAATTCATAGATGAATGGTAATAAGGCCGTACCATTGCACGAACAGGTAAATAACGTTAAATAACTGCAATCAGTAGAGGCGAGCTCTAAAAATTGGAATAGCGTTGAAATAAGCAAGAATATCCAAACCTTTGCAGTAAATACGTCATACCTGTAAACCCTAAAACGCGGATGAGTCGATAGTCTTTGTTTATAACGGTTTTCTTAGATCTATGAACTCATCTCACCGCTGTGTCTGGTGTGGGTTCGAGCCCCGCTCTGGCCACATGTGAGACAAGCCAAGTTCTGCTTGTGGGTGTGCCAGGTGGTTTTTCTCGGGGTTCTCACGTTTTCGCCCCACTTACTGATTGGCCCGCCTCATATGAGCTGAAATAATCTTGAAAGGTACCTTAAACTGAATTTAAAAAAAAAAGATCTATGAACGATTTATATATATATATTGAAGGTGTTCGCAACAACTAATTTGGACAAGAACACTTTGTTTTGAAATTTATCGATACGCACATGTCAATGTAATTGACTGCTTGTCTATTCACATGGCATACATTGTACACGACCTCATTTGACGCTTACGAATGATCAGACAAAAAGTTCTGTCATAACATTATGTGTAATAACTTAGTAAATAGACATAACAGGTGTTATATTATACATTGATTGAACTGGCTACATTCTAATGATACCGAAGTCATGCACAAAATTTATAAATTGTTCGAATTATTGCCTTGAAGACACATGGGGTTTAACCACCGACATGTTTTCTTTTTTCTTTTTTTTTTTTTTTTTTTTTTTTTTTTTTTTTTTTTGAATTTGTGAATCTTGTTGTAGTCAGCTATCCATTCCATGAAAAAAATCTTCAAATGGCAAAATGGGGTAGAAGCTGGCATCCATGCTAAATATGTTCCTAGACAGATTCTATAACAGATAGGGGTGGATGCCAAGTCTGTAAATGACCCTAGGTCTTGGAATTAGGTCAAAGGTCAACTAGGTGCAAAAAAAGCAAAGAAAATGTACAAAAACTCCATTCGGTCTATTTACCTGCCTATATTTTCCTTTAATGTTTGCTGAAACTACCCAGTATACACTTATTATACATGTGACATTTACATTATAATTGAAAAGAGCACTAAGCATATGCCCTTGCAAGATTAAAGGTCATGTAAGTGCAAATTTCTATAGAAAATGTAAGTAAAATCAGTGCTGAGTTTCATATAATATACAAGTTGTCAAATGATGTGAAAACATTAAAATATGCTCATTAATGGTTTAGAAGTATTGCAATTTGATATTTTATGTCATACAAGGCCAAGATTTAAAGGTCATTAAGTGCACAGGAAGGGCAAAATTTGTAAATTAGGTTTTGTTCAGCGATCAGTGTATCCATCGCCTCCTATTTGGTTTTGTTTGGTCTGGTTCGTTGTACAACCTCCATGTCAATGTTTGAGACGAAGTAGAGAAATTCCTGCAAAGGTTAGTGTACAGCCCCCTCCCCCCTTTCCTCCCCATTAAAATCAATATCAATCTATCAAGACATTTTTGTGAGGCTCCAAGTAAATACTTCAATACAGGAATTACACACAACCTAACAACATCAACAATGGAAAAGTTGTACAAACTAACAGTGGTGCTGCATTGATGGACAGTTCTGCAAAGGGTTACCGCGTGGGAATTTGGGCTCTAGGCCATCTGGGCCATGAAAAATAAGAGAATTGCTTGTACATATAGGCAAAGCTTACCGCTACTGACTTGTCATCTGATTACTGGTTAACCACTCAGAAGGTCTGAACCTTTCTAGGAAAAGTTTTTCAAGTCAAGTCAAACCATCAGTGCATATAGAAAGGTACAAGTAGGCAAAGATCAGGAAAATGCGCAATCAGAAAAGATTCCCTCTACAAAAACCAAGGTGGGAAGATACTAAATTAACAATAATAGTCCAGTAAAATTAGCGATATTTTTTGCAAACCCACCACAAATTGCAACACAAATGTTTCTTGCATCTCTGTGGAGAAACACCCTTCCTAAATAACATACTAAAAGTAGGACGGAATCGGAAGATATGAAATTTGATTTTTTTTTTTTGGTCTTTTTCGGAGCATCAATTTCCATATTGCATTTTGTAAAACACCAGCAATATGGTCGTTTGCATTATTACCCAGGATTTTCTTGACATGATATAAGTTTGATAATATGATTAGAGGCTATTTTAATCATAAACAGTTATGGATGAGATTCCTTATTGCTTTATTTTCTTGAAAAGAGCATCAGGTCAATATGGATTTACCCCACCCACTGTATTTTGCACTGTTCTCCAAACCTTCATACTACAACTTACTTATACTTATGTTTTCTCTAGTTTAAAAAGTGTAACCTCATCTAAGATTGTTTATTTTGTGTTTATTATCCCAATCAACAGTTTTTCAGTCATTTCAAGATAAAGTGCTCAGATTTCGCACATATTACACAAATCTTGTGCCAATAGCAAATAGCTATACCCCAGGGGCTAATTTGACCTACCTTGTAGGCCCCTACCCTAGGACAATTTTTCATGGGTGCCAAATTGTTCCATGATTGGAACCCCCAAAATGCAAAGAATTTTTGTCCTCAAAGATAAACTATTTTGCACTGTGAAAAAATGCATGGTATCCATGGCAACCATTAACATGATTCTTGAGCATGGGGTGTACATACAAAGTTGGTCATATCTCCGCTGCAACTGGTCTCAATATAAAGCTTAGATATAACTCTTTTTATCCTAATGGTAAGTAATGCAAATTATCTAATTTGCACACTTAATGAATTTTTATGAAAACATTAAAAGTGGCAGAAAAATCCATAATAAACTAATTTTAGGCTCAAACTGTCATTGTGACACTTTATTGAGCCAGTACTATCATATATGCATCCATAATCCACCTATACAAGCGGAAAGGAAATCCTCAAGTCTGTGACAATCACAGAGGCATCTCCCTCCTATCAATTGCTGGGAAGATACTTGCAAAAATTCTGTTGAATCGTCTGAATGCTCATCTTGATCAGACGGGACTTATTCCTGAAAGTCAATGTGGATTCAGAAAAGACAGAGGGACAATAGACATGATCTTCACAGCAAGACAGCTTCAGGAGAAATGCCAAGAACAGAATGTAGATCTATACATGACGTTTGTTGACCTCACCAAAGCTTTTGACACTGTTAGTCGTGATGGACTCTGGAAAATCATGGCCAAGTTTGGCTGTCCACCCAGATTCATAGCTATGGTGCGGCAGTTTCATGATGGCATGCAGGCACGTGTGCAGAATGATGGAGAGTTCTCTGAACCATTTGAAGTAACAAATGGGGTCAAACAAGGCTGTGTTCTGGCACCAACACTGTTCAGCATGATGTTTTCTGCCATGCTTATGGATGCTTTTCAGGACAGTGACACTGGTTTTCCAATCAGGTACCGTTTTGATGGCAACATATTCAACCTCAGAAGGTTGCAAGCCAAAACTAAGGTCCAGACTGATGTGCTAGATGAGCTCCTCTATGCAGATGATATGGATAAGAATGCCAACACAGAGGCAAAAATGCAAAGAGCCATGGATCAAGTCTCACAGTCATGTGATAACTATGATCTCACAATCAGCACAAAAAAGACAGAGGTTGTACACCAACCAGCCCCCGGAAAGCCATATAATGAACCAACCATCACTGTGAATGGGCAAAAACTGAAAGTTGTTGACAAGTTCACCTACCTGGGGAGCACTCTCTCCAGAGCAGTGCATATTGATGATGAGATCACTGCCAGAATTGCAAAAGCTAGTGTGGCATTCGGAAGACTGCGTGCAAATGTCTGGGAGCGAAATGGAATCGAGGA